>CAVLGL010000093.1:25564782-26764782 GCA_963668995.1 Parnassius mnemosyne | reverse complement strand
TCATCATTACATCCCATCACAAGTCCACTGCTAAACATAAGCCTCCCCCAAAGAATGCCACAAAGCACTGTCCTGAGCCACCTGCATCCAAGACTTCCTGCAAGTCTTACCAGGTCGTCAATCCATTTAGTGGGGGAACGCCCTACATTTCATCCGCTGGTGTGAGGTCGCCACTTGAGAACCTTTGTTTCCCCAATAAAATATAAAGATAATATATCCAATAAATACATAATCACATAATTTATCCCAATGGTGTAGTTGCTTAAAGATTACAATAGTTTGTGCTTCACGTATAGGCAAAGGTAGGGCATTCTAGAGCTTAATGGACTGGATTTATTAAAACAAAATGATGTATTGTGAGTTGGTACCCTTAAAATTAATTTTCTTGAAGAGCGTAGATGTTTCCCTGGAAGCCCTACAAAATTAAACTTCTCCTTTAGATAGCGAGGAGTAGAAGGCTGAAATAATACACAGTACAGAATAGAAAGAATATGCATGTTCCAGCGAAGTTGGTTAGGTAACCACATGAGACGTGAGCGAACCGAATACTAGTATTTTGAAGTCTCTCAAGGTTATTTAGCTGGTCCTCAGTTATGTCTACATAGCTTGCATCAGCATAGTCGAGAATCGGAAGGAGTAGAGACTGTGCGAGCATAATTTTTGTAGGAATGGGTAGAAATGACCGAAGGCGATGCAGTGAACAAAGAGCGGCAAAGGTTTTCTTACTTACCTCATTCAGGTGGCATATCCAATTTAAGGAATTATCAATATAAATACCAAAATTTTAGACATTGTCAAAGTAAGGAATTACAACTCCATCGAATACGATAGGTGGCACGGAGAACCGGTACAATTCTTGGGATAAAGCTCTGGCTACCAATAATGATAGCCTGAGACTTTTTAGGATTAAAGTGTAAATTTGGACATCATCCGCATACATGTGGTAGTGAGAAGATATTTTGTGAGTGATTGAATTAATGAAAATGGAAGAGTAAAGGCGCCAACACGCCGCCCTGCGGCACGCCTGCTGTAATATCACACCAAGATGAGTGAGTTTCTACGACATGAATACACTGCCGGACACACAGATAACTTTGAAACCAATTAATTACTGATGAAGATATATTAAGGGAACACAACAGACTCAACGGTATATTGAAGTCAACAATATTGAACCCATTACTGAAATCCAGCAAGGTCATGACTGTGAGTTGTCTTTTATCCGTACCCCACCGTATGTCATCAGTAACTTTGATTAAGGCAGTAGCGGTACTATGACCAGCACGGAAAGCGGATTATAAAGCATTTAATAAATTGTGCTTATTAAGGAAAAGCAATTTAGAAACAATTTATAAATATTTTATGAAAATAAGTTACTTTACACCTACTAAAAATATCAAATTCAATATTAGTTTTTTAATGTTAAAAATATATAGATGAAACGAAACACAAAAATGATGCAACCATATAGTACATATTTAAAACGCAACTGAAAGATAATCTGATTGATGCAACAAATGCATAATATTGAATATAATCCCCTCAAGTGTCATGACACCCGTAGGGGGTTGACAGCACATGGATACCCATGTGTTAGCCGACCCCGAATTTCTCAATTAAACACGCCTTGTCTTTAATCTATGTTGTTCAAAGATAAAACACTGTTTTAATCTTTGAACAATATAGATTGAAGACAAGGCTGTAATGTAATGTTTTCAAATTGAACATTTTTGATTGTTTTAACTTGTTTTTATTTTGCCGTGTAAACGGAGGTTTAAAAAGTTTTTGTGAAAAAAATTTATTGATGGAATGTGAGTTTTTAATCTCTTTTGATATAATGTTGCAAATAAAACAAATATATTTTACATAATGGCTTAATTTGTGTGATTTTTTAATCTCTTTTGATATAATATTATGTGTAATTAAGCCATTAGATAAAATACCATTTTACATAATGGCTTAATTTCATAATCCTTACACTTTATGTACAAGAAACTGGCAAAATTACATCATGCAATTTTAAAATGAGATTGATAATATTATAAAAATAGAATTTAATATTAATAAAGAATGGCTATAAGTTTTATAGGTGGCATACAAATGTGAAAAGATGCCATTGTTTACATTAGCGCCTACCGGTATCCCACAACCGTCCCAACGGCCCCTGACACTTGAAGCTTAATAATATATATCGGTCATACACATGAGGGGATATAAAAGCTAGCCAACTTCTTTATATAATTTGTATCAAATCATCATAATTGATTGTAGGTTTTGTGCATAATTACAAAATTAAAAATGATAACTATTACAATATTAATTAGAATTAAAGGTTTTTGTACCTTATAATGATCTAAAACAAAATATTCAGCAATCACATCAGTATGTGAAAGGCACTGAAGAACTGCATTCATGTAACAAGTGTTGCCATGATTTTTAATTCCAGTTGCAGCAGGTGTTGCTCCTGGCGGCCATGGTGGATCACCACTGCAGGGCACTCGTTCATTATTTATAATTGTGGGCACTGTTTTAACCTGGACAGTAATTTATCAATTTTATCATGTAACATTTATAACTATCAACATATTATGACACAATTTTAGCCACTTACTCCGGATACATTTACAGTGCTCATATGCTGCGCTATCTTATTCAAGAAAATCTTCCATGATGGCCTTCTAAATAACTTCCTTTCAACACTTCCTTCGTCTATTTGCGATGCTCCAATAATTGTTCCAGTTGTAGACTTATTGTCACCATCGATACCTTTGTTTCTACTGGAGCTAGGTTTGATTGTCCCAAAGGGATTACGAGGTAAAGTAAAAGTACGTTTCAATCGGGATCCTTCCACCTGTTTTTGTGTCATGCTAGTCTCAGCAACCTCATTAATCAACTCACCCTCAGAGCAAGACTTTAAAACTGAAGAAAGATTATTAGTAGACATAATGATAAACTGAGATTTTTGTGTAGTTAAACTATTATATTACAAATCAAACATCATAAAATGAAAACCAATTAGAAAATATTGACTATGCTTTTGACAGCTACGCCATTTTGTATGTTATCTATGACAAAGATTAGGAGTGAGGCGTATTTATCGTAACAGATAAAAAAACGGGTATCATAAAATAGCACACTGTAACTGTGACAAACAAACTGAAAGAACAGCTCCTGTTCCACGACATAACAAGTCCACTAAAAGACAGTCACTAGTATTCTTTATTCATACATATGATGGTTACCTGTATAAGAATAAGATAAAATTTGTTACTGTGACACCCTGTTACTCGTCACAAGCTCTTTCATTTTCTAGCATAGGTTTCACTCCTTAGTTAGAAAGAGACCTATTACCCTATGGACGCATCTTAAAAAAGCAGCCTGTCACTGTGACAAACAGCTCCTGTTCCGCGAGAGAATGCAATGCATGATAGTCACAAGCTTCACTTTATTTATATGTACATAATATGACAGTTACCTTTATTAGAATAAGATAACAAATTTTACTGTTACGAGGGGCACACTGAAATGATCGTGAATAAGAAAAACCACATGCACGGAATAGCTTAATTGTATTTTATTGTTTTTCGAATTATTCTTCGTTCAACTTAATGCACTTTTCCATTCGTGCAAACCAATCATAAAAACAGTAATTTCAGTTTAAAGTTGATGTTGACAAAATGGCTGATTTGTACGCTTCCATAGCTGCTTCAGGGTCTTCAAACCGTTGACCGCGTAATAAATCTTTCATTCTAGGGAATGTAAATAAATCGTTTGGGCTCAGGTCAGGACTGTACGGAGGATGGCTCATCAGCTCAACGTTTTCCTGCTTCAAAAAACCATTTTTTTTTCCGAGCCGTATGGGAGCTCGCATTATCGTAATGTAAGATGATGCGACGTTTTGGGTTATTTTTTCGGAGTTCGGCTATCATTTCTGGTAAACAAACCGTGATATACCACTCAGCGGTAACCGTTCTGCGTTTCTGTAAAGGAATCGTAGCAACATGCCCCTTTTTCGAGACAAAAGTAGCGACCAGTTTCTTTGACACGCTGCGGAAGCGAACCACTTTTTTTTATAGGATGAGGGTGACAAACGAGCACACAGTCCACCTGATAGTAAGTGGTTGCTGCGGCCCATAGACATCTACATCTATCCTCTGTTACAAATCAAAATGTAGATGCGTTGTCACCCGTGAGGACTAAGATGGAATGCCTCATTTCCAGTAAAAAGGGCCTCCGGCCACCTGCACTCACCAAGCGAAACGCAGAGGTAAACCTCTACTTCACGCTGGTTTTCTGTAAGGTCGTGGTACTACCCCGGTTCGAGCCGGCTCATCCGTGCGACAGCAAAAGCTGCCGCGTGGCTCCACCACTGTTAAACTAGTTAAACTAACTTTCGTTGGTTTGACCTCGTCTTCGAAGACCGAAACTGTTGACTGATGTTTTCTTTCAGGTTCGCATGAATAAATCCATGATTCGTCACCTGAGACGATATTACAGCATTTGACTTCCATCCGTTGAAGCGTTGCAGATTATTCCGGCACCAGTCTACACGAGCCGCCTTTTGCTCTTCGGACAAATTGTGGGGAACCCAGCGGGAAACTAGCTTTCTTACATACAGCTCATTATGTAATATCGCCCGAATTACAGTCATTCCGATACTTATAACAGCCCGAATCTGCTCGTATATCACATGATGGTCATCTAATATAATAGTTCGCACAACTGCAATGTTTTCAGGCGATATTAGTGAGCCCGAATCTGCTCGTATGTCACATGATGGTCATCTAATATAATAGTTCGCACAACTGCAATGTTTTCAGGCGAGACCAGCTTCTTGGTCGATCTGCAGTAGAAACAGTGCTGACCAACACACGACCGCGTCGGAACTTGGCATACAATCGGTATATTGTCGCTTGACTCGTTGCTTCAACATCATAAATCGAAACAAGTTCACTGAGACATTTATCTTGAGATAAGCCGCGACGAAAATTGCGATAAATATTGCACGGAAATGTTCACGCGTGAGCTCCATTTCTGTTAACGACGTGTCAACTTTAAACCAATATAGTTTTCAACATAGTTCATTAGTTAACAACCTGTTACATTTGTCACAAGCTCTGTTCTTTTCTCACATAGGTTTAACACATTCGTTGAAAAAAGAAGTACGTACCAAGACTGTAGTAGCAGACTGCTATTATGTACCAGGTTTTTGGAACTAATATTTTTGTGGTACTGGAACAGGCGGAACATATATGCTAATTTACCTATTACAGCCACTGACATAGAAGTATATTTATATCTCTACGACTTGTATACATAGAGGTCAGTGGATTACAGCCCACACTGCGCCCCCTTTTCCCTAAAGAGGGTCGCTTCCGATTCAGCAGAAAGGCCTCAAAAGCCAATGCCAGTCTCAAAGGAGGTGTTTAATGGGGAGGCACTTAGGTTAGGTTAGTCGCAGCGAGTCCCACATAACAGTCGTTATGTGGGACTCGCTGTCGGCTGTCGTGGTTATGTGGGACTCGCCTCCCTTTCTCCTCGCTTTCCCTAGGGTAGCCCTTTTCAATTGCTTCTGTGCGCAAAAAAAATACAGCCCACTCCTAACACAGATTATTAAACGGACGTGTAATAGTAGGTATAGGTAAGTAGCAACCCAAGAATCTATGATTTTGATATGAAATTACAAACAAAAATTCTTAGGATGCTATCAAATCAAAACGCACATCATGTTGATTCTGCGCTAATTACTATTGCTTAAAATTATTTTCAGACTACGATTTTTATTTTTACACGCTTAAAATGAAGCGTGTAAAAATAAAAAATCATAGCTTTGTAATAGGTATGTATGAATGTAATAGCATTTTGAAGTTAAGTTTTTTAAATAATTTAAAATTTCGCAGACGTACAAGAAACCAATAGGTAACAATACAAATTACTTCATAACTATAACCTAATATTTGCATTTGAAACATCGCAGCTCAAGTGCAAAGTGTGTTGTTTACTTTATCACAGGATTTTTATAATTTAATTTAAATGTTATTTTAAAAAACAGTTACTTCGAATAAATAGTGAAAATAATTTACCTTTGCTTTCATCATTTTAGTCTTCGGTATTGACGTGAAAAATTCTACTACTGTAAAATAGACACTGCCCGAGTAAGAAGAATTACAAACTCAAGAACCCAAAAACTCCCCGATCACACTCTTAATCTCATGGCTTTTAGACGGGGTATGAAGATGCAGTCTTCAACAGATTTAACAGCATACAGGCAACTGAACAGACAGATCTCCAAGTGAATGCGGCGGGACTTACGCAACTTTAATACTGCTCGTATTGAAGAAGCGATTGAGCGGAACCAGGGCTCCAAAGTCTTTGCTAAAGATATGTCTGCCACAAAGAGCCAATTGTCGAAGCAGAAGACTGAATGTGGCGGCGTCGTTTCCGGAACACCTGAGATTTTGAGTGAGATTGAGAGGTTCTGTGGGCAGCACACATCATCGTTGAAGACACACGCAAGTGTGAGTAACGATCCAAGAGCAAGTCTTATCTGACACTATTCCGATGATATTCCAGACGTCAGTCTGAGCGATATTAGAATGGCTCTCCAGCACCTTAGAAACGGCAAGGCCCCAGACGAGGATGGAATTACAGCGGAGCTTCTAAAAGCGGGTGGAAAAACGGTACTTGAAGTCCTTCAGAAGCTCTTTACTTCCGTCCTCCATGGTGGCATTACACCGGAGGCGTGGAGCAGAAGTGCGGTGGTCTTGTTCTTCAAGAAAGGTGACAACGCTCTCTTGAAGAACTACAGACCGATTTCCCTTCTGAGCCGCGTCTACGTGCTGTTTTCGGGAGTCATTACGAATCATCTCGCAGACTTGACGACTTCAAGCCTCCCGAACAAGCCGGTTTCCGAAAAGGCTTTAGCATTGTTGGGTATGTGTATGTGGCTGCGCCCACCGCTAATTATTGTGTGAACAATAAACAGTGTTAAGCTAGCCAGCGATCGTATCACTTGCCCGTACCTATATTTAACCAACATAGACCACATACATACCCTTCGGCAAATTGTACAGAAATCCGAGGAGTAGAATTTGCAACTATGTCTGGCGTATGTGAACTATGAGAAAGCCTTTGATTCTGTCGTAATTTGGGCGGTGCTGCAGTCCCTTCAGCGGTGCCAAGTTGACTGTCGGTATATCGAAGTGCTGAAGTGTTTGTACAGTAGGGCTATGATGGCTATGACAGTATAGAACCAGAGTACGAAACCTATCCAATTGCAGAGAGGTGAAAGACAGGGTGACGTTATATCCCCGAAACTCTTCAGCGCTGCATTGGAAGACGTTTGCAAGCTTCTGGACTAGAAAGGATACAGTATTAACATCAACGGCGAGTACATCACTCACCTTCGATTTGCCAACGATATAGTTCTTATGGCAGAATCGCTGGACGACCTAAGCATAGTGCTTAATAAAATAAAGCTCAATGACCTCAATAGTATTTCCCAACGGATAGGTCTTAAGATAAACATGGACAAAACAAAGATCATGTTTAATGTCCATGTCACACCTATGCCGGTAGTTGTTAGGAGAACTAAGCTCGAAGTTGTTGACGAGTGTAGTTACCTGGGATAATTAATACGACTAGGTAAGTCCATCTTCAACCGAGAGGTCAATCGACGGATTCAACTCGGCTGGGCAGCGTACGGGTAATTACGTCAGGTCGGTGGAGTAGCGTGCCTTAGAGGGTCCCTGTATCAACATTTGTCGGAGCACCCAAATGAAGGCGAAAGATTTTTCACAACAGGAACCAAAACTCTCGCACTGAATTAAAATAATTATATATTGATTATAAATTATTACTTACAATTATTACTCCTTGGAACTAAGCTAGCCAAACAATTCAAACCAACATCCTGTCCCATAGAAGTCCTTAGAATTTTTGCTACGTTTAGAATTTTTGAATACGTTCGGGGCCTCTGTATCCCGGGGGCCCCGTATCATTGATACGGCTGATACGGCGGTAGCTACGCCCCTGCGACAGGTATAGAGTCACTCGAGGCAAGTGTGACATACCTAAATTAATTAAAACTAAAATCAACATCTAAATACTTTTACTCTGTAAGGGTTTAACATAGATTATTCCGTTTCAAAACATCAATTATAAAATGATTGTTTATTTGATCAAGCATATTAGTATCTGTAAGTAGCATTTTGTGATTTGAGCAAATTACTAATTAAGGTTGAAGACTGTCACACTTACCCTATCAATGAGGCAAGTGTGTCAGTACGCTTCTTTTGTAATTACTTAATTATTATATGTAGTTTTCGAGAAAATTGATGAGATCATACTAATGTCAATATATTTTATAATCTATTTGAATGATTTGAACGTCTATTTTTGTGTAACAATGGATTTTTTTACGCATGGGGTAAGTGTGACAGTTTTTAACCGATATAGTGATGTGCCTATAAATGGATTTATATCACACTTGTCCTGGATGTTTTGAAAGTGTAATAAAATTAATGCTAAGTGAAAAATAGCTTTAATTCCGCTTAGTTGCAAAATACGGGAAGAATGAGGCGGTAGTTTTAGAAGGGTAATATTGTTTTCGTTAGCCTTTATAATAATATTTAAGTCAAGGTGTGTTGTGTGTATTACAATGGCCGTCATATATTACAAGTTGTGGATTGCCTGAGTTGCATATTTCCGTGATCAGTATATTTGAAAAGTAACTTTCGAAGACTGAAGCTTCCATCCAACCCTTCGGCGTAGCGGCAAATGCCGATTTAATCGAATTATCATCAGGTAACCATGTATTCCAAAGATACGTTCCTTTAAAAATTATTAACGGAGTTAATTTCTGGCCACAGGCATTGCATGCGATCAATACAGTTGTATTATCGCGGCCTGGTGAACTAGTGGTTCTTGTGACTTGAAAACCTTTTAGACCAATAATTTTCAACTTTCCTGGGTCTTGACAGAAACTTGTTTCATCAAGATATCATTAATTGATAACCTTTGAATTGTTGCTTTTGTACAGACAAAACATCGTCGAACTCGTTGGGAAATACTAGTCAGCAGCTTTTCTTGAGGTTGTTTGAGGTTTTTTAACCGATAGTTTGTTCCTTGTATTTAACCACTCGTCTCCCGGAATCCCATCTTTGAAGTGAGTATCGATTTCATTGCGACGAACATATTGGCCAACTAAAGCCCTGACTTTACAGTACAACTATCACTTGTCATTTGTCAAATGAAACGGAGAGTTTTGGCGGGAACTTGACCGGCGGCGGTTTGCTGCTCCTGTATTATAGTTGAAATAATAGTTTGAAGTGGATTTTGATATGTAAAAGTGGTGCGATTTTTTATATTAAGTATCTACGCATGTGAACTATTAGTGGAAACGGTGAAACAAGTGCTCTGATGGTGATAGATTCTCAAGATAAGCTGATTGTTTGCATAGGCGCCTTTAATCATCGCCAACTGTCAGCTGCCAGACGCATCAACACATGTGAGGCAGTGGCAGTGGACTATGAAGGATAATTATACATAAAGATAAGGCTGTATGGCGTAGTTCCTTTGCCTGCTCTCTCGAGCGAATAATAAAAACAACATCAAATGAAACGTCAAATTTGTCTTCATTAAAAAAAAAATAGTTCTAAAATAAGGTAGTGATAGGTTAATAGTGGCTATATTTACAAAATGGTACAAGGGGATCAACCTCCACATGATGATAATTTATTCAGAGCTTTTGCTAATGCTCTATACGCAACGGTAGATGCCCCAGTAACGTGGTTTAGAGGTGCAGTCTAATTACTTTATTTATAATAATGTTGTTATGTAAGTCCTTAAATTTAAACTCGTAATCTTTGTCCTATTGCAGAAAAAGTTGTAGAACCAAACCAGAAAAAATATCCTTGGTATCATCGTCAATTCCGTCGCGTACCTACCATTGATCAATGCTATTCTGACGATCCCGTATGTGATTTCGAAGCTAACTCTCAGTTTAAACGAGACAGGTTATTTTCACAAATAATTTTGTTTTTAATGGAACACTTATTTGCCACAAAACCATTAATATTTCCATGAATCCTTATCATACACATTACACTACAGTAATAGTTTATTAATAGTAAAAGTGAATAGGGTTTAGAATAGAGTCTCCTTAATAGGGGGGTGGGGGCGGTGGGAAAGGGGGGGAGGGGTAGATTAGGGGTAGAATTGCATGGGGGCGCTTGAGATAAACCCCCCCCCCTCCCCACAGTGACAGACTTCTCAAATTCAAGCGACTTGATTCTAAATACAACCCGTAAAAATCATTAATAATCATTATCATTATAGCCTATCACAATGCCATTGCTGAACAGAGTTCTCCATGAAGGAGAGCCACAAAGCACAGTTCGAGTCACCTACACCTATCAACTTCCTGCATCTTTTACCATGTCATCACTCTACTGTCTATTGGAGGAGTAAAAATTATTCAGATTAATACACTTAGATTTCTTCTATCTCTGTAAGTTAACTGCTGGATTGCTTAGAAATTTTAGTAATCTGTCAAAACACTCACTTGTAAAATACAAATTTATAAATAGTTCTATCATACGTGGTAGAGCCATGCTGCAGCTATATTAATTGTATTGTTGTAGCATGAATGGATCGGCTCGACTGGGGAAATACCATGCTCTCACAGAATACCAGGGTAAAATTGCAGCTTCATGCTACTGTGTTTCATATGGTGAGTGTAGAGAACAGGAGACCCTTTTTACTGGAAAAGAGGCATTTCATCTTAGTCCTCACGGCCGACAACGCATCTGCATTTTGATTTGCAATCGAGGATAGATATATATGTCTATGGGCCACAGCAACCACTTACCATCAGGTGGACTGTGTGTTCGCTTGTCACCCTTTTCCTATAAAAAAATAATAATATATCTGTCTCCAGTGCGATCCTGTGGTGTACTGGATTGTACTTAACATTGTTGATATAAATTAAAGACCAAGACTGGAAAAGAATATCAAAAGGCATTGTCTGCCTGCCCTTTGTTATCCTATTTACTTAAATGTTCATGTGCTAAAATGTAAAAAAAAAAATACTCAATTTACTATTAAAGTAGCATAGAAATAAACTTTTTTCAGTTCAATCAAAACATCCTCAGTTTCCAGTTTTAATAGATTATACAGCCATCACAAATAAAAAAAATATCAGAGTTTTCTTATAAATAATTTAAGTGTAGAATCTGCAGAAACACTTCTGTGTAGAATTTACATAAAGTAAATTCCTTTTTTTGTTTCATGGTAATAGAATAATAACAATAAGTATATAACTCAGTATTAAAATCGAACTCTTTTTGTCTAGATAAGGAATCTCTAAACATTTTATCCTAACATACTGTAGGAATGTTGGACACAATTTTCATTTCTTCAAATTCTGTGTAAATAGTTGTGTTGATGGTGCCTGCGGGGCTTAATTTAGAGACTCCTGATCTAGACATTTTATGATAAATTTGTTATGTGTAGGTGAAGAATGGAAGATTAGTAACGGCCTAGGTCTATGACTTTGTAATATACTACCACTTTTTTGACAATATTTGTAAAGAGAATGATATTGTCTGTCACCACGATCTAAATTGGTCTGGTTATTCGAAATAAATTAATCTAAATCAATGCAATATATTTTTGTAAAATAAATATGAAAATTGTTAAAAGTATATTTATACAGCTTGCTAATCCAAATTTCACATTCAGGGCTGTTGATTCAGAGATTCTTAATATTCTACGTATGCGATATGAAGATTGTATGATGTATGAGACTCCAGACCATCTCACTGTTTGCAAGCCTTTGTGGGAAAAATACAAAGATGCTGAGGAGGCATGGTTCATTAAATGTGAGTAGTAATTTTAATTTTTTATCAATATGAATAATTATATTCACTATATTTTAACTGCCTTAATGGCAATATAGACACAACATGTTTACTAGACATATATGGTACTGTACCTGAATCTGGTTAAAATCAGTCTAGTCAGTCTTGAACACCAGCACAGAGTAGCCAGCCTTTTGGCTTTCTACAGGAGGCATTTCGGAGAGTGTGCGCAGGAATTGCATAACTTAATCCTCCCTCTTACTTCGACCATCGGACAACCAAATGTTTTTGTCCAGTCTGTGTGTTGACTTACCAGGCATTTGAACCAAACCGGTTGATATATTGTTTGTCATGCATACAGCAAATCCATCTGTCTTTCCATCCAATTACAATGTGGGTTATTTTAAGATAAGAGTGAATAGACTTGTTAAGTCAGTGTGCTTCACCATTTTAGGCTATATCACCACTTACCATCAGGTAGGATTGTAGTTAAGCGCTGGATTAGAATAGTACAAAAAAACCTATCAAATTAACTAAAGCCTATATTCACAAACATTAAGTACCTTGGGAGATGACGTTCTATGCTTCTTGGATACAGGGGTACACCAAAGAAGAAAGTTCCCTAAGTAGTGTTAAGTTTTGTTTATATTTTATATATATGTTTCACAGTGTGTTTAGTATAGCAAGCCATTAATTTCATGACCAATACTCATGGTTCAGTGGTGTGATGATGATGTGATTGGTTGTGATACAACTTCACTCAAGTGGACTGACAGATAAAGAAATGTTAAATGGTCAAAAGCAAGGCTGTCGTTGTGTAATTGAATTCGCTCTTCCACAACATAGGCGCCATTTGCAATAAATACTATAAAAAAACTTATAGACACTGAAGGGCCTAAAAAGGTTGATATTGCTTATTAATGAAATTTATTCTTACAAAGTTACGAATTAAAAGATTTAATACTACTTGCATTATTATTATAACAATTTTAGGTCTGTCCAATTTAATAAAAATTATAGTAAAACAATTTTGACTATCATTTTGGTGTCAACGAAGTTAGCGAATAGACCTGGAGCCAGAATGTCATAAACAGGTTTTATAGTAGCCTATTTAAAATTTTATAAAAAGCAGTGGTCTCGAGTTCTCCTATTGTGGCTATAGCCATAATTGAATTGATTATACATACATATAATCACGCCTCTTTCCCGTAGGGGTAGGCAGAGACCACTTATTTCCACTAGCTACGATCCTTACATACTTGTTTCTTGCCTCACTTCTTCTTTCAGACCACGTTTCCTTATCTCACTATTTCTTACTTCACTCCTCTTACATTCAACGTAGCAAAGCGGCCCTCTGTGGGCCGGTTTCGCCCCCGCGAGAAACGAGACGTGATGGGTGGCGAACCACATCGCCGCCATTTTGGTTAATTAAATTATTTTTACGATTATCCATTGCGTTCCCACGAATAGCGAGGGAAAGGTTTGTCCCCCCCAGCAGAGCCCCGCATGCCAGGGTAAGGCTAGCCTAATTCTGGGGTCGCCCAGACCCAGGGCAGTGTGGCACGCTAACGACTAGGCCCGCCCCTAGCCATGCATCCATCCGCGCGGCAGACGTTGGATTAGCGGAGGGTAGGAATAGGAAAAGGGGAAGGATAGGTGGTGGTATGAAAAGGAAGAGTAAGGTAAGTTAGGGTGGGAAATAGGAAATGTAGGATATTACCGTCCAGGAGGGCAAGGGATAGGACAGTAATCGTAGATTATAGGCCTAAGCAAATTTTGAAGAGGACAGAAACAGAAAACGTTTCGCATATGGCTGCAGCATGAGTAGATTCGCTCGACTAGGGTGGCAATGAAAAATATCAGCTTAATTATTATGCTGTGTTTCGTATGAAACCGACCATACATAATTTATGTATTCATATAAATGTGTGGTTTGACTAGGATTTGAAGCGCGACATAGTAGATATCCGTTTTCTGTATGTTATAAAAATCTGGAATAATCGTTGTGCGCTTTCCTATTCTAAATATAAATCAGGAAATGCTCTGTAACGCAAGCAAAGGTTCAGGCCCTAATAGGTAATGCTACTCGTAATAATTTGCGAAACCTATAATAACTTGAGATATTAGAAGTTAATATGTTTTATCGCACTCGGTGACCGTGTTTCTCTAAGATTCAAACTAAGTCTATAAGTGCTTCCTGTAGGTAAAATAGTTTTGACGTTACAAAAATTTCAAATGGAGGTTCAAAAAAGCAAGGCACTTGTGTTTTAAAAATTACCCCTTGATGACTTCCCGTAACTACAAACCTATCCTCCGTTGATTGCGCGCAAAAGAGTCGCAACTTTACACAAACCAGTCATTTATAGAATTATTTTGTGTATAAAAACCTATATTTTACTATTCGTCTTATACTCGTAGGCAATAATTGATATTATAATACTGTTTAGTAGAAGCTGTTCGTTTGGTCAAATTTTTTTTTATTTTACTTCTGTTAAAGTTACAGCCTATATACGTCTGGCTCTGCCTCTGCTGGGCATAGGCCTACTCTCATTTCTGAGAGGTTTTAGGGCAAGGAAGCTTCCGCCGCGCTGCCCCATAGCGTGTTGGCGAACTTCACATGTCTTCGTAATATTTTTTTTTTTATTTCTCAGACATGCAGAATTTCTCACGATGTTTTCCTTCACCGCCGAGCACGTAGTAAATCAGCACTTTAAATTGCCATTAACAATTTCATTGGTGTCGGCGGGAATCGAACCCGGGTTGCTCGCGTACTGTGAAATGAATAGCAAGCGCTAACCATCTGAGCTACCACGGCTCTTAGTTTGTTTTAGTTCTGTGCGGAATTCCGATCTGTTTCGTCACGCGAAGAATAGAGCTTATTTCACCAAGCTGACTGCCAACCTTCGCTGGTCGGAGAGGCACCAGAAGAAGATTGTGCTCTGTGATGTATGCTTCTAGTGCTCTTGACTTGTATTTTATGTTTTATATTTTTGCAGATGGTGACCTCGGAGCTTATGCCGACGCCAGGAAAGCTTACATGAAACAGAAACATCGCATCATTTGGGAGAAACGTCATGGGCCGTTATCTGACCAAACGAAGTGAACTCTGCAAAATTGAGCTTTAAATTAAGTAGATGTTGCTGCCATTGCAATAATATAAATAAATTCTAGTGCATAAATTTGTTTTTTTATTTGATAAAATTTACCATTATGTATATTATATACTTTTATGTAGGTATTATGTTGACCACTGCGTAGTTTAGTAGTCCTAGCTATTAGGTCATGGGTCCTGGGTTCAAATCTTAGCCGCACCAATAACGTGTGTACGCATCTGTTTACATTAGGGAGTACGAGCGCGTTGTAGTACTATAATTTCTAAGTAGTAAGCAGTTAATGATTATTCACTATTTAGACGATGGGCGTCGAGGCAGAGGTTAGACGGGAGGAAGAGAACATCACAATATAATGAGAATCCTCTTTGAATTTTGTTGTATTACGAGTTAATGCAGTCGATGGATGCAGGTGTCTCAGGAACGTGCTTTGTGGCATTCTTTGGGGGAGGCCTATGTTCAGCAGTGGACTTGTGAAGGGCTGTAATGATGATGATGACTAGTTTATGAACGATTTTTTGTAAATATTTTGTGGCATAGGCCGAAATTTCCGATTTCACTTCATCATCGTCGCCTAATTTTTTGCACGCAGTTCTTTATTCATTTTTGGAAACAAATAATAGTCGCTTGGGGCCAGATCTGGGCTGTAGGGTGGGTGGCGCTCTTGTTCAAAACCACACCGGTGGATGGTAGCCGTCGCAACACGGCTTGTGTGCACCGGCGCGTTATCGTGTAAAAGGAGCACGCCTTTTGTAAGCTTTCCTCACCCTTTTTCTTTAATAGCTCTTTTTAATCGGTCTACTAAAGAAGCGTAGTATTCTCCCATTATAGAAACACCACGTTCCTTATAATTAATCAAAAGGATACCTTCTGTGTCCCAAAAAATCGTCGCCATGATCTTTTCGGCTGATTGAGACACCTTATACTTCTTAGGAATATACACCTTATACTTCTTTGGTGTGCCTTTTTATGCCACTGCGTCGACTTTTGCTTTGACTCAGGTTCATAATGGTGAGCCCAAGTTTCATCGCCAGTTACAATTCGGGCCATAACTTCCTCCCTTTGCTCTCCACAGCGGTCCAAAAACTCGCAACAACTTTCGATGCGCTCGTGTTTTTGATGCGCAGGAAGCATTCTCGGAACCCATCTTGCACAGACTTTAGTCATGCCAAGGTGTTAAAGTAAAATGTTTAAAATGGTTGTTTCTGATACTGCAAGCTGTTTTTTCTATAGCCGGGCATCTTCCCATACAAGTTTTTCAACTTTTTCGATTATTTCTGGCGTGGTGGTAACCTCAACCAGCCGTCTAGGTCGGGTGCTGACAGAGAGCTTTACGCCGATATGTTTGATATGGTCGAAAAACTGACTTTTCGTAAAGATATTTTGTAGGTCTTGGCCGCCTGCTTAAAAGTCGTCTTCTTAAAGCTGATAATCGGTGCTTTGCGGTCTCGAGTGCCATGGATGAGCTTTACCACCGAAGCGAATAAACGCACTAATTTATTTATAATCATTCGCGGAGAAGCATAATAGTATCTTATGGTATTTGTTAAATGATATTACTTGCATGCTTAAATATACTGCGATGAAGAAGTAGAGAAAATTATAATATCACAAGAATGGTTTGCTGGGAGATATTGATGAATGACACGGCAATTCGGAGACTGCATGTAGTGTGAGATTCACATGCTCAACCATAACTTCTCTTTCGGACTGAATTTGATCCCGACTCTCTGCTTACGCATATATACCGGGAATAATTCTGTAGTACTACCAACACTTAGTAAGATTTTTGAAAAAAATATTCTTGATCAAATGTTAAATTTCTTTAATATAAATAATTTACTTCATAAAAATCAATTTGGTTTCACAAGGGGTCGCCCGACAACTGATGCCGGTGTTGAGCTGATTAAATATATCTTTAATGCCTGGGAGAATTCACATGATGCTTTGCGTATATTTTGTGACCTATCCAAGGCTTTCGATGTGTTCACCATGAAACATTAATCAGGAAACTTCAACACTACGGTGTAAGAAGTGATGCTCTAAAATTAATTATTTCATATTTAAGTAAGAGAACGCAAAAAGTTGTCATTAACAGTATGAGTTCTTCCGGGTCGATGGTACAAATGGGCGTGCCTCTAGGCTCAATTCTCGGCCCCTTTCTGTTTCTTGTATACATTAGTGACCTTGTAGTGCCGTAGACCGTGCCTTACATAGTAGGATGATGATGATATAGTATTATTTAGTTGTGTATCGCTAGCAACGCAAAGTCGGGAATTTGCATTTGGAAAAATCCAAAATTAGGGGCTTTTTAGGTGCTAAATTTAAAAATTAGGTGCTCTAAAATTTTCACCGCAACGAACTGTTGAAATTTGCAGTTGTGTATCGCTAGCAACGCAAAGTCGGGAATTTACATTTGGAAAAATCCAAAATTAGGGGCTTTTTAGGTGCTAATTAGGTGCCAAATTTAAAAATTAGGTGCTCTAAAATTTTCACCGCAACGAACTGTTGAAATTTGCGTTGCTAGAACTGATAAAGAACAAAAATACTGTTCATACATTATGGTAAGGTAATGGTGGTCGTGGACCCTATAATTCCCAGAATAATATCGTAATCTGTATCGGGTTTCGATAATCGATCTGCAGCACTTAATTAGCACATAATTCCTTGCTATTAATATTTATCGTATATATCTAGTAACGTCATCAGCGTTGCTAGCGATACGTTTTGCCAGCAACGCAAATTTCAATGGTTCATCATCATCATCATCATCATTACAGCCCTTCACAAGTCCACTGCTGAACATAGGCCTCCCCCAAAGAATGCCACAAAGCACGGTCCTGAGCCACCTGCATCCATCGACTTCCTGCATATCTTACCAGGTCGTCACTCCATCTAGTGGGGGGACGCCCTACACTTCGCCTGCCGGTACGAGGCTGCCACTCGAGAACCTTTCTTCCCCATCGGTTGTCGGTTCTTCGAGCTATATGGCCGGCCCATTGCCACTTCAGCTTACTAATCCGTTGGGCTATGTCGGTCACTCTAGTTCTACTGCGGATATCCTCATTTCTGAGTTTATCACGCAGAGAAACTCCGAGCATAGCCCTCTCCATAGCTCGCTGAGCGACCTTGAGCTTCCTCATCCGGCCAGCAGTGAAGGACCACGTCTCAGTTCCGTATGTCATCACTGGCAACACGCACTGGGTGTACAGTCTCGTTTTCAAGTTTTGAGGTATACCTGACGAGAAGATGTGCCGTAATTTCCCGAACGTTGCCCAACCGAGTTGAATCCGTCGATTGACCTCTCGGTCGAAGTTGGACTTACCTAGTCGGACTATTTGTCCCAGGTAAACATACTCGTCAACAACTTCGAGCTTAGTGTTCCCAACAATCAAGTTCAATGGTTCGTTGCGGTGAAAATATTGGAGCAACTAATTTTTAAACTTGGTACTTAATTAGCACCTAAAAAGCCCCTAATTTGGACTTTTTCTGAAAGCAATTTTGATTCTATTTTGATTTTCAGGAAATCTGAATTTTGCATCTGCTATGTTCTGATTAACGACTTTATTTTTATTAGGGGCGCCTTGTTATTGCGTATATTTGCAGCACCTAATAAGCACTTAATTCCTTGCTATTAATATTTATCGTATATCTAATAAATTCATTGCGTTGCTACCGAGACGTTTTGCTAGCAACGCAAATTTCAATCGTTCGTTGCGGTGAAAATTTTAGAGCACCTAATTTTTAAACTTAATAATAAAAGCACCTAAATAGCACCTAAAGCCCCTAATTTGGGATTTTTCCAAATTCAAATTCCCGACTTTGCGTTGCTAGCGATACACAACTCACTGGAACCACCACAATTTAGTTCTAGACCTAAAAGAGTGATACACCAATAAGTTGTTCAACCCGAAATTAATTGTACCAGTAGCGTGGCGCGTATATGGTACAAAATGGAATATAAATATATCCACTCTTCTTCTTCAAGTAAAAGAAGATACAGTTTTGTAATAGTGACATCACTGAGATGTCTGCCTTTCGTGTCAGAGCGAGCTAAGCTGTGCGTTAACCTCAACATCCAACGCTTGCCGCACGCAACTCAGTTCCGCTCTAGCCAGCACACATCTCCGCTCCAGTCTAGCCTGTACGCATCTCCGCACAGCTTCGTTGGATATAGCCTAGCTGAAAAACATCTTTTTGTCTCCATTTTGGTGGAGTCCGGGGCTGAGGCGACAATGGGCAACAAAAACTGCAGTTGCCAACCCGCCTGCCAAGCGGACAATTATGGCTAATATCCCCCTGATGAGGGCACCTCCCCTATGGGGAGGCAGTTGTTCAGCTGTGAACTTTGATAGGCTATAATGGATGATACCCATGATCATTTCTGTTGATCCATTCATTAATTTCTAATCAAAAATTCCATGCTGATCACAGACCTTTCCCATATATGATATTTATGTTCATATTTGTAAATGCTTAGATCCAATTTTTTCTCATTTGATTTATTAAAATAAAAAGCAGAGTTCGAAAAATAACATTTATTTCCAACACTACATTCATATTCATGCATATTGACAATATTCTAGTTTCAGACGTACATTGATTTACGAGTTGGAACTACAACAAGAAATGAAGATCACAGAGATACGAAGATGTAAAAACACCGCTAACATCTTCTTACTGTTCTGAAAATATCTTACACCTACCTTATTCTTATAAATTTAAAACTTTGTTATTGGTCACAAAAGTAAAAACAATATTATCTTAAAATACTTAAATATATATTTGCTACAGTCTTAAGAAATTCAATTCAATTATAAATATAGGATTATAATACTTTAAACCATTTTAAGATGGTAATATTGAATTGAACTAAGAACATTTATATTTTGTCATTGTTTCAAAATACCAAAACAACACGAATAAAAAATAGACAAGAAGATTTAATAATTTTCTTATGACAACGATCAAATCTAAATTCAATATATTGGACAGAAGGTTTATCGAGAGTAGTTTATATTAGCTTTTAATACCTAAAATGCATACCTGGTAGTTTTAAAAATCTCATGTTTATAAAATTATGAAATTCACTGAATCGAAAACTCCTCCGACCTGATATGCAAGAGCCTGCTTACATAAATGAAATACATATAATTTGAGGCAATTAATTATAAATGAAAATATCGTTATTCCATGTTGACGCTAACAGCATCACAATTAATATTGTACCAATTTATAGCAAATATTATGTATATTTACATAAACGGCAATTTACTGGATAATTTGTGGCGGTCTTGGTACTTAAGTATATCACAGGTGTAATATCTTGATGCTTTGTTTATAATGAATGAATATATTGTACATTTATTTACAAAAGGCATAAGTTATTTAAAATATATAGTGATTTTAATTAATATGAATTATTTGCGCATAGTTACAAGCCCAATATTGATTAAAAAATAGGGAAGAGTTGAATACATTAAAGCTTTATATTGTATAAATTTTTCACTACTTAATTTAGGTTTTACAACCTTTCAATTACTTTATTTTTTTTATGAATCTAAACATTATTAATTTTTTTATAGTGCACTTTTCAGAATATCGCCTCAATAATTATTTTATCATAAATAATTTAAGCCAAGATGAAGATATAACTACCAACATCCACAAATTAAAAAACACCCAATACGATTAATATGTTATAGAACAACTATACTAATTAATATAGGTATCAGTAAAGACGTAAAAAATCAGTCACAAGTCTTTCTAAAACAAATGTGAGACTAGTCGACTGACAGTTACCGTAATCTGATATTTTACAAATGTACACACAAAAACATCAGTTCAACATGGAGCACGATATTTCTCGATGTCGAAATTATACAAACATTGCATGTTAGGCACAAGCAAACTCTTGAAGGAATACTATTAGAAATAATTGTATTCTATTTTATGTA
This sequence comes from Parnassius mnemosyne, assembly GCA_963668995.1. Lineage (NCBI taxonomy): Eukaryota > Metazoa > Arthropoda > Insecta > Lepidoptera > Papilionidae > Parnassius > Parnassius mnemosyne. The sequence continues at coordinate 26,743,854 of CAVLGL010000093.1, read as the reverse complement.
AAAACCTTTGAACATTATAATTGACACATATAAGTTACAACTTAAGTGAATGTAGATCGCATCATTTTAGAACTCTGACTCATCCACACTGGAGCAAATACTGACTCATAATATGCGTACAATGTACTCTGCATAACTTCTAGTTGTCTTACTGCAACTTTATTCTTACTAAAAATCAAGGTTGCATATACAATGTTTAAAAAATAAATAAATGCTTCAAAGTGGACGAGGCTTTAGAAACCCATTTACATTCAAGTTTTTCTTAGAAATAATCTCCATATAAACATTTAAAGAATGTAAATGTTATCTAAAAGTACGTAAATTCGACTTGGTGATATTTATATGTACTTACTATTAATAAGTTTTATTTTATTACGTACAATACTGTCCTACTGAAATATTTCACAAATAAATTTATGTAAAGCCAAACTCAAATAAATATAACTTAAATAATCATTTGAGATCATATATCAAAGGATAAAAATCTTTTCACAAAAAAACAACATTTAATATGATTATTATTGTACTTTATATGGACATTCGAAAAATGTTATAAGTGCCTTGATATAACATAACACACATCCTTACACACAAATAAATGATCTGCTTCATCTAACCCACGTCGAGTCTCCACATTTAAATGATATGTAGTGTATAAATGCTAGACAATAAGTTAACAAATAATAATAACAATTCACTGAACTCGACTGTATGTATGTGAGGCAATTTGTAAACTGGTCAATCAATTGCTAAGAAAACAAAAACCAATAATTATGCTACATGTGAAATAAAACAATCTTAATTAATTACAGGAATATAACTTACAGTATTTTTGTTTCAGTCATAATAAGCATTTTTAAAGCTTTATTAAGAGATATATAAAAATGTCAGAGTAAAATAATGGGATTGGCTAAAATTTATCAGATATTCCATTATAAATTTTAGACAATCAGTAACAAACAAAAATAAATGAAAACGAATATAACATAGGCGCATACACTGTAGTATAAAAGAATGACATCTCCATTCTGTGATCGAAGAGTATAGTAATAAATGTTCATAAAACAGAGTAACCTCTTTATAATAAATATAAATTCTAAATCTTGGCATTCATCACACAATGCATACCGAATCTATATTTGTGAGCAGCACTTCATAACATTTTACGAACATAAATATTCATCTTAACCTAAATAAACACACAAAAATATACATGATCTAAAACATTATTGTTATAGACATCACATTTCTTAGGACACTTGTATTTGTCTTGTTAATAAAATTCGTTGCAACCCTTGACACAATCTATCACTTCACCAAACGCTAACGACCGACATACATGCAATTTTACTTAAATATGTAGCCTGTAGAAAGGAATGCATCTTTTCAATACATAATATTAGGAATGGACTTTATACTGCATCAAACTGGGCCGCCAAACGGGTGCGACCTGTCAATGAAAAGATTTTTTTAAGAAAATTGTTTTTAAAATCAGTTAAAATTTAAATATTGCTATAAACTTACGTCTATTATCCTGAGTTAGCAAGGCCGTTGGAGTTGGCAAAGCGCTGGCCGGTGGTGAACACCAAATATTATTCCTGGGAGACTCGAAAACACGGGATCCCTTAGAAATATTGAAACATTGTAATTAATTTATTTGAATACCGTTTAAAATAAAATGAGAACATAATATCTATACAAATAAATAAAAATGAGGTGTCTGTTTGAAACGTCAAAATAACAGGTTTTTATTAAATGCATATGAAAGTATATACGGTACTTATAACAAAAACACAATTTTTAAAAATTTTGTCTATCTGTCTTGTTTGTTCCGGCTAATTTTCCAAACGGCTTGACCGATTTTGACGAATTTCACTGGCAGATAGGTAACGTTATAAGGAGTAACTTGGGCTACTTTTATTTTACGGCGGCTCTTCACGTTGGCCAACACACTGGCCAATGTGTTGGCCAACAACGATGGCCATCGTGTAGAGCGGGTGTTGGTACGTATTGGGACGATGGCCCACAAGTTGGCGCGAGATCCGTCTGGTGTCGGTTTTTTACAAAAGATCAAAGGGTTGTGGCAGAGTATTGGCCGCCGCGTCCACACGTTGGCCGCACGTTCAGTTTGCTACGAGCTCCCAGAGTGAATGCACGCACCTGATTTAAATTTTATATGCACGCAATAGTGTCTACATAACGGCAGTAACAATGGACCAATGAAAAAACTTTTCGCTTTATAGAGCCCTACCAAGCCGAAAATTGTTTGTAAAACACAAGTCTTTTTAAAAAAAAATATTATTATACACTAGGATTTTCTCCTGTATCGTGGAGGCAGTTTAGAAACATAAATTGCATAAGGACAAACATCCAGACCCGGAGAAATTATGTGCAGGCTATACAAATACTTGTTCCGTGTGGGATTCGAACCCGCGGCCCCCAGGGCAGCAACTCATTGCTAAGCCACTACGCCACGGAGCCGTCAAGAAATAAAATTTCTTTTTTCCATTTCTTTTTGATCACCCTTATCTTATACACATTCACGTTGTAGTGATTAATTGTGTATTAATTTATTTATTGATGTATTAATTGATTTATAAAATATCTTAAAATCTATAATATATAATATATATTAAAATCAAATTGAAAAGCAGGATACTAAAATCATGTTTTTACTGTCTTTATTATTCCCTATTAGTTACTTTATTTCGTTAATAATACTGTAATTTTTAGCTATGGAAGAGCGAAGTCACCTGTTACAGGCATTATTTTGCTTACTAGGTGACCTCGATCACTGATCATATAATGTAACTTTAATGTTTGACGAAATAAATTATTTATTATTATTATTATTATTAAGTTCGCCATATGTACTACTTTGTGCATGAAAGTGTAAATAAATAAATATATCCTATAATTATATAATAACCCTTTTTAAAAAGGTTTTGTTTAATAAAAATTTTACAACAGTTTCATAGGCAGGCTTCGAATATTTTCCAGGCCTTAGTTAATTATACCTATGCCTAGGTGTGTTAATGTTTATATAGTTTACTTATCTGTATAACGTTAGTGTATAATAAAGAAATATTAAAAATTTATATTAAAAATGTGGTATGCTGTGAATAAATAAACCGCAGCAGCCGTTAGCGCATCAATAATCATTTTAATAAATTCGTCCGCACATTGGCCTGATCCAAAGCAAACTGAACGACCTTCCAACGTGTGGACGCGATCACAATTTCTTGGCCAATAACTCTTCCAACACATTCGCCACTGTGTTGGCCAACGTGAAGAGCCGCCGTTAGAAAAAGGGTTTTTAGGGTTCCGCAAAAAAAAATTTAAACCAAATTACACGCGGGCGAAGTTGCGGGGTATGGCTAGTTTCTAAATAAAACATATAGAAATTGATAAATAAACCAAAGCTAAAATAGATGTTTAAAAAAATATAACTTGCTTCAAATTTCCTTTTATTTGCTTTTTCATTGACAAAAAATAAGTTTAATATTTTAGCCCTGAATATTAACAAAACTAGCTTTTACCACAGATTTTTTAAACAGCCTCCTGAGCACTATCTTTCTCTCATTTTTGAGGGGGTTTTAGGGCAAGGGTACGTCCGTCGCCATGCCCCAATGCATATGTTCACTTCATATGTTTTCGAAATATTTTTTTTTTAATTTCTAAGACATGCAGGTTCCCCCACGGTGTTTTCCTTGACCGGCGAGCACGTGGGAAATCAACACTTCTGGTTTCAAAAGAGTGAGTAGGCACTTTTTAACATTTCTAGAAATTTATTTTAAAAGTAATCAAACATACCTTTTGACCAGGTGGTGTATCATGTACGGAGTAGTCTTCATGCAGAGGCGCCCGTAGCGGAGGAGGCATAATGACGCCGCCACACAATGTCCAGTGGGAACCATCCAAACCGTTACCATTTACTTCGGTAAACACGGTGCGGTAACAGCGCAACAAATCTGTTACGCCCTCCACACCTGAAATTAGAAAGTAAATCTTAGGATCCTCGTATATGAAAATGAATTTTCATCAAATATGGGCTTATTCATTTGATGTTTGACAATCGCAGTGCTAGATGTTTTACACTTTTAATATTGCTCCCTTTCACAGGTCTGAACCATTTACATAACAAGATGATCATTTTTTTATAGAAGAGGGGGCAAAGAACATGCAGCTTACCCGGTGGTAAGTGATGGTCTACCACCCTTAAAAATATGCAAGACGAGAGGAATCACAGATGCATGGTTGGTCTTTAAGGAAGGACAGAGATGAAAGCCTAATTAGGCATTTGGCTTTTTAGGCTTTCATTTCGGGGTTTGGGATCCCTAAGTCATATGGTCAGAAAACTCAATGGTGATAGCAGATTTTAAATAAACTTAAGAATCAGAAAACTTTTGAAAAATCGTACAGTGGTGGATATTGGAGCATTCAAATGGTGTAAGGATGGCATTGTGAATTTTGTCATGTGTGATGGTGAATTTTGGCTGGAATTGATTCCTTGTTTCATAAGTGTTAGAAAGATAATTGCAAAAATTAATCATTATTAAGTATTTTAAAATAAATCAAAATATGGGGAGCCTTACCCATATCAGCGCAAGGGTATGACGGTTCATAGCGTTTTGTGTACTGGTTAAATATTTCCACAGCAGGGATGGCTGTGGCGTGATCGGCGAGAATCTGTGCTAATCGCCATACAGTGCGCCAAACTGGCGTCAATCTCACGTGACGTTCCGATGTCTCCACTACACCAGAGGCAGCTAGTTCCCGAAGATCCGGGTCCTCGCCGCGGAGACGTCTGAACGCGCTAACGAAGTACTCCTCAGTGGAGCCACGGGCTACACTTCTGTCAGCAGAGAGGACCGAGCAAGCAGCTAAGGCCGCGTTCGCAAATCGCGGCGCGTCGCCCGCCATGTGCACTACTCCGCCTTCGATACATCCTCCCACGACTGAAATTAGTTCCTCCAGCGTGCTCACGTTGAGAACGTCGGGTAGGGGCGGCGCGCCGAATCTCGAAGCGTAAAGCGCTGGCAGCGCTTTGAACGGAGCCGGCGTCAGAGCTTTCAGTCTTTGCGCCATAACCGCACGAGCCGCACGGGCGGCTAAACGAACGCCGCGTTCACCGTTTGCTTCACACCACACTGACACTGTTTCTGGGATCAATTCGAACAGTTCCACAAGCTTCACACAACCGTAATGCGCGACGCGTAATTGGCGGCCGAAGTGCGCGTGATACGCGGGCACGAAGCGCGAGAACTCCATTCGAAGATTGGGCGTGTAGCAGAGTAATTCCACAGCTTGTACTGCGAACTGGGCAGTTCGGGCTCTTTCTTCGGGGGTCGGCGTTCGGCGTGGTAACGCAATGGTGTTGTCCGGACATATTACGATAGTTTGCGGAGCAACGCGTTGCATTAACTCTTCAAGTGTGCATAGACCATAGTCCACGGGCGAGAAGGGGCGTCCGAAGGTAGCTTGGTACAGTTGCGGTATATCGTGTGGAGAGATGGCCCGGCCTGGTTGCGCTTTTAAGAGTTTTACGAGGTCGGACGTCCAGCGTCGACTCTGAGCTGCAGCGGATATAGTAATAACGCGATACGATCCCGAGCCAAGCACCTGCAAATATTTGAAAATTAAATACATACATGAAATCTGTTAAATTAATAACTTCAATGTGACATGCAAGTGTACCTTTCTTTGATGTTTTAAAAATGAGACTTGAGTGATCCAATAAGAACATTTAAATTTTTAATAATAATTTCAATTTAATTTTATAAAATTATGTAAATATTTTACATCAATTACGCTAACAAATTATACTTACAACGATTGTGTTACTTAGAGCGGCAAGCAAATCAGGTAGCTTAGTGAATCCATAATCAGCGACGCGGCACTGTCGACCGAAGTGATGATGGAAAGATGGAATCAACCTAAAATTAAAAATTACAGTTACGCTCTACAGTATTTTTTATAGAGAACTAATATGGCTGTCGTATGCACGTGCATGTGGTTGCATGGGTGTGTGCGTGAGTAAAATAGTTTAGAATGTCTATTCTATGTAAATGATTAATGTTCATTTTTAAATTTATATCGAAAACCAATCACTTATTTCATACATTATAGAAGAAATACCAGCTTAAAACTAAATAAAAGTGTGTGATTATTAAAAAAGCTCACTTGCTAAACGGTATGCAGCATCGCGGTGCAGTTCGCAGCAAATCTATGAGCTCTCGTTCAAACAGCGTCAACATTGGTTCCAGCGCTGGAGCCGTTCGAGGTTTTTCGCGTTCGCCACTCGAGCGGGAAGTATCACCTAGACATAATTTTAAAATTTATGTTTTTATTTTGTTTGCTGGATGTCTGATATGTCTGACAGTATAACACAGTAATTTTTGTAATTATAGACATTTCCTAGCTTTTTAAATAATTGATTTATGAATTAAAAAATGCAGCAGGCAGTAATAGATACAGATTGTACGGTAAAACATATTTTCTCTAGTATCATTATCCAGCTAGAGAAAACAGAAGAATATGTTTATATGACACCTGAATATCCTCTTATATGCTTTGACAACCCTTTGGTTGTATCACTTTGACTGTCAGTATATTGAAGCGCTGAAGTGTTCATACATACAGCTATGATGCTTATCTAAGGCGCCGTCCTATTGCTATCGTTCGCGCGATGATTCGATGCGATTTTCATCGTCCGATGAATCCGCTCGCACGATTAGAAATCGTGTGTCCTATTTTGGAGCGATGCGATCACTCTCGAAATGGCTCTTAACAAGATACACAGTTATTGCTATTGAGCAATATTTCTTTAATAGTGAATAGTATTAAAAAAAGAAAACATACACCACATAATATACTGTATAAAAACAGAAGTCTTTGCTGAACAAAGTCCCGAATTGAGGGCGACTAAAACTAGCCAGTTCAATCCCCAGAAGACACAAGTTTACGCGTTTACCGCTAAAAGAACTTCTTTGTCGTATCTCCTGTTTTAAGGCACTCCCCTTGCTGCCTCAGCTAGCATCGGAATCCTCGGCATATCCAGTTTCATGGTCACTTGGAAGGAAAGGTCAAACTGGCCTCTATAAAGCTTGGCTTGCTCAGCACAGCAGGGACAGTATTTCATGCCGGCACAACGCCTGCAACTTTACAAGGCACAGGTTCGGCCTCACATGGAATACTGTTCTCATCTCTGGGCCGGGGCACCTCAGTGCCAGCTCCTTCCACTTGAACGCATCCAGCGCAGAACGGTTCGAATCGTCGACGACAGAGTTCTTTCTGATCGGCTCGATACACTGGCACTGCGTAGAGATGTTGCATCTCTTTGCGTATTTTATCGCATTTACCACGGGGGGTGCTCTGAGGAATTGTTCGGACTAATTCCAGCCGCTCAATTTCACCATCGCACATCGTGACAAAACTTGCGATACCATCCATACTACCTGGATGATTGGCGGTCCACCATTGTGCGATTTAGAAGATGTTTTCTTCCTCAAACAACTCCCTTATGGAATCGATTACCACCAGCGATTTTTCTGGACCGATACTCTTAGGGACTTTCAAAAAAAGAGCCTACTCTTTTTTAAAAGGCCGGCAACGCATCTGCAATTCCCCTGGTGTTGCGGTTGTTCATGGGCGGCGGTACTCACTTACCATCAGATGAGCCGCATGTTCGTTTGTCCAAAAATGTGTGTAATTTAAGTTCCTTATTTTTAATTTTACATGAAGCCTATCACCAGAGCTCTGTTTGTTTATTAGCAGAAGCACTGCAGTCTTTCATTTTATCCACCTATTTACCAGAAAGCTTGACTGGGAAATGTAATTAGGTTTTTAAAACAAAGTTAAATTTTTCTAGTCACATCCGAGACAATTTGTAAAGGATTATATACATTGAAGACTTACTTTGATTACAATTGGACGGAGGCGTATCGGATCGATTAGTGCGCCAGGTGAGGTGCCTAGATGGGCTGTCTTTGACTTCCAGATTAGGAACGCTTCGTAATAGCAGTTCCAAAGCCACGCCACGTCGTGGATCCGCCACCAGTGGTGGGAACATAGCTTCATAGCATTCCACAAAACTAAGGACAAAATTTAATATTTAATATGTACATAATATTGTTTTATATTGGTAATTAGAGATAACAGATTAAATAATATATAGTAATAAGCTATATAATTATTATTATTTATTTATTTCTGTAGTTTTAAGAGTTATGTGGCATTTAATGTAGCATATTTAAATGACTATTGACAGAACCCGGCTCGAAGGACCAAACAATGTTCATAAATTGTAAACACTAAATACATCAATGAAATAAGCATTGGCGACAGAAAAATGTTTTAAGTCGATTAAAACCAATATCTCACCTTAACAACGGCAATATACCGCCGTGATTTTCGAGCAGCACCTGCGCGTTCCTCGCCAGTACCGATATCTCCATGAAAACCGGCTGCAGTATCCTGCTTCCGTCCTCGTGTCCGGTGTTCAAGGTGGCGTGTACGTGACACTTCCAGGGCGCCTCCTCGGTTTCGAGGGCGGCGACGGGCGTGAGGTCGATCAACTGCACCATGCGGCCGCAGCCCTCGTGCACGACGACGGTGTCCTTGAGCTTGGCGATGTCGGAGGTGGTGAGCGCGCAGCAGTGGCGGCTGGCGTAGGCGTCGCGCAGGCGCAGCAGCGGCAGCGAGTGCGCGGGCTGCTCGCGCAGGATGGCCCGCAGGCGCGCGCGCAGCACGTCGGCGCCGGGCGCGGGCGCCGGCCGGCCCAGCGCCAGCTCCAGGCGCCGCCCGCCCCACTGCTGCTCGAGGCGCCGCTTGTGCACGCGCGCGATGCACAGCCGCGCGTCCCACTCCGAGCGCAGCACCACGCTGGCCAGCGGGCCCTCGCCGCCCGCCCACACGCACACGCGCACCACCCGCACGTACTGCGTCAACAGTTTCGTAAGCAGCTCCTGTACACAAATTATTTTCTATCAAGTAGGCTGTCGTGTCCTCCACCAGACCGAATTTCGATCACGGTGGCCGGTCTCAATAGTGTAATAACGGATAATAACGCAAGCATTGATACACCAAATATTAACAAATAAAAGGAAAAAAAAAATTATATATATTTAACTAAACATATAAAAAATCATATAATAAAAATAAAATTATATAAATAAAATCTACCATTTAAACTGCGTACAGCTGGTGCATTTATTAAATAAGAAATAATCACAATTCTTTTTTTGATTCTTAACCAAGGATAGATGTAGGTTTTTTTTTATAAGACATAACATTCAGGTCTGTGTTTAGCGGTGGACTCTTGATAGGCTATAATAAAATTTTGTGTTTAACAAAAACTAACGCGTTGCAAAACAACAAACACGACGGTGGTTTTGACCTCTGCGTCGCTGTACAAGTGCAACGAATAAAGTTAATGGATACCTGTAACACGGCGGGTTCGTACGGCGGCAGGTTGGACACAGTGAGCTCTGCGGCGGACTCGAGCTCGGCATCGCTATGCTCGCTGAAGCTCGCGGACGAATTCCACGGCGAGGCCGCACGGCTCTGGTTGTCCTGCTGCCGGTTGTCATCGCCGCTGTTGCTCGATGAGCAGCCAGACCTATCTAGGCTCACTGAACCTGAAAAATGGCGCAAATGTTTCTTATATATCCAACATTTCCTGTATACAGTTCTTGTGGAACAACAACAAAGCAATAAAAACAAAACATTTATATCTATTTGAAAATATATTATTGTATAAAATCAAAAGGGACAGACTCTCGCATCACAACGCTTACTTAATCGGCCCCAAGCTACCTATTGATAATTCATCTTTTTCACTAACAACTTTTCATCCCATGAGGGTCGTAAAAGGCAAAGGTCTTTAAATTTGATTACTGTACATTTGGCAAAATAATCTTTTCTAAATATGACAATTATAAATACCCAGACGGACGACCAGGAACGTGGATGAAAACGTCTGTTACTTATATCCGCGATAGCTATATCCTCCCTACAAAGGGTAAGGTTCATCTCCAGCAGTAGACCGTTTACAATCCGACAAAGACTGTACGACACACACTCTATTTAAAAAAAAGTACAATGTTTTAAATTCAGACCTCCGTGATTCGGTTTCACGAAAGGACAAGATTTGTTATGTTAAAAAAAATTAATCTGATTAGCCGTGGTTAACTATGACATTGGGACGTTGAACTCCCCATCCCCACCCCCCATCTCTTCCCTCCGCCACCCGTGACCATGGGTGCTGTAAAGTACTCGAAACGTTGGGAATATAAAATAAGTTAATTTTACACGATAAAATCCGTAAAAACTAGATTTATTTAAATATGTGTTTTGTAACCTAGAGATTTATGTGAGATTTTTTATTTTTTAAATAGCAAAATCATACCGTGAGTGCCCCTTATTTTGCGCGGCTTGGGCGCAAGTGGTGGGCAGAAGTCCAGAGGCGGTGGAGTGGGTGCGGGCAATTGCTGTAAAGCCAACGCCCAGTCGCTTGCAACACATCTCGCAGTCGTCTCTGCGCTGATCCCGACCTGAGGACAAACAAACAGTTAAAGATCTTAAAGTTATTGCGTTATTTTAGAGGCGTCCTAACCAGTTAATTTGAGAACGCAGTAGCTTAGTGTGAGTGCATTTGCATACATCTTTTTTGATAATACAATTTGTTTCTCGTCAATTAAAATATTTCAATTACATTATGTTTTATAAAAGTAAATATTATAGATAACTTCAAAATACCTTTTTTGTTTTTTGAATGAAATATGTGAACTGATTATTATTTAATTTTTAATCCCGTGTCTGTCTAAAAACCAAGATAATCGCACAAGGCTCAGGAACCATATTTTTTGGTTTTATTTTTAGTTCGATATTCAGCGACTTTCGATATTATTGTATTCGATATAACTGTTGTAACTGCTACGACAAATCATCCAACGTATTTCCGCATTTACGTGATAAAACCTAAGGGTATGTTCCGATATACACTGTGACCACTGTAAGGTGTGACGTCAACTGGGTATACTGTGAAGCCGTTCCTTTTTAATTTGCTATACTGGTTAATGTTTAAAACTGAACGCATTCCAGTATACTGTTATCCCCATTTTTCGACACTGTTTTCAAATGAAAATACCTATCATGTATACGCTTTCTGTTCAACAAGAGAAACTATTACTTGAATGTTGTTGCTAATAATAATAACATTCATTCGTGGAAGCTATTAAATCTCTAGGAGCTGTTGTTTTTTGATCATGTGATCAAAGTACTGAGAGCATCTTACCTCGAAAGCGTCAGTGCACACAGTGCAAAAATAGCGGCAATTTATGATGTCATATATTTCCCTAAGGTACTGAGGCAGTAGACTGGCAGTCCATAACGGAACGAATTTTTCACCAGTGAGAGCACTGAGCAGTGCTCGCGGTGTATATTGGAACACCACCTAAACCTGTTCTAAATAACAATGATAGAAACCGATCAACACTTATGCAACCTATATAATAATTATTTTATTTTTTAATAGAGGCTAGAGGGATTTTAATGCGAAACGACAACTGTATAAAATATTAACCACATTCTTAATTACGCATCAAAATATAAGAGCCGCATTCTAAATAAAACGCTCATAATAACATTACATTATTATATTATTACAAATACATATGATTTAATAGGAACTGCATTAATATTTATGTCAATGCGAAGTAAATCACCTTGTGATAAAAGCGGAAGTGAATGGGCAAGGAAGTTATTATTGTTAAATAAATGCCGTCAGAGAGGAAGTGCGACTAAAAATTTAAATACAACACGTGTTTATATTGTCTTTTAATTTTTAGTCGACGTCAAAAAAGGAGGGGCTATCAATCAAACTGTTTGGCTATGTCCCTTTTGTATAAGTCTTAACCGATAATTTCGTCAATTGTTAACCGATTTTAATGAACCATTTTCTTAAATTGTTGATTTATACTTCAGGAGAAGACCAATAATAAATATCGAGAAAAAACCTACAACTAAGCATGGAAAAATATTGGATGGTTCAACACTTTCACTAACCAATTTTCAGACACAATAGTAAGACAATAGCTAATGAACTATATGTAGTGCACGGGACAGCGAAAGGGTTAATAAACCTATTTAAACGATATATATTTTGAGCTTCTGCTGTTCCTTAGTCATTACTAATGGGACGATAATAATTAAACTCATTATAAAAAGTAAAAGGAATAAAATAATTTCACACATTAAAGCCAGGCTTTCATACTTCTACACTGCCTTAGCAACCATTCACTATGTAAAATGATTTTATTCCATAATTTCTTTGAGGTCGGCTTTTATTTTTACTAATGTTTAATTTTGTTCATTCTTAAACATCTTTTTGTTATGATTTATGACCGATTTTCAGATTTCTGTGGGAAGTTGTCACATTTTTTATAGAATAGTGTGACAAACGAGCACACAGTCCACTTGATGGTAAGTGGATGCTGTGGCCCAAAGACATCTACATTTTTTATGCTCAATTAAGAATTAAAATGCAGATGCGTTATCACCCCTGAGGACTAAGATCGAATGCCTCATTTCCAGTAAAAAGGGTCTCCGGTTCTCTACACTCATCAAATGAAACACAACAGCAATAAGCTGCTATTTTACGCTGGTATTCTGTGAAAGCGTGGTCCTACCCCGGTCGAGCCGCCGACCCATTCGTGCTGCTATCGTAAAATAGCTGCAGCGTGGCTCTACCACATCAAAAAAACAAAACATGTTAAGCATTTTGTATTTTGATGGCCAATCTGAATGAATAATAAATAGAAACAAGTAAATGCATATTTTGAGAACTCTATAATAAAAATCCACAAATTTTGCTGGTAAAATTTTTCTACTAAATTTTTATTCAGTTCAATTCATACGATTTAAATATCCCGCCATAAGTTTAATTTTATGGAATCATTACCAGACGGCGGAACGCGATCTGTAGTCTACACTTTTTGTATGCAGTTGCCATTCTCTTGGTAAGACTAGATAGTACTTAGTATTATAATTCTGTGGTCGTAGCTCTCCGAACGACCAGATTGGTTTGCGGGCAACCGCATCGCAGTGCAAAAAGAAATTACATAATTTTTTACTTTTCGCCCCCGTCAACATTTCAGTGACCGCAAAGAAAAACATAACCACTTAGCAGGATTCGAACTAGCCATTAGGTTAACGAGAAGATGATCTCTGTGGCAAAATGACCATCATATTGAACGAGCAAGCCAAGTGTTTTCTCCGAAAAGTCAGTTATTTCTGGGGAAATTCATTATTTTATATAAAACCTAACTAGAGCGATTTTCGCCCGCGTCAACATTTTTATTGTACATTTCATGGAAATAGATTCAGCGATTACAAACAGGGACTAGGATTAACAGCGCTTCCGCCGTGCACGCTTTTAATTTGAACTCTTCTTTTATTTGTATTCGTTTCTGTGTCGACTTACTCAACCTAAAATGCTTATGATTTTTTGTAGATGTCATACAAAAGATCTTTTCACCAATACTATGCACGCATGATAAATATAGAACTACCAAACTGACGTTTCGGTTCGCATTCAAACTATCAGACTAAAATTAAAAAAAAAAAAACCTTTACATAACAAATAAAATTATATAACTTGTTATTAATTTTGTTGTGACAGAATTTCGTTGAATTGCCATAAAAAATTCAATAACTGTTAAAATGGTAACGAGCTAACGAGTCATGACTGTGTGATCAAAATTGACGTTACGATTAAGTAATTGTTATCTACCTCTATCATTCTCGTGTTTTTCATTCATTCTTTCTGTCAAACATGATATTGATATTTGTAAAGACACACACAAACACTCACGCCTGTCACCCAGAGGGGTAGACAGAGACTACGGACTTCCATTTGGCGCGATCCTGACACACCTCTCTCACCTCCTTTACATCCATATATATCTACGCGTACACGCTCTTATTTGTAGAGTATACAAAAAATAATAAACTATAGCACTAGTTGAAAAGCCCGTAGTAGTACTGGCAAATTTCTTACCACGTGTGATAGTTAGCAATAAAATAATAATTAGTAAATAAAATAATACATACTTATCCGAATCATGAAAGGTTTCCATTGTCAAAAATTGTCAAAATTTTGCAGGCACACTAACCTGATGCATTTGCTGAACTGAAGAGAGTAGCGGTGGGTGAGTGGGTTGCGTGGGTGCAGTGCTGTATCCCTCGTCACTGGAGTATGTCGCCTGAAAAGCACCACGAGCGTACCGCGTGCTGATCTTTCGTCCGAAAACATCCTCTCCTTCCATTCGCTTAAGCGCCCTAAAGTCAACAAATTCTTCGTTTATAAATTATTTATCAACACGTTTACAGTCCAGTATAGTGGTAATAATAAAAATATAAGTAATATAATATATACAATCGCCGAGTTGTGGCGACCTAAGAATCCATCACCACATATATCATCCCGTGGATGTCGCCAGGAAAATAAAACAGGATAGCCAGCTTCCTGATAACATCTCAAAATAATAGAAAAGTGCGGTTGCCAACCCGCCTGCCAATCATTGCAAATATTCCTATATAAATATCCTATAAATCAATCCTTTGGAGAGTCCTATGTTTAGCGGTAGACTTTTGATAGGCAATAATGGATGAACCGAGAGATATATAGAGAGTTAGACAGATATATATGTCACAGTTATATTCTTGCTATCGTGTCTAAAATGTGACTGTGAAAGGTGGCTTAATGGCTGTGTTAAATGAAAATAATATTTTCTATTCTATCCCGAGTTATCTCGAGTATATATATGTTATCTCGAGTGGCAGCCTCGTACCGGTAGGCGAAGTGTAGGGCGTCCCCCCACGAGATGGAGTGACGACCTGGTAAGGCATGCAGGAAGTCGATGGATGCAGGTGGCTCAGGACCGTGCTTTGTGGCATTCTTTGGGGGAGGCCTATGTTCAGCAGTGGACTTGTGAAGGGCTGTAATGATGATGATTCTATCCCATTAAAATTTCTTCTCGTCTAAGATAACTGTGCTTGTTAGGAAATAAAGAATTACTTCTTTTTGTATAAAAACATGAATAAGAGATAAGAAATATAGTGAAATATTTTATTGCTAAAGAAAACTATCTTATTTATAAAGTTGGCTAACGAAACCGTGCTACGCGACACCAAACACTGCTACTCGATAATGAGTAGCACTAACGTGTAAAAATATTTATACTGGAGTGACTCCTAATTCCTATTACGGATTTGGTAGTTAAGTCGCGGTGGTCTTTTATGTAGCCTATTATTTCTTAATAAATATATATCACTAACAAAATTGATTTTTTTTATTATATTTTAATGATATATCATTTTATTTCGTTAAGAATGCCTATATAATTATCTCTGTATTTATTTATAATGCTTTCAGAAAACAAAATAAAAAGATACTTTCCGAAATGATATACTTTATTTACATAATATTTAAAATAAAAATTAAATAAAAAATCTATACTTTTCGACGAAAGACATTATAATATGGTTTGTCAAACTTCAACATGTTTTTAATCTACTACTGTTTCAAAATGAAGTTCCTCTGTCTGAAGAAGAAACGGTGAGATAAACTTCACAGGTATCCGCTTTTTTATCAAAGGGCCAATGATGTAATATTTTAAATCAAAATTAAAAGGAATGGACTCATAGGTAAAAGAAGCATGTTCTATAATAAAATTACACAACAAAACAAAAAAAAAATAATAAGGAAAATTAAGGCTTATAACTATACAACACAGTTATTAGACTTATTTTTTAGCCCGAGCAGACCAGTAACCACAACACTGTTAAACATTTTAGTAAAATTACAAATGTTTTACAAAACAATATGAGTAAAAGTACAAATCAGTGTGTTGCCAATATAATTTACAATACAATTCGAGTAGGTTACTACAGCGTGTGAGGAACCCTACTAAGATGAGTTATAATTTTACAAACTTCATGTAGTAATCCTAGGCGTATTGCAATTTTATACAACTGTAGTTAGTTTTCAATAACAAACATTTGAAAATTACAAACATTGTTTGTAATTTGAATTAATACAGCTTTTTTGTAGAATTAAAAAAAATATTAAAACTGAAATTACTTTAAAGTGATTGAAAGTTAACAAATATTTTTAGTATTTATAACTCTGACTTGAAAATTACATGGCGCAATTCCACAATTTTTCTTTCTTAAACATTTTGTAATTTTACCGAACCCTTGATTAATTTTCAATTACATTTTTTATATATAATTTTATAATTTAATATAATATATTGTTTAAGATTTCATTTACTACATTTTTTTGTGAAGTTACAAACGAAAATTGGATTTCAAATCGTTATAAAGAATCGGAGGTCTATGAATATCTTTATTATTTCTACAGCTTTGATTTGGAAATCACGTAGAGCATGGTAATTTAACCAAAAAAAATGTCATTTCTCCTACACGTTTTGTAATTTTACTAAACCCTTGGACAATTATCAATAAAAAGTTTTTAACCCAAAAACTCTTTATTTTACAAAGAGAATTCCGTTCTTATTCTATTGAAATAAATGAATGGATAATTTCTTATCTCACAGTAATTCATAAGAAAAATAATTTTAATTTTCATCTATTGTTTATCGTTTGATTGTTTATTTTAATGTACATAAACAATATATTTAAGACGCAACAATTATTTATTTGAAATACTTATTTATCTCTCAGCTGAGAAAAATCACAGGTTCAAATTCTTCAGTATGGAAAATATTTACTTTTACTTTAAATTATAATT
Organism: Parnassius mnemosyne; assembly: GCA_963668995.1. NCBI lineage: Eukaryota > Metazoa > Arthropoda > Insecta > Lepidoptera > Papilionidae > Parnassius > Parnassius mnemosyne. The sequence goes on along the minus strand of CAVLGL010000093.1, from coordinate 26,727,038 downwards.
ATTAAATGTATATTCTTCTTGCACTATAGTACGCTTTCAAAGAAGTTATATAAGAAATTCTACAGCAGTGCAATCAACAAAAAATTAAATAAAAAAAAAGAGTTTGACTGTTCTCAACTTATTTATAATATTCAAGTATTTTTCATAGGTTACTCAGAGATTTCAACTCAACGATAAAATTATTTGTAATTTTTATCCTAAGTTAAAGTTTCAAGCTATATTAAATAGAAATTTCATGTAAGACAATTATTTTTTTAAAGAGCTACAATAGTTTATTAGGTGGTATCGTTTTTCTCGACGTAAAGACAATCACGAATTCGAATCGCGGTGACGATGGATTTATTTTTCTATTCAATACCATTCCTTGTGCTTTTTCACTATTCATATTTTTACATTTTTATGAAATTTACGTTTTTTTAGTCGATCAAAAAAACCAAGGATTTTCATCATGTCACTGTTAATAACATATAACTATAATCACTTTTAAATTTATTCATAAAATCCACAAAAAACAATTTCACCAACAATAACCTATACAACTTCAACAATCAGCTGTTCGTTGCTCGTACGCAAATCGGCCATATTTTGCTTTATTACAGGTTTATAGTAGGGTGGACCCTTCTATAACTTATGAAGCTGTTAAAAATGAAGATGAAACAGTCTGCTATTTCACGCTAGTATTCGTGAGAGCATGGTCCTACCCCGGTTGAGCCAACCCATTCGTGCTACAACCAGAGTATAATTGCAGTATATAGGCTTACCACTTAAAAATTGCACAAGAATTAACATCCAAACCAGGAACAATTATTTGTTGGTCATACAAATACTTGATGCGTGCGGGTATTTGAACTCGCGGGCGTCAGCGCAGCAACTCAATGCTAAGAGTAGTGTAGTTGTACCACTTCTAGACCACCTGAGTCAGACGTGGTTCAACGACGTTCGTCGACGCCCGATCCTAAAAAATTTTGGCATGCTCTGATCACGAATCCGCGGTCCATTTTTGTGTAGAATGCACGGTTCCGGAGATGTGTAGATCAATTAGCTAATATCTAATTGATATCCGGTAAGGGCCTCCACCGTCATTAGCGTCCCATTGTTCCTATTTCTATTGTTCTATTGTTCCTTAATCACCTTCATTGCAGCGTGTGCGTCGACTATATCAGTGCTATTGTGTTATAGTTCTTTGTTTATACAACGCTAATCTGAATCATCAATAAAACACATTACATAATTTTGTTACAATTTTTATTTATAAAATACAAAATCTTATTAATTATTATCTATAAAATAGGAGCGAAACATCTCATCCACTAAAATATCGTTGTACAATGTGTTCCTTGTAAATATACTCGTAAAACTATGTATTGAACATCCTTGAAACTTATATAGCAAATACATTAAGCAATATTCGCCACAAACTGAAGTCCACTCATTCTGAATCCTATCAACATTCCAGTTCCATCTTTTACAATTCCTTTTTAAAAACTCTAGATGATATCGTACAGGTGATCGTCCATATGAATCAAAATATTGACCGACGTCATTCGTATCGATATATAAAGCTACCCAATGTGACCCTGGTTTATCATCTGTATCCAAATTACATATTATATACGTTGGTACGTGGGTATACATAGGCAGTCTATTAGCTGCATAAACATTATTTTCTAGACTGGGGTGAATCTTTTTCAGATGTTGTTGTACATCTAGTGTATCCATGATATTACTGCTATTAGTAGATTATTACAGTACCTAGCTACTCAATGAATAACATAGGAATGGTCAATTATAGTGATTTCTACATATTAAATTGCATTTTTGTGTTATACAAATCGTACTTGAGTCATTGATCACCAAACAAAACACAATACGAAGAAATGTTGAGATAGGCAACGGAAATGTGAGATAAACTGATATGTTTCTAAATATTAAATTGCATTTTTGTGTTATACAAATCGTACTTGAGTCATTGATCACCAAACAAAACACAATACGAAGAAATGTTGAGATAGGCAACGGAAATGTGAGATAAACTGGTTGACGCATAAAGTAATTATCAACTCATTACGGAAATACTTTAGATTAGAATTTTTACGTACTGGTGGTATATAAGACCAACAACCGCAGTCATCGAGTTAGTGTACGGTCGTTTGGCTACAGTGGATCTATCAATAGTACATTTTGTGTTACTTCAATACACCAAAGGCTATGGATGTAAGTGTTTATTCTATTGACTAAATTACTTTTTTTCTGTTATTTTCATGTGTGTGTATTATTTTATTTAAATATTGTGTATGTATATGATTAAGCCGTGGTAACTCAGATGGTTAGCGCTAGCTGTAAATTTCACAGTACGCGACCCGGGTTCGATCCCCGCCAGCACCAATTAAATTGTTAATAGCAATTTTAAGTGCTTATTACCACGTGCTTGGTGGTGAAGGAAAACATCGTGAGGAAACCTGCATGTCTGAGAAAATTTCGAAGGCATGTGAAGTTCGCCAACACACATTGAGGGAGCGCGGCGGACATTTCCTTGCTCTAAAACCCTCTCAGAAATGAGAGGAGGCCTATGTTCAGCAGTGGACTTTAATAGGCTGTAACTTTAACTTTTTTAACTTTTATGATTAAGTGTTAACAAATTGATATTAACATGATAACTGTGTTGTTGCAGAAATCATTGAGCTTCGATGAAGATACCTATAAACAGTATTACTACTCGCCACTCTCCCCTCAAGAAGAGAGTGATGACCTCGTCATTAATAATAACACATGCGATGGTGGAAAAAGAAAATCGCAATCGATTGATCATTTTTTTGAAGCTGAATCAAAAATAAAAAAGAGGAAGTGAAAACTTCAGTGAAGTGTGCACCAGTGCTTTTTTCTCCACAATCATGGAAGAGAATACGGAACTATTCAATAGCAAATTAAATCAGGAGTTGTCTAAAGTTTGTGAAGAAATGGAGAGGGGTCAACTGTTCGATTCGTCATACGATGATGAGTTGTATCATCACTGTGCGATGGTTGAAACACAGTTTAAGTATGTAAAATAAACATTCATTTCGATCATAATTTACATATTGTCTTATACAGTTTTTAATAAATTTAAACATTTTAGCAGTCAACCACTACAACTTGGAAGAGGAACGAAGCGAACGTGCAGCAAAGAATCCAAGATCATCAAAAAACCAACAACGGAAGCAGAAGCGCATACCTCTGCAGGGAACAGTATCAGTAACGATGATCAAGTGGAATGTCCAACGTGCCATATATTTATCAAGAAACGGTATTTAGCTAATCATTTTAAAAGTAATGTTCATAAAAATAATCTTTTAAATTCACATAATTCTTTGTCAAACGTTAGTGTTATTGAATCTGCTTTTGGAAATAGGATTTTAACTTATAAAATCAAGAGTAGAGTAGATCGTTCGACATGGGTAAATTTTGAAACTCCTGAACTATTTTTAAATTCTATTAAAGATGATATTTTATTTTTATTACAAGAGTGTATTCATCAACACATAATTTTTAAGGTAAACTTCATATTGCATGCTGATTTTGTTCAACAAACTAAAGATATTCATGATACGTTCGATTTTCAAACGCTTAACTATATTATTTGTCAAGGAGATGACTTAAATATTTTTCTTTCATCTTTAAATGATACAATTATTACTAAAATTAGTGCTTTCGAAAAAAAAGATAGTGGATGGAGTCTAAAAAACATAAAATCTATAGACATGAATGTTAATAAATTTAACCCCCTACGCGGTACTTCCTACATAGATCTTCCTCGTGACATAAAATTAAAAAAGGCTGTTATAAATGTAAAAAACAAGGATTATTTTTGTTTTAAATGGGCGTTACTCTCGGCGTTATATCCTGTAAACAAACACACCGATCGGGTATCATCGTACGTTAAACATGCAAATAAACTTAAATTTGATGGTATTTCCTTTCCGGTTAAAATTTCTGACATAGCAAAAGTAGAGAAATTAAATGATATTAGTATTAATGTTTTTGGGTTAGAATATAATAAAGAAAAACGATGTAATTCTATAGTAGGTCCATTATTTTTAACAAAGTGTCGTAAAGATAGACATATCAATTTATTATTTTTTTCCAAGGATACAAAAAATCATTATTGCTATATAAAAAATTTATCGCGGTTAGTTAGTAAACAAATTTCAAAAGACGGTCACATCATGTACATTTGTGAAGCATGTCTACTTCGTTTTCCATCTCAGGAAAGGTTAAATAACCATGAACAATACGATTGTGCTCACATTTGTACAGTATTACCAAACAGTGAAACTTTAAAAAAAAAGAATTGGTTTGGTCAACCTATTTCAAATGATAAAATTAAATTTGATAGTTATGAAAAAAAGTTAAAGATACCATTCGTAGTTTATGCTGATTTTGAAGCATTTTTAAAACCAATAGAATCATGTTCTAACGATCCTTCCAAACCTTTCACTCATAATATTCAGAAACATGAAGTACATAGTTTTGGATATTATATAAAATGTTCATATGATGATAAATTATCAAAATATGTAACATATTGCGGACCCAACTGTGCACAAGTGTTTATGGAAAGTTTATCTAACAATCTAAAAGAAATAAATAGACTTCAAAAATATCCACCACTTCCGCTAACAAATGAAGACAAAAACCAAATTTCAAATGCAACCATTTGTCATATTTGTGAAACTGAGTTGGCAAAACATTTTTATGATTTTGATTGGTACACTGGTAGTTTTATAGGTGTTGCTCATGAATCATGTTGTTCGAAGATCAGAACACCTAGTTATATACCAATATTTTTACACAACCTTAGTCACTATGATGCTCATTTTATTGTTCACGCGTTAAACTTTTGTGATGGTGAAGTCGAAGTTATCCCTCAAAATAAAGAAAAATATATATCCTTTTCCAAAAAATTAAAAGTGAATAACCACGAAATTATATTGAGATTCTTAGATTCATTTAAGTTTTTATCGTGTAAATTATAAGAATTGGCCAAAAATCTCAGTAATGATCAATTTCAAGAATTACGTAGAAATTACCCTAATGATGAAGATTTCTTTCGTTTAAAACGGAAAGGTGTTTATCCATATGAACTTATGACTAATTATGATAGTTTAAGTCTAACATCGCTCCCTGAACAAAAATGTTTTTATAGTTCACTCACAGATTCACATATTTCAAATGATGATTACAATCATGCTAAAGATGTTTGGGAACATTTTGGGTGTTGTAATATGCTAGATTATTCAAACCTATATTTAAAAACAGACGTTTTACTTTTATCCGATGTATTTGAAAACTTTAGAAAGTTATGTATTAATACATATGATTTAGACCCTGCCCATTATTACACAGCACCCGGTTTAAGTTGGGATGCAATGTTAAAATATACAAAAATAGAATTAGAACTTTTAACAGATTATGAGAAAATTGCATTTATTAGATCAGGTATCAGAGGTGGTGTATCTCAATGTAGTAATCGTTATGCTAGAGCTAATAACAAATACATGGAGGATTATGATACAGGGAAACCAAATTCATATATCACATATTTTGATGCCAACAATTTATATGGTTGGGCTATGTCTCAATATCTTCCTACTGGTGGATTCGAATGGGTAAATCCAAATACAGAATTTAATGTGTCTAAGACATCAGACTTCGGTTTTATTTTAGAAGTTGATTTGGAATATCCAGATGAACTTCATGATTTACATTCGGACTTTCCTTTATGTCCAGAAAACATTTGTGTAGGCAATATTAATGAGAATAAACTAGTCCCAAATTTAAATAATAAAGATAAATATGTAATTCATTACAGAAATTTAAAGCAGTGTATAGAAATGGGGGTTAAATTAACTAAAATTCATAGAGTTTTAAAATTTAAACAGTCTCCCTGGTTGAAGATGTACATAGATCTAAACACAAAATTAAGAACTTTAGCAAAATCAGATTTCGAAAAAGATTTTTATAAATTAATGAGTAATTCAGTCTTCGGTAAGACTATGGAGAATATTGAAAAAAGGGTTAACATAAAATTAGTTACGCACTGGGAGAACCAGGGTAAAGCTTTAGGTGCTCAAGATCTAATCGCTAAACCACAATTTCATAGCCTTTCAATATTTTCGGAAAACCTAGTTGCGGTTCAGTTGCGAAAAACGAAGTTAATATATAACAAACCAATTTATTTAGGGTTTTGCATTTTAGATATTTCAAAAACATTAATGTATGATTTTCATTATAACTATATGATTAAAAAGTTTAGTAAAATCAAATTATTGTATACAGATACGGATAGTTTAATATATCATATATTTACAAATGATTTTTACACTGATATAAAACCTGACCTTTCATCATACTTTGATACCTCAGATTATGATACAAATAATATTTTTGAATATCCAAAATTAAATAAAAAGAAATTAGGTTTTTTTAAAGATGAAAATAATGGTAAAATCATGAAAGAATTTGTGGGTTTACGATCCAAAATGTACGCTTTTAACTTAGAGAATAAGACTATAGCCAAGGCAAAAGGGGTAAATAAATGTATCACTAAAAAGATGACAATGAATAGTTATAAGTCTTCTCTATTTAATAAAAAAGTGCAATATTATAGTATGCTTAGATTTAAATCAATTAAACACACAATTTTCACACAAAAATTAAATAAGATAGGTTTATCATATAATGACACAAAGAGACATATTTTAGATAATAATATTGAAACATTAGCTTGGGGTCATTATAAACTGCGTTAAGTGTTGATAGTTTTTACTTTTATGTCTGCGTTTAAGAAAAATTTATATTGATTGTAAAATTATGATAATACTATAATATGACGTAGTTTATTACATATTTAATCATTGTTTTATTGTAAATAATTTAAGTTAATTGTTGTTTCTATTTATTTGAGGTTGAGTTAATTGTAAAATTATGATGTACTAATTGTTGTTTCTATTTATTTGAGGTTGAGTTAATTGTAAAATTATGATGTACTAATTGTGTTAGAAATAGTATACAGATAATTCTGTTTTATATAATTTTTGGAATATATATTAATTGTTTACACCAACACTTTCATTTTTTATTTCACCCCTTTGAACTTTAGACGTGTGTTATGTTTCACTTTATCCATCCGTTCACTGCTATTGTGGCAGGATACATCAGTCATTCAATCAGTTACAGAAATATGTAATTGTGATTTTAATCAGATCACATGGTGCTTTGATGAAATGCAACCATTATATAATTTACCAAATGTTAACTATCATCAAGGAATTCCAAATCTTAATATGTTTGATGGTGAAAACCCACATCTTGTTATTATTGATGATCTAATGAGAGAGTCCGATGGAAGAATTGTGGATATATTTACAAAAGGTAGTCATCACAGGAATCTTAGTGTATTTTATCTAACACAAAATTTATTTCATCAGGGTAAAGGACAAAGAGACATATATTTAAACTCAAGTTATATAATATATTTTAAAAACCCTCGAGATAAAACTCAAATAAGATATTTAGCAAGACAAGTATCACTAGATAACCCAAAATTCATTGAAAATGCCTACAGGGATGCAACTCTAGAGGCGCATGGATATTTAATGGTAGATTTAAAACAGAATACCAATGATTTTTGTCGTATCAAGACAAATGTCTTTCCATTTAATGGTTTCTGTACAGTCTAAGTCCCCACAAAAGAGTTTAAATACACCAAGAATCAAACAATTGAAATCATTGCTAAATGATGCATCGTCGACTCACAACGTATAAACATTTGCTAACCGCTTTGCATACGCTTAAACCAAAATATCAAAGAGCATTACTTAAAACGTGTGATGAAGAAGAAATTAACTGTATTTGTGAGTGTATTCATAACGTTTTACAAGGAAAAGTACCTCTTAAAGATCAGGATAAACAAAAATTGAATAAACATAAAAACATACTCCGTAAACTAGTACGTAAGTGTAAACATAAACTAAGAAAAAATATAATTATACAAAAAGGAGGGGCTTTCTTACCAACAATATTAGGTGCAATATTGAGTGGATTAGTGAGTGGACTAGCCAGTTAACATGGAAAATGCAAAGAAAATGATACTTATCGAACCTGGATTGATTGAAAAATTAAAACAAGAAAATAAGGTTAATAGTAATTTATCTCGATTAGATATTGAAATGCAAAATATTATGAATAGTAAGACGGAAGACCGAAAGAAATGGATATTATATTTACAAACACTGCAAAGATACCTTCATTTTACCGAAGAGGATCGTCAACCACTCAAATTACCAATTTATTCTGATACATCTAATGAAGATTCAAATGAGTCAAAAATTGGTTTTAAAAATAAAGATAGAGATCTAAAAACTTCAGTTGATATTGAATCTTTGCTGGAGGAGAATCGATCCATTAAAAGTAAAGAAAATGATGAAAATCCACTTTACACACCAGCTCAAATACTCAGTTTAATACCAAAAACTTATCATAAAAAAGGACAGTTATTATTAAACTTAGTTGAAACAAGTAAAAGTAAAATACATTGGGATAACGAAGGTACAGTCATAATTGATAGTGAAAAAATTCCTGGAAGTAATATTGTTGATTTAATAAATGATTCACTAAGACCCCTAAAAAGAAGTGATCCGGTAGGGTGGGTTAGATTTGCTGAAGCATTAAAAGATATTAAAGTACCACTTACTTATATTGGAAATCCAAGGAGATGTGAGTTTATTAACCAACTTCAAACAAAAGATCTGAACAAACCCTCTGAGATTGAAGTTCAAGAGTTTTCTACACCGGTCAGTAGAGATAAAAAGTCTACAACTAAAATACGTAAAGGACTTGAGTGGGAAAAATGGACCCCGTACTAGAAGAAATTAACAGGATTTATTATGATCCATCTAATCCCGCTGGTTTTGGTAGTATTGATAAATTATCAAAAGCCATGAAGGGTAAAATGAATAAAAAGCAAGTAAAGGAATGGTTAAAATCACAAGAAACATACACATTACATAAACCCATTCGAAAAAAATTCCCGCGTAATAGGTACATTCTATCAAATATTAATGAACTGTGGCAAGCTGATTTAAGTGATATGCGAACTTATTCTCAATATAATGATGGTTTCAAGTATATACTTTGTATTATTGATGTATTTAGTAAATATGCTTTTGCAAGACCAATGAAAAAGAAAAACTCAGAAACAACTAAAGAATGTTTTGAAAGTATATTTACTGAAAGTAATTTAACACCTACTCACATACAATCCGATAAAGGTACAGAATTTGTTTCAAAAGATGTACAAAAATACTTTAAATCCAAAAAGATTAATTACTATACCACTAACAATCCTGACATTAAGGCCAGTATTGTTGAACGATTTCAAAGAACACTAAAAATGAAAATGTGGCGTTATTTCACTCATAATAATACTTATAGATATATAGATGTTTTACAAGATTTAATATACTCTTATAATCACAGCTTTCACTCTAGTATTAAGATGTGCCCATGTGATGTAAATTCCAACAATATTATGACAGTTTGGACTAATCTTTATGATAGACGGTCAAAAAAACTTTCTTTAGAAAATCCTAAACCAAATTTCAATGTGGGTGATTATGTTCGAATAACTAAATATAAACATGTATTCCAAAAAGGATATGAATCAAATTGAAGTGATGAAATATTTATTATATCTTCAATAATTGATAGATCTCTATGGGTTGTTTATACAATAACAGATTTACAAAATGAACCAATAATTGGTACTTTTTATGAAAGAGAATTACAGAAAATCACTTACAACCCCACCTCACAACATAAAATAGATAAAATAATTGACACTCGTTATTCGGGTAACAGAAAAGAAGTGAAGTGGAAAGGTTATCCAGATAAATTTAACAGTTGGATTTTAGCTTCTAGTTTAAAAGAAATATGAATAAAGAAAGTTTCTATTTAACTTTGCTCAGCAATAGTTCAATGGAATACTTTCCTGATAACAAGACCACAAATTTTTCAACGAAATTACCAAAAGCTATAAAATTAGAAGGTGAATGGTCGGTTGGAGTTGTCGAGTTTCAATATCCATGTACCATGTTTACTGTTCAAGACCATGAAAATGTTATATACATTACAAAATCTATGTTAATGCCTAATGAAGATAAGCCATCCACAGTGTACTACAAAAAACATATTCCAGCTACCAACTATGATAACGTTGAGCATATTTTAAGAGTGTTAAATGGTATCGGAGAGAACTTGAAATTTCGCTATGATGAAATAACAAAATTTGTGTCTATTTCGGTATTGGATAAAAATATAACATCCGTAACATTATCACCCAAATTAAGTTTACAGCTAGGTTATGAACCAAATAAAAATCTCCTAGAGAGAAATTTTGGAAAGTGTCCTGCTAATTTACACTTAGGGTTACCGTCTCAACTATTTCTATATTGCGACATTATCGATCCTCAGATTGTGGGTGATGTTATGACTCCTTTATTAAGAGTCATTTCATTAGATCCTACAAAATACATTTATGGTGCAAATAAAATGCACGTTTTCTCTCAACCTCACTACTTACCTGTTATGCGAAGAGAGTTCGATACGTTGGAAATAGTTATAAGATCGAGTACAGGACAAAAAATACCATTCCAGTTTGGAACCGTGTGTATTAAACTACATTTCCGAAAATTATAATAATGAATTCTCTTCGTGATCATCATAAATGTCCATATGAAAATTATTATACACATCAAGCTGGATCAGGAGTTGGAGTAATTTATAAGGGTTCACCATATCAACGCGGTCATGGTATTGGGAGCTTCTTAGGGGGGTTATTCAGATCAGTTTTACCTTTACTTTCAAGTGGTGCTCGAGTGATTGGTAAGGAGGCATTAAGCGCTGGAGTAGGACTTTTATCGGATATGGTTCAAGCCCGTCCTATGGAAGCCTCAATAAAAGATCGTCTAAAGCAAGTTAGTACGAATTTAAAACGAAAGGCTGATGAGAAAATTGATCAATTTAACATGACTGGATCTGGGTATAAAACTAAAAGAAAACGATTGACATCGTTCATTCCACCATTAACTGCTAAAGTGAAAGCTGCGAAAAAACTTAGTCTAAAACCAAAAAATATCAAAGATATATTTTCAAACTAAATATGTCTTTCCTTCATAATCATTCTTGCGAGTGCGTTAAGTCAGAATTGGATTTGTTTGCACTACCGTCTACACAAACTAGCATTGAAAATGGATTGTGGATTCATTATAAACCAATTTCATCTCTTGGTGATGATGGACCTATCGAGTTTCAAGTTCCTGGGACCGGCGATGACTACATAGATTTGTCTCATACATTACTCCACATAAAGGCAAAAGTATTAAATCAAGATTCAACTAACTTGGTATCTACTACAATAGTAGCACCTGTAAATAATTGGCTGCATTCACTTTTTAGTCAACTTGATGTTTATTTAAACCAAAAACTTGTATCACCACCTAATAATACCTATGCATATCGAGCATACATGGAAACCCTTTTAAACTATGCCCCTGCTGCTAAACAATCTCATCTTACTTGTAGTCTTTGGTATGAGGATACAGCAGGAAAAATGGATTCTACAGATGGTAAAAACATAGGATTTGTTAAAAGACAGGAATTGATTAGTGAAAGTAAGGAAATAGAAATGATTGGTCATCTTCACGGTGACATTTTTAACCAAGATAAATTTTTAATTAATGGTGTTGAAATGAGTGTTAAATTGGTTCGATCAAGAGAGGGTTTTAATTTAATTGTTGGGTCGAACGATGTAAAGTTTAAAGTTTGCATTACGGACGCAACTCTTATTGTTCGACGAGCACGAATTAATCCAAGTGTATTACTCGCACATCAAAAAGTTTTAGCTTCTACCACTGCTAAATATCCTATTACTCGAGCTGAAGTAAAAGTTTTAACAATTCCTTCGGGTGTTCAAGGAAAAACTCTTGATAATATATTTTTAGGACAGGTACCGAAAAGATGTATAATTGGATTTGTGAACAATTCTGCATTTAATGGTTCCCTTACTAAAAATCCATTTAACTTTGAAAACTATGGTATTAATTCTTTCAGCTTATATATTGATGGTCAACAAATACCTTCAAAAGCTTTGCAACCATCTTTTAATAATAGCATATTTACATCAGCATATCATACTCTATTCTCGGGAACTGGTATTCACTTTCTTAATGAAGGAAATGGAATCTCTTGTGAACAGTATGGCAAAGGTTACTGTCTATTAGCATTTGACTTAACTCCTGATTTATCAGCTAACTCATCAACTCATTGGAATCTCATAAAGCATGGTAGTGTAAGAATAGAAGTACGATTTGAATCCTCATTAATACAAACAATTAACTGTATAGTTTATGCTGAGTTTGATAATATTATTGAGATAGATAAAAACAGAAATGTTACTGTAGACTATAGTAGTTAAGGTTATAATATGTGTTGTGTGTTAGATTTTATGTGTTATGTGTAATGCATTTTGTGTGTATGTAACTATGTGAAACGTTATAAAATTAAATAAAACAAATTGTATGCAATATATTTTTTTTATTTCTTTATAAATCTTCTATTTAATCTAATACAAAACACTGTTCGAGTTGAAATTTTACATAAGCACACTGACTAAACCACTGAACATGCTGCTGCCAAGGATCATCATCATCTTCCCAATCTTTTAAACCACCACCACAATGGAAACACTTGGTCCCGTCTGCATGGCCAGTATAAAAGAAACCAGCTTCTGCAAGATCTTCAGGTTTCTGTCGCATAACTAGAGGCCAGTTTTCGAAACTAAGCAAACGGCTAGATTTTGAACTGAAGAATGGATATTCAGCTCTTGAGTACTGCATACTCTTCTCGTTTTCTTCTCCACTCAGTGTTGTAGTTTTGTTATTCAATGATGTGTTTTGTACACGTATGCCACACTCATCTCTTCCTTCCGCTCTTGTCTTCCTGTAATTGAAGTAAACAGAATCACATTCACTAATGATCAGCTAATGACTGTCATTGTTAAAAAAGTATTTTTTAACTTTTTCACTTTCTGCTATTGTCTTTGTTATATTGTATACGAGGGCGTTTCTGTTGTCGTAGATGCTATCCTTATTAGTCTTTACGTAATATTTAATTCTCGTGGAAGCATGTTTCCAATGATCAGTAGTTGGAATCTTGGATAGCTTCTTCATATCGTACATTTCAATTTTGATGAGATGCGTCGCTTGGTCTCCGTCGTCAGAATTAGTAGAAATGTATGATACACCATCTCTAGCGGCTCGTGCTACGGTTGATGATAACAGCTTCCTCTTTTTTATTTTTGATTCAGCTTCAAAAAAATGATCAATCGATTGCGATTTTCTTTTTCCACCATCGCATGTGTTATTATTAATGACGAGGTCATCACTCTCTTCTTGAGGGGAGAGTGGCGAGTAGTAATACTGTTTATAGGTATCTTCATCGAAGCTCAATGATTTCTGCAACAACACAGTTATCATGTTAATATCAATTTGTTAACACTTAATCATAAAAGTTAAAAAAGTTAAAGTTACAGCCTATTAAAGTCCACTGCTGAACATAGGCCTCCTCTCATTTCTGAGAGGGTTTTAGAGCAAGGAAATGTCCGCCGCGCTCCCTCAATGTGTGTTGGCGAACTTCACATGCCTTCGAAATTTTCTCAGACATGCAGGTTTCCTCACGATGTTTTCCTTCACCACCAAGCACGTGGTAATAAGCACTTAAAATTGTTATTAACAATTTAATTGGTGCTGGCGGGGATCGAACCCGGGTCGCGTACTGTGAAATTTACACCTAGCGCTAACCATCTGAGTTACCACGGCTTAATCATATACATACACAATATTTAAATAAAATAATACACACACATGAAAATAACAGAAAAAAAAGTAATTTAGTCAATAGAATAAACACTTACATCCATAGCCTTTGGTGTATTGAAGTAACACAAAATGTACTATTGATAGATCCACTGTAGCCAAACGACCGTACACTAACTCGATGACTGCGTTTGTTGGTCTTATATACCACCAGTACGTAAAAATTCTAATCTAAAGTATTTCCGTAATGAGTTGATAATTACTTTATGCGTCAACCAGTTTATCTCACATTTCCGTTGCCTATCTCAACATTTCTACGTATTGTGTTTTGTTTGGTGATCAATGACTCAAGTACGATTTGTATAACACAAAAATGCAATTTAATATTTAGAAACATATCAGTTTATCTCACATTTCCGTTGCCTATCTCAACATTTCTTCGTATTGTGTTTTGTTTGGTGATCAATGACTCAAGTACGATTTGTATAACACAAAAATGCAATTTAATATGTAGAAATCACTATAATTGACCATTCCTATGTTATTCATTGAGTAGCTAGGTACTGTAATAATCTACTAATAGCAGTAATATCATGGATACACTAGATGTACAACAACATCTGAAAAAGATTCACCCCAGTCTAGAAAATAATGTTTATGCAGCTAATAGACTGCCTATGTATACCCACGTACCAACGTATATAATATGTAATTTGGATACAGATGATAAACCAGGGTCACATTGGGTAGCTTTATATATCGATACGAATGACGTCGGTCAATATTTTGATTCATATGGACGATCACCTGTACGATATCATCTAGAGTTTTTAAAAAGGAATTGTAAAAGATGGAACTGGAATGTTGATAGGATTCAGAATGAGTGGACTTCAGTTTGTGGCGAATATTGCTTAATGTATTTGCTATATAAGTTTCAAGGATGTTCAATACATAGTTTTACGAGTATATTTACAAGGAACACATTGTACAACGATATTTTAGTGGATGAGATGTTTCGCTCCTATTTTATAGATAATAATTAATAAGATTTTGTATTTTATAAATAAAAATTGTAACAAAATTATGTAATGTGTTTTATTGATGATTCAGATTAGCGTTGTATAAACAAAGAACTATAACACAATAGCACTGATATAGTCGACGCACACGCTGCAATGAAGGTGATTAAGGAACAATAGAACAATAGAAATAGGAACAATGGGACGCTAATGACGGTGGAGGCCCTTACCGGATATCAATTAGATATTAGCTAATTGATCTACACATCTCCGGAACCGTGCATTCTACACAAAAATGGACCGCGGATTCGTGATCAGAGCATGCCAAAATTTTTTAGGATCGGGCGTCGACGAACGTCGTTGAACCACGTCTGACTCAGGTGGTCTAGAAGTGGTACAACTACACTACTGCTAAGCGATATATGTGCCACCGAGCAATCAGTATCAGTAGTATGCATAAAATACATGCATCAAATCAGATTATTCTGTCCGCGAGTACAATTTGAATATCAATAGCTTTGTTGTTTTATTCACTCGGCGACACAGAATAATTATAATTTGTAATTTTGTGGCAGACATTTCGAATTTATTTAAATTTTTAATAGTTTACGAAGTAAACGTTTTCTTTGTTGTAATAACAGTACACAACATATCATGAAGACTAGAGAAAATAACAAGCTTAATGGTTAAATCATTAATTTAAAAAAAAACCGACTGCGTAAAACAGTTGACTGAAAAGTAAATAATTATTTCCCAATTAATAAGATTTATAGTTTTGAAATTTTAAGTGAAAATGGTTGCTAACCAACTTTAAATCGTTATAGATCCTAAATGGCTTTTAAAAATGAAAAATTGATGGGAGAAACTTGAAGATGATTTTCAAAGACCTATTTAATGATACCTGACTTGAAACAGCTCGTAGACTTTAATTTTCCTTCTCTCACAATATGGCGTTTGGTTGGCGCCATATTGGGTTAAATTACTGTCATGTTTTTAGTGACACTCACAAGTTTAAGACAAATTGATTGACGAAAGAATCATCAAAATCGGCCCACGCGTTTGATCTCTAGAGCCCCAGAAGCCAGAGGATCATACATTCATATATAGGCTGATAAACACATTAACCTCCTTTGCGTCGCGCAGTCAGGTAAACATGACGTTCACCGGTTTTCAAGAACATATTACGTATAAAGATACTATTAGAATTAGTCTGAACGGTTACTGAAACAAACTCTGTTTATTAAGTAATCATAGCAAAAAATTGTTTACCTTTTCGTTATAGGATAGGGTTACAAACGAGCACACAGTCCACCTGATGGTAAGTGGTTGCTGTGCCCCCATAGACATCTACATCTATTTTCAATAAAGAATCAAAATACAGATGCGTTTTCGTCACCCGTGAGGACTAAGATGGAATGCCTCTTTTCCAGTAAGAAGGGTCTCCGGTTCTCTACACTCACCGTACAAAACACAGCAGCATCGAGCTGCTATTTTACGCTGGTATTCTGTGAGAGCGTGGTCCTTCCCCGGTCGAGCCGACACATTGGTGCTATAACTATATTACTTATATAACTGCAGCATGGCTCTACCACGTATAGGGCATGCAATTCGGATATCCGAATATCCAAATTATTCGGATATCCGAATATCCAAATTATTCGGATATTCGCCTCGTTTATTATTCGAATAGTTTATTTATAATTATAAGGTTTTTATGAATATTTCGAATACTATCTTATTTAATCTTATTTTAATCTGTTAAAAATATCCGAACGTAAACCTACTAAGTTACGTGAAAAACATGCGTGTATCCGATTGTGGGTGGTCATTCATCACGTAGCCAAAGCCGAAAATACAAAAAAAACTACTTAGCATGTGTGCATAGTACAAACGTTTCGTATCTTTGTGATATTGTTGTCGATTTGATTGATTGACATTGAAGGAAAAATTGGAATATTACGGCTTGTCAATACAAAACGATATCTCATGCATATTCTCTGACGGTGCAAGCGTAATGTGCGCACTAGGGAGAATGGTTCCCTCTTATCATCAGTTATATTTGGCCCATGGTATTCAGTGCGCTGTCCTGAATGTGCTATACAAAGCTGATATCACATAATGTAACACAGGCATCACTGTTAACAGACCTTGCGATAGCTCTGACTCTGGGGAAGAAAGTGATATAGAGAACGAAGATGAAAATGGTTTCGTCATCGAAGCTGACCCCCGTGGGGTCATTTCCAAGCTGGTATATAAAGAAACTAAACTAAAGTCCAGAAAATAGTAAAATTTCTCAAAGGTTCGCCTACTCGCATGGATATACTCAATTCTTACCTGGAGTCCAAATCTAATGACAAGCCACTGATCCTCGATTGGAAGACTCGTTGGAGCAGCCTTGCTAATATGATATCAAGATTTCTAGAATTCAAAGACGCAATTCAAAAGACATTAATTGATCTCAAAGAGAAGACTACCTTTTCAGATACTGAAATATCAATTTTGAATGATCTGTCTAGTTGTCTGAATTTCATAAAAGCCAAAGTTGAAGAACTTTGCGAGCGAAAATCAAATTTACTAACCGCTGAAATTGTACTTCAATTCATGATGGAGAAATTGGCAATGAACCAGCTTAACGAAGCTTTAAATCGAAGAATCTTGCAGAGGAGAAAAGCTACACTGGTAAGTACGTTACAGTACTTACATAATCTTACAAAATATTATGACGAAAGGAATACTCCTCGTGCATTTTCAAAGGCATCCCATGCGGAAATAAGAGCCTTAATTGTAAAAATCAGTGAGACTTATTTTTGCAAAGATAAAGCTGCTACAACTGTCTTTGAAGCTGAAGATGACCTGTCTTTAAGAGAAATACAAAGGTAGCAGCTCCTTGAAGATCAGAGGGAACAGGAGACAACCAAGACATTCAAAGATCAGTTAAAGACAAAAGTTAATGAATTCTTGCACAATGCTGCTGAGGTATCAACAAAACATTTGTCCGTAAACGATGATTTGGAAACATCTGTCAGGGTGGAAATGGCGTCATTAGATCGAAGTGGCTCTAAAAACATTCATCTACAACGTGTTGAAGCAGAACGTGTATTTTCGGCTAATAGATATCTTCGCAATCATTTGAGATGTTCATTCAATGACGTAGATTCAAATACGTTAGACGCCCTCAGTTTCCTACGGTCATACTTTATGAATACAAAAAAGTAAATTTTTGTATTTTTAAGTAAGTGTGGATGATTAAAAAGGTTCCTAATTAAAATGTTTAAGTAATAATAATATTTTTTTTCATAAACTTATGCACTATTCGTAAAATTAGTATTATTCGAAGTATTCGGATATTTTTTATTCGGTTATTCGGAAAATCCGAATACCTTTTTAGACGAATAATGCATGCCCTAACCACGTATTGCCCCTTCTTGTTCTCTATATAATGTTTATGCGGCAAGTTAAGAAAGAACAAGGTATAAAATTATTGTACAAGCTATAAAACATTCTATACTAGTCTTCAGATGTGACTACCCATCAGGTACAGGTTGCAGGTGTCCATGACCGGCAGAAACCACTTGCCATCAGGTTTGTTATAAAGTTTAGGATGCATTTGTCGGAGATGTGAAATAAAATTATGAATGATATCATAGACGTAAGGAATAAATATTTCGTTTATGAGACGGAGATGCACACTAAAACACATGCTTAAAACGTGTTTTTTTTTTACAAAAATTACGGCTGCGAGTCGAATACCGAACCTTTCCCTCCATTCGTCAATTACAGCCTATAATGAAAATGAAAATGTTTGTCTCAAAAGAGATAATTGTTAATACTTAAAACTAAAACCAGTAAGTAATTGATAATACTTGTATTGGGGCTATCTCGCTCTTTCCCTTAATTATTAACAATATTGAGACTATTTTACAAAAGGTAAGTAAAACAAAATTTTTGAAGAAAAAATAACATTAAGTGACTTATAAACTAATTATCAGCTCTGTGTTTTCTTTCAAGTGCCGGTGTGTTCGAAGTGCAATTCGAAAAACAAATAGATTACGCTCGGTAAGTACATACATTATTGATAAGAAAGAAATAAAAAAAAATGGTTTAACTAAGTCTATCTAAAATTTGTTCAGTTTCCTCGTATGTTAAGGTTTTTAACCGCTTAGTTATTACCTCATGGTGGAACTTTAATTTTATGTTTATCTACACTATAATATATAATATTATAAAGAGGAAAGATTTGTTTCTTGTTTGTTTGAATTGAATAGGCTCCGAAAATAGTGGACCGATTTGAAAAATTCTTTCACCATTGGAATCCTACATTATCCCTGATGAACATAGCCTATATAATATTTTCAAAAAGTTAGGGATCCGTATGAAAACTTCGTTAATGTAACCCAAGGTGTGAAAAAAATACCAAAACGAATCCTTATATCGCGTACGCTGCGGAAACTATTGATAATAGAGCAAAGTAATGTACTTCAGTTTTATAGAGGATATCAATATCTACAAAAAAGCCTGCGATACCATATGTTTAACTATTACAGTTATGTCACAATAACTACTTTTTTATGTTAAAATATGAAATAGTAACGCCGGTACAAACTAGGCCACATTATTCGTATCAGTACCTGTACCATGCATAACCATCAGTTACGTTAACCATGTAATTTTAGTAACATATTTCACTTTTTAAATCTTTGTTAATTCAGCAACCGTCCGTCGTGATGTCTCTCTCGAAGTTCACATGTCGCAAGGCGTAGACGCGTGATATACGCGGGTGAAACCCCAGGGTACAGCTAGTTTTATTATAAATGTAGACTGATTGGATTGAATACTGATTTCGTGCAAAAGCGGAAGGACCCTTGGGGAGTGAACCACTATATCTTTTCGTCTTCTTTCCTGACTGTCTTGGTTAAATGGAATAGATTTTTTAAGTATAGGGTCGTAATTAAGTAATATAGTTTTCAACTGAGAGTAAGCCACTGATTCTATATTATAGATTGACGGTGGGGTATCGGTCGGTTTTTTTTTTTTATTCTATTATAATTTAAGGGACATTTACCGCTTAGGGTATGTCAGTCCCATCATACCCTAATATACATGACTTACTCATATAACACTACTTAATAACTACATGGGCCATGGATTCGAACAGAACTTTCGCATCGTCGCCATTTGGTTGAGATAGAATATTATGGAATGTGCCTACGTCAGTTCTGTTTAAATTCAAGACCCTTATGAAATTACTTCTAAGGTCGGTTTATTATAGTACATTACTTTTATAAGTGACCTTTGGGCTCTTTCTAACTCACGAAATTTAGTTTTAGTGGCTCCTCCCCAGACTGGTAAACAATGTGGCAGAACTCTTTGCGTGAGCGCAATATAGATGCTATTGAGTATCTTCTGAGGCATCACATATCTTAGATTTTTAAAAATCCATATAAATTTGCGCATCCGTGACGTAACAATCTCAATATGCAAATGCCAAGTTAAACACTCGTCAACTATAATTCCCAAGTATCTTGTGGACGTTATATGTTTAAGGACCTGGCAATTACAATTTTGGTCCAAGTGGTCCCGTACACGTGTGGATTCTAATTTTAAAATTAAGGCCTGGTTTAGACCTTATACTACGAGAAAAACAAATGTAGTTCGTTTTAATAGCATTGAGGGTTAGCAGATTGGCTTTGAGCCATCTATCTCTATATAACAACTAATCCTTGTTCGGCATTATTGCACACTTCTTCTCACGAGTCCCCAATGTAAACGATGGCCGTGTCGTACGCGTAGGAGAAAGTTTAGCCACCACTGCTTCGTAGGTTGCATAGTTCGTTAATATACACTAGAAACAGTAGTGGCCCCAGAACCGAGCCCTGTGGGACACCGTAAACAATGTTTTCCTCCTCACTAAGCAAGTCTATCTATTTTAACTTGCTGTCTCCTACCTCGGAGGTAACTGTCAAAGAGGAAGAGAGCCTTACCTCTTATCCTTATAGCTTCTCAAGTCTCTGCACAAGGAAGAGGACAGATGCGGTGTCAAGCCTTTATCAGGTCTAGCAACACCATAACGCATTTATAACCATTGTCTACCTCATCAGTGATTTCAGATGTTAACGCAATGACTGCACCCTGAGTTGACCATCCCTGTCTAAAACCGTATTGTAAATCAGAAATAATGTTGTATTTATTTAAATAACTTACTAGTCTTTTATTTTACATAAACATAACATAAACATTCACGCCTGTCACCCAGAGGGGTAGGCAGATTATGGACTTCCCATTTGGCACGATCCTGACACACCTCTCTCGCTTCCTCCACATCCATATACCTACGCATACACGCTCGTCGGTTAAAGGTACTCTTGATTTGGCCCATTTTTAATATATCGCCAATTTGGTCGATAAACTTTCGCCAAGGGCGACCCTTCCCGACTATGCCGTTCATCTCTGCAACATAAATTTGCTTTGTCACTCTTTCCTCATTCATTCTTTCTACATGGCCAAACCACCGAAGCATTCCTTTCTTAATCCTGGTCACAACATCATCTTGCAAACCACACTCTTCTCTTATTAAACAATTTCTCACTGTCATTCAGCTTCATCCCTAACATACTCCTTAATGACCGCATTTCTACAACATTTATTCTACTCTCATGCTTCTTCTGCCACACCCAACTTTCACTACCATACATTAAAGTAGGTACTAACACAGCATTGTGAATTGCCATACGTGCCTTTTTGGACACATTCTGACTTTCCACAATTTACTCTCATTCTCTGCTCTATTCCTCTATTTCCTGCATTCACTCGTCGTTCTATATCCTTATCATATCTACCATCCCTGCTAAACACACATCCCAAATATACAAACTCATCTACTTGCTCTACCAACTCCCCTTCTATTCTTATTTCACATATCGTTTTACTTTCTTCTCTTTCAAAAACCATAACTTTCGTCTTACTTGCGTTCACTTTCATTCCCTTTTCTTTTAATGTCCTGTTCATTAATGTAACCATCATTTGCAACTCGGCTGCCGACGATGCAAGTATGACTTGATCATCGGCGTACAAAAGGCATTTGACGGTTAACTCACCCATTCTTAACCCGCATTCTTCTACTATCAAATTTTCCAAACAACTGTCCATAAATAGGTTGAACAACCACGGGGAAGCCACACAGCCCTGTCTGACACCTTTATGGATGCCAAACCAGTCCGAGTAGGCCCCGTTGATCCTGACACAAGCACTAGAGTCCATATATAGACTTCAATGCCTGTATCAGACCATGGTCTGATACAGGTCTTTTATTTAATATTTTCTCTATTATTTTTGAAAGGGATGGTAAGACAGATATCGGCCGACAATTGTTAACATCATTCTTGTTCTTATCTTTGTGCACGAGCGTAATTATAGAACGTTTTAGCGCATCAGGAAATACGCCCGTTTCGAAACACATATTAGTCGTAACTGGCTAATAAGAGGAACAACAAGTTCTCGAGATAATTTAAGGAAACCCACGGGTATGCCATCCCAAGTGACACAAGTATGCTATCCACTTCTGCCGGATCTGTCTCCAGCAGGACGAACGAGCTAATTTGAGACAGTGAACTTAAGTAAGTGACAGATCTTGTCCAGTTTGGGTTATGATTTCATCAGCAAGTTTTTTTCCAATAGTTACGAAGAATTAGTTTACACGGTTTAAAGAGTCCAAGAGGATGTGATGTGATATGCAGTAGGCGTATACTAGATGCCTTGGGTTTTTATAATGGGTAATGTCATTAATTTTACGCCTCAGTAGTTTAGGATGTTTTAAGGACTTGAATAGTGATATTGTCGTTTGAGTTTTTTAATAAGATTAGAACAATATGTGCAAAAACGCCTGTAAGTTATAATCAATATAACGTTAAAAGGATCTATCCTCTTTTGTAGCTGCAATTTATTTCTAAACCTAATACATCTTAGGGCGCCCATAGTTGTCCAGGTCTTTAAAGTTCGATTGGAGCTGGACACTGAGACAATCTTAGTGTTTTGGAGGACAGATGTCCTAATCACGTCTATCATCGCGTCAGCTAGAATGTTTGGGTCTCTATGTGCACTAAGAAAAGATATATCTATATCTACAAGGTGCTTGTTTTCTGAAAACTTGTTTATTCTGAACGAGTTTTCCGAAAACATAAGAAAGGATAAATTGTAAATGTAAATATGTTTCGAAAATTAGTAAACGAATGCCTTGTGTCATACAAAAGAAAATTAACATACTTAACATGTGATGATTCGCCAGCATTATCAAACCATAAACACTTAAATTATTAAATTAATAATCGAAACTTATTTGATTCTTAGATTGAAGTATGAGGCAAAATTGCAAAATACCTACCTCTAAGGAGAGCTTGGACATTTTTACAATAAATTAATAATTTTTGGTGGAAAATAAAAATCAATTTTGTTTGTAGTTTTATTTTTATGCCCTCAAATATAAAAATATTAGTTTTATGTCACGGACACGGCGCTCTGTATCGATAATTGAAGTTGATGCATGGCGCAGCACTATTCGTCTCGCACACATGCACATTTCACTCGCACCGGTAAATCAATCTAATCTATCTAATCACTCCATCGCTAACCTAATACTATATTTATGGCCACGCTCGACAGGCTGGCCAGTTTTTTTATTAGTTCGAATTGTAATCAAGAAAATGCTGCTGCCCATTTCCTGTTTCAGTTTCTGTTTGTCACCTCTTGTGACACTATGGTATCTTGATCACTATCTTGTGATATGGGGTAGAGGATATTCTTACACCGCCACTACACGGTCACAACATCATCTGTATCGGACCGTTTGGAATTATTTAAATATTATATAATCTGATTACGACGATTAAAGTATAAACTTTTGAAAAAAATATTTTAAGTCAAAATAAAAATCTAATAAAAGGAAATACTGCCGAATTAATAACGTTTATTTTTGAAGTCGATTTAAAAGGAAGAATACACGAGGAAGATTTTTGAAGAATTGGGCTATAAGTCACGTCACTGGTACGTCTTAAGGAAAATCGTAATGCTTCACAAATCCTAAAGATCATGGGCAAGACGACACGCTTCGCCGACGCCCTTCACGACTTTTTAACTCTATTTAATTATTGTAAATATCAAGAGATAACTCAGTAAACAATAAAATAAGTAAACAATCACAGTAACGTAAGATAATACGTGGCCGTTTAGCTTTCATTATTCTATAAAGGATCGCTGCGCGGTAGCACCGAAAATTATTCATCACGAAATGTTACAACAATGTTATTATACAGTCATAATATTGTCCTAATTTTATATAAAAAACTAGCTCGCCAGGCAGACGTTGTTCTCCTCTTTCCAAACCTTCCTATGAAAATCCTTTAATATGCAATAAAAAATTTTGATGGTCATTTATCGGCATAAAACTATCCTATCTCTCAAGTTGGACCAAAATGCACACAGTGTGTAAAATTTCATTGAAATCAGTTCAGTAGTTTAGGAGTCCATCGCGGACAAACAACGTGACACGTAATTTTTATATATAAATATTATTAAGATACAATAGGGTAACAGGGGAACCATGAAAAATTAAGCAAAACTACGATGGGTTTTTTTTTAATTTAAAAACGGAATGAAATAGAATTTCAGGCATAAAAAGATATTTTAAATTATAATATTGTTAAACCGAAACATTTAAAAAATTAACCTTTTAGGGGCATTAAAAATTCTGTAAGAAATTTTATCGGGCGGTTTGAAAAGGTGGTGGTATCATTTAACAACTATTTTGATATTTTGTAAAATACCAAGATCATAGAAATTGCTGTAACTGCACTAAACCATACTAAAATATAATTATGTTAAAATATATTATGGCCTACTTACGTAAGCAAATCATAACATTTTGTATTTAATAAAGGGTTTACGCACATTTTAGAAGTAAATAAGATAATTAACACAATTGTATAGAACACCATCAGCATTAATATAACGGTAACGTAACGGAGAGCATACAGACAATAATAGCAGAAAATATAAAAGTCTTACCCTGAAAGCAGCATTTTACACTAAGTTATCACTTCTTTTTATCATTAAAATTATTAGAAACTAAGAAATAATAAACTAAGAATAAATGTTAAAGCTATAAATTTTCTAAAACTAGAGTAAAATGTAACAAAGGTTGTGTTTCTGCTTGTGCCTGGCGATGCAATGATCATTTGAAATTATAACAGACAAAATAATTCAAAAATATAACAATTTTATAATGCGGGTAGACTTTAATCTTCTTGAAACTTGAAATAAATAGCGCTTACTAATTTTAATCACACTACGTACTTCCGACATTTGGTGTTAGGTATAAACCATCATACCTTTGTATTTATATTTCCGGACATTGTTTATATTAAATAAGTAGGCCCCAAAATCTAAAAAAGAATTAGATTTGCAATGATTTTCGTAATACGGATTCAAAAGAATTTTATTTTATTTATATTAAATTCTGTTGCGTCCTTATTAAATTAAATTGTTTTATTTTATAAATAATGAATATTAATTAATGTTAATTCAGATGTATGTTCGTATAATCTTGATGTAGTACCTAAGTACCCGCTTTGATGCGAGCCCTAGGTTAAAATTCCAGTAGGAAACAGTTTGACAAAACACAAATTGTTTCTTGGTTTTCTGGATCTTATTATGTAGTGATCCTCCCCGGTCTTTTTTTTTTATAGGATAAGGGTGACAAACGAGCATGCAGTCCACCTGATGGTAAGTGGTTGCTGTGGCCCATAAACATCTACATCTATTTTCGATTAACAATCAAAATGTAGATGCGTTGTCACCCGTGAGGACTAAGATGGAATGCCTCGTTTCTAGTAAAAGGCGTCTCCGGTTCTCTACACTCATCATACGAAACACAGCAGCGTTAAGCTGCTATTTTACGCTGGTATTCAATTCTCTGACTCATCATACTAGCCTGCTTTCAATTCTATAGTACAAAATGTGATACAAGGGTAACGTTAAACGGGCATAGGGCAGACATGGCACGGATGGTGTATGTTTCCGCACACGCGCACATCCCACAGTATTCCGTAAGATTGAAAGTGGAGACAATACACAAACAAAAAAGTAGGCCATATCAGATGCATTGTATAATACGAATGATATGTATCTCCAAGGATAGTTTACCAATTTTGCTGATTTTTGTTTATCAACCGATAGAGTATAATTCCATAGTAGTGAAATCGATTTAATTATAATTATTTTTATTTTCCGAATGTCAATTTTTTCGCTAAACTTGCCAAAAGAGTATTCAACGACGTTTGAGTACATACTTTCTATTTACAATAAAGATAATTATTTAAAAACTATATATTAATCCAATATTCTAATTATTGGAATAACTGATTTAACTTTAAGGACAACAAAATTTTGCAGAGAATACTGTAAAAACAACACAAATTTTTTTGGGTAATAAGTAGTTACACAATAGTCAATATATTTATTAAATACATTATTTAACTATATTTTATATAAAGGTATGATAGTAACGATAAGAAATATAGAACTTTGAAACTTACACCATTATGTAATGAACAACTTTCACCTGCCTTGTTTAAATGTTCACGCGAGTCTAAAATTATTCTATACTCGCTGACTGCTGACTTCGCAAATGATGCGATTCACTAGCGTCGTGGTACGTTTTTTACGACTATATTTACACAAAATATATACGAAATCTTTAAAAGTTGATGAGTTTGAATTTTTTATTTTATTTTGAAAGCTTGTGCTTCTCATGTCGTCCCATACACATAAATTTGATTAAGAACTGACCAGTAATTTTTGAGTTATCCTTAATAATGCGTATTTAATTGACTTCGACTACATTGATGATACATACATACATATAATCACGCCTCTTTCCCGTAGGGGTAGGCAGAGACCACTTCTTTCCACTTGCTACGATCCTTACATACTTGTTTCGCTTCGTCCACTTTCATTATTTTCTTCATACATGCTCTACGGTTTAGGGTACTCTTGACCTAGCCTTTTTTCAAGACGTCCCTGATTTGGTCTTGAAATGTCCGCCTAGGTCTACCCCTTCCAGCACTTTCATTCACACTCGCCTTATACACTTTTTTCGTCAATCGTTCTTCATTCATTCTCTCGACGTAGCCAAACCATCTCAGCATACCTTTCTCAATTTTTGTCACTACATCTTCTTTCAGACCACAACGTTTCCTTATCTCACTATTTCTTATCCTGTCACTCAGTTTAACTCCTATCATACTTCTTAACGCTCTCATCTCAACTGCATTTATTCTGCTCTCGTTTTTCTTCTGCCATACCCAACTTTCACTTCCGTATATGAGTGTCGGAACCAACACCCACTCATGCACAGCCAAACGAGTCTTGTTAGACACCTTCCGACTGCTCATAAAGGAGTGCAAAGCTCCATTCACCATGTTTCCTGCATGCACTCTTCTTTCGATATCACTCTCACACTTTCCATCTCTTGTAAACTTTGAACCCAGATACACAAACTCTTTCACCTGTTCAATTTGTTCATCTCCAATCACGATATTGCAGTCTGTCACTGCCTCATCTCTTTCAAACACCATCACTTTCGTCTTTTTTCTCAACCCGCTTTCATTCTCTTTTAAATCTGTCAAACAATTGTCCATGAATAGATTAAACAGCCACGGTGACGCTACACATCCCTGTCTAATATCTTTTCCGATATTAAACCATTCAGTGTATGCCCCGTTTATACTTACATTGATGATGTTCTCATTTTATTTATATTGAAGTCGGTTGTACAAAATTTTTAATTTCACCACTTGTATTTTATACTGAAGAGATTTTTAGTAACAAACGAACTTGCAGTCCATCTGATGGTAGGTGGCTACTAGATTAATTCTGTAACATGGCCTGCACCTGTGAAGCCTTTAAGGATTAAGATTTTTTATTTTAGAATACAACATACATTTGACAAATGACATATAGATGACAAACGAGCACATAGATCACCTGATGGTAAGTGAATGCTGTGACCCATAGACATCTGCATCCATCCTAGAATAAGAATCAAAATGTGGATGCGTTGTCACCCCTGAGGGCTAAGATCGAACGCCTTGTTTCCAATAAGTAATCCAGTAAAAAGGATCTCCGGTTCTCTTTTCTTTTTATAGGAGAGAAGGCAAACGAGCATGCGGCTCACCTGATGGTGAGTGACTACCGCCGCCCATGAACAACTGTAACACCAGGGGAATTGCAGATGTGTGCCGGCCTTTTAAAAAGGAGTACGCGACCTTTTCTTGAAGGTCCCTAAGTCAGTCCCGTATCGGTCCGGAAAAATCGCTGGTGGCAATCGATTCCACAAGGAAGTTATGCAAGGAAGAAAACTTCTTCTAAATCGCACAGTGGTGGACCGCCAATCATCCAGATGGTATGGATGGTATCGCGAGTTTTATCGCGATGTGCGATGGTGAAATTGAGCGGCTGGAATTAATCCGAACAATTCCTCAGAGCACTCACCGTGGTAGATGCGATAAAAAACGCAGAGATGCAACATCTCTTCGCAGCCCAGTGAATTGAGCCCATCGGAAAGGACTCGGTTGTCGACGATTCGAGCCGTTCTGCGCTGGATGCGGTCAAGTGGAAGGAGCTAGCACTGGGGAGCCCAGCCCAGAGATGGGAATAGTATTCCATGTGAGGCCGAACCTGAGCCGAAGTTGCAGGCGGTGTGCCGGCATGAAATACTGTCCCGCACTGCTGAGCACGCCAAACTTTTTAGAGGCCAATTTGGCCTTCTCTTCCAAGGGATCACGAAACTGTACATCACTCGATATGTCGACGCGGAGGATTCCGATACTGGCTGAGGCAACAAGGGGAGTGCCTTGAAACTGAGGAGATACGATAAAAGGGTTCTTTTTAGTGGTAAACGCGCAAACTTGTGTCTTCTTAGGATCAAACTGGACTAGATTTAGTCGCCCCCAGTCCAAGACTTTGTTCAGCAAAGACTCGGCTTCAGACATAAGTTTGTTCCGGTACTCGCCGACATTTTCCCGAAAAATATTGCCACGGCTGGTGTACAGAGCATCACCAGTGCTGTCATCCGCATAGCAATGAATGTTACCGGTTTGCAGCATATAATTGATATACAGAAGAAACAGCGTTGGTGATAGCACGTAGCCTTGTGGAACACCAGCGTTAATAGGCTTGTAATCGGAGCATGCACCGTCTACTACGACCTTGATGTTCCGATCAGTCAGAAAACTGGTGATCCAAATGCACAATTTCTCGGGAAGCCCATAGGAAGGAAGCTTCGGAAGAAGCGCTTTGTGCCAGACCCGATGGAAGGTCTTCGCTATGTCCAAACTAACGGCCAATGCCTCCGCCTTCGACTCGGTCGCCTGCGCCCATCTATGTGTTACGTAAACAAGAAGATCACCAGCTGAACGACCCTGATGGAAACCGTACTGGCGGTCACTAATCAGCTAGTGCTCTTCAAGGTACCGCATGAGCTGGCAGTTAATAATGGACTTCTTATTTTCGAGAACAAGGAGGTGATGGCCTGTTTGGACGCATCAGATTGGTTACCTTTTTTTAGGGATCGGGTGCACAAAAGCTGTCTACCATGAATTTGGGACAACGCCTAGGGAGTAGAAGTACCGGAAAAGACAAGTTAGAACCGGTGCCAACTCTGGAGCGCACGTCCTCAGCACAATTGGCGGGATTCCGTTAGGCCCATTCGACGGATCAGAGTGGTTACCTTTTTTTAGGGATCGGGTGCACAAAAGCTGTCTACCATGAATTTGGGACAGCGCCTAGGGAGTAGAAGTACCGGAAAAGACACGTTAGAACCGGTGCCAACTCTGGAACGCACGTCCTCAGCACAATTGGCGGGATTCCGTTAGGCCCATTCGACTTGTGTATGTCCAGGGAGAAGAGTGCTTTGCGTATTGTGAGCACTGTGCGAATCGCACATCAGGCATAGATCACTCACATTGCGGGATGGTAGGCGGTGTTCCCTCAGTCAGCGAGTCGAGTTGGACGCAAAAAGGGAGCCTAAAAGGTCGGCTTTATCTTTTACGGCGTGGACCAGTAATTCATCTTCCCTGTATAAAGATGATAGTGATGGCTTACAGAAATTCCCTTGAACAACCTTGGGGAGAGACCAGAATGCACGGGTTACCGAAGGAAGGCGAACTAATTTCTCGCCAATTCTGCCAATGTGCTCATACTTGCCTTGGCAATTAGTCTTTTGAAGGACCTGGAGGCGAAGTTATACTTCTGTTTAAGCATGCTGGTGTTTACATCTCGAGCCGCCTAAGCCTCAGCCCAGGCCCGATAACACTCCTGCTTACTGCGTAATGCAGTCTTACAGAAGCGACCAAATCAAGGCTGAGATCTGCCTCTGATTGGTACCACAGATGATGGAATAAATAGTTCCATTCCCAGTAGCACTACATCAGTGACAGAGTCAGCAACAGCGCTGGGATCATTCGGCAAAAAGCAAACCCGCCCCCATGAGTAGGATGCAAAGAAAGACCGCATTCCGTCCCAATCCGCCGACCTGTAATACCAAACACGGCGGTAGCCTGAAGAACGCAACCGCCAGGGAAACGTGAGTGGCACCACAGTCCGGACTCCGAAGAGCCGAGGGTGGTTGACGGAAACTTGATATCCGTCCGGATGAGAGGTCAGCAGAAGGTCCAACAGGGAAGGTGTATGATCCTCCACATCTGGAATCCACGTAGGCGAAGTAACCAGTTGTGGCAGACCATATGCCAAGACAAAGTCAAAAACAGATTTCCTCACATGATCGGTTAAACGCGAACCGAGCCATTCGGCGTGGTGGGCGTTAAATCGATCTCTAAGGATGGGATTTGCTGTAGCAAGAAATCTGTAACCATTTACAGCCTATACAGGTACCCGTAGACGCGGGTACGGTCGTCGCTGTCTACGCGCAGCCAAAGGATGGACAGGTCGATGAATGCCGAGGCGTCGAGAACTTATATCCTCTCTGATGTATACGCAAACTCCAGCCCTGGGCACAAAGAAGTGTTCTAATTTGTGCCCCGGGTAGGACAGGTACGAAGTATCATCCGGAGAGGACACCTGCATCTCGGTGCAAGAGCAAGGCCGACTTCGCCGTCTCTAGATGGTAGTGGACGGCGTTAAGGTTCAAGTGAGAAGAGGGTAGCTTGTGTTGAGGGTAACTGTGAAAGTTCAGTGAGGAATTCTCCATTACCAGAGAAGCTGGTACCCTCCTGGGGTAGTCTTTTCTTTTTGAATTCCACTACCATGATATGGGGGGTTGGTCCTCCGGCCACCTGCACTTACCAAGCGAAGCTTCTACTTTGCAGCGTGGCTCTACCAAATCATTACACTCACCCTTACTTAAACACTGCAGTATTAAGCTGCTATTTCAATTGCGATATTTGTCATATTAAAGAAGATGTCCAACATATGCTAGCAGAATGTGTCAAATATCAAAGGGAAAGGGAGAATCTGGTGCAAAAAATTTAATATCAATTTGTGTGAACGAGTTGGTTTTTGAGTATACTTGCGGAGCCACACTCAGCGGTAGCAAAATCATTCATTTCCATATTCTCACCACATTGATTCCCCCTTTCTAAATAGCATTTGTGTAATAGGAACAAGTTAGGTTACGATAAGGCTGACATATCCTTGTAGGATAAAAGCCTTTTTTTTAAATAAAGATAGATAATTTAAAAAAGCTGCTATTTTACGCTGATATTCTGTAAGAGCGTGATCCTTCTCCGGTAGAGCCGAACCATTCGTGCTACAACCATAATATAGTTGTAGCATGGCTCTACCACGTAAAATTAATGATGGGATTCCTTGCAACCATTGATTATACTGGCTCTCTCTACCCTTCCGACCGTAACGTACACAGCAGTACATGCACCTTTGCTTGATGACAGAAATAAAAAAGAGGGATCTTGATAGCAGAAAATATGTTACTATTTACAGCTCGAAACATTTATCTTTACACCTGTTTCCCTGACCAGTAAGTAGAAATACAATTAAATCAAAATATACTGTTGTCGTCACTATCAGCTTGATGACAACACCATAACCTCTTACTCTCTACTTTGTATTGAGTTGCGGTGCGGCAACTGTTAGTAATTTCTTGTTGTAAATTACCTTAAGGCGCAGGTTGAGCAAAATGTCGCTCTAGTCGTTATTTGGGCGATTTTTAGGAGCTATCTACTTTTTATTTAGAAGATATATCAACAAATAAAAAACACATTATATTTCTACATAATCTTGATTCCATAAAAGCTATATCCAATTTTTTTTTAAAGGAATAAATATTAATATAATCTCCTTACAACGAAACCACATAAATGTGAAATTATTATTGATAACATGCATCTCCTCGTAAAGTAAGTATTATTTTATTTTGCGATTTACACCAATGGATAGGCAATTTATTAATGAACATTTCTATAGTAAATTTTTTTTCAAAAGACCAAAATTTGATTTTATTAAGAAATTATTTTAAAATCTGGGCATATTTACAGCTCACGGGCTTGCTAAGTCAGTGAGCCCTGAGCTCTTCGACGTGAAGCCCGTGTCGTTAGAGCGTCGACCAACGCATACGCCACGTCATATGAGTCGATAATAATATTACTTATTAGGTTATTTATAGGTAGTATTATTTGTTTGTTTTGGGTATAATTTTTCGTATTAGTTATACATATATTTGTTGTGTTTTTTACTGCGCGATGAAGCTTTTTGCGTGTATTTTCTTTGAAGTAAATGCAAATAAAAAAATGAAGCACCATTAGCATGTAAGGTTCGAATCCATAATTAAAATTTCGACAAATATTATAATTTACACTATAAAAGGCTAATTTAATATTATCACCCAACCACAATATCTTATCAGGTATAGTACTGCCTCGTTGGTCTAGTGGTTGTAGTAGTGCGACTGCTGATCATGAGGTCCCGGGTTCGAATCCTGGGTCGGGCCAAAAAGTCAGTTATGAGTTTTTCATTTATGTTCTAAGTTATAATTAGTATTACTAAGTTATAGTTTTTTGCTAAAATATAGTATATTATTTATTGCTTGTTTTTTCTTCTTTTTCAAAAAATAATTGAGTACATAAGGTGTTCTATACTTATAATTCGGTAAAAAGTACTAATATACCTACTTTTTACTATAAACTAAAAAAATTTAAAACTAAATTTAACTAAAAAGACTAAACTGACCATTTATTTTTTAACTCATAACAGGACATGGGTTTATTTATACTCTAAAAACTATAACTTTATACAATTAGTGTTCACTATAAAATTATATTCGGTATAGACGGTAATTATTAAATGCAACATATTTTTTTAAATTATTAATTACATTTGTCAGTGGATTAAATTTGCTTTAATAAAGTTGGTGATGATTTTAAATAAGAATAAAATTCTGCTCAAGTTTTTTATTGTTATCTTTGTTAACAACATCGCTTTTAGAACTCTGGAACCGTAAGTGTTTCTTTCAGACGTCCACAATTTATGCAAAATAAAAAAAATACTCTTTCTACCGGAGCATTCGTACCAGGTAGACATAAAATATATTCGATTAAAAAAAATTATGTTGAAGATTGTTGACTTTGAATACTTCCATCCAACGAGTTACGGGACAATTTTGTGTCCCGGAGCTTTGTTTGGGGACAATGGGGCAGGAGACCGAGAAAAGGGACAGTCCCGTTCAAAACGGGACGTATGGTCACTTTAGCTATAACTCGGCGACCATGAAGCAAATACAAAGTTAGTCTTTGTATTAGCTTCATGGTGGCGCAGTGGCTTAGCAATCAGTTGTTGCGCTGGGGGCCGCGGGTTCGAATCCCGCATGGAACAAGTATTTGTATGGCCTACAAATAATTGCTCCGGGTCTGGCTGTTTGTCTTTGTGCAATTTATGTTTGTTAATTATAAAATTTCATAATTAGATAATATATGAAAATACATAATTCTAATATAATGCAACTAATATATACAGAATAAAAAAATTAAAATACATTTATCTTTGTACGCTATGTGTATTTTCATAAAATAGTTTATTGATGTTGAAAAAATAATACTACTTTCGTATAATAGGTGGCGTCTTACATATTTCTTCCGGCGCGCCGGCCGCTCGCTACAATATATTAATATTGTAGCGAGCGGCCGGTCAAATGCTCAAGGTCGTTCGCATGGAGTAGCCCCTTAAATATCCAAAATAATTGTCTAACATCCAAAGTATAGATTCCATGTTAATGAAAAGGAAGGAGTTCCAGATGCGTCTAGTAATGCGTTATTCGATCTAGTTTGCAAGCGTAAAGATTATAGAAAATCAGAAACTTTCAAAAAAGTGTTTACAAAAAATGTAAGTGTTCTTGAATGTATATTTTTTATCCTCTTAATTGGACTAAAGAATATCACAAGTTTTATTAGAATGTCTCAGTAGTTACATTAAAAACTTCATCCCTTAGTTTTCCACCCTTAGTGGTGAAAGTTTTTCTTAAAAGAGTAATTGAAATCTCTAAGCCGTCTCCGAAAATTTGTGAATGTACATAAAAAATATGTATGTGTCGAACACAAAACCTTCTCGTTTGTTTAGCTCAAAGAAGAAATGGCCTCCCTATATAAGCTCACTGTAGGGCATGGGTCTCCTCAATTACAGAGAGGATAGTAAATCAGAGATTATCAAGCTTTTAATGTGTAGTGGCAATAAGCAACCCTAATCTCTCCTGGCCCTTACCGACCTCAGCACCTATTATCGGAAAAAGCCTAACATATCTTCAAGAGGCATAGTTACAAAAACATAATGGTGCTACAATCTGATAAAATCTGTATTTTATTACATGCAATACCACAACTCAGCAAGATAACATATTTATTTATTCTTCATCAGTCATCAGCCTATGAAAGTCCACTGCTAGACATGGGCCTCTTTGACCTATTTTGCTGCTCTCACTCAAAAGTCTGCTAACGTAAATGGAATGGTTATACCACTTTCAGTAGTCATATATATCTGGAATATCCCAGTTGCCCGCTACCACATCCAAGGGAAGAAATGTGGTGAAATAATGTGTGTGAAGTAATTACCTTGAGGCGTGATCCGGTGTAGGGAACCTCAAAACCGCAGTGGGCGCCGTCACTCTGAGTACTTTTCCCCCGCAATTATCCGCCAGCCTTCGCAACCGTCGGGAGACTCTTTCCGGCGGTTGATCCATAGGAAGGTTTGCAACCTCCATTTCACATGTGGGCTCTTCTTCTTCCTCTGTTTGACTGACCTATTGAAATAATTAGTCATTGATTGTGATACTTAACAACTTAGAGAATTGTATATATATAAATGCATGCATCAATTTGTCTAAAGAGAAATTTTGAATATACTCTTATGTGAACTTTAAAAGACATTTATTTAGTTTTTATTTTTTTTATACATTTGCCATCATTTCAAGATCAGTGTTGCCCTCTCTTTCCTAGAAAATGTCAGTTAAAAAGCAATAAAAATGTAATTCTGTAAATTTATCTTTAATGTGTGCCTATTTATTACCTTTATTTATTTATTTTTTATTTATCAACGATAATTTAGGAGATTCAATGAGGGATTGCCATCTTGAAGCATTTATTTGGAAAAATATTTAATAATGCCTTAGAGGTTTTAATTGATACTTAACATTATTTCAAAAAAAATCTTTTTATTTTCCTCTTTAAAACATTAAGTTAAAAATTCGAATTTTTAACCTCACATCTGTATTTAGATAACCACCTTATAATTTTTCAAATGACAGTTTTGTAGAAAAGCATTTTATTTATTAAGTAGTAAATATTATTCAAAATATTATCATTTAAATACAGTATAGTTCAAAACAATATGTGTTCATTATCTAAAGTGAAGTATTTGTTCGTGTTCTATTGAAACCAAATGAGCTGAAAGAGTATAGTAATGACAGACGACCAACAGAATCAAGCAGTTCTAAGAAATCACAGAGTACTGAAACTTGAAATGACCCATTTGCATGGACGACCCGAATGACGCAATTTGTATGAAGAATCAATACTAGAATGATTGGGTCAAAAGAAATAATTGATTGACACATATCTACATTGTGACACATAGGCCGACCACAGGTGATTTCATTTTGTTGAACTTGATACATAGTACACTAAAAATGAATAAAATGGGTGCAAAATCACTAAATGAATTGGAACAACCTAAAATAATTAAAGTGATATACCAGCGTAAAATAGCACCTTAACGCTGCTGTTTCGTATAGTGAGTATAGAGAACTGGAGACCCTTTTTACTGGAAACGAGGCATTCCATCTTAGTCCTCGCGGCTAACAACGCATCTACATTTTAGTTCGTAATGGAGGATAGATGTAGATGTCTATGGGCCACAGTAACCACTTACCATCAGGCGGTCTGTGTGCTCCTTTGTCACCCCAATCCTATAAAAAAAAGTGAAATTACTTTATAATAACTAATAAAATGGCCCCCACCATTTACCGCAATCACAATTTTGAAATTTTATCCAGAAATGTCATGGTGAAATAAACTAAGAGCGAAAAATCTCTTTGTCTCGCCTTTTTGTATACTGTGGCCGTTTTTCCTTCAATACTCAGTTCTAAGGCAACATTTTTCGTTGGTGAGATTCTCTAGTGATGGTTTCTTTGAGTTGCAGCAGCTTATAACACATTACCCAGGTGATCTTACCAAATACAGACCAGCATGAGTGAACAGCAATTGGTGATGAAGTTAATGGTTAAATATTCCACGAAAGTAATTCAGTGATATGGATGGGCGGTATGTGTGCGCGTGCGTCCTTGCATGCTATATCCATAATGTAATTTGTTTGGGTGAATTGGTTAAAACAGACATATATGTTTTGTGGGCAGTAAATTTTAAAGATTGTGCAAAGATTAAAAATTATGGCATGTATTTTCTATTAATCATGTTACAATTTTGATAATAGATTAAAAATATATATTTATACCTTCGGATTTCTCGGCACATGTGCAGTTATTTCATTGTAACAATAATGAGAAGAAGCACACGCAATTAAGGCAGAAGATGTGTTCTGTTTGTGCACCAATATAACTTCCATATTTTTCCTGATTTAAAATAAATATAAAACAGAGTTAATCAAGAGGCTAAGCATAATAAGAAATGATACAATTCATAAAATGGTACCTATGTCGAAAATCAGATAAGTCTGCAGCAAAATTGATATCTCCTGAGATTAGAAGTAGTGCAGCTGGAGCGGAATGAAGCTCACCAAATCTTCTCATGCATTGCCTTAATTTTTCATCAGCTGCATTCTTTTGAGTTCCGCATACATGAATCAGGCTCACCTGTTTGTAAAATAATAAACCATAACGTAATAATATACCATATCCTGCGCCTGGTCTCTATCCCGTCATGTCCGATTGCTGTTTCAGATGCCTAGTTTTTGTTGCAACTGGCAGCCATTACCAAAATTCAGGCTGGAGGACGTTATTGGCCTATATTACATTATAAACCATATATTGTGAAATTTCTACATTTTACCATATTATATCAAAATAATTTTCATATTTGTATAAGAGTTCTATATTTTGTCAGATTGCATGTGATATAATAATATTAGATTAACACTACAGGGCTAGCACGCGGTGTCGTCGTCACCCAGGGTGTAATATTGTTAAATAACTTTTGAACGAATAGCGCTTTAGTGCTGCCCTCTCAGGTATTCCTCGAGGAAGGATCGCCCCACACATCAGTAGCGCCCCATCGTGATAGGTGCATTGACGCGTGCACAGTGGGTTATTAAAGTTCGTGGGTGACATATGACGCCCACAAATCGAAAATTTATTTTATTTTTTATTTATTTAATCTTTCATGCACAAAGTTGCACATATGGCAGACTTAATGCCATAGGGCATTCTCTCCCAGTCAACCATTAGGCTAAACAGAGATATACAAACAAGAGGAGGTGCAGCAGTAATCAAAATAGAAAGTATATATAAATATACATATACACACATACATAGAAGCAACTTAAGATTAGCCGAAGAACGCAGAGAATGATTATGAGAATCTCCCAGGTATTGAAATTTGGATCGTTCAGAATTGTGAAAAGGTTGCAGAGTATTCTGACATATCTGCGCTGATGGATAGGCAGCCAATTTAGCTGAGCACGAAAAGAAGATACATGGTCGTATTAACGGAGACTATAAATGTATCTGATACAGTTATTAAGAAGACGATCCAATGTATTAAGATGATGTTGAGACAAGTCTGAGCAACACACATCGACATAATCAATAATCGGTAGGATAAGTGACTGGACAAGTAAAATCTTAGTATTGGTGGGCAGAAAATGTTTTAATCGATCTAGAGATTGCAAAGTTCCAGTAGTTTTGCGACCCACCTTCTGTATATGTTTGTTCGATGTTAAGCAATCATCAACGTACAGACCAAGGTTCTTTACATGGGGAGAGAATGGTATGACATTATTTTTAAACATAATTGATGGTAGGGTGGGAATATCTAGTTTCGATAATAATCGTGGGCTACCTAAGAAAAAGAGAAAATCAAGTATACCGTCACATAAGTTATTTATTCTTTTTGTATTTTACATGTTTTATGATCAAATTATTCTATTTGACTAATTGGCTATATATTTACGTAGTGAAATGTTTTGTTATGCAAGTAATGTAATGCAAGTCAAGTAATGTAAAAAAAACCTTTTGTTTTAGGTTATAATGGCATTGACGTCGAAGAATTTGACTATAGTAGGTGGTTGGAAGACAATTTCAAGGAAACTAGTGTGTCAGAGGAAGAAGGAGAAGACAGTGGTCCACAGGAGCAAACTGCTGCAATTGGTTCTCTTCAGGTTTATGACACGAAACAGGAAAGTGATAATCAATCTGATGAAGACAAAGATAATATGCCCTTTGTCACAGTTGGCTTTTTGGGTATCATCGAATGGAGCAAAGTGGAGTAAATTACCACCACCTACATTTAGAACCACATAACATTATGTCGAGACCTCCAGGTCCGAAAGGTATTGTCAAAGATGCCCAATCTTTTTTGCTCTTTTTTGACTCTGATATTTTGAGACTTCTTGTGGAATGCACAAATATTTATATTGACACAATCAAACATAAGTATCAAAGGGATAGACTTACAGATTTGGTTGAAATGAAAGTTTTTGTCAGCTTGTTGTTATTGTTAAAGAGTTAGTAGAGCTGGGTAACCTCTAAGATTTCTGGGACAATTCAAAAGGTCTTGGTATCGAGGCAGTATACAGCACAATGTAGAAAAGTAGATTTCGATTCCTGTTACAAAGTTTGCGCTTTGACGACATAAGGGATGGAACAGCCCATCAAGCAACCAACCGTTTAGCACCGATTCGTTATATTATTGATATTATGCTTCGCAACTGCAAAGAATGCTATACGCGCAGCGAGTATGTTACACTTGATGAGCTGCCTGTAGCATTCAAAGGTCGTTGTGGTTGTATCATTTATATGCCGAACAAACCTGCTAAATTCGATATAAAAATAATTATGGTTGTAGACATCAAGTATCTGTTTGTGTGCAATTTCGAAGTGTACGCAGGTCAACACCCAAAGGGCCCTATCGCATATCAAATTAACTTCAGGAAATTATCTACAGTTTTGAATCCTCTATATGGTTTGGGGTGTAACGTGACAAAGGACAATTGGTTCACCAGTGTACCTGTAAGCAAAGATTTACTGTAAAAAAAGATTATAATAGTTGAAACGCTAAAAAAGAATAAATCTGAAATACCCCAGAAATTCAAATTTACTCAGAATAGAGAAATACTAGACTCCACCTTTGGTTTCCAACCTGATTGTACACTCATTAGTTGTATACCAAATAAAAATAAAGTAATTTTACTTCTGTCTACCCTACAGTGATGATAAAATTGACCCCGAAAGCGGAAAAGAGAAAAAGTTCGAAATTATCACCTATTACAATCACACAAAGTATGGCGTTGATGTTTTTGATAACATGCGTCATCAATATGAAATGAAACACAATAGCCGAGGTTGGCCTCTTATATTATTTTATAATTTTTTTGAATATGGCAGCTAATCGAGACAATCCACCAAAAATATTTGCAAGAGATTGGATTTGAACTCGTAAAACCTCTAATTACACAACATATTTCTCAAGAAAATATACCTAGAGCTATAAAAATTAAAGGCAGGCTTCTTCTGGAGCTCCCTGAAAACCTACAAGTACAAAACTTGCCCATACGCGGTGGAA
Organism: Parnassius mnemosyne; assembly: GCA_963668995.1. Classification (NCBI taxonomy): domain Eukaryota; kingdom Metazoa; phylum Arthropoda; class Insecta; order Lepidoptera; family Papilionidae; genus Parnassius; species Parnassius mnemosyne. The sequence continues at coordinate 26,686,805 of CAVLGL010000093.1, read as the reverse complement.
AAGCAAGATGTGACTTCTGTAGTAGAGTGAGAGATTGAAGCACTCGCAGACAGTGTAGCAAGTATAATAGGCGTATTTGCCCGGATCACCAGAACATATTATGTCCTAACTATGGCAAAAACGCTATGGAATAAGGAACAAACCATTCATAACCTTTGTATTGTGATGATTAATCTGCCAAAATAATGTGTTCAAAAAAAATATAAACTGATTCAATAAGCCTATAATATGTCAATTTTTATAGAAGTTTATCTAGCTTATAATTTAAATACCAATAGCAAATGTTGGCTTTTATAAAAGTATTTAATTACAAATAAAGTTGATTCATGATAATATAACTTGTTTACTTTCTCCAAGTAAGTGTAATAAGAGAAAAACCTATATAATAATGGGTGGCACAAGTACCCTGTGCGAGCACTCTATGCATTTTTTGATGTGAGAGCCCTCTGGTGTTAAATTTAACAGATGAGAAATAATAATTTTATGTTTTTATGAAAATATTGAAAACATTCAACTTACTTGGGCATCATTAAGTTCTTGTAATCTATTTGCAGCCTCCTTTCGCACATCACACACAACAACAAAGTCAGCTTCCCTTCTCCCAATAAGAAACTTTTCTCGGATTGCTGCTACCACATCTATTGCAGAACATCCGCGTGGCACCTATTCAATTAGAGAGTATAAAGGATCCGCCATGTGCCATATTATATTCAAATGTTTAATAAACAGTGTGACAATTGAAACTTTAATACCTGACAGTTTTCAATATCCCAAAATATACCAATTGGCACACTATGTGTGCAACGCTGTTTATGGTGGCGAAACCGAGACCTAACTCTTGTTCTTTCTGCCATAACGATTCCTTCATCCTTCACACTAGCACTGTTTTCATCGGACGATTCATCTTCCACGTCTATAGAAAACGTAACAAATGTTACGATCATTATTACATAAATTCAGTAGCATATGTCCACTTATTATCTTAATTTGATTATCATTGTGCAATCTTCCACATTTCTAAACAATTTGCTTACCTGTTATCCACATACGGGGAGGTAATGGTATTTTCATAATGGGACTAGAATCAACACATGCTAGACCTTGAACAGAACGACTACGTGATTCTCTATTATGGTAGTGCATCACGTTTCCACTAAAATTTTTCTTTAAACTCATTACACGGTTTGAAATGATTACCAACGACGATGAATTTTATTACAATTCATAAAATATGGAACAAAGCAAATCGAAATGGGGCTACGTGAGTTCATAAAAATGAGAACACAAACACTTACAATTAAACTAAATACATAAAATACTATATAAGATTCTTAAATCTGATGGGATTCGCGTCTAATATTTAAAACAATTAATAATACAAAATGTAAAAACAAATCGACACTGCTACGCCATTTCCAGTTCAACTTTCAACAGATTGTGTTTCCTGATTCCTGTACATACAACTTTATAAGTGTGATTGTCAGTGATTGTGTTGAAATATGAAAAAAAAATTGTATTGATAATAATCATAGACTCCAAAAATATTGATGGTCTATAATATGGCACAGGCATTTATATCTTGCAGCCAAAATTATATAACTTTTTTTTATTCTTTATTAATGAGCTTAATCACAATGTAAATATGTCTCTTCGATAGTTCAACACCAGTTTTCTATACGTGGTAGAGCCATGCTGCAGCTATATTAGTAGTATAGTTGTAGCACGAATGGGTCGGCTTGACCGGGGAAGGGCCACGCTCCTACAGAATACCAGCGTAAAATGGCAACTTGACACTGCTGTGTATGGTGAGTGTAGAGAATCGAAGACCCATTTTACTGGAAAAGAGACATTCTATCTTAGTCCTCGCGGGTGACGACTTATCTGCATTTTGATTCTTCATTGAGCATAAATGTAGATGTCTATGGGTCACAGCAACCACTTACCATCAGGTGGACTGTGTGCTCGTTTGTTACCCTATCCTATAAAAAAAAAGAAACAGATACATTTGGTACACGTAAACTTAATTACATAATAAAATCCTCGAATCTCAAATTAATTACAATAAGTAAAAGAAAAGTTTTGAATTTAGGTACAACTAAAGTTCCCAGATCAACCACACTTAGAAAAGTGCGATTAATCCAATGGCTTCCACTTGTACAGATTAATTATTAATAAATATTATCATATTAATAAATAATTATAAATCGTCAGAATGTGGCTAAGTTAAAATTTATTGTGTTACTGATTGTAATAATCAGCGAAGTCTTTTAAAATGTGATGGCACTTATCACTACGAAAGGCAGCGTAATGGGCACACTCCAGCAATACAGGCATTAGATGCTCGGGAACACCGCATTATCATAGTTCGGTGACCGGACCTTTTTTATGAGAAATGTAAACTTTCTAAAAAGAATGTGTCCAATCCTCCAGTACGGAGCCTCATTATCAAAACTACATCTTGTCGCGAAAGCTTATAGTTATCAATGAATAGTATTTAAGGTGATTATAGCTGTACTATTTCTTTTTTTTATTTCTTTAGCTGAAATATTCCTTCCATAGTATGTAAAATGCCTTTTTATAAGACAAATCGGTGTAATGGGGTAATATGCTATATTCGATGCCATCTGTAGTAACAGGTCTAGCCAAGATATCTCGTTCATCATTAAATAATTTCCAGAACGGAGTAGGCTGTCGGTGTGTCTAGTACACCCGAGATGCATTGAGCCAGGTATTGGAGTGCGCTTTTTAAGTCTGTCAATATCAAAATATTATTTTGTGGTAATGACGCAGCATATGGCAGTGATTCACAAAATAATTACGTTCTCCAGACAGAATTTCGGTCACGGCGGCCAGCCTCAATGGAAACTAGCCATCGGCACAAGACAGGATTATAGTGCCCAAGTGTATGCGCAAGCACAGATTCACTATCTATTCCCTCACTCTCACAGTAATGGTTCCCATCAACAACGGCTTTACGTGCTTTCCGAGACATGGGGTGAGACACAACCAACATCCTTACTCCGGGCAGCTTCTAAAAATTTCTTGACTGAAAAGCTCAATAACTGATTTTTGGCTCGACTCACAGTTTTACAATCACTAGACTAACGAGGGAGTCATTTATACACGACTATTAAAAGAGTGATTCACGTATTGCCACAAGCTCAGCATCCATGATGCGTATATTACAATATAATCTCAAATTGTAAACTAACATTATATTGTGGGTAAAAAAGCTGCACTAATGATGGCTAACAATCTTCCATTCACCAGATGTCCCTAGTTGACACTGAGGTGATGTGTTTTTTTTACACAATATCATTTAACTCAGAAGTTTTTCTACGTGGTAGAGTCATGCTGCAGCTATATTATGGTTGTAGCACGAATGGGTCGGCTCGACTGGGGAAGGACCACGCTCTCACAGAAAACCAGCGTAAAATAGCAGCTTAACGCTGCTGTGTTTCGTATGGTGAGTGTAGAGAACCGGAGACCCTTTTTACTGGCAAAAAGGCATTCCATCTTAGTCCTCACGGGTGACAACGCATCTGCATCTTGAGTCTTTATTGAGGATAGATGTAGATGTCTATGGGTCACAGTAACCACTTACCATCAGGTGGACTGTGTGCCCGTTTGTCACCCGATCCTATAAAAAAAGTTAGTTTTAAAGTATTAGTTTCTAGAGTATTTTATTAATACACAAAACAATGTCACAGTTGTTTTCTTTTTAATGTTTTGCGAATTTTTAACTCATTTTTTATTTTTTCCACTGTTATATAGTGTGGCTTATTTATTTTAAATCTAATTAATATAAAATATAATTAATGTTACAGAAAGGAACATTAACCCTTACATTTCTTAACAAATTAACTTCCCCGCTATGAAAACTGTCAAATACTACACCTCATTTTTAAGTGGCGCTACCCTTGTACATCATGCCGCTGCATGTTTAGAGGCGTCTGTAAATAATTTATTATAATTTCCATACTGCCTATTAATATAATTTAAACATATTAATTTTAGACTATGGAATTATTGTAATTTAGCTTTTGAAATACACAAAATATTTAAATCAATTATGTTACCTACTTATGATGCCTATGATTGGTCACCATGTAAACATTGATGAAGTGATCATAAATTGACAATAGTAACGGATTTTTTTATTACTTCAACATCTGTTGTTTCTAAAATGTGCTTATTGAAAATATTATTTTTGTAAGGTAGGTAGATAAATGTAGATGAAATAATGAAAGCAATAAAAAGCATGAAATCAGGTAAGGTAAGGCAGCCGGATATGATAGCGTATCACTCGAAATGCTAAGGACTAGAGAGGGTGTGGTGGCAGGCCTGCTGTGCATATTATTTAATTTATGTTGGGAACTGAAGCGGGTACCGGAAGACTGGTGCAAAGCCATTGTAGTGCCAATATATAAGGTAAAGGGGTAACAGTAGGAGTGTAAAAACTACCGTAGTATCAGGTTGCTTTGCATTGTGGGTAAACTGAATGCTAAGGTGTTTATTGAAAGAGTTATAGAAGAAACTGATGGAAACATTTAGGATGTGCAAGCTGGATTTAGAAAAGGGATGGTGTGTACGGATCAAGTATTTTCCATGCGCATGATAGCGGAGAAGTTTTTGGCCAAAAAACAGAAAGTTTTTGTGCGTTCATGGACTTGGAAAAGGCTTATGACAGAGTGGGCAGGAATGTGTAATGGCAAACACTATACTCATTTGGGTTGAGCACTGGTTTGACAAAGACATTAAGGTCTCTTTAGAGGGACTCTAGTGCTTGTGTCAGGATCAACGGGGTCTACTCGGACTGGTTAGGCATTCAAAAAGGTGTCAGACAGGGCTGTTTAGCTTCCCCGTGGCTGCATAACCTATTTATGGACAGTTGTTTGCAAACTTTGAAAGTTGAAGAATGTGGGTTGAGAATGGGTGAGTTAACCGTCAAATGCCTTTTGTACGCCGATGATCAAGTCATATTTTGATCGCCGGTGGCCGAGTTGCAAATGATGGTTACTTTAATGAACTGGTCATTGAAAGAAAGGGGTATGAAAGTGAACGCAAGTAAGTCGAAAGTGATGGTTTTTGAAAGAGAAGAAAGTAGAACGTTATGTGAAATAAGAATAGAAGGGGAGTTGATTGAGCAAGTGGATGAGTTTATATATTTGGGATGTTTAGCAGGGATGGTAGATAGGATAAGGGTATAGAACGACGAGTGAACGCAGGAAATAGAGTGAATGAGGCTCTACATGCTATTGTGAAAAGCCAGAATGTGTCAAATAAGGCACGTATGGCAATTCATAATGCTGTGTTAGTCACTATTTTAATGTATTTATAGTGAAAGTCGGGTCCCGCAGAAGAAGCATGAGAGTAGAATAAATGCTGTAGAAATGGGGTCATTAAACAGTATGCTAGGGCTGAATCTGAATGACAGAGTGCGAAATAATGTGATAAGAGAAAAGTGTAGTTTGCAAGATGGCGTTGTGACCAGAATTAAGAAAGGAATGTTTCGGTGGTTTGGTCATGTAGAAAGAATGAACGAGGAAAGAGTGACAAAGCAAATTTATGTTGCAGAAGTGAACGGCAGAGTCGTGAAGGGACACCCTAGACGAAGGTTTATCGACCAAATTGGCGATATATTGAAAATGGGCCAGATTAGGAGTACCCTTAATCGACTTACCGCGATCGACGACAAGCGTGTATGCCTAAATATATAAATGTAAAGGAGGCGAAAGAGGTGTGTCACGATCATGCCAAATCGAAGTCCGTAGCCTCTGCCTACCCCTCTGGGTGACAGGCGTGAGTGTTTGTGTTTGTTTTATTTTTGTAAGTAAACTTATTTTGCCTTAGTAAGTAGTAACCATTAAAAAAGATAGGTTTAGAAAGAAAAACTTGAGGATAATATAAGTGTGATGTATCACCTTTTCCAGCTACCGCTTAAGGTGTACAGCCTAGGGTCATATAGCTCAAAGAATGACAACCGATGGGGAAGAAAGTGTGCCGGACGGGCGTAACTCTCCGGAGTAAATGTTGTCGAAGATACTCCGCGAGCCGCTCACGTCCTACACCTATAGGTTCCGGTGGATACTTTCACTACCGCCTTTGTGTATGCTGTTGGAGAACTGTGGACTGAGGTTCAGAATTAAAAATGCACGATTTATAAATTAAAATAGCAAGGGAGTGGCCAGCGGTTCGACTGATTAATTAGTCGCGAAATATTATAACTTATTTATGTTATTTAACACTGTTTTTCAACTATGATTGTTCACTATATATTTTAAAACACAGATTTAATTAAACACACAGTAATATTAAAATTTCTATTGGTTTTTTAAAATTTCTATTCGTATTTTCACAATATCTATTGGTGATATCAAATTTCTATTGGCAGTAACAAGTTTCTATTGGTATTCTCTACAATTTCTATTGGTAATTTTAAATATCTATTGAAAGTAACAAATTTCTATTGGTAGTATCCAAAATTTCTATTGGTAGCAGCTGGTTTTCTAACACTACTGACTAGCAGCTATTAATCAACTAAATTTAGTTGAATTTAACACTTTTGTAACTGCGAATATCAGTTACCACTTTTTCCGTCTAGCTAACACTTTTCACTATATGTAACGGCGAAATTTCCGTTACCACTTTTTTCAGCTAGCCAACACTTTTTCACTATATGTAACTGCGAATATCAGTTACCACTATTTTTGGCTAGCTGACACTATTTTACTATATGCAACTGAGAATTTTCAGTTGCCACTTTTTTCGACTATGTGTAACTGCGATTTTTCAGTTACGACCTTTTTCGGCTAGCTAAACTTTTTCTATTTCACTTTAACTTTTCACTGTGTTCTGCTACTAGTCACTTCAGCTACTACCGGATACTGCTGCTTGTTACTGGTAGTTCTTCCTACTACAATGTTACTGTGATTTGCCCCCATAAGGTAGACTTCGGCTATACTCTATAGAGAGCCGCTTGCCAATTTCCGGTTTTGCCTTTTTATTATCAAACATTTTCATTACGTAATTTGCACAAATTGCAATTTTTCTATATAATACTAATTTTTACATTAACACGCTATACACTATAAAAGAGGCATTTTGGTCCTTTATCATTATGTGATAAGGGTTACTTGATATATTTACATTCAAAAAAGTTATTAATCAAAATGTACCAAATTTACATAACAAAAGTGCACATTAAATCTTTAATTTTACTATATTTCTCAATTGCGTTTATTTACATAAATTATTTATTTACTTATTTCAATCTATATACCATATGCTAACTAAATATCGTATTTACAATTCTTTCAGAAGACAAAAATATTCTTATTATTTTCATCTAAACTATTGCGCAGTTAATTAACTTCTAGAAAGTTCCACGATATGCTGCGCTGTGATTGGTCGAAACTTTATCTAATGTTTAAAGTCGTTTATATCAACTTATTATTAAAACGATACTTTATACAAATATATTACGAGTTGTAAACATACTGTAAAACTATATTAAAACACAATTTATTCGATTTTGTTGCCAATTTCACTTTTTAAAAACAATTTAATATTCTTTAATCACTTTTTGCTTAAAGTCTTTAAACCGTCGCGAACAGAAAGGTTCACAAGTAGCAACCTCCTACCGGTGAGCGAAGTGTGGGGTGAGCCCCACTTAATGGAGTGACAACCTCGTAAGATGTGCAAGAAATAGATGGATGTAGGTGGTGTCAGGACTGTGCTTTATGGCAATCATTAAGGAAAGCCTAGGTTCAGCAATCATTAGTGGACTTGTGAAAGGCTGTAATGATGACGATAATCAACGGAATCACCTATACTGAAACCGATATTTCGTTTATCAGTTAATAAACAGACTTGAATCTTTGAGTGCCAAAAATTGTTATGACAATTATTGTAATTATTGTGTAGTATTATTGATTACAATTACTGCATATCCCGGAAACTTCTTTAAATATTTGTGATGATGAATCTCAGAGCTTTTAGACAGTTCAAGCAGATCAATAGAAGAATTTTATAGGGCTGTAAAGATGTAATGATAATAACAATTTGGCACGTTTGTGCTAGTTATGAGTTAACGTTCTTAACCACTTAACCGTCCACCCCGCGCGAGTGATTATCGCCTGACCTGTCCACGCATTAAATGCCACTATATTTTTACGACCGCGCGAGACTGTCTTAATAAAAACGATTACAGCTGAAAAACTACTATAGCTACATTCAAATAAAAAATATTCTCAAAAGATTCAAAGAATTCAAAATTTAATTTTGCTAAAAGAAAATTAGTCAAATTAAAAATAAAGGCTGAAAATAAAGCTTAAATATGGGAATATCAAAGAAAAAATTTTACAAGTTTTACAAGAAAAGTGTAATACTTACTGGAGAAAATTATTTTATATTATAATAGTACATAATATTCCCTTTAAAATGACACCAATATCAATAATATCTTATATACTCAATATACATTAGTATATAATGTTTACGCAATATAAATTTGAATAAATAAATAAAAATAAGTTTTAATAATTTAATGATGTTAGAACTTAAAATAAGTTCTAACATCTCAACGGATATTTCGTTTATAAATTGCTATCAAGGTGTTAATAGTCAATCATTCTTTTATATTTAGTATTCATTTAACACAAAAAGTGATTAGAATACATTTTGAACAACATATAATCAATAAACGATGATCGCGTATAGTGATTAAAATTTGGAGCTAAATTATTATATGTAAACGTTTTAGAACTGTCGTAATGGTACATATTTACTGAAGAAAATATCTTCACAATTAGTTTGATGTACAGTAACATTAGAAATAACTTATAAAAACAGAAAAGTTATCACATTTTTGATCGAATTTCGCACACTTTAACATTCAACAAAAAAAAAATGGCGAAATTTAATTTTAACTTTTTTCTTAATATTTTGTTACTGTTATACAGATAAAATTCACTTTCACAGACGACAAATTTCATATAGCACCATCTGTAATTTTTTACTGTATTAATAACAGCTATCTTTTGCGCTGTGCATGTTTAAACCGAAAGATGTCGTTTGGTGACTATAGTCACCTTGGACGGTTGAGGCAATAATTGTTTTTGGGGACTATAGTCACCGTGGACGGTTGAGTAAATAAAGAAGTAATTAATAATGATTTCAAAATGATTTTGATAGGTATGTAAAAGTGCTGCAATTTAATTAATAATCGTCTGCGCACGTCAACTAATAGTGCTTTGATGATATTTTGTGGTATTTAAAATCTCAAAACTACTTCGAAATTTGATGCAACAGCATATTGTAGAAGATTTTTTTTGTAATTTGTAAACTATATACTTATTAAATTAGGCTGTGTGACCTATAGTCTTTGCTTGCCTTAATTGAAAAAAGAACGTAACACAACCAACGACAAAAAATGTTGGGCTGTCAGTTAGCGATGGGTCATTGACGGTTTTTCCTTTAATGAAACGTTAACGTTGCATTACGTTTGTCAACTGGTTTTTTTTTATATAGAAGAGGGGGCAAACGAGCATGCGGCTCACCTGATGGTAAGTGACTACCGCAGCCCATGAACAACCGCAACACCATAGGAATTGCAGGTGCGTTGCCGGCCTTTTAGAAAGGTGTAAGCTCTTTTCTTGAAGGTTCTTAAGTCGTATCGGTCCGGAAAATTCGCTGGTGGTAATTTATTCCACAAGGAAGTAGTGCGAGAGAGAAAACTTCTTCTAAATCGCAGAGTGGTGGACCGCCAATCTTCCAGATGGTATGGATGGTAACGCGAGTTTTTTTCGCGATGTGCGATCGTGAAATTGAGCGGCTGGAATTAGTCCGAATAATTCCTCAGAGCATTCCTCGTGATAGATGCGACAAAATACGCAAAGAGATGCAACATCTCTACGCAGTGCCAGTGTATCGAGCCGATCAGAAAGAATTCGGTCGTCGACGATTCGAACCGCTCTGCGCTGGATGCGGTCAAGTGGAAGGAGCTGTCACTGGGATGCCCTGGCCCAGAGATGAGAACAGAATTCCATGTGGGGCCGAACTTGCGCTTTATAAAGCTGCAAGCGATGTGCTGACATGAAATACTGTCTTGCTCTGCTGACCACGCCAAGCTTTTTAGAGGCCAATTTGGCCTTCCCTTCCAAGTGACCACGAAACTGCACACTATTCGATATGTTGACGTCGAGGATTCCGATACTAGCTGAGGCAGCAAGGGGAGTGCCTTGAAACTGAGGAGATACGACAAAAGGGTTCTTTTTAGCTGATCCGAGACTATGTTAAGTAAAGACTCGACTTCAGACACAAGTTTGTCCCGGTACTCGGCGACGTATTCCCGAGAAATATTGGCACGGCCAGTATATAAGGCATCACCAGTGTTATCGCCCGCATAGCAATGAATGCTACCAGTTAGCAACATATCATTGATATGCAGGAGAAACAGCGTTGGTGATAGCACGCAGCTTTGTGGAACCCCAGCGTTGATAGGCTTGAAATCAGAGCATGCACCGTCTACTACGACCTTGATGCTCCAGTCAGCAAGGAAACTGGGGATCCGTTTGCACAATTTCTCGGGAAGCCCATAGGAAGGCAGCTTCGAAAGAAGCGCTTTGTGCCAAACCCGATCGAAGGCCTTCGCTATGTCCAAACTAACGGCCAATGCCTCCCGCTTGGACTCTACTGCTTCCGCCCATCTATGAGTCAGATAGACTAGAAGATCACCAGCTGATCGACCCCGACGAAAACCGTACTGGCGGTCACTAATCAGCTGGTGATCCTCAAGGTACCTAATGAGCTGGCAGTTTATAATGGATTCCATTATTCTGGAGAACAAGGAGGTGATGGCGATAGGCCTGTAGTTGGACGGGTCTGAGCGGTCGCCTTTTTTAGGGATCGGGTTGACCAAAGCTGTCCTCCATGAATTCGTGACTACGCATTGGGAGTAGGAGTATCGGAAAAGACGCGTTAAAACCGGTGCCAACTCCGGAGCACACGTCTTCAGCACAATAGGCGGGACTCCATCAGGCCCACTCGACTTGTTGACGTCCAGGGAAAGTAGTGCTTTACGCACCAAGCGCTGTGTAAACAGCACTTCCCGCATGGAGCACTCACACCGCGGGATGGTCGACGGTGTGTACCCCCGTAATCTAGAGTCGAGTTGGACGCAAAGAGAGAGCTCAACAGATCTGCTTTCTCCTTTGCGGCATGGGCCAGTGAGTCGTTCTCTCTGTGCAGAGATGGAAGAGATGGCTGATGGAGAACGCTGGGATCTTCCAGCGCGAAGCAAATCCGCCCCCAAGGGTAGGATGCAAAAAAAGACCGCATCCCATCCCAATCAGCTGCCCTATAGTGCCAAACACGGCGGCAAGCTGCAGATCGCAACTGCGATTGGAGCGTGAGTGGCACCGTACTCCGAAGAGCCCAGAGGGGCATCGACGGAGACCTGATATCCGTCCGGATGAGAGATCAGCAGAAGGTCTAACAGGGAAGGTACATGGTCTTCCACATCTGGGATCCACTTAGATGAAGTAACCAGATGTGTTAGACCATATGCCAAAGCAAAGTCATAGACAGATCTACCCGCATGATTGGTTAAACGAGAACCAAGCCATTCAGCGTGGTAGGCGTTAAAATCACTGAGTATTACGATCTCTGCGGATGGGACCTGTTGTAGCACGGAGTCTGCAGCCATTTAGGAGTGGTCGATGAGTCGGTCTGTGTCGGCATTACCGCTATGGGACCTATAGAGGCACCCGTAGACGCGGGGATGGTCGTCGCTGTCTACGCGCAGCCATAGGATGGACAGGTCCGTACCTTCAAGACTGTCGAGGCGTCGAGAACAGATATCCTCTCTGACGTATATGCAAACTCCAGCCCGGGGTACAAAGGAGTGTTCCAATTTGTACCCCGGGTAGGAGAGATATGAAGTATCAGCCGGAGAGGACACTTGAGTCTCGGTTAAAAAGAGCAAGGCCGGCTTCGCCGTCTCTAGATGGTAATGGACAGCGTTAAGGTTGGAATGAAGTCCACTGATGTTGCAAAAATTCACGGATATTGTGACACGGGTCACCTTGATCTGATTGCTCCGCTTGCACCGAGCAGTAATAGTCGCTAGCGGACTTCCCCCCCCCCCCCCCAGAATACGCGGGGTAGCCTGAGCACCCACGCTCAGGAGTGAAGTAGTTTGGGCGTGGATGCTCAGCGAGGGATGCTGGTACCCTCTTGGTGTAGTTTTTTATTTAATTCCACTACCATGTTGATGGGGGGGGGGGAATGGGGCCTCCGGCCACCTGCACTCACCAAGCGCAACGCAGAGGTAAACCTCTACTTCACGCTGGTATTCTGTGAGGTCTTGGTACCACCCCGGTTCGAGCTGGCCCATCCGTGCGACAGCAAAAGCTACCGCTGAGTCTACCACTGTTAATTTACTAGTTAAATTCGTCAACGAGTTAACGTGCTAATAATGCCAATTCGCAACGTTAACCGTTCATTCATTGAACGGTTTTAATGCAACGCTGCGATATTCAATTTTAGAAACAATTTGATTCAATGTATGTATTGGAAAACATTTGATGGATGGTTCTACTTAGATGTTTTCTTAATTGTTTTGTTGCTTTTATATATTTTTTTTCGTAGTTTTTTTTTTCATTTTTTCGAAATGCAGCCACAATTGACTTTTACCCTAGTAGGTCCCGACATTTTCAATTTTGTTCCTTAAGTAGTCCTATTTTATGCAAATATACAATATTATATTAACAAATTAACAAACAAATTAACACTGTTAATGTAAACATTAACTAAAATGTTTAAGCTCTAAACACTGACGATAACCCGCAAAATAACTTCTGATCTTCCGCGCAACTTTTACAAACTGTCAATCAAAAATTAAAGAAAGCGAAATTTATATCGTTCGTAAACGTAAATAAACAAACTAGTTACTCACCTGTTACCACCAATATCATCATAAGTACTATACTTAAAATAAATATTTCGAAAATCAACTTTTTTGTACGTTTCTTTGAGTTCAAATTTTATGACATGCCCGTCGCTCGCAATCTATGACGTTATTTTCAACGTAAGTTTTTTAATTTGCTCAGTTCGTTGCGTTTGTGTTCTCGATTATTGAATGAGACGCACGAGTTAAATTCATAAACGTCCTTGACGAATTCAACTAGTTGATTTATAATCAGTTAACGTTAATACGTTGACACGAGATCAACGGTTGATTCAACTAGTTCGTTAATTCAATACTCATTGCTACTGTCAGTATCATACCTGTCACCTGACTGTCACTGTCAAGTGAATGAGGTTGCATTTATTGTATATTTGGTAACTTATTTCAAGTTTTAAAATAAAAGTGACTGTGATTTTTATTTTAAACTCATTTTGTGCGTACATTCTCATTGCTGAATGTTGTATTTATGTTATTAACAAAGTACAGTAGATAAAATTAACAATCATTCTGTTGCAGTTAACATTACCAAAATGTCTACGAACACTGGAAAAATTGTTAAAATGGAAGTAAGTATAAATGAAAAATAAAATGTTAATGTCGGAACTCCTCATTTCTTTATCGTAAATAATTTTTGCTCTCCTTTAGATTAGCTACCCAAATTTAGCACTCATATTACTACTGTCCAAAAGATATACTTTTTAAACTTATGTATGCAGTCTTAGAGCTCAGAATGAGAAAATTACGATTTTCTTCAATAATCTTGCTTGTTTGACTGATACAGATACAAATGTTGCATTTTGTTTTGCAAGTTGTGTTGTGGTTTTATAGATATTCTAAATTTTGTACTTTACACTTAAAATTAAAAGTAATATTGATTTAGTTTAAAAATATATATGTTACAGTCAAAACCTTTTATTCTGTCAAAACGCAGGTACGACTTTCCATTGACGTCCGTCGAGTTTGGTGTTGATACGTATTTTTACAAAAAGATTACATTTTTATAAGCACACACACAAAGTTTCAATATGCGGAAACATGTACTTTTTGAGAGAAAAGTATTGAAAATCAAATATTTTTGCAATATTTATGTCAATTCCTACCTACTATGAAACTGCCACCATTTTTTATTATTATTGTCAGTAAGGATGTCGATTCTTTTCGAAAAAGATCGAGTTAATAGAAAATAGTTTCGAATTGTAAGCTGATGTAACGATTCCCAAAAAATCGATTTCTAAAATATCTATATTTTTTTCATGTTTGCATTTATAATTTAAATATAAATCCATTTTAAGAGAAAAAAAATTCCCTTCGTCATAAAAAATAAGGGGACTGATTCAGAAGGATTTCTGTATCTATTTTGAGACTGCTACGTCTCCGGCGCTGCGGGAAGAGCAGCCTCTACGCCTTAGCGTAACAAACCGCAGGCATACCTCCTCGCCTCCGCAGCTTCGGCTTGTTGGCTCCGGGTCGTCCGATTCGGGCCTACGATTTGTTACAGCAGGCGGAGGCTGCTCTCCCTACGCGCCTCCGGCTCTATAAAACCACTCTAGGGGTAGGACAGACTCGTACCAGGTGGAGTCGGGGTCAATCAATTCGGTTCTTTGACATAAGTTGAACCTAACCTATTTTATTTGTTATCTGCCCTAATAGGTACTGTTAAATAAAACAAATTTCAATAAGATATCATTTATCATGGTATCTTCCTTGTTTTTCATAAAATGGGTTTATATTTACATTATAAATAGAAACATAAAAAAAATATAGATATTTTAGAAATCGATTTTTTGTGAACTGATACATCAGCTTACGATTTGAATCGATTTAAAAATCAACCTTTTTCGGAAAGAATCGACATCCCTATTGACGTCGACATTGACATTACAAAATGGCGCCAGTTTTACGGTAGGATTAGACATAAACATTGCAAGAATAATTGATATTAAATAATTCTTTTCTCAAAAATTACGTTGTTGAAACTTTGTGTGTGTGCTTATAATAGTGTAACTTTTCTGTAAAAATGCGTATCAACACCCAACTCGATGGACGTCAATGGAAAGCTAAGCCAAAACGAATATTGACCATCGAAAACAATCAAGTGTTTTTGACTAAAAAAGTTTCGCCATTTTTTACGTGGTAGAGCCATGCTGCAGCTGTATTAGTAGTATAGTTGTAGCACGAATGGGTCGGCTCGACTGGGGAAGGACTACGCTCTCACAGAATACCAATGTAAAATAGCAGCTTAACACTGCTGTGTTTCATATGGTGAGTGTGGAGAACTGGAGACCGTTTTTACTGGAAAAGAGGCATTCCATCTTAGTCCTCACGGGTGACAACACATCTGCATTATGATTCTTTATTGAGGATAGATGTGGATGTCTATGGGTCACAGTAACCATTTGCCATCAGGTGGACTGTGTGCTCGTTTGTCACCCTATCGTATAAAAAAAAAGGCAAAAGTAGTATTGACTAAAAAATATTAGATAAAAGTAATTATGACAAAGACTTATAGTTAAAATCACTTTTGGCCATTTGGAAATAAAAGTGGTTGATATTTTACAATATGTTTATTGACGATCTATTTAAGCACATAATAAGTTTTTCTTCGCTCATCTAGCTATTCATAAACTAGCATAGTTAGATAAGATACTGTACTGTACTTAACTCTGTTTAGAAAAGTAATATCAGCAACAGTAGGTTGAGGTGAGGCTGGAGAAACAAATCTATTAGTAATATAATTAATCAAATTTTTTTATGAAATATATTTATTTTTATTTGTTTTTTCTTCAGAAGAAAATTAAGAGTGCAATATATTAAGACAATTATAATTAACTAATTGATTCCAAAGCACACCTCTTAACAAAGTTAAAAAAATATCTTCTCTTCCATTTTTCAAATGAGTTTATGTTGGGCTGTGAAAATAATATAAGGCTAGTGAAATTAGCTCTAAAGTTGTTAGCATTTGGCCTATTTGCTTAAAGTATCATTTGTTGCTTTGATTCGTTTGGGTTCTTTCGTTTGTGGTTATAAATTAGTTTTCATAATTGTTGCTATTTATTAAATATAATTTTTAATATTAACTAAAACATTAGATCGTAGAAAAAACTTCTAAATTCTTAAATATATTAAAAGTATTGTCCGGGCCTGCTTGGGGTGTACATCCTAAGCATATGCGCACTATATATATCTCTCTATTAAGAAGTCGGCTGGATTTTGGATGCTTTTTATACGATAATAGTGCTAAAACACATCTGTCTAAACTAGATAAGATCCAAAATAAAGCACTTCGAATTATGGGGGGTTTTATCAAAAGTACACCTATCCATGTTATGGAGAGTGAGCTAGGCATTCAACCATTGTTCGTAAGAAGACAATATTTAGCATATAAATACTGTATCAAAAACATGTCTTGGACAGATAATGCTACAATTAAAATACTGAATGATCTTAGTTCTGTTATTAATAATAGATACTAGCACAAAAAAAAAACCATTACTTTTACTTGCATACGATGACTGTAAACTATGTAATATTCACAATTCTTATCCGTTACAAATGTTTAAACTTAATATTTGGGTTTCCTATATAGATATAAATGAAACTATTCAAGTGAATTTAGATTGTGTTCAAAAGAATAAAAACAGTCATGAAGCTATGTATCTTAGAACCTATGTATTAAAGGAAATATATGAAAAATATGCTAACTGGCACCTAATATTTACTGACGGATCTAAGAATCGTGTAGGTTTAGGTGCTGCATATTGTCATCCTAAAGAAAAAATTACAGCTATGTTTAGAACAGAACTAAGACTATCAATAATGACGATGGAACTCGTGGCAATATCTGAAGCTTTGAAATATATTAGCAATTTAAGTGGACAATATTTTGTTATTTTTTCAGATAGCAAAAGCGCTTTACAACATTTAGCTCGATGCGCCTCTGGTCATAGCAGAGGTGCACCGATAGCTTATGGGATATTAAACCAACTATATAATTACAGAAGTCGCTATATAAACATAAAATTGCAATGGGTTCCATCGCATATAGGTTTAAAGGGAAACGAAGAGGCTGACCGATTAGCAAAAGCAGCTATAACGCATGGAATCGAATTAAATATTTTACCAATTTACACGGAAATATTGACAAAATTCAAAAACCTGTGTTATGATAAATTTAGAGAGTATTTCGATGAAAGAAGCAGGGAAAAGGGAATATGGTATAAAACAATACAAAGTCAGCCTCTTCGAATACCGTGGTATAACAATATTAAAATGAATAGAAACCATATAATTGTTATTCATAGATTACGTTCTGGGCACTACCCCAATAAAAAATTTGTATTTTTAATGAAAAAAGCAGACTCGCCCAATTGCGATATTTGTCATATTATAGAAGATGTACAACATATGCTAGCAGAATGTGTCAAATATCAAAGGGAAAGGGAGAATCTGGTACAAAAATTTAGTATCAATTTGTGTGAAACGGGTTGGTTTTTGAGTATACTTGCGGAGCCACACTCAGCGGTAGCAAAATCAGTCAGTACCATATTTTTACCACATTGATTGCCCCTTTCCAAATAGCATTGGTGAAACGGGAACAAGCTAGGTTACGATAAGGCTGACATATCCTTGTAGGATAAAAGCCTTTTTAAATAAAGATAGATAATAATAAAAAAAAAAACTAAAACATTAATATTTTGGAGAATATTTCTAGTATACCTAGATCTAGATCCATTATTTGTAACAGGCTAACAGAATTACAGTGAAATTTAAGCAACCAAGCCATTTAAAAAAGACACTCTTTTAATAGATGTGATGTGGTCAGCGTCAGTTCTTATCGCAAACTGCTCATCTCTACTTTATACTGAACAAGAATTTAGACATATATAATAGTTGAACACATACAAATGTAAACAACTGGTAACAAATTATCTATATACTAAAAATATACTTATTGCAATTTATATACTTTTACAAACACAGTTAAAGATATGATACAGAAAAGAAGAGCAGGGATACCTGGCACAAGTATTATTATTATTACTTAATAGGTTGTTCCCAACCTCTGAGACCAACCTACTACTTATTACTTAATAGTTGATCTCAATAACAATTATAAACCACTGTGTTGAGAAATAAACATTTTTTGATTTTTATTATATTAATAATTCTGTGTAAAAATAATTTTGAGTCATGGTGGCTCAGATGGTTAGCACTCGCTGTAAGTTTCACAGTACGCGAGCAACCCGGGTTTGATCCCCGCCGGCACCAAAGCAATCGGCAAGCAATTAATTGCAATTTTAAGTGCTGACTTACCACATGCTCGGCGGTGAAGGAAATCATCGTGAGGAAATCTGCATGTCTGAGAAATAAGAAAAAAAATATATTTCGAAGACATGTGAAGTTCGTCAACACGCATTGGGGCAGCGCAGTGGACATATCCTTGCCCTAAAACCTTCTCAGAAATGAGAGGAGACCTGTGCCCAGCAGTGGGACGTATATAGGCTGTAACTTTAACTTTTAATAATTTTGTATGCCTTTTCAGGTGGATTACGAAGAAACATGTAATGAGAAAATCCCATTATGGAAATCCTGGGCCACTAATGGAAGAGTTCAAGAAGCAGTTGATCAACTACTGGCTCTTGAGAAACAAACTAGAACAGTACTTGTTTTGTTACACCTATTTGCTTACAGAATAAAAATATTATAATATATTTATATAAAATATATTATACTATAGAAAAATGTTTAAACAATAATTTAAATATTTTTTAATTATAATTGAGCTCAGACACTATGAGGACGCCGTAAACTTCACAGTACACGAAGAACCTTGGTCCAATCTCCGTCCGACTTCATTTACCTCTGAAAAATATGAGATAAAGCATGTAGCCATTTTTTATAGATGTAATTTACTAATACTCGTATATTGTAAAATTTGCTTGCAGGGTGCTGACATGGCATCTACTGCCAGGATATTGGTGGCCATTGTACAAATATTTTTTGAGGCTAAGAATTGGTCTGCACTTAATGATCACATTGTACTCCTTTCAAAGAGAAGGTAATTAATAATAATAATAATAATAATAATAATAATAATTCTTTATTGAACACAGATATAATATACAATTCATTGGTTCTCTGACTCCTAAACTAGGTTATTTATATTTATTTTTATGATATACACATAGTTTTTTGGACGCAAATGCAATAAATATTTTTTTATACCTATAAGGTCACAGTTAAAGCAAGCTGTTGTTAAAATGGTACAAGAATGTTGTACTTATGTTGATAAGACTCCCGATAAAGAAACAAAGATCAAATTGATTGAAACTCTGAGATCCATAACCGAGGGAAAAATTTATGTTGAAGTTGAAAGAGCAAGATTAACTAATATTTTAGCTAAAATAAGAGAAGAGGAAGGTAATGTGGCAGAAGCTGCAAAAATAATCCAAGAGCTTCAAGTCGAGACGTATGGATCAATGGACAAACGTGAGAAAGTAGAATTAATTTTAGAGCAAATGAGACTGTGCCTAGCCATCAAAGATTACATCCGTACACAGATTATTTCCAAGAAAATTAACACTAAATTCTTTGAAGAAGACAATACTCAGGTAACACAAAATATTCTTTACTAACCCATAACATGTAGTGGCAGTGTAAGAATATTCACTACCCCATATTGTCCTGTCCTTAGGGTGTCGTAAGAGGCGACAGAGGGAAAAGGGTTGAAACAGAAGATGGGCACCAGCATCTTCCTGATAATAACTCAAAATAATGTAAAACTGTGGTTGCCAACCTGCTTGCCAAGCGTGGCAACTATGGCAATATCCTCCCATAAGGTAATCTATGAGGGAGGCCTATGTTCAGCAGTTGACTTTTTAACCGACTTCAAAAAGGAGAAGGGCCTCAATTCGACTGTATTTTTTAATGTGTGTTACCTCCATAACCTTTTCTTTGTGAACCGATTTCGATGATTCTTTTTTTATTTGAAATGAAAGCATAATAATAACTATCCGATGATGACCAGGATTATAAAGAATAACATGGTTAAAATTTAATGATTTCATTTATTATAAGAATTATAGAGCACACAGACCACTTGATGGTAAGTGGATCCTTATATATGATTATACATGATGTAAAGATTTAAGGTGGAATATGTTAGCTTAGTAATATTTTGATGAAAGGATAATCATAAACATACACTTTCTTTATTTTATAATTTGCTTAAAATAATGTGATGTTCTAGAATTCTAAAGTAATTATGATGTATTTTAATTACAGGAATTAAAAGAGAAATTTTATCGCATAATGATTGCAGTGGACCAACAAAATGGGCAATATCTATCTGTATGTAGACATTTCCGAGCTCTCGGTGTTGCTGGCGGGCCTGAAGCTCTCATTGGCAGTGTAGTATTTTTAATATTGGCGCCTTATGACAATGAACAAGCTGATCTCACACACAGATTAAATGAAGATAAGGAGTTAGACAAACTACCTGAATACAAGTATGACACAGTTAATAATTTATAATATATTAGAAGGGGTATTTCAGTACATTCATAATTGTCTCCATGTGGTAATACTTGCGCACGGGAGGGATAACATGATATAAATGTTTAACATTACAGAACCTTCACTTACATTGTTCCATTTTTTTTTAGAAAGATTAAAAAAAATTACTAGATGAAAAAATTCTAGATCTAAGGTTATTATTTAGTGCCAGGTATTGCAGCTACGACATCCTAAAAATGTTCAGGTTGCTGAAAATAATTATAGTCCTATAGAAAGATTAGAATGGAGTAGATTTTTTTTATTGAATATAGATTATAAATAGTACTTTTCAAATCAACTTTTAGAGGTCCATCCATTACAGCTTATAAAAGTCCACTGCTGAATATAGGCCTCGCCCATAGACTGCCTCAATTCGCCATAGTTGACACGCTTGGTGAACGGGTTGACAACTGCAGTTTTTTTGTTGTTTTAAGTGAATATCAGGAAGATGCTGCTGCCCGTCACCACATTTAAAGGTCGGATAATAGAAAATCATTTTTAAGATTGATTTACTGCTGGTTTGGAAAATACTTCTGTCTCGGCAAAATTCAACAAGTAACCGACTGGGACAACAATTAATTATGCAAATCATAATTAAAATAACAATTTTTATACAATCTTTGTTCAATAATTTTGTTGAACTTAGCATAAATATTTGCTTATTTGTGCAAAATCATTTGTGGGCAATGTCATCATTTCATCATTACAGCCCTTCACAAGTCCACTGCTAAACATAGGCCTCCCCTAAAGAATGCCACAAAGCACGGTCCTGAGCCACCTGCATCCATCGTTTTCCTGCATGTCTTACCAGGTCGTCACTTCATCTCGTGGGGGGACGCCCTACACTTCGCCTACCGGTACGAGGCTGCCACTCGAGAACCTTTCTTCCCCATCGGTTGTCGGTTCTTCGAGCTATATGGCCGGCCCACTGCCACTTCAGCTTACTAATCCGTTGGGCTATGTCGGTCACTCTGGTTCTACTGCGGATATCCTCATTCCTAAGTTTATCACGCAGAGAAACTCCGAGCATAGCCCTCTCCATAGCTGAGCGACCTTGAGCTTCCTCATACGGCCAGCAGTGAAGGACCACGTCTCAGTTCCGTAAGTCATCACTGGCAACACGCACTGGTTGTACAATTTCGTTTTAAGGTTTTGAGGTATGTCTGACGAGAAGATGTGTCGTAGCTTCCCGAACGCTGCCCAGCCGAGTTGAATCCGTCGATTGACCTCTCGGTCGAAGTTGGACTTACCTAGTCGGACTATTTGTCCCAGGTAAACATACTCGTCAACAACTTCGAGCTTAGTGCTCCCAACAACTACCGGCATAGGTGTGACATGGACGTTAAACATGATCTTTGTTTTGTCCATGTTCATCTTAAGACCTATCCGTTGGGAAACACTATTGAGGTCATTGAGCATAGTGCTTAGGTCCTCCAGCGATTCTGCCATAAGGACTATATCGTCGGCAAATCGAAGGTGAGTGATGTACTCGCCATTGATGTTGATACCGTATCCTTTCCAGTCCAGAAGCTTGAAAACGTCTTCCAATGCAGCGGTGAAGAGTTTCGGGGATATGACGTCACCCTGTCTTACACCTCTCTGCAATTGGATAGGTTTCGTATTCTGGTTCTGTACTCGGATAGCCATCGTAGCCCTACTGTACAAGCACTTCAACACTTCGATATACCGACAGTCAACTTGGCACCGCTGAAGGGACTGCAGCACCGCCCAAATTTCGACGGAATCAAAGGCTTTCTCATAGTCCACATACGCCAGACATAGTGGCAAATTGTACTCTTCGGACTTCTGTACAACTTGCCGAAGGGTATGTATGTGGTCTATGGTGCTAAAGCCCTTTCGGAAACCGGCTTGTTCGGGAGGCTGGAAGTCGTCAAGTCTGCGCGCGAGACGATTCGTAATAACTCTCGAAAACAGCACGTAGACGCGGCTCAGCTCTTCAAGAGAGCGTTGTCACCTTTCTTGAAGAACAAGACCACCGCACTTCTGCTCCACGCCTCCGGTGTAGTGCCCCCATGAAGACGGAATTAAAAAGCTTCTGAAGGACTTCAAGTACCGGTTTTCCACCCGCTGTAATTCCATGCACACCTTGGGCCTTGCTGTTTTTAAGGTGCTGGAGAGCCATTCTAATCTCGCTCAGACTGACATCCGGGATATCATCGGAATAGTGTCGGATAAGACTCGCTCTTGAATCGTTACTCACACTTGCGTGTGTCTCCAACGATGATGTGTACAGCTGCCCATAGAACCTCTCAATCTCACTCAAAATCTCAGATGTCCCGGAAACGACGCTGCCAAACTCGGTCTTCAGCTTCGACAATTGGCTCTTTCTGGCAGACAGATCTCTAGCAAGGACTTTGGAGCCCTGGTTCCGCTCGATCGCTTCTTCAATACGAGCAGTATTAAAGTTGCGTAAGTCCCGCCGCATGCATTTGGAGATCTGTCTGTTCAGTTGCCTGTATGCTGTCAAATCTGTTGAAGACTGCAGCTTCATTTCCCGTCTAACAGTCATGAGATTAAGAGTGTGATCGGAGAGTTTTTGTGTTCTTCTGCGGCGGATCTTGCAGAACTTAGCTCCGACCGCATGGACAGTTTCCACGAGCTTGTCATTCATATCGTCCACTTCATTGCAGTCTTCCAGGCACTGAAAACGGTTTTGTAACTCGAGCTGAAAGGTTTCGGGACTTTGGAACAGAGCACGAGGGGGACGGAGCGTTGACTTCATTAGACGAGACCTCTCCAACTTAACGTTTAGGTTCAGTGTGCCTCTAACCATTCGGTGATCGCTACCAGTTTTCACCCTCGCGATCACGGAGACATCACTGAACAGTTGTCGTCTGGTCGTCATAATGAAGTCAATCTCATTTTTTGTGGAACCGTCGGGGCTCGACCAGGTCCACTTCCTGTGGGGCCGCTTCTGGAAGAAAGAGTTCATCATAAAGAGTCCCTCTTTCTCCATGAAGTCGGCCAGCTGCTGGCCCCTTGGGTTCCGTTGCCCTATTCCAAATTTCCCTACTTTCAGCTCACCGTTCTCTCTTGTGCCTAGTTTTGCATTGAAGTCTCCCATTAACACCGTATATTGGGTTTTGGAGGAATGCATGGCTCTAGAGATATCCTCATACATTTCCTCCACCTCCTCATCGGGGTGTGCCGAGGTTGGTGCGTAAACCTGTATGACCTTCAGCGAATACCGTTTGGTGATTCTGAGTATAAGGTACGCAACCCTCGTCGACACACTCCCGATCTTTACAACGTTGTTAACGAGAGACTTGTGGACGATAAATCCGACACCTCCTTGGGACAGATGGTCGCCCTCCCGGTGATAGAGCAAGTTGCCGGATTCGAGGATTACCGTGTCCTCCCCCTCTCTTCGGACTTCGGATAATCCTATAATATGCCAGCGCAACTTGTCTATCTCTTCTTCCAGCTCCACGATCTTCTCGTCAGTCCTCAGGGTGCGTGCGTTGTACGTTGCCAGGTCGAGTCGTCTAAGGTGGCAACCGAACCTCCACCGGAGATTCTTAGCACCCCCTGCCCCGCCGTTACCATGGTCGCCACCGTAGCCAGGAATAGCGGGGCCGCCGGGGACTGGGGGCCGTTTCTTTGTTGCTCTCATTCATAGGGGGGTATTTGCCATAGTTGCCACGCTTGGCGAGCGGGTTGGCAACCGCAGTTTTTTTATTGTAATTTGGCTATTATCCGGAAGATGCTGCTGCCCATCTCCTGCCTGTTTCCCTTTGTCGCCTTTTACGACACCCACGGGAGGATATGGGGTAGTGGATATTCTTGACCGCCACTACACGGCGGGTAATGTATATACTAATAAACTATGGGTGGGCAATGTATATACTAATAAACTATGGACTCAGTGAAATCGAATAATTAGTATTATTAGTATGTGTTTGATTCTACTCGCAGTAATAACAGAATGTATTACTGTACAACATTACATTTTCAATATATTGGAAGCCAAGTTTTTATTTTAATTTCCTTAAATTTTTTTCATAAGGATTTTAGGTTTTAAACCATAAATTGCTCCTATGATTCCCTTCTGAAAAACAGATATAATTATAGGTTAGGTTAGTATCGTGTCTCATGTTAAGTTATGTTATTATCGTATTTCGTGTTAGGTTAGATTACTATATAGTTAAAATTAATATTTGTTAATAATTTTTGTAAATTATTTCTTACTTTTTTCATTATTATGTTTTCAAAATTGTTAATGAATGTGTTTCAACAATAAACATATAAATATACATATAAATTGCACTGAAACTTATACAACTGTTTTATCGTATTACTTAATATATACCAAACAATATACAAAAATATTTATACAAGTAACCTGAGGTTCCGCGCGATTGTAGGTATTTATATCAAGCTGGTAGCAAGAGAGGCAAGAAAGTTAATCACAGAGGCCTGCCTAAAATGTTTCCGAGAAAAATGGTACAAGACTCAACTCTTGAATGTGTGCCATGAATGTAGAAAAAATTTAGTTTTAGAGCCAGTTAAAAGAAAATTATTTACATTAAACCAATGTACTAATTTAGATATAGCATTATTCACTTTGTCATATTTTATTTCTTTCAAAAATTACAAATAAGTCTATATCATCGTTATTTCCTATTAGGAAAGGTAAATTATTGATTTAGACAACAAGCAGAACGGGGCCGAGAAATGAGCCCTGAGGAACGCCTATTTGTACTATCGACCCGGAAGTACTCTCATAGTTGAAAACAACTTCTGTTTCTTGAATATGAACTAGTAAATTTAAAAGCAACACTGCTTATATCATAACGGTGTAGTTTCGTGATTAATGTCTCTTGTTGAACGCAGTTTAAGGTCTTCGATGGGTCATTAAAAATACCAAATGCATCCTGTGAATTCTCCCATGAATTAAAAATATATTTTATCATTTCAACATCAGCATCAGCGACAGCTGATTGACAAATCGACCCCCTGTAAAACCGAAATGATTTTACAGGGGGTTTTGAGAATTTTAATTTATTTACATTAAAAAAATTTCATATGTGCTGGCAGTATTTGAAGAAATATTTTGGCAGTATAGCTCTTTATAAAAAAACAGTGTTTTATCTATTTTTCTGCAATTGTTTGTAGGCAGCTGCTGGGTCTATTCATTAACCCCGAAATCATTAGATGGAACACGCTCTGCACAACTTACGAGAAGATGCTGCGTAAAACTCCTTACTTTGATGCATCAGATGAGAAAGGTCAAGAACGTTGGAATGACCTTAAGAACAGAGTTGTTGAGCATGTAAGTATTGTATGAAATTAAAAGTAATTAAAACACTTGAAGAAAAAGAAATGGATTTTACCTACTACTTTATGTTACTGTTACAGCCGATCAATAGTCCATTACTGAACATAGGCCTCTACCATAGGTTACCTCATAGAGGTGATATTTTCTATTGTTGCAACTCTTAGCATGCAGATTGTCAATTGTTGACGAATGTAGTTTTTTTTTAGTTGTCATTAGAAATATGCCGCTGACCATTTCCTGGTTAGTTTCCTTTTCTCGCTATCGCCGCCACTACACATTCAATATAAAGTATGGGACAGTACTCATTATTTCATTTTATCCACATGCAATTATGAAAACAAACAGCCTCTATTGGAGTATTGTAAAAGTTTCAGTATAAAGGTAGTTTGGTCACGTAGAAAGAATGAACGAGGAAAGAGTGACAAAGCAAATTTATGTTGCAGAAGTGAACGGCAGGGTCGGGAAGGGACGCCCTAGACGAAGGTTTATCGACCAGATCGGCGATACATTGAAAATGGGCCAGATTAGGAGTACCCTTAACCGACGAGCGTGTATGCGTAGATATATGGATGTGAAAGAGGCGAGAGAGGTGTGTCAGGATCGCGCCAAATGGAAGTCCGTAGTCTCTGCCTACCCCTCTGGGTGACAGGCGTGAGTGTTTATGTATGTATGTATGTATAAAGGTAGAATAAAGGAAATTAAATTAAATAATTAGAATTTTTATAAAAAAAAGTTATCGTACTATACTTATAACACGTGAGTATCCAGTAGATGACAACCCTCGACTAACAGCGCCAAACCATATCTGTAAATATATCGTTTGGCTGTGTACCATAAATGCAAAAGTATTAACAAAAATATTGAGTGACATTAGCCCAATCGTGAAGCCTAACGATAAAGACATTAAGCCTAACGGTAGACATTGCAAAACAAAATCGTGAGTTCGAATCTGCTGGTGAACTACTGTCGTAAACCGCTCCTAACACAATAGTGGTTAGCAGGAATATTAGTAATGTTCATAGATTTGTTAATATTTTTTTTATAAAGTAAATGAAATTTATATCTCTACAGTATAATTTCATACAGAGCCTAATTTATTTGTATGATTTGCAGAATATCCGCATTATGTCAATGTACTACACGCGTATAACACTACAGCGTATGAGCGAACTGCTCGGCCTAAGTGTGACAGAGACAGAGGAGGCCTTGAGTCAGTTGGTCGTGAGTGCAGTCGTGCGAGCTAAAATCGACCGTCCGGCCGGGGTTGTACACTTTAGGTAAGTTTTATGAATTTATTTATTGTCTATTTTAATGGGTAACAGGTACAACCGCAGAGTTTTAATGGCGGCGCGAAACTATACATGCTCCAAATAAACCAATATCTACATTTGAAATCTCAGAAACGGAAATGGTGACAAATTACAGGCATCTCGTATATGCCAGATGTAAATTAGAGGGACTCGACAATCGGTAATCGGCTTGATTCTTCTATTGGAGGAGCTCATGTTAAGCTCAAAGTTAGTATCTATATGAGTATAAACACTAAGTACTGCTTCCACTCTTATTGCAGAGAGCTAGCTACGCTGCTTACGTGCATTGACACTGAACTGACACACTTAAATATATTTTCGAAATATATTCGATTTCTCAGATCATTAATTTTAGTGGAGCCAGACATGGGTATAAAATTTTGAATTCAAAAAATAGTTTTTATTATTAAAGGCCCGATATCTCTTAGTTTTTACATTCTGCCAGATTTCTATTTCTTTAGCAGCCTAAAAGTCATTTACTGGACATAGTCAAGATTAAAAAAAATAGTTAAAAAAATGTCTTTGATTATCTTAGATCTAAATAAACCCCATATTAATAGAGCCTATCGAGGCGAAGCCGGGACAAGTTCCTAGTATATAATATGACAGTATCTGGGCGACTTAGCTTTGCTCGGCGTTAGAATTTTATATTCAAGGATGAATGATACCTATACCTAGATAAATTTGGAAATAAAAACATTATTTAAATATGAAATTTTATCCGAATCGTTAAAGCCGTTTCCGAGAAACCAGTTACATATTATCGGGTGACTTCTTTTTACTGTGAGTAAAAAATTAGTGTGTAATAGGTATATTTGGTTGATATATTCATTGATATATTATTTTAAAAGTAAACTCTTTAATTTTAAGAAAGTATAAAAAGCGAATAAAAACATGCGTGAGTATCGTGGAACATTCGGTTGGAACAAAGTTCCTTTCCTACTATATTATTATGTATGGATTAACGTATTACATAATTATATCATTAATAAATACATAAATGAATTACTAGCGTCTATTAAAAAGAAGCTTCATTTAAAATAAAATAATATTTCTTTCATGCCAAGATAAGAAAAAGTGCGAGGGAGATGGATACTAGTCCATCTCGCTTTCTTATAGCCGCCAAGGCTATAAGAACTACTACTCTTCGTCAGGAGGGGTCGTGACAGAAAAATATTACACTTTCTCATCTAGCCCCCATCCGCCAAATTCGCACCGTCGGATAAGGAACTTCGTTCCAAAAATACCCATTGCCTGGAACCGGCCGCTAGATAAAAAATATACTTCGTTTTAATCATATTTATTTATAGATCAATTTATTGAAATGTCGTCTATCCGTTCCCTTAGATCTTCGAATTTTAGTTTTTAACTTTATTCTTGTTCCTCACGCTGAAAAAAAGTCTGCCCGTATAAAATGTTCAGAAAAAGTCTCTCCATGTTTTATATATAAATAAAAGACATTTTTTTTAAAGTTTAATTACATTTAATTATAATTTATTCTATTTCTAGACTTTATATTTAATTATAATATTATTTATCGAACAAAATGTCAATGTATAGTGTGTACTATATATATAGTGACATAATCCTGTTGCTGTAGAAATCTTGGGGTTTTTGATAAAAAAATGCGACATGTAGTTTTGACAGTCCTCTCTTGATGTTAACCTAAAACTACCCAAAGAATTCTGAAGAGAAAAAATAGGTGAAAATCTGAGGGTGCAAGGTCAAGACTATATGGTGGTAGCATTAACACTTTCCAACCAAGCTCTCTCAATTTTTGCTGAGTGGCCAAAGATGTGTGGTCTGGAGCTATCATGATGAAAGACCGCTCCTTTCCTGTTGATCAATTCCGGCCGTTATTTCTGAATTTCTAGCTTGAGTCTCATTAGTTGTTAGCAGTTGAGATTCGGATCGATAGTTTTGCCCGGCGGTAAAAGCTCATAATAAACGATGCCCTTCCAATCCCACCATACACACAGCATCGCCTTATTGCGTGTTAATTCGCTATAGTCTATGGATCTTGAATACCCTTTGACAAAGATATTTTGCGCACGTTCGATTTTTTTTGACGTGATCCATTTTCCATCACGAGTAGGGCATCGAGAACCGGTCCCTTTCCAGGAACCGGTTCTTTCGGTTCTAAACTTTTGCCAGAACCGGGTACCCGGTTCTTTCGGTTCTTTTTTTTTCTTTTAGGTTGGAGGCTATTTTGTTCAATGTGAATAACGATAATAATATTCATAAAGAAAACGGTTTATTGCAAATCGTGGGTTAAAGTAATTATTCAAGTAATAATTGCAATAGTTTCTTTCTAATTAAATATAATCAAACATCTCACTAACTAGGAACATTCATTTTACAATTGCACGTTAACAGTTATTACTTAAATTTTCATATCATTCAACATAAAAATAATTTAGAAAGATTCTATTCTATTATAACATTACAATATTTTATCATAGAATATACTTTACGGATACTTTTATTAAGTATAACAAAACATAAATCAGCTCACTTATGAAAAAAAAAATTAGTTTTAATTAAACATAGTAATGTTTAATTAAAACAATTTTTTTAAATTAAATAAAAAACGCAGAAAAATTAATGCATGCAAATTTTTATCACTCAAAGACGAGCGCAGCCTATTGCAGACGAAGAAAATATTCGCTCTGGCTCTACACTGGCGGGCGATATAGTTTTTAAATGTTTATTAGCTATCGATAAGTAGTACTCGTTGTCTTTGCCCACCATTTTCAAATAGAGCCATTTCAGCTCTCACAGTAGTAATTAAGTCATTTTCTTGATCTGTCGGTTCAGCAGCACTATTAACAACTTTAGTCAGCTCTCTATTAAATTCCTCTTCATTTGTTAGGGGGGATTCATGTAATTCAACTTCCTGCAGATTTTGACATCCAATTGCTGGCGTTTCTTCAAGGGATACTTTTTGTCTAGCTTTTGTGCGATTTGTTTTTATAGAATAAGGATAACAAACGAGCACACCGTCCACCTGATGGTAAGGGGTTGCTGTGGCCCATAGACATCTACATCTATCCTCGATGACGAATCAAAATGCAGTTGCGTTGTCCCCCGTGAGGACTAAGATTGAATGCCTCGTTTTTAATTCGTAATTTATACCAAATTAAATTAAATATCATTACAAATCCTACCGTTTGCCATAAATAGCAGAAATGATTAATAATCACTTTTTTTATAACACTACATTGCAGTGATATACTTTTAAAGACATTTTGTAAAGGAACCGAAAGAACCGGGTTTTAAATTTTCGGAACCGGTTCTTCTCGTAACCCCTGAAACCCGGGAATTCCCGGTTCTTTTGGAACCGGGAAAAACCGGTTCCGATGCCCTAATCACGAGCCTGTGCCTCTTTATGACACACACACAGGTCGAAATGGGGTGACAGATTTTGTTACACCACCATCACTCGTAGTATGCAGAGTGGAGACTTTATTTATTTTATTTATTTGTACGGTTTTAGCCTTAACATGGACGCGTCGGATCGCCTCAACGAATGGTCGAACAACCTCAACACTTTGATGCAGCTTGTCAACAAAACTACTCATCTCATCAACAAGGAGGAGTGCGTACACAAGCATTTGTTGGTCACTGCGGAATAGATGCGGAACAGTCATAGTAAAGGACAATTTATCGATTATTGTCACTTCTGTTCTTCTATGCTTTAATTTAATGTACTAAGTTTACTAATAAAGATTACTTAATTATTTGAGTTTTTTTTTAAATAACAACTTTTTAGACACTAATGGTTATTATTACAAAAAATTATGATACGTAAAAAATATTTTTATGTAATTTAGACTGTAAAATAATGCTTGATAAACGTTGTATAAGCTTTAACCACTGGTTCCGTAAAAAGTCCCTTCAAAGAAGTCGTAGGAGATAAACATAGAATAAGGGTGGCACACAGTCCACAGGTAATTGCATGGTGTGGCCCAAAAACGATTCTTTTTTATAGAATAAGGGTGACAAACGAGCACACATTCGACTTGATGGTAAATGGATGCTGTGGCCCATAGACATCTACATTTATCCTAGATTAAGAATCAAAATGCAGATGCGTTGCCATCCCTGAGGACTAAGATGAACTGCCTAGTTTCCAGTAAAAAGGTCTCCGGGTCTCCACACTCACCATGCGAAACACATTGAGCATTGAGCTGCTATTTAACGCTGGTATTCTGTAAGAGCGTGGTCCTTCTCCGGTCGAGCCGACCTATTCTTTCTACAACCATAATATAGCTTTAGCATGGCTCTACCACGTATGATATAAGAGGATTCTGTACCCAATATCACCAAATCACGTGGGTGTCGTAAGAGGTGACACAGGGAATTAAAACGGAAGAGAGAAAACAACACTTCCTGATAACAACTCGATAAAAAAAGACTGTGGTTACACCAACCCGTCTGCCAAATGTGGCAACTATGGTAAATATTGTCTCTATGAGGCATTTTATGGGGAAACCCTATATTCAGCAATGGGCTTTCAATCTCTCTCCCAAAGATTATTTACCTATCAATTTGTTGTATTCTTTAACATTATATTAACTATATTTATAAAGTTTTTTTTTGACAGATTATGTATATTTACTGGAACGTGGTTGTAAAAGCATCTACATTGCCCCATATACGAATTACTGGTGTTACGGAGTCGCGTGGCTAATAATAAAATATATGAACAGAAGGTAAAATAGTATAGTGAACTAATACGGGGATTACGTGCAGATACCATGTATTTTAATTTGAATGTCGGAGAATTATAGCCTTCATCTCTTTCACCATAGCCATGAGAACTATTCCTCATGAGTAAGGTGCAGAAGCCACTTACCGCCACTGAATTGTGACATTGTTTAATATATTATAAAGTAAAAGCGTCGTACCTATCTAGCTTCACAGAAATAGTATTATTTATTTATTTTATAGAACGAGGGTGACAAACGAACACACAATCCATGTGATGGTAAGTCGATGCTATGGCCCATAAATTTTTAAAATGAAATAATTTTCAAGAGTAGGAAGTTATAGTTCTCGGTCCGATTTTGAGATTGATTCATAAGATCTCTACATTTTGATCCTAGGAATCCGCTGCAACTGTTCCCGGCCGGACGTCCGGCCGTATGTATGAATGTAAATAAAAAATTCTTTTACGATACTTTTAGAACGAATTAACCGATCGAGATGGGCGACACGGCGTTTGAAAGTGTTCATTAAGACTTCTTGCTGATTATATTTTCAAGTCAATCTGTTTCTTGTATATATTAATGACTTACCTTACATAGTAGAGGATAACCATAATATAGTATTATTTGCTGATGACACTTCATTAATTTTCAAATTAAAACGACAATAATTATTATAATATGACGAAGTAAATAATGCTATATCTAAATTAGTAAATTCGTTTAATGTTAATAACTTGCATTTAAACGGCACTAAAACTAAATGCATGAAATTCATGACTCCAGATGTCAAACATTTAAATTATAATGTAATATTAAATGGGGAGGAACTGAGTCTTGTATACCGCCATTTTACTAGGAGTCACACTAGACGCGAAGCTTCAATGGAACCCCCATATATCAAAACTAGCAAGCAGATTTAGTTCTACAGCATATGCTGTAAAAAAGATTAGAAATCTTACCACTGTTGAAACAGGTAGACTTGTTTACTTTAGCTATTTCCATAGCATAAGGTCGCATGGTATTTTGCTATGGGGGCACGTGACAGACACTGAAATTATATTTGTTTTACAGAACAGGGCCATAAGAGAAACTATGATTTAAAACCTAAAGAGTCGCTCCGACAAAAATTTAAGGAAATTAATATATTCACTTTGGCCACTCAATACATTTATGAAAATGTATTGTACGTACACAAAAATAAAAGTAGTTTTACAAAAATAAGTGATTAAATAATGTAAATACTAGGAACAGACACAAGCTAGTAGTAGTTTAGTTACTTTAGTTACTCGCCTCCACCGAGTCAGTAATTCATTCTTGTGGCGATGTATACGCTTTTACAAAAAATCCCAGAAAATATACAAAATTTGACCTGCTCAAAGTTCAAAAATTTTATTAAACAATGTTTGTATAAACAGGGTTATTATAATATTAAGGAATTTATGGATGATAATAATCCCTGGGAATCTGATCGCTACCAAGCTATTTCTAATTTGTTTTGTGTAGTTAATTGTATAATATATGATTGTAAGCTGTTATTTAAAAAAAAGTCCCGGTGGGTTTCTTGCTGGTTCTTTCCAGGATAGAGGTTTTTTTTTCTAACCAGTGGTAATTAAACAAAACAGTGACTTTCAATAAGTATTATTTATAATCTATATTGAATGAAAAAGTTTCTGTTTCTGTCTCAATCGATAGAGCCATTTCAAAAATTTTCAAAAAATAACAACCAAAAAAAAATTAAATATATATTTGAGTGTTGCGCTCAAAAATAAGCGGGATATTCCAGGGATGGCCTGCAAGGTCAACCGTATTTTTAATTTATTCCTTCCACCTAGTAAATGCATGACTTAATTCCTATCTCTCGGTTCCACCATCGGACTACCAGACGCTCGTCTGATCTCCACCCTTTCGTTTTCGACATACCACGCATTCGAACCAAACGGTTTGCTTCGTCGTTGATAATGCGTAAGCAAGGCAAGGGTGAATAGGCTTTTAAGCTAAGTCAGTGATGATTGATTTAGCGTTTTCTTGCTTCTAGGTATGTAGAGTTGTCTGTGGTTGAGGGTGACTGTTGAGGCTTAGATGTATCTTTTTCATTTGCTTCCGAACAGTGTTCTTGTTCTGTGTTTTCCAAAGAATTATTAACATTCTTTTGATTGACGTCATCAGAGGCGTTATGAACTTGTGGTAACTTTAAACAACGATCCAGTCTTGATGTAAGTCTGATCTCTCGGCCACCAAATCCCGTGTCGGTCGGGATAACACATAGGTCGCTGACCAGTCGGAGCTTTACCATCTTCGGCATTACCACTTACCATCTGTTGGGATAGTAGTTAACTAGCGATCGTGTATCCGTTAGGGTAATGTTACATTTATGACATATCCCCAAGAAAACTCTCAAAGTTACACAAATTAAAAGTTGGTGACTTACTGTAAATATTACGTTTGAATACTTCATGTCTGAAGTACTTTATATGTATTTACATTAGGTCAGCAACCCTCTGTAGTAAGTACATCGATAAGCGTACAAATATAGAGCAGCTGTTGTTACTGATGAGTAATTGGCGCTAGAATTAAAATTCAGACTAAATAATTCACACCAACTAATACCAGGTTTTGCGACCGAAATGTATTATGATAGTGGTATCAACGAATCTATACTATTTTATTGCCCGTGGTTGCCAAGAGTACGTCCATTGCTACATTTATGGAGTCGACTCCAGGATAAGTAGGATTAACTTTCGTAATGGTCTTCAATAGATGGCGGGATAACCGTTCTATAAATTGTTACCTGAAAAAATGCCTCGTTAATCTAGATCCGTAAACGCAACTGCTGACCATTAGCTGTGCTCCTATATTAGAATCCCGGGTCGGGCCAAAAAATAGTTTTTCTGTCAACAAATCTCTCAGCAGCAGCCCGGCGTCAGGAAGTTTCCGGTGTTTCACTCTCGTGCCTCGGAAAGCACGTAAAGCCTTTGGTCTTGCGTGTGATCTCTCCGATCGTGTCGGTTTGCCGTTCTTTCGGACTATGAGATTGAGGGAATAGTGAGTGCACCTATGTTTGCGTTTACATTCGGGCACTACCATTCTGTCCTACGCAAATGGCTAGTCTCCGTCGAGACTGACCGCCGTGATGGTAAACATGGTAGACAAACGAAACCGCTTTCAGATGAAGATCTAATGAAAATTTTTGAAGAAGATTTGTTTGAAATAAGTGTTATAACAATAAGATGGAGCTTAGAAAGGTCTGGGTACCTATAACTTTTTAAGACTTCCAATGGTGCCAATGATTATACTTAATTTACAGTGCCATTCACTATGCTAAAGTGCCAATGATTGTAATGGCGCCTCCACACGCTTGGTGTTAGCCACAAACACCATTCACGAACAAACACCGACCACATTCACCCAACACAAACACGGCATCCACACGCTTGGCGAACGTGCTAGTATATTCCGGATAGGCAAACATGACGGATGACTAGCTTGTGGCAAGTTCGCCGTGAATGATTCTTGCAGGAATTGAAAGTGCTACCAGCCAACAGTGCTACATCCAAATGCCTGGCCGTTTCGCTACGACTCGTCGTTTCTTTCAATTCGATACCGAAGATAGATAAAATTATTTTGTTATATAAGTTAGTCTGAACCGTTAATCATGCAGAAATAGTATTGCAATCACATAAGTGATAAGATAGCGATGTCCGAGACTTAATTTTTTTTCATTATCAATTAGGCATTCACCAGTTTGTCGTGTGGATTTTAGTAGTTCTAGGAACGGCGAAACGATGTTCACTCTCATAGTATCAGTAGCGGTATCCATGTTTATCGTATTAATATTCAAGTTTTTAAATATGAAACACAATCCTCCTATTTTTGGCATATACCAGCAAAAAAATAAAGGTTACTGGATTAAATTTATTTTTATGTACACGGTCCTAAGTATCAAACAGGTATGTCTTTGCGTTTCATACAAAAAAAATTAAAACAATCTTACTTCGGATTCCCAAATTTAAACATTTAT
Organism: Parnassius mnemosyne; assembly: GCA_963668995.1. NCBI lineage: Eukaryota > Metazoa > Arthropoda > Insecta > Lepidoptera > Papilionidae > Parnassius > Parnassius mnemosyne. Next base: position 26,650,942 of record CAVLGL010000093.1, on the reverse strand, counting down.
TATCTATCGAAAGAATAAACCCTAATTTATTTTTCATTATTTTTGTAGTTGATTAACCACATTATGCGACTGCTAGCAGTAGAATTTGGGCACGACCTTAATAGTGCCGAAAACGAATACATACTTCAACACGATATCAACTTGGAACAAAAGTATGACCTGGGAGATTATCCACAGGTGAGTTAGTTCTTAAGTAAAGTTTAATAAATTTGATTATTTACTTTTACCAAACATTAAAACGTATATTTTTTGAAAGGCGGTAGATGGTGTGTACTTCAACGGAATGTCCAAAGGAGGAGCTGCAGTTATATGTGGTTTAGCGCGTAGGCCTAAACATCGTTGCGACGCTTTCTTATATCTAAAGGTAATTTATTTTTATAACTTTTAGTTACTACAACTATGTACCTATTACATATAAAAAAGGTTTAAGTTACTGCCCAAACATGTACCAATGCTGAGAATAGGCTTGTGCATATTTGTGAGAGGGTTATTGTGAGGGACTGCAGTGGACTGTATGATTTTAACTGACTGATTGAATAACTAACTGTGTGACGACTGATGTTATTTAAGGTAGACTACACTAGGGACTATTTAAGAAAAGATGGTACTGTAGACGATTATATATTCAAACTATTTACAACGGCTTTCACTAATTAACTATATATACAGAGGGGAGTCTTCAATCTTCAATGGAGTATTAATTCTTCTATCTTGATTTCTCTTGAGGTTTCTTCTCTTGCTCTTGTCTTCAAGTGCCGCTTCCGAAATGAACCGCCGAAATGAACAGCTCACAGACCAGAACGCCCTTCTTATATTTCGAAAGAGAGCGTCTCGGCATGCGAGTGGTGTTGTGAGGTGTGCCACGCGCTGATTCGTCAGCGGCATCACGTGATATTTGGGCGGTGCGCGGGGTGCGCGGGGCGCAACGGGGTATGAAGGGGCGACGGGGCGGCGGCTCCCCTCGCCGTAGCATGCGAGCCTACTCTCTCGGGAGGACGGCGATCTTTCTTACTGGCCGTCGCAGCACTCCGGCCCTGGTCCGGATCTCGACATTGCGCACCACGCCGTTCGGTCCGGGAAACGTTTCGTGACGACCCCCCTCAGCCACACGTTCCGTAGCAGGTTGCTGTCCGCAACCACCACGAGGTCTTCTTCTTGTATTTCTCGTTGCTGGGCGTCCCGGGAAGCTCCGTGCGTGACCAGCGTCGGCAGGTACTCCCTCACCCAGTGCCTCCAGTACTCGTCGGCGAGCCCCTGCGCCGCTTTCCACGCCCGACGATCGCTGGGTGTGCACGGTGACTGGTAGGCCCGATGGTCCCAACAGGATGAAGTGGTTGGGTGTTAGTTCCTCTTCGTAGTTGATGTCAACCGGTACGTGAGTCAACGGTCGAGAGTTGACGGTGTTTTCTGCTTCCGTCAAGAGCGTCGCTAGAGTCTCCTCCCGTGGGCTCTTCTGATGTAGAGTGGCTTCGAGCGCGGTCTTCACTGAGCGCACGAGACGCTCCCATGCGCCTCCCTGGTTAGGCGCGCCCGGTGCGATGAACTTCCATTCCGTGCGTCGAGTCAGTGCGTAGTCCCGTAGCTGCGGTGCCCACTCTTCCATCGCCCGTCGTAGCTCTGCATCTGCTCCATGAACATTTGTACCGTTATCGGAGTATATGACGCGCGGCCACTCACGCCTAGCCGCCATGCGCCGCAATGCCGATATCGCGGAGTCCGTTGTTAGGGAGTAAACTAGCTCCAAATGAACCGCGCGCGTCGTTAAGCACGTGAAAAGTGCTACCCACCGCTTTTCGTGTCGTCGTCCTATCGTAACTATCAAAGGCCCGAAATAGTTGACTCCGGTGTAAGTGAACGGTCGCGCAAACGCCCCTTACCGTTCGGGTGGTAGGTCTTCTGTAACCGCTGGCCGTGGTGTCGCCTTGCGTACCCTGCATCGCAGACATCTCCGCTCCACTTCTCGTACGGTCGGTCGTAGTCGGAGGATATGATATCTGGTGCGCACGTCGTTGACCACCCTCTCTCTGTTGGCGTGACTTGCTTCCTGATGCGCCTTATCTATAAGCAGCTTTACAAATTGGTGGCGTCCATTCAGTATGACGGGTCGCTTCATCTGGCCGTCCACGTCGGCTGCGTCGATTCTTCCCCTGGCTCGTAGTATTCCATCTTCCAGTATGGGGTCGAGCTTCCTAAGTGCGCTGCCGGTGGCCAGGTTCTCCCTCCGCTGAAGGTTGCTGATGTCTTCAGCGAAGCTGTCGAGTTGACTGCATTCTATCCACATCCGCTCTGCTCTCTGGATGTGCTGCAGTGTTAGTCCTTGCGCCCTTCTTCGTTTGGCATCAATGAACTGCAGTACTTGTGCTGTGGCCCTGATCAATCTCTCATAAGAAGAGAAGCGTTCTATATCTGGCAGGTGTGGAGCGTTCTTGGTGTCGCTCTGGTGCGCCATGATTTACTCCAACTCTTCATCATCCCCTGCCTTCTCTTCCTTCTGGTGAGGCCATCTGTCTTCGTCCTCGTAAAGAAATGACGGTCCTGTGAACCATTGGTCGCTTTCTTCCTTGCTCACGAAGTTCATGCGCGTTGCCTGATCTGCTATGTTCTCCGCAGTCGATATCCACGTCCATTGCTCGGGTGATGTCTTTTCAGCTATCTCCCCTAACCGATGAGCCACGTATGGAGTATAACGCGCCGTATCATTCTGTATCCAGTGGAGCGCCGTAGTAGAGTCTGTCTAATATATAACCCTATCCGCTACCACTCTGTGTTCGCCTTGTACTAATTCCGTGAGTCGCGCGCCTATCAAATTCGCCTGTAGCTCTAGTCGCGGTATACTCTGCGCCTTAATTGGAGCGACTTTCGCCTTTGCCGCCACTAATCGTACCCTAACCATTCCGTCGCGATATCGTATACGCCAATATGCCGCGGATGCGTACGCACGTTCGCTTGCGTCGTTAAAAACGTGAAGTTGACGCTCTACCACTTCCCCCGAAGGAGCATAGCACCTTGGCAGTCGCAGTCGGGACACCTTCTCGACGACTCGCAGCCACCTCTGGAACTCATCCGCTGCCTCCTCGGGTAGTTCGTCATCCCATCCGAACTTCTTCATACGCCATAGGTCTTGTAGCAGGATCTTGGCGGTGATGGTGAGGTAGCTGAGCAGTCCGAGCGGGTCAAACACCGACATTGTTCGCGCCAAACGCTGTTTTCGGAATCGACGTCAAAGGGCGCGCGGCTCGGTGCCATACCGGTTTGACATTCGGTCGTGCGTAGAACGCGCAAGCGCAGCAGTCGTCTGCCAGCTGTGCTAACGTCAGCACGCTGTCAAGTTTTGTTCGGGAACTCGGAATAATTAGGCGCGGCTAGTAAATATACGGCCTAGGATTTGTGACGCGCATTCCTTGCTGGAGAGCTTCCCAGGGACTCATTGTGTCTGACTCAGAATCTGTATAAGTGCATTCGACAATATTAGCTAAAGCGGCCTTTGATATTCTAGAAATAACTGTTGCTACGCGAAGCGGTAGTGACCTTTGATCCGGACACTCCCTATTAGTTTTGTGTGTTAAGCTTTATAACAAACGAGAGTTAGTGGCTTCTGTAAGTTAGTTAATAGTACGATAGAGTTAATGGACTGTCATCGTGACGAACGAAGAAAGTGACTGTGGACGGCGCCGCGGAAGATTACCTCAATTTGGAGCGGTGCTGACGCCCGGGCTGCTGCCGACGGCAAAGGTCTACTAAGGTCAATCACCATCAGTCACACCCAGATACACATCACATCACCTTATTTCCCTTGCACCACACAACCACATGCGACCTGACCGAATCCTGAGGGAGCAGTCGCCTTGGATATAGGTAAGTAAGCTCCGTCTAATATTCCCCCTGTTGAATGACCGTAGTATAGAACGCTCCCCCTTATTGTTTAGTGTAACTAGAGATTTTCCACTTTGGCCTTAGGAGGCCTGACCTACGTCTGCTCGTCGAAACTCAGCTGAATGGGCCCCTGAGGATTTGATCTTTATGGGAGCAGCCGTAGGCCGTAACAAACTGGTAGCAGAGCGTGGTTCCGGATTCGATTCCCCGGTCGATCCCGACCATAGTGTTTGATAAAAATTAAACAATTCTGGTGGCAGGTAGCGTTGGTTTGATTGGTTTAATTTGTATCTACAATCACGCCCGTCCGTAATACGTAAAAATATTTTTTTGTACGTAATAATAAATTACTTTCCTTTGTTGCTTGCTTATTTGGTTAGCGGGTAGATTTGAAAGCCGCGCCCTTTTAGTGCGCAAGCGGGAGTTTTTCTAGAGGTATACGTCATGTAGGTAGATGGATATTATCACGTAATCGGTTAATTATCGTTGTCGGATAGTTGTAGTGGATTGCTTATCGAAGGGTCGATTTCCGAGCTAGGCATTTTTTGTTGATCGGCCGTGAGGTGTATCTTCGTTTGTATTGTAATTTGTATTTGAACTAAAGAGTAGTAATTGTATTTGCGCAATTTGAATTTAACTTGATTTGATCGCACTAGTATTTGTTATTTGTTAATTTGATTTGTGTCTTTTCTTTTGTGCTAACTTGTATTTGGTTGATAAGTAGTAATTCGTATTTGTGTAATTTCTATTCAGCTCGATTTGATAGGAACTGTATTTATTAACTGTTAATTTTTTGTTGTATTTTTTATTTGTTATCTTTGTAATTTGTGCTCGAGCCGCGTCGTAATTTGTATTTAGTAGTGACGTCATCGCCCAAGCTACTAATCCGTTGCCTGCGGGCTGAGTTACGTTGGGCCACAAGCGCCCATGCTTTGATAGGTCGACCGGATAGGGTCCATAACTTGATGAAGCGGTTCGAGCAGGTGGATGCTCGAAGGGCCGCAGTGGAGGAGGCTTACGCTGAGCTCGAGGATTCGGATGTGGAGAAGGGAGTCCTGGACTCCTGTTTCGCGGACTATGAGCAGTTCTTTTCGCTCACGGACGAGTTGAACGAGGCTGAAGGCAGGTATGCTGAGGAGGCGCGTGAGGCTCGGATGAGTGGCCTGCCCGAGTCCTCTCGGAAGCAGCTTCAGCCGGAGCTGTTGGGATGACTCCCAACTCTGGACCTGCCAAAGTTCTCCGGGGTCTTTTCCGAATGGCTGACCTTCGTTGGTCTTTTCGACAGCCTAGTGGCCGCCCGGAGTGACTTGACCCCGAGCCAAAAGATGGCTTACCTCCTGGCCTCACTGGAGGGGGAGGCCCTGGGCGTCCTAGCCAGAAGATACGCCAACGTCCGGCGAATTGCGGACGAACATGTTAAGCAGCTTCTAAGCCTCCCGCTGCTTAGTGACCGGGCCAGACTACGTCCGGACCTGTTGGATCCAGTCTTAGTGGCCTGTAATACGTTGAGGCGGCTGGATTTACCAGTGGGCGAATGAGCCTTTTTGTTGCTCCGCATCGTGCTGTCCCGTCTACCTCTCGACCTTCGAATCTATTTTGAGGAGAGGTACGGCGGAGACGAGGCCTCCTATATTCCGCCCTTCTATGACCTGCTGCGGTTTTTGGAGGAGCAGTGCCGGCAGATAGAGAACGCGGCGGGCACCGTTGACGACTTACGAGCCGTGCCCAGTGAGAGGCTGAATCCGCCAGGCAAGTCGTCGTCAACCCCCCCCCCCCTGCTCCTATTGTCAAGCATCTGATCACCGGGTAACGTCGTGCCCGAATTTATTAGGTAAGCCGGTTCCGGTGAAGCAAACTATCGCCAAGGAGCGCCGCTGGTGCTGCTCATGTTTGGGAGGGCGAGACTGTGCGCATCGGCGGCCCTGTCTGCATTGCCAGGGTAAGCACCATGCAGTTTTGTGCCTGGGTGCAAACGGCTTCTCCTCTCGGGGCTCTGCCACGACCCCCACGGGCGGCGGCGCTCAGCCACGCCCTCTGACAGGCGACTCTCGGCGCCCGCCGGCCAGCCACCAGGCCCCTAAGTTCGAAAGAGGTCCCTCCCCCAGGGGCGGGGGTGTCATCACCCCCCCCCCCCCCCCCCTCAGCGTGTGGAGAGGAACTTCACGGCCACTCATTGGTCCGCTGGACCCTTCTCACTGCCGTTAGCTGAGTGGCCGCGACTGATGTACCACTGTTCCCCATTTGATGGAGGCGGCCCTGGATAGCTGCCGCCTTAGCTCCCACCACGGCCGCCTCCATTGCGCCTTAAGCTGTCAACAGTCCACTTGTCAAAATGTTCGGTTGCCGACGGCCTCAGTGAAGGAGTACAACCCGAGTGGCGACTGTTAGCGGTCTGCGCTCTATTGGTCTCGGGTTCACGCCGTGTGGCCTCCACTTGGTGGTGGGAAGATTAGGGCCCCCCTGAAGCGTTGAATCACGCTGTCAAGGGGTATTAGATTTGGTTGGTCGAGCACTTAGTTAAAATTCTTTAATTTAAAATTAAAAATGCTTTTGGCTTTTCCGCGAAATTTCCATATTCGTAGCGGTTGTGATTAAAAGAATTGAATTATGTGCCCTTTTGAATGCTTGTGCGTATTTGGAAAATTATGTATATGTTTTGTGATAGTGTTTAATCATTTTGCTTTTGAAAAGGAAGGCTGAAATTAGATAACCCTATTTGTGCCGAAGTAAATAAAAGTCAATTCTCCTTTGGTTTACATTTTGTTGGCACTGTCTAAGTTATTTAAATGAGAAATAGGGCTGTCTCTTGCGTTTATTGTTTTGTTTAATTTGTCAAGTTGACCTATGTGCATCGGTGATTAATTTGGTTGAATTGATTCTGTAGTTGAACATTGATGCTTTGAAAAATTATTTGAAATATGAGCATAGGACTACTTGCCTAACAGGCTGGCTAGTTGTAGATTATCAGATGGAAATCAGCTGTCGCACCATTTGGTAAATGATTATATGGTGGATGGCCTGGCTATGCCTACTTGTTTGAAAAGTCATACTAGGGACTATCTGTGCGTTCGTTCGGCTCTCCACAGACAACGTTCATGGGGAATTTGGGGGTGCTCTCTGCACTGAAGCTTAGGAGGTCACTCTGGACCGCTTCGTGTCGCGTCGCTGTTTGCAGACCTGATCCGATCGGATTGCAGAACTAATCATAGGAGCACAGATAGGTGTTTGAAGGAGGTCGTCGGACTTCTGTCTAGGAATAGGACTTATTTATGGGCTGCGATGTCCAGGAAGGGCATCCAGTTCAACCCTCCGGCTTGCCCACGTTGGGGCTGTAATTTTGAGGCGTTGGTTAGGGTTGCAAGATCTGATAGGGTGCCTAAGGTGGCCTAGTTTGGTTGTAGATTCGGTCTTGCAACTTGCCGTCGTGACCTTGTCCCGCTGACCGGTTTGCTCGTGGACCTAAATCCTTATGTCCGGGACGGGGGTTTGTTCGCGCCAAACGCTGTTTTCGGAATCGACGTCAGAGGGCGCGCGGCTCGGTGCCATACCGGTTTGACATTCGGTCGTGCGTAGAACGCGCAAGCACAGCAGTCATCTGCCAGCTGTGCTAACGTCAGCACGCTGTCAATTTTTGTTCGGGAACTCGGAATAATTAGGCGCGGCTAGTAAATATACGGCCTAGGATTTGTGACGCGCATTCCTTGCTGGAGAGCTTCCCACGGACTCATTGTGTCTGACTCAGAATCTGTATAAGTGCATTCGACAATATTAGCTAAAGCGGCCTTTGATATTCTAGAAATAACTGTTGCTACGCGAAGCGGTAGTGACCTTTGATCCGGACACTCCCTATTAGTTTTGTGTGTTAAGCTTTATAACAAACGAGAGTTAGTGGCTTCTGTAAGTTAGTTAATAGTATGATAGAGTTAATGGACTGTCATCGTGACGAACGAAGAAAGTGACTGTGGACGGCGCCGCGGAAGATTACCTCAATTTGGAGCGGTGCCGACGCCCGGGCTGCTGCCGACGGCAAAGGTCTACTAAGGTCAATCACCATCAGTCACACCCAGATACACATCACATCACCTTATTTCCCTTGCACCACACAACCATATGCGACCTGACCGAATCCTGAGGGAGCAGTCGCCTTGGATATAGGTAAGTAAGCTCCGTCTAATATTCCCCCTGTTGAATGACCGTAGTATAGAACGCTCCCCCTTATTGTTTAGTGTAACTAGAGATTTTCCACTTTGGCCTTAGGAGGCCCGACCTATGTCTGCTCGTCGAAACTCAGCTGAATGGGCCCCTGAGGATTTGATCTTTATGGGAGCAGCCGCAGGCCGTAACAGACATGACTGCGCTTAATACTTCCCTCTCGGTCGGTGGTCGCTGTACTTCCTGCGGCACCCTATTTATCGATGTGTTGAAGGTTAGGGCGTCTTCGTCGGCCATCCACAATAACCCTAGAGTTCGGCCTGGGTCATATTGCCTTAGGCCACCTCCATAGGCTTACGCTCTAGTAGTTCCTCCGGCTTGTCTTCTAGTAGGGCTGCGTGATTGGAATTCCAGCCTGCCAAGGTGAAGACGGCCTTCTGGTGCACTTCGGTAACCTGCTTCGCCGTTTTTACTCCCTCCTCTACCGTGGCATAACTGTCTAAATAGTCGTCCATATAATGACTACGTACGATAGCGTTAAGCGCCAACGAATGTGTCTCTGCGTGTGCGTGCGTGTTATAGTCTCTGACGCTATGTGCGAGAAACGGCGAGCATCTCGCGCCGAAAATCATCGAAGTTATAACGTATTCCCGCGGCGGGCTATATCGCTCGTTTAATTCGCAGAGAAACAATTGCGCGTATTGGTCGCGACGATCGATTTTCACTCGTAAAAACATTTCCCTAATATCCGCGGACACGGCTATCTCGTTTTCTCTAAACCTAAACAGTATGCCCGGTAAGTTCTGTAATAAGTCGAGGCCGTCGAGTAGGTAGTCATTAAGACATCTACCGGATGCGCGCGCTGCTGCGTCGAATACTACCCTCGTCTTCCCTGGCTTGTTCGGATTCTTCACTGCGAAGTGCGGCAAATACCAACTCTTGGGGTCCTCTCTCTGTGTCCCCTCGGCTTCCCTTGCGTAGCTTTTCGCCAGGAGGTTGTCTCTCTGGGGTGTATAGGCGTCCCGAAACTCCGGCGACTGGTCCATCTTCCGTTCTATTGTCCGAAGTCTTCGAGCTGCCATTTCATAGCTGGGTGGCATCCGCACGTTGTCGTCCTTCTATGGCAGTCCAACTTAGTATTGCTCGCCGACCTTCTTGACGGTGCGCTGAAATATGTCGACAGCGCGCTACTCTTCCCGTCGCGGCCTACTCTTCAGCGAGATACCTATAGAATCTATCTCATACTGCCGTTTGAGGAGTTCCGTTAGCTCCTCGTCCTGACTGGCAATCGTTCGGATGACCCTATCTGGCCGTCCGCTAGTGCTTGCCACGTGTAATACGGTCTCGCCGTCTTCCCTACACGTTAACCGCGGCACGGTTCCTTGAATCACCCACCCTAGTAGCGTACGTGCAGTTATGGACTGCCTTCGGCGTCCTATCCTCAAATTGCGGGTGATTATTAAGTGCCAGTTGTCGGCGCCTAGTAATATTCGCGGCTTCGTGTCGTCGTAGCATACCGCACTCGGTAAGTCGCGTAAATGCTTCAACAGTAAGCCTTCCCTACTCACAGACTGCGAGCCTAAATCCGGTATCGTTCGCGCGCTTACATTATACATCTCATTGCGCGTCTTGCCACGTATTCCTATATTCACTAATCTGATATTGGCCTCGCGTTGACTATTATTCACGCCTCTAATATTGAGCGGCTTTGCCGGTCCTTCCGCTCCTAACTCGCGAGCTAAGTCGTCGTCGATTAACGATATGATAGAGCCTTCGTCTAGTAGCGCATACGTATCAACTTCCTTACCACGCGGTCCGCGCGCGGTAATGGGGCACACTTTCAATAATACAGACGCACTACTATTAACATTTGACGCGACGAGCACGGTTTCATCCGGTTTTACCGACGCTTCAGGCGTACGGGCCTTGCGGGCGTGAAGAAGGGCATGGTGGGGGGCGTTGCAGCTGTCGACGCCGCACTTCCTAGCCTTACAACGTAGGCGTCGGTGTTTGCTGCTTAAACACCTAAAGCACACCCCATCTTCCCTTACCCACTTTAACCGGTCGTCCAGACCCATTTGTGCCAGCTTCCTACATTTGGCGATTGGGTGTTCACCCCCCATAACACATACACGAGGCACTTCCGGTGTCCTCCTGGGCGGTGAACGTCTTTACGTCGCGGGCCCTATCCTCTACGCGGCATGTCAACACTATTGGTTCTGCATAATATATACTATATTTTGCAACTTAATAGCGAACGAATTCAACTCCAGGGCGGTTTGACCCGGGCGCGGAAGGCGTTTCAAATCAACTAACGCACGATCAATAATCACTTCCGGGCGGCCGAAACACTGCTCCAGTGTCCACATAATGTCTGCTGGATCCTTCGCGGTAAACAGCAGCGCCGATACTACCTCTCGAACCTCACTACGTAAGCAGTTTCTTAAACATGCCATATTTTTGATCCTTACTTCCAATCCTGATCGTATATCTCTACATGGCCAACTTGTGGCTCCTGGATTTTCACATCACGATCTTATTTTCGCATCATATGCTCTTAAATCAACTAAGTCAACTCCCAAAATTGTGTTTCAGCGTAACCTTGTCCGTATGAATCGCCAGCTATTAAATTATGAGATATGCAGTGCTAATTGGTCAGACTTTTATAACACTAATCATATTGACAATAAACTGGAGTTATTCAATAACATTATAATGACATCCTATGACAAAGTAGCGCCTTTAAGACCAGTAAAAATGAAACGGGCACCAGCACCCTGGTTAACGCCATATATTCGATCTCTTATGGCACGTAGAGACCGCCTAAAAAGAAAACATAAATGCTTGCCCAGTGATGAGAAATGGGAAAGATTTAAAAAGGCACGGAATCGCTGCAACCAGGTGATACGAAATGCCAAACGCCGATACATTCACAATACTATTCAGACTTGCTCAACCCAGAATATATGGAAGTTCTTGCGCAGCCTGGGCTTTGGTAAAAGGAATCAGAATGTTAGTCACTCCCTTGACTTATCAGCGCTGAATAAACACTTTTGCTCTTCGCCAGTTACATTGGACTCAACAGTCAAAAGCGATACCATTAAAGATATTACTTCTTTCCTTTTACCATGTTGGACTCCTTTCTGTTTCGAACCAGTGACTGATGATGAAGTAAAAAAAATTGTATCCGTTATATCCAGCAAAGCTGTTGGCCCAGATGGTATTGGACGCGAAATGGTTTTGCCGATTTTGGACCAAATAGTTTCCCATGTCACTCATCTAATAAATTTTTCCTTTGCCTCCAGTACCTTCCCTACCAAGTGGAAAGAAGCGTTCCTAATTCCTATCCCCAAAAACAACTCTCCTACTAATTTCAACCATTATAGGCCAATATCTATCCTCTCCTTCTTCTCTAAAATTCTTGAAAAGGTTGTTCATTACCAACTCACAAAATTTCTAAACAAAAACAACCTCTTCAATCTTGGTCTGGTCTGGTTTCCGTCCACTGCACAGTACTTCCACGGCCTTAATTAAAATAACTGATGATATCCGCTTTGCGATGGATAATCGTCAACTTACTCTTCTTGTCCTCCTAGACTTCAGTAACGCGTTTAATTGTGTTGACCACGACATTCTGTTAGCAGTTCTAAAATCCCTGAATTTAACATCATCAGTTGTACAATGGTTCAGTTCCTATCTTCGGGGACGCCGGCAACGCATTCGTGTTGATGATAAGTTCTCCGACTGGTGTAACGTTGTTGCTGGTGTTCCTCAAGGCGGTGTTTTATCTCCGTTGCTTTTTTCTGTGTTTATCAGGACACTTGTTTCCGTAATAAATTTCAGCAAGTATCACCTGTACGCAGATGATGTCCAGCTGTATCAGCATTTTAGTGTAAATGACCTAAATGCATCTGTTGACAAAATGAATTTGGATCTTGCTGCAGTTCATCAGTGGGCAAGCTGTCATGGACTAATATTAAATCCTGCCAAAACACAGGTTATAATCATAGGCAGCAGAAAAATTACATGCCGACTCGACTATCAACATCTGCCTAAGGTTATTCTGACCGGTGTTGATTTAGAATATGCTAGGCAGGTTAAAAACCTCGGCTTAATTTTGGCTCACGACCTAAGCTGGGTGTCACAAGTTAGTGAGGTCCGGAAACGAATTTTTAGCACAATGCATTCATTAAAGCTCTGGCAAAAGTTTATCCCTCAGACGGCCAAGGTTACGTTAGTCAACACTCTGTTGCTTCCTATTTTAGATTATGCTGATATTGCTTATCCAGATATAACTGAGGAACTGCTTAGCAAACTCGACCGTCTGCTCAATTTGTGCATACGCTATATTTTTGGCCTGCGCAAGTTTGATCATATATCACAATCTCGCTCAAGACTTAAGTGGCTCGACATCCGTTTTCGCCGGAACACACACCTTCTAACCACTTTGTATGGTATTCTTTACAATCCTTGTTACCCAGCTTATCTGAAAGAGCGTTTTTCATACTTAAGCTTATCCCGTTCGATGTCCAATAAAACTCTAACTATCCCGTTGCATAAATCTACATACTACTCAGATTCCTTTACGGTATCATCAATTACACTTTGGAATAACCTTCCACGAGATATAAAAGATGCTCCCTCAATAAATACATTTAAACGTAAGGTTGAGGCACATTATTTAAAATTACTTGATTAATATTATTGGTTTATATAATATTATATTTTCTTATACTAGATTGTATGTATTTTATTGGTATAGTATGTATTTTTGTTTATATGTATATATACATTTATATATATATATGTATATATGTGTGTGTATGAAGTGTCAATATATATAAAGTAACATATTTATATAATATTATATTATTGAATAATATGTGCAGTTAGTTTTTAAAGTAAGTTAGTTTTTTTCCCTCTGTTGCGGCTCTACCCATAACTCTCACCACACTACCAAAGGTTAGCTGGCAGAGAATGCCTTATTGGCATTAAGTTCGCCTTTGTACCAAATGTTTGTTTGTTTGAGTGCAATAAAGAATTTTCTATCTATCTATCTATTTTCCGTATTGGTGAATCCATATAGACGCGTGGACTCCCTCATCGCGACTTTAAACGATAACCATTCCGCGGCCGAGCCGTTGAAAATAGGCAAGTCCTGTGTCTGCTTCGCGGCGGCTGGTCTAAGTCTTATCATGCCTTCTAAGGCTTCCGCTAATCGTTCTATACCCCTATCTTTCCCTCGCGGGATGAGCGTCCTACCTCTATCCCTATTACCTTCTAATCTACGATGTGGCGATGGCGACCTATGTACACCTACATCCTTGTGACACGGCGACGGTAATCTACGATCCGCGTGGCGATGTGGCGATCTATCTACACCTACATCATGACATGGCGACGGTAATCTACGATCCGCGTGGCGATGTGGCGATCGCGTTCTACGTATAGGCGATAGAGTGCGGCGTTGGAAGCGCGACGGCTGCGTAACCCGTACACGGCGATCCACCTGGTTCATTTCTACGGCGACTACATTGTCCCTCTGTATCGTATCTACGTGACGTGGTTGATCGTTATTCGCAACCGACCTCCCCTGCCCATCTTCAGCGTACACGTAACCAGTTCCCCTATTCGACGGGGCCTGCTCTATCTCGATGCGGGGCACGGGCTGAGACGGGTGATAGGGTGGCTCCCCCGCACAGTCTCTACGTTCTCTAACCACCTATCAACGCGTACCCTATTTTCCACTGTATCGTCCTCGTTCAAACTATCCCTATCCATTTCTACTTGCAGTTGAGCGACGTCCCTAGCATATTTCTTCTTGATAAGATCTTCTTCAATTTGCAATTGCTTCCTTCTAATTGCAGCTAGTTCCTCCGCGGTATTATACTCGATTTGTTTTAAGAAACGGGGATGAAATTGGTTAACCGACGACTTTCTTTCTTCGTCGTAGAACTTCTTTCTTCTTCGATGATCTTCTATAATGATCTTCTTTCTTCTATAATAATCTTCTTTCTTCTGTATGGTCTTCGGATCTTCCAGCTTCTTTCTTCTGGCTTCAATCCGGCGATGATGGACCAACTTTCTGAGGGACTGCAGTGGACTGTATGATTGATTGACTAACTAACTGTGTGACGACTGATCTTATTTAAGGTAGACTACACTAGGGACTGTTTAAGAAAAGATGGTACTGTAGACGATTATATATTCAAACTATTTACAGCGGCTTTCACTAATTAACTATATAACTATATATACAGAGGGGAGTCTTCAATCTTCAATGGAGTATTAATTCTTCTCTCTTGATTTCTCTTGAGGTTTCTTCTTTTGCTGTTGTCTTCAAATGCCGCTTCCGAAATGAACCGCCGAAATGAACAGCTCACAGGCCAAAACGCCCTTCTTATATTTCGAAAGAGAGCGTCTCGGCATGCGAGTGGTGTTGTGAGATGTGCCGCGCGCTGATTCGTTGGCGGCATCACGTGATATTTGGGTGGTGTGCGGGGTGCGCGGGGCGCAACGGGGTATGAAGGGGCGACGGGGCGGTGGCTCCCCTCGCCGTTCGTAACAGTTAAAATAATGTATTCTATGGAGAGAGTAATGTAGTAATTTGTCTGGTATGCTGCTCCAGTGCGTGTGGCGAACTTCACATGTTCTCAAAATGTTTTATTTCTCCGACATGCAGGTTTCCATCTGATGTTGCCTTTCAACACCAAAGATTTGGTCGAAAAGCTTTACGTGGTAGAGCCATGCTGCAGCTATATTAATAGTAAAGTTGTGTCACGAATGTGTTGGCTCGACCGGGGAAGTACCACGCTCTCACAGAATACAAGCGTAAGATAGCAGCTTAATGCTGCTGTGTTTCGTATGGTGACTGAAGAGAACCGGAGACCCATTTTACTGGAAAAGAGGCATTCTATCTTAGTTCTCACAGCTGACAACGCATCTGCATTTTAATTCGCAAACGAAGATAGATGTAGATGTCCATGGGCCACAATGTTTGTCACCCTTATTCTATAAAAAAAAAAGGTAAATTAACACTTAAAAGTAAAACGTCGTGAAATAAAATAAACAAATTAAGTTAAATGAAACGTGACAACATCCATAAAATTAGTTTTATTCAATGTGTAGTATAATATATACCGCGTAGCGACGGTGTACAAATATCCACAACTCCATATCATCCGGTGGGTGTCGTAAAAGACGACAGAGGGAAACAAATCAGGAGATGTGCAGCAGCGTCTTCGGAATAACGTCTCAAAATTTGCCATAGTTACAAATATTCCCCCTGTGAAGCAATCTATGTAGGAGGCCTATGTTCAGCAATGGACTTCAATGAGTTGTAACGGTGACGGTATTGTGTAGTCGTACATCGAATTTCGATCATGGCGACCACTCTGAACGGAGACTAGCCATGAGTAGGAATGGATTATAGTGCAAGAGTATGTGCGCAAGTGCATAGGTGCAGTTTCTATTCCTTCACTGTATTTCAATGTGACACCAATCTGATACGGTTGGAGAGATCAGGCGTAGGGCAGCCAATTTCATGACTTCGGGCTGCTACTAAGGTTTCTTTTCAAAAAAACTCAATAAGTGATTTTGGCTCGACCCGGGGTTTAAACCTAAGACCACATGTTCCGCAGTCGCGCTTACGACCAGTAGACCAACGAGGAAGTATATTTATATAATCACCAGCCAGGCAGACACTATTCTGCCCTTTCCGACGATCCTTTGCCCTTTAAAAAATCTTTAAGTTCGTAATAAAAAATATTGAGCGTTATTTATCGGGATAATAACAATCCTATCTCTCAAGTTGGGACAATCAATACACATTTACAAAATTTGATTAAAATTGTTTGAGTGGTTTGGGGGTTCATCGCGGACATACAATGTAACACGTAATTTTTATATATAAAGACTAGTTTTCTAGGCAGACGTTGTTCTGCCCTTTCCTGAGATGACCCATTCTCCAATAAAAATTCGTAATAAACAATGTTAAGGGTCACTTATCTCTCAAGTTGGACCAAACTGCTTACAGTGTGCAATATTTTATTGAAATCAGGTCAGTAGTTTAAGAGTTCATCGCGGACAAACAATGTGACACGTAATTTTTATATATAAAGATGTATCATACCATTCGTGGTATGATGGTAAAATCATGTCTATGGTCTGTTTAATACAAATCAATAACAACACCACTTTATGATGGTCCACGCAAACGAAGTCGCAGGTGAATGAAGGCGCTAGTGTTATTTATACATATTGTTAGAAATTATCTTAGAGCGCACAGCACAGTACCAGAACTCTACAGCTGCGGATAAGACACTAATAAATTTTGTAGCTCTTCTTTTATTATTAGTTTTGGAACGAAGTTCCTTATCGCATGGTACGAATTTGGCGGATAAGGGCTAGGCGAGAAAAAGTATAAGAATTTTCCCTCACGACTCCTTCTGACGTAGCGTAGACGGCCTTGGCGGCAATAAGGGAGTGAGGTGGAATAATATCCATCTCCCACGCACTTCTTTTTATCTTGCCATGAAAGAAATATTATTTTATTTTAAATGGACGGTTCATTTTAATGGACGCTAGTAATTCATTAATTTGTATTTGTTAAACAATAATATAATGGTTGTTGTGGCCCACAGACATCTACATCTATCCTCAATTAAGAACCAAAATGCAGATGCGTTGTCACCCTTGAGGACTAAGATGGAATGCCTCGTTTCCAGTAAAAACGGTCTACGGTTCTCCACACTCACCATACAAAACACAGTAGCGTTAGGCTGCTATTTTACGCTGGTATTCTGTGAGAGCGTAGTCCTTCCCCGGTCGAGCCGACCCATTCGTGCTACAACTATACCACTAATATAGCTGCAGCGTGGCTCTACCACGTACGGGATGTTTTAAATCAATCAAATGTATATAATTATAACAAGCAATAGGTACAGATAGCTATATAACTTTTCTTGCAAATATTTATAGGTGGATAATGAGGATCTTCTCGTGTCTCCAAATCTTCCGGATACTCATTTAGAACAAAACACGTCAGAACAGGGGGAGTACAGCGTACAAGGAATCACGATTAACAACTTTATGCCTATGCGGGCTTGGACTCTGTCATACAATGGAGAAATGAAGTAATATTTTTTTCTCAGTTCACTCTTAAATTACACGCGGTCTATTTTGCTGAACGTCTAAGCAAGCTCATGCACGATGTACAAGGGAAAACGACAATGATTAAAATCCGTTATTAGTATAATTGCTTGCTGAATGCGATGTATGCTTTTAGCATCCAACAAGGCAGCAGCGAGTTTCACCACTACTTTTCTAGTCGTGCTGATGTAATAATAAATAAGGCGGACTACGTCAAAGCAGTTGTGCATCAAGCATACTAGATAGTGTAGATACTTACTGTACAGCAGATTCGTCATTTAGTCCAAACGTGCGATGTTGTAAAGTGAAAGCTTTTTTTGTTTCATCCATCCATTATTCATTAGAAGACTACAGTACAAACGCTTGACAAACTAGGTAGTGATTGCTGTTAAGATGCTGCCTAGTATCGATGTAGGTATTCAGGACTTAAGACTCAGTTTGTCAGATTAATTTATATGTCATCATCATTACAGCTCTTCATAAATACACTGTTGAATATAGGCCTTCCCAAAGAATGCCACAATAAATGGCCTTAAGCCAGACACTTAAGAACCTTCCTTGTCTGTCGGTTCCTCGAATTATATGGCCGGTATCTTCCAATTTCAGCTTACTTATCTGTTATACATATATTATAATATACCCCATATTAATTATTCTTGGTCTACGGCGGGTATAATCGTTTGGATTGTATCTCGAAGAGAAATAAACAGACGTTAAATCTCTTTAAAATTTAAACTTGAAATTTAACGAACGAACGAACATGCCCACTTTTATACCGCCGTTACCTATTAGTTACGGCGAAACGGGAAAACTGGACAGTTTTGGTAATTTTAGAAGGATTTTAGAATTAGATTTACACTATCGTCAATTTTTTTTAGAGCGTTGTAGTCACTAAATATGGAAACAATTTTGCTCTAATTGTGTGATGACTGTCAGGTTGCAATAACAATAACTAAGTTTATTAAAATCATACTAATTTGGTAGAGACATAGTAATTTCAGCGGAGCATAGCTTAATAATTATGAAAAGGTATGAGGAGCATTATTCATTATTAAAGGAAATGAGTTTTAGGTCTAGATCAAATCCAGAGAAACGAGTAAAAGTGGATGTAGCATTGACATGGAGCGCGAATTGGACGCCATACGAGTACGACACGCAAATGCCTCCAAGTGGCATCGCTGACGTTGTGGCCCGTGAACCCTGGTCCTCTGATTACTTTAGATTGCTCAAAAAGTGAGTAATAAATAAATAGAATTTTATTATTTTTAACGATATTTAAATGCTCTATTTGAGTTAAGCCATGTAGATCCCCTTCTCACTTTTCCAACGTCCTATATCATGTAAAAATGTTTGCCATAACACGCATATCACCATAATACGGGTTGACGGTAATTTATAGTAAAAGTAAAATAAAATATCCTACTGTTGATCTGAGGCCTCTTTTTCTACCGACTTCAAAAAGGAGGAGGTACTCAATTCGACTGTATATTTTTTTGTGTGTTACCTAACCTATAACTGTTTTCTGGGTGAACCAATTTCGATGATTCCTTTTTATTTGAAAGCTAGTAATCCTCATGTGATCCCATATAAATTTGATCAAGGTCTGACCAATAGTTT
This sequence comes from Parnassius mnemosyne, assembly GCA_963668995.1. NCBI lineage: Eukaryota > Metazoa > Arthropoda > Insecta > Lepidoptera > Papilionidae > Parnassius > Parnassius mnemosyne. Next base: position 26,632,150 of record CAVLGL010000093.1, on the reverse strand, counting down.
TTGAGTTATTCCTAATAATTAATATTGAAGTCGGGTGTACAAAATTTTAATTTTAAAATTATTTTTGTAAAGTTAATACTTAAAAAAAAGAGGCTAACAGCTCAACTGCAGGGAATATTTTGCCATTTTACTCCAAAGCCATCTTAAATCAATTTTATGTACCTTTTACTTCCTAACCGTAAGAATCGTGGTAGCTCAGGGTGATACGCTTGCATTAAAATCCCCTATCTCCTAATCGCCCTAACACCAACTCCCTTCTATAGATAATTTTTCTTCCTTGCTGAACTCCTGATAAATCAGCACTTATTTATACGTGGCTATTTATAGTTGTATCACGAATGGGTCGGCTCGACCGGGGAAGGCCACGCTCTCACAGAACACGAGCGTAAAATGTGTTTTTCGTATGGTGAGTGTAGAGAACCGCAGACCCTTTTTACTGTAAACAAGGCATTCCATCTTAGTCCTCACGAGCGACAACGCATCTGCATTTTGATTCTTAATATAGTATAAATGTAGCATGCATGTATAATGTATCTATGAGCCACAACATACACTTACCATCAGGTGGACTGTGTACTGTTGTCAAATATCTACTTATTCTATAAAAAAGTCATGACCCATTTGGGTTTTTGCGTAATATGAAATTTAGAGAGAACGTCATTCATGACGGAAGCATCAATTACCGCGGAACTTCACATGCTTCGAGAGAATTGAACGTTCACATTTAGAAACTTATAGTAATTGGAATTAGTTCAATTATTTTTCAGATTACATCAGACACACTATGAACAAATGGGATTTATTAAAGGTACTGCTATCATTGACGGGAAAGTACATCTACTAAATATGCCGTGCTTGAGAGATCGCAGCTTTGGTAAGATTATGAAAATATTTATATATATACATTTAAGCCAAATTCAATAATTAGTACCATGTTAGTGCACCATTTACATGTTTTATTTTTACTTGCATATACTTTTGCTTTCATAACTGTTAAGCAGAAGATAATTTTTTAATTTTTTTAGTGGGAATAATAGATTTATTAAGGCGTTAAGGCTTTTGTTTAATTTATTTATTACAATCCATCACGTAAGACATGCGGCAAGTCGATGGATGCAGGTGGCTCAGGGACCGTGCTTTGTGGCATTCCTTGGGGGAGACCTATGTTCAGCAGTGGATTTATGAAGGGCTGTAATGATGATGTTGAACTAATTCATCCATTATCCATTACAAGCTATCAAAAGTCCACTGATGGACATAGTCCCCCATAGATTTCCTCATAGGGGAGATATTTGCCCTAGTTGCGACGCTTGGCGGGCGGGTTGGCAACCGCAGTATTTTCTTGTTTAAATAATAAATTTTGAGTCTTTGTCAGAGAGATGCTGCTGCCCATCTTCTGTTTCATTTCGCTCTGTTGTCGTCTCATACACCCACGGGATATGGTATGGGGTGGGGTGATATGGGCTAGTGGATTATTTTACGCCGCCACTACACGACGAATCATTACAACGGTTTACTTTAATTCTTTACTTAACGAGGAAAACGTTGACATATTGATAAATAAAAAAAAAAAACTGAGAAGCTCAAGGATCCCGTAGCTTAAGACACGATGTCCCGGCAAGACTCAGACTCCTACACGACCTCCTGAATCACGTAAAAATGTGATTTAATAGGTTAAAAAACAGGAGAGACTTGACTGAGACCTGACTGCTTAGTGTAAAATTTACTTATTATATTATCAAACATCGATGAAACGGAAACAGAAAGACAGACATACCCCTGCCCTGGGAAGAACCAGCAAGAAACCCAGCGGGACTGTTTGTTAAATATCAGCTTACAATCATGTATGTTACACAATTAACAACACAAAATAATTTAGAAATAGCTTGGTAGCGATCACCTCATTCCCAGGGGTTATTATTAGAGATGCGCCGAATATTCGTTTGGTATTCGGTATTCGGCGTATTCGGCACCTTATTCACTATTTGTATTCGGCCGAATTATTCGGTTTTGGTGCCGAATATATTCGGTTCAAATATTTAAATTTTCTTACCTATTTATTTTACACAGACTACACAGTAGAGAACAAGAACACAGAACTTCTGTAGTAAGATTTACGTTAAAGCAAAAATGCTAGTTTTATGTATCCCTACTTTTGCAGTGTTTGAATAATGTTTTGGAGAAGGTAATAATAAAATAAAGCAATTAAACCTCAAAGCAACATTTATTTTTAATGAACACACTTATGTGAGATCATATATAAAAAACCATTATCAAAAGAAATTAATATTTTAGTATTTGTAATTTATCAAGGGTAAGTTATGGTGCAAAAACACCAAGCTCTCAGCCCTCTCTGGCAGTAGTCTATTGCGTTTCTCCTCGTAAAGGTTTCCTGCTTCTGAAAATATTTTTTCGCTGTAGACACTCCTAGCCTTTAGGAATACTCTGGCTAAATTAGCTATATCTTGTAGAGGTCTTCCCCTGTTTGTTTCCATTTCATCTTCGCTTGAGCTTTCAGCATCAGTCGCTTCTTTGAATGGCTTCTAGAATAAGCGTTATTCTTACTAGTTTGCATTTTTCGGGAGCAAAAAATATTATTCTAAATCTAGGGTCTGTAGACAAGCAATAGTATTTGTCTTCTTCCTAACTTCGAACTCTCTAAAACGATTCTGAAGTTCTTCTTGTAGCTTCTGTACCATTGCTGGTATATTGGGACATATTTTTGAAATTTTGGGCTTCGTTAAACGTGCCGTGTTACTGTGGGGAATCACTTCATTCAATTCGTGATTTCTTCAAACGGTTTTAATAGAATTAGACATTCTTTCAGAATCAGCCACTGCCTTTCAGTACAGTTTCGAATATTTACTGTACCAGAATTGTTCGAAATGTAAAGTGAAATCGCACATTTTTGTTTATTGATTTTTTCCAACATATAATACGTGCTGTTCTACCCCGTTGTGACGTCCTATGCAAACTGATGCTCAGCAAGATTCAGTTCTTTCTGGATATTTTTCAGCTTTTCTTGCACCGTGCTTAAGTGGTTGAATTGTGTCACTATTCTTCTAACAGAGGTCAAATCATCATTTACGTTTACAACCTGTAATGAAGCTTTAATCGCCAATTGCAACGTATGTATAAAACACCCCTTGTCTTCACACAGACTTTCATCAATGGCTTTCACCATATTGGGACCATTATCTCTCATAATCACGTAGATATGCGAAGTTATGTCCCAAGTTGCAGATAACTCTTCTAAAACAGAACGAATAAGATCACCTGAGTAAAAGTCAGTAAAATTTTTCGTTTGCAGAACTCTATGTTGTAGACCAAAGTCTTTATAAAGCCAGTGTGCAGTGAAGCTCAGAAAGCTAAGCATGTTGTTCAAACAAGTCTACATATCAGATGTAATTGAAATAGCTTGGGCTTTTGAGATATCATCCTTGATCAATTTTTTCACTCTTTTATAAATTGTCGGAATCACTACTTCGCTCATTTCCAGGCAACTAATATTTAAACTTCAATAAATGCAATAACCTGTTAAATCCTTTATTTTCCAGAATTGAAATTGGTTGATTGTCAGTGGTAATCATTTCAGCGATGGCGTTATGAATTTCCTTTGATCGAGGGTCTGTTATGTCCCAATTTGTAATAAAGGCCTCTCTATAGATTGTTGTGATTTTACATTCGACGTTGTTGGCAAAGTTTCTGAGCTATGCTAAGTGTCAGAAGCACTTCCAGCAGTAGACGTGGTTGCTGGCAGTTGTTATTTATGCTTCAATTTCAAATGATTTGTCATACCACTCGTCGAAGCGCTGCGGCCTGATCCGACGCGAGAAATAACACAACTACATAAAGTGCACCTCACTTTTGTTTTATCATCTTCTATTTCGCTAACCTGCTTACGCGGCAAAACAATGAAATCGTAAACCGAATAATTCGGCTGAATATCCGGTTCGGTACAGGTTAAACCGAATATTATTCGGTATTCGGTTATTCGGCAAAATCACTATTTGGCGCATCTCTAGTTATTATCATATATCAAGTTTTAGAAACATTGAGCAGGTCAAATTTTGTATGTTTTCTGGGATTTTGTTGTAAAAGCTTAAACATCACCCACAAGAATGAATGAATTACTGACTCGGTGGAGTCGAGTAACTGGTACTACTAGCTTGTGTCTGTTCCTAGTATTTACAGAATGAATATCACTTATTTTTGTAAAACTGCTTTTATTTTTGTGTACGTACATTACATTTTCATTAATGTATTGAGAGGCCAAATGAACAAAACTATCCTACTAATTATTTATATTTTCAATACAAAACGTACCTAAGTATATAATAATTTATTAATAATATATTAATTTGTATATTTCTCAGGTCCTTTACGGGATTGGCGAAATTTCCATCGATATGTCTATCACTTTATTTTTCTTGAAAATGGCGACTGCATGGCTGTGGGCACCGTATCAGAACCGACTGTTCTCTCTCAGTTAGTATTTTATTCCTATCAAATCTATAGTTTGCACGATTTACGATAGTATAATTTGTTAGAGTATTAACAATATAAGTAGAAGAATAAAAAACCCCAAATATCTTAAAACATTTTTGTCTTTTTTTAAGTTTTTAAATATTTTATGTACTTACTTACTTCATCATCATCATCAACCTGCGACAGTCTACTGATGAACATAGGCCCTAGGTACGCCACTTAGGCTGATCTTTGGCTTCACGCATCCAGTTGCTGTCAGCCACCTTGCGCAGATCTTCGCTCCATCTAGCCAAGGGGCGCCCCACACTGCGTTTAGCTAAGCGCTGTTTCTACTCTATGACACGTCTACTCCAACGGTTATCACTTCTGCGACAGATGTGACGAACCCATTGCCACTTTAGCTTGTAAATTTGGGAAGCTGTGTAAATATACCCACAACCCCATATCTTCTCGTGGGTGTCGTAATAGGCGACAGAGGAAAACTGAGGCAGAAGATGGGCAGCAGCATCTCTGATAACAGCAAATTGCAATAAAAAAACTGCGGTTGCCGCTCGCCAAGAGTGGCAACTATGGCAATATACTCCCCATGACAAATATAGAAAAAGAACCCCAGTTCCCAGCTATTCCTGGCTACGGTGGCGACTATGGTACCGGCGGGGCAGGAGGTGCTAAGAATCTCCGGTGGAGGTTCGGTTGCCACTTAAGACGACGCGACCTGGCAACATACAACGCACGCACGCTGAGGACTGATGGGAAGAACCTAGAGCTGGAAGATAGATAGACAAGACGCGCTGGAATATTATAGGATTATCTGAGGTCCGAAGAGAGGGGCAGTCCGGTAGACGGTAGTCCTCGAATCCGGCAGCCTGTTCTATCGGCGGGAGGGCGACAATCTGTCCCAAGGAGGTGTCGGATTTATCGTCCACAAGTCTCTCGTTAACAACGTAGTAAAGATTCCGATTGTGATGACGAGGGTTGCGTACCTTATACTCAGAATCACCAAAGGTATTCGTTGAAGGTTATACAGGTTTGCGCACCAACCTCGGCATATCCCGATGAGGAGGTGGAGGTAAATGTATGAGGATATCTCTAAAGCCATGCATTCCTCCAAAACCCACTATACGATGTTAATGGGACACTTCAACGCAAAACTAGGCACAAGAGAGAACGAAACCCAAGGGGCCAGCAGCTGGCCGACTTCATAGAGAAAGAGGGACTCTTTATAGTGAACTTCTTCCAGAAGCGGCCCCACAGAGAGCGGACCTAGTTGAGCCCCGACGGTTGGAAAAAATGAGATTGACTTCATTATGACGACTAGACGGCAACTGTTCAGTGATGTTTCAGTGATCGCGAGGGTGAAAACTAGTAGCAATCACCGAATGGTTAGAGGCACACTGAACCTAAATGTTAAGTTGGAGAGGTGTTGTCTAATGAAGTCAACGCACCGTCCCCCTCGTGCTCTTCAAAGTCCTTCTTCTTCTTTTCTTTTCTTCTTAGGGACCTTCAACAAAAGAGTTGCAACGCATCTGCAATTCCCCTGGTGTTGCAGTTGTTCATGGGCGGCGGTAGTCAATTACCATCAGGTGACCTGCATGCTCGTTTGCCCCCTCTTCTATAAAAAAAGTTCCGAAACTTTTCAGGTCGAGTTACAAAACCGTTTTCAGTGCCTATAAGATTGCAGTGCAGTGGACGATATGAATGACAAGTTCGTGGAAACTGTCCATGTGGTCAGTCAACTTTTGTAAGACCCGCCGCAGAAGAACACAAAAACTCTCCGATCACACTCTTAATCTCATGGCTGTTAGACCGGAAATAAAGCTGCAGTCTTCAATAGATTTGACAGCTTACAGGTAACAACAAGGACTTGCGCAACTTTAATACTGCTCGTATTGAAGACATTTTCTAGAATCTAGAAAAGGCCTATGATAGAGTGGTGAGGAATGAATTGTGGTCAGCACTGTCCGTGAACGGTGTGAGCAGTATCCTCATACGAGCATTGCAATCTCTTTATAGGGATTCTAGTGCTTGTGTAAGGATAAACGGGGCATACACTGAATGGTTTAATACGAAAAGTGTTAGACAGGGATGTGTAGCGTCACCGTGGCTGTTTAATCTGTTCATGGACAATTGCTTGACAGATTTAAAAGAGAATGAAAGTGGGCTAAGAATGAATGAGTTACTGGTCAAATGTTTTCTCTATGCTGATGACCAAGTATTATTTGCGTCTTCGGCCGAGGAGTTGCAGGGGATGGTAACTGCTGTGAGTGGAGCTTTTGTTAGAAAGGGAATAAAGATGAATGTAAGGAAGACGAAACTGATGGTGTTTGAAAGACATGAGGCACTGACAGATTGCAATATCGTGATTGGAGATGAACAAATTGAACAGGAAAGTGTGAGAGTGATAGAAGAGTGAATGGAGGAAACATGGTGAATGGAGCTTTGCACTCCTTTATGAGCAGTCGGAAGGTATCTAAGAAGGCTCGTTTGGCTGTGCATGAGAGGGTGTTGGTTCCGACACTCATGTACGGAAGCAAAAGTTGGGTATGGCAGAAGAAACATAAAAGCAGAATAAATGCAGTTGAGATGAGAGCGTTAGAAGTATGATAGGAGTTAAACTGAGTGACAGGATAAGAAATAGTGAGATAAGGAAACGTTGTGGTCTGAAAGAAGATGTAGTGACAAAAATTGAGAAAGGTGTGCTGAGATGGTTTGACCATGTCGAGAGAATGAATGAAGAACGATTGACGAAAAAAGTGTATAAGGCGTGTGTGAATGAAAGTGTTGGAAGGAGTAGACCTAGGGGGATCAAATCAGGGACGTCTTGAAAAAAGGCCAAGTCAAGAGTACCCTAAACCGTAGAGCATGTATAAAGGGAATAATGAAAGTGGACGAAGCAAAACAACTATGTAAGGATCTATGCAAGTGGAAAGAAGTGGTCTCTGCCTACCCCTACGGGAAAGAGGCGTGATTATATCTATGTATTGAAGAGCTCGTATTGAGATTTTGAGTGAGATTGAGAGGTACTATAGGCAGCTGTACACATCATCGTTGGAGCCACACGCAAGTGTGATTATTAATCTAAGAGCAAGTCTTATCCGACACTATTCCAATGATATCCCGGACGTTAGTCTGAGCGAGATTAGAATGGCTCTTCAGCCCCTTAAAATGGCAAGTCCCCGGGCGAGAATGGAATTACAGCAGAGATTTTGAAAGTGGGTGGAAAATCGTTGCTTGAAACCTTTCAGAAGCTCTTTAATTCTGGTGTGGAGCAGAAGTGCGGTGATCTTTTTCTTCAAGAGAGGCAACAATGCTCTCTTGAAGAACTACAGACCGATTTGCCTTATGGGCCGCGTCTACATGCTGTTTTCGAAAGCCATTATGAATCGTCTCGCACGCAGACTCTACGACTTCCAGCCTCCCGAACAAGCCGGTTTCCGAAAAGGCTTTAGCACCGTAGACCAGATACATACCCTTCGGCAAATTGTACACAAGAACGCGGAGTACAATTTGCCACTATGTCTTGCGTATGTGGACTACGAGAAAGCCTTTGATTCCGTCGAAATTTGGGCGGTGCTGTAGTGTACAGTAGGGCTACGATGGCTATCCAAGTACAGAACCAGAGTACGAAACCTATCCAACTGCAAGGAGGTGTAAGACAAGATGACGTTATATCCCCGAAACTCCTCACCGCTGCATTCGAAGACGTTTTCAAGCTACTGGACTGGTAAGGATACGGTGTTAACGTCCATGGCAAGTACATCACTCACCTTCGATTTGCCGACGATATAGTTCTTATGGCAGAATCGCTGAAGGACCTAAGCACTATGGTCAATGACCTCAATAGTGCCTCCCAACGGATAGATCTTATGATGAACATGGACAAAACAAAGATCGTGTATAACGTCCATGTTACACCCATGCCGGTAATTGTTGGGAGTACTAAGCTCGAAGTTGTTGATGAGTATGTTTACCTGGGACAAATAGCCCGACTAGGTAAGATCAACTTCGACCGAGAGGTCAATCGACGGATTTAACTCGGCTGCGCAGCGTTCAGGAAATTACGACACATCTTCTCGTCAGGTGTACCTCAAAACTTGAAAACTAGACTGTACAACCAGTGCGTGTTGCCAGTGATCACTTATGGAACTGAGACGTGGTCCTTCATTGCTGGCCGTATGAGGAAACTCAAGGTTGATCAGCGAGCTATGTAGAGGGATATTCTCGGGGTTTCTTTCCGTGATAAACTTAGAAATTAGGATATCCGCAGTAGTACCAAAGTGACCGTCATAGCCCAACGGATTAGTAAGCTGAAGTGGCAATGGGCCAGAAATATAGTTCGAAGAACCGACAACCGATGGGGAAAAATGTTCTCGAGTGGCAGCCTCGTACCGGTAGGCGAAGTGAAGGGCGACACCCATTAGATGGAGTGACGACCTGGTAAGACATGAAGGAAGTCGATGGATGCAGATGGCTCAGGACCATGCTTTGTGGCATTCCTTGGGGGAGGCCTATGTTCACCATTGGACGTGTGAAGGGCTGTAATGATGATGATGATGATGTAAATTTGGAAATCTATGTCGGTGACCTCGGTCTTCCGGTGGATTTCTTCGTTACGAATCTTATCTACCAGAGAAAGCTCTTTCCATCATTCGCTAGGCGAGTTTGAGTTTATAGAGTAGTTGTACCGTTAGTGTCCACGTTACGATATCATATGTGAGTACAGGCAGGACGCACTAGTCGAAGACTTTCGTCTGCCCGCTCACCGCCCTCTATCGCAGAAACGTTTGAGGGTACGAAAAAATGTTTCATATTAAATTTGTCGCAAATTTTATACTCTACAATTTTTATAGTAAATGTTAACATAACTGGAGCAATAGAAACCGAGATAATCGCGAATAACTGTTTTTTTTACCTTTGACCTTGAATAACTTAGGATGCAGACACGAAATTTTATGAAACTTTAGAGACCACTTTTAGAACGCCAAAATGAAGATATATACGAAAATTCAGGTTATTATCTTTCATTCAGAGGTAGATCGCTAATTTGACTGGACTATAAAGTGATTGAGACAACAAGAGACTTAACAGCGTCTTAACCCTTTCGCTGTCCCGTGCACTACGTATAGTTCATTGCTATTGTCTTATTATTGTTTCTGGAAACCGGACAGTGAAAGTGAAAATTCAGTAGCGTTTGAGTATTTTAGCATTAGACTTTACTTTTAGGTAATTTGTCTTTAAAATGTGGTTTTATTTTTTATCAACTTGTTCACTATCGCTGATCTGGCTGATCTACACCTCTCATATTATGCATACGAGATGGTAAACTGCTATTTGGCGTAGGGCAACGGTGAATTTTTGGCTTATTGATATTCATGCTTCGAAATGGGGTGATTAACTAGCTATCTGACGACACCACAACACGGAAATTAAAACATTAATACATAAATTGATTTCAGTTTAACTATTGGATATGTCTGTCGCAAGGCCGATCAGGCAGTTTTATCAGTTGATTCTAGTGACTTCCAATTATATCAACATGGAGAGAACCAAATTCTGCCGAAAGATTACGGATTCGTTTTTAAATCTGGTCAGTTGCAATTTTAATTTCTATATTATAAAATATGTATATGCTCTATCGAAAACAAGATCAAAAAAAATTAATTATCTAAATAATTAAATTTTTATACCACATTGAAAAATGATATAAATATATTATTTTTTTTTCATTTTCTTGTAGCGGTTATAGTATTTTGTTATTCGCTTGTTTTCTAGGTGGCCAGTCGTATTCCGTAAAGATAATGGTTAACGATGAAGACGTATTTTATATTGGCAAAGAAAGAGAAGCGAAATTTTATGAAAGATGGTGTTCCGTTGAAGTGAATGGCGTAAAAGGCTGGGCTTGTGTAGAGTGGCATTATAATAATGTTCAAAACAGAAATAAAAAATAGAGCTGAAATCTGATGGCGTCTTTTATTTAGAGTGCGTTAATTACTCATATTTAAATTATGTTGTTATTTGATAAAGAATATTAAGTTTTATATTTTAATAGATACATGCTCTTATAATACAGAAATAAAAAAAATCTGCAGATATACCTATAGTAGTGTTCTCTAGTTATGAAGAATAGTTCAATTATTTTTATAAGAATAATCACTTTAAATTTAGTTTTTGCTATTATCTCGTAAGCTATGTGCTATACTGGAAATTGGGAATCTATTAATTTCACGTTAAAAGATCGCCATTTTACAACAAAATCACACATAATTTTGTTGTCAAATGACGTTGAAGTAAAAATAATTGTTATAATCGATTTTGAATCAAAACTTTAAGGGATAGAAGTTAAAAACTTTTGATCGAAACTTTTTTTCTTTTAGTTTATAATATAATCACTAAAAAATATGAGTTTTTGACTATATAGATAAAATACTGCATGTTTTTCGGATAAAATGTAGACTAAATCAATCCTGGGATTGCTCTCTATCTGGTAGTGAAGTTTTATCAGAATCTGTTCTACCATTCCAAAGATTAAGCCGGACTCAAGAATACCCTGAGCTTAATAGAAACCAGTTATTTTGACATTACAGACATTAATTAAAATAATCGACTACCCCATATCATTCAGTGGGTGTCGTAAGCGGCGACAGAGGGAAACTGAATAAGGAGTTGAGCAGCTACATCTTCCTCATGACCCTCACTTAATAAAAACTGTGGTTTCCAATTCGCCTGTCAGTCGCTAAGATTATAATATAGCAAAACCCCCTCAAAGATCTTAGCGCGCATTAAATTTAAACTTGTTTACACGTGCAGACTTCATATAACTAACGGCTCATTTTCGGGTAGACGTAGGTAGCTATAACAAGATTCCCCGCAATACATTATTATGCTTCAATACTATTGTGGCGGCGCTGTCGTCGCGCCACAAGCGAAACACATCGAAGCCTAAATCGCACTAACAAAGTTCTGAAGTTAAAGCGGCATATATGGAATAGCTCTGAACTACCAATTGGAGCGTTGGCCGCTCCCCGGGCAGAACACCTTGCCCGGCGGGAGATCTCCCCTTTTCCTTCCACCCGCCACACTATTATTAAATTTACCTTCGCATTAATACGAAGCGCATGTAAAAAGCATTCTTATTAGGACAGGATACTATAAATGAGATGATTATATCTATATATAAAAATTAATTCCCGTCCATCTCGCAAACACTCGAAAATGGCTATACCGATTTTGATAAAAAAAATTTGTTTGTGTGTTTGAGTGGGTCCCTGGATGGTTAAGATTTATAAATGGACCCGGTAGGTGGCGCTGTTGTCGAGATCCAGACATCACTCGCGGGAAGCCGGGGAGGATCGCTAGTTTTTTATAAGAGAAACAGTAGACCTAATAACTTTTTAAGTTCTTAAATTGTAACTGTGGGCAGAATCATAAAACACCAAGTAATCTACTTGTTCTTGCCGCTTCTTACAATATTTCCTGTATTTGAAACTCGTTTAAGCGATGGCGTAACTTTCTTAACTTTCGAAAAGTAACCGCGTATTTTCAATATGAGTTTCGACGTTTCCAACAATGCTTCTCAAACAGCACGCTATATCAATAACATGTACGGACCTAGCACTACGAACTAGCTAACTGTGCTTTATTGGTTCAATCAATTTCCTTCGGGACATTTCGGTCCAACAATTAAACCTCTTGGCCGCCAAATTGACAATGATGAATATAGGCAATAGTGGAAAAGGATCCGTTTCAAACTACGACTAAGCTAGCGTCGGCTTTTGAATTTAAGTGTAAAAACAATATTAGATTATTTGCGGCAAATCGGTAAAGAAGCAAATGTGTATCTGATCGTGAACTAAGTGACATGCAGCGAAAGACCCGAGTCCAAGCTTGCATTACATTGCTGATTTGGCATAAAAAGGAGGGAATGAGTCGAATTGTTGCCTGTCATGAAAAGTACCTACATCCTATACGATGATCACAATCGTATATCACAATTTGCGCAAGTGGTGCCCGAAACGATAGATTAGCTACAAAAAGTTAATGGTGACAGTTTGGTGGTCTACTGTTCCTGTTGTGTTGTTCACTATAGCTTCTTGCCACCTGGTGCTACTGTCACTGATGACCTTGTGAGAAGCTGGCACTCAAACAACCCAGACTGGTGTACTGCTCTTCATAACATCGCCCGGCTACATATTACACAACAGACGTTGGCAAATTAGCAGAGTTAAAGCTAGAGAGACCCTTCCTCATCCACCACTTTCTTCGAAGTTAAGATATCTTTTTGATAGACATAAATATTAATTCCGAAAAACAGGAACGTCTTTAGAGTTCATCGATTATTGTTGCAGAAGACTTTTATAGGGCATCAACAAACTGCCTATAAAATGGCAAGAATGTGTTATTCAATTAAACAAAATAGTTTAACAAATATTTTGTTCAATTGAAGTTTTTTTGTAAAAAAAAAATTACAATTTTAGGACAAGAAACGTAAATAAAAGCTTACTTCTTCCTCAAAGACCGGCTCACCTACGAAGCCTGTGGTGTTACACCCCGGCGGCAGTCACAATCAGATGAGAGGCTGCATGTTAGTTTTTATGTCTCCACTTTAATATAAAAAAGTCTACCTCTCATTGCATAAACTTCTTAACGCACACGGGTAAGTAGGTACGATTTATGCCACTCTTTGTGGTTTGTGCGTACACATAAGTAACTACGAGTATGATATATCTTATACAGAAATATCTACTAACGTGTGATTAGAATTCCGCCTAATGCATAATTGCACAAGTTAAATGTGACGAAAAAAGAGTTGCCATTAATTTGTGTAATGTACCACTGTATATAGTTTCAAAAGAAATAAATGACTGATCAGTGATGCGGTCTCGACGTTTAGCTTAGATAATTAAAAATTTTATACAATCGACTTCAATATAAATTATTAAGAATAACTCAAAAACTATTGGTCAGACCTTGATCAAATTTAAAATTGATCAAATAAAAAAAGAACCATCGAAATCGGTTCACCCAGTAAAAAGATATGAGGTAACACACATAAAAAAAATACAGTCGAATTGTGTACTGTCACCTTTTTGAAGTCTGTAGAAAATATGGGGAGTTGCTTATAAACACGGGAAGTGTAGTGAGGGTACCTTAACCTAAACACAAAATTGATATTGCTGCCGCCGTGATGCTAGTTTTTATTGCGCCACGTTGTGCCCAATCCACAATCTTACTCCTCTCGGGATGTTTCATATTAATTTAATAATAGCAGGATAAAAATAGAAAATGCAAAAATGTTATACAAAGATATATTTAAGTAACATTTTACAATTTGACATCAACTCATAGAATACTATGGACTAGTAGTACAAATAAATGACTTTAATGCAATATTTTCAACAATAACGAAAAATTTTTGAACATAAAAATAATAATGTATTTTTTTACTATTGTTATTGTAATGCATTAATAAATCCTTATATTGTTTTAAAGAAACATTTAGTAAACTCCAATTTCTTACTCCTAAAAATAAGTAGCTTCCAACACAATTAAAAACATTTTTAAGGTTCTTGAAACAAAATATTAGTCAGCATCAATTAATTGTTTCATATCGGAAGCAGGAACAAAAAGCGGCTTTACTTTATGTGTAGTTATACTTAACTACACGTAAAGTAATATCTTTAAATTTAATTCAGTAATCTTATTTAAAATCAAGTGTTAATTACATGATTAAAAAGGAATATGTTTTATTTCAGCTGGATTACATAATTTTTATTAATTAACATTTTAATCAATCATTTCATAATAAAAAAATATTCTTTTGCATATTAATTTATTACCTTTAAATAATAACTTCTAGGAATAACTTATGTGCAAATATACCATGCATATATAATGTTTTTAAAATTGCATAGATAATTTAAGACGATTATGAATGGAGTATAAATGTTTGGAAGACAAATTCATTCAGTTATTGTTGAAAACTAATACACTTGTCCCTTTTATGAAATTTAATATTCGGTGGTGGTCATAGAATTAAGAACGACTAATAGTGCGAAGCCAATACTATGTTTTCACCATAATTTAAGTTCAGGTGTAGAATATTCTTATGACTGATCTGTATTATTAGAGTAATAATCCTGTCAAAATAATGTACCTTTTTAATTTTATATTTATTAAATCATAGGAACTCATGAAGATGCTGGAATACTGGCTGGGCAAATAATTAAGAACGAAAGTATTTTGTTCTTTTTTCATCATTTTGAAAATGGAATGCGATGTTCTTCTACGAAACCGTTTTCAGTGCCTAGAAGATTGTAATGCAATGGACGATATGAATGACAAGCTCGTAGAAAATGTTCATGCGGTCGGAGCGAAGATTTGCAAGACCCACCGCAGAAGAACACAAAAACTCTCCAATCACACTCTTAATCTTATGGCCGTTAGACGGGATATGAAGCTGCAGTCTTCAGTAGATTTGGCAGCATACAGGCAACTGAACAGACAGATCTCCAAATGCATGCGGAGGGACTTACGCAACTTCAATACTGCTCGTATTGAAGAAGCGATCGAGCGGAACCAGGGCTCCAAAGTCTTTGCTAGAGATCTGTCTGCCAGAAAGAGCCAACTGTCGAAGCTGAAGACCGAGTGTGGCAGCGTCATTTCCGGGACACCTGAGATTTTGAGTGAGATTGAGAGGTTCTATGGGCAGCTGTACACATCATCGTTGGAGCCACACGCAAGTGTGAGTAACGATTCAAGAGCTAGTCTTATCCGACATTATTCCGGTGATATCCCGGACGTCAGTCTGAGCGAGATTAGAATGGCTCTCCAGCACCATAAAAACGGCAAGGCCTCAGGCGAGGATGGAATTACAGCGGAGCTTCTGAAAGCGGGTGGAAGACCGGTACTTGAAGTCCTTCAGAAGCTCTTTAATTCCGTCCTCCATGGTGGCATTACACCGGAGGCGTAGAGCAGAAGTGCGGTGGTCTTGTTCTTCAAGAAAAGCGACAACGCGCTCTTGAAGAACTACAGACCGATTTCCCTGCTGAACCGCGTCTACGTGCTGTTTTCGAGTCATTACGAATCGTCTCGCGCGCAGACTTGACGACTTCCAGCCTCCCGAACAAGCCGGTTTCCGAAAAGGCTTTAGCACCATAGACCACATACATACCCTTCGGCAAATTGTACAGAATTCCGAGGAGTGCAATTTGCCACTATGTCTGGCGTATGTGGACTATGAGAAAGCCTTTGATTCCGTAGAAATTTAGGCGGTGCTGCAGTCCCTTCAGCGGTGCCAGGTTGACTGTCCGTATATCGAAGTGTTGAAGTGCTTGTACAGTAGGGCTACGATGGCTATCCGAGTACAGAACCAGAGTACGAAATCTATGCAATTGCAGAGGTGTAAGATAGGGTGACGTCATATCCCCGAAACTCTTTACCGCTGCATTGGAAGACATTTTTCAAGCTGGAAAGGATACGGTATCAACATCAATGGCGAGTACATCACTCACCTTCGATTTGCCGACGATATAGTCGTTATGGCAGAATCGCTGGAGGACCTAAGCACTATACTCAATGACCTCAATAGTGTGTCCTAACGGATAGATCTTAAGATGAACATGGACAAAACAAAGATCATGTTTAATGTCCATGTCACACCTATGCCGGTAGTTGTTGGGAGCACTAAGCTCGAAGTTGTTGCGAATATGTTTACCTGGGACAAATAGTCTGACTAGGTAAGTCCAACTTCGACCGAGAGGTCAATCAAAGG
Source organism: Parnassius mnemosyne (assembly GCA_963668995.1). Taxonomy (NCBI): domain Eukaryota; kingdom Metazoa; phylum Arthropoda; class Insecta; order Lepidoptera; family Papilionidae; genus Parnassius; species Parnassius mnemosyne. The sequence goes on along the minus strand of CAVLGL010000093.1, from coordinate 26,615,892 downwards.
ATTCAACTCGGTTGGGCAGCGTTCGGGAAATTACGGCACATCTTCTCGTTAGGTTTATCTCAAAACTTGAAAACGAGACTGTACAACCAGTGCGTGTTGCCAGTGATGACCTATGAAACTGAGACGTGGTCCTTCACTGCTGGCCGGATGAGGAAGCTCAAGGTCGCTCAGCGAGCTAAGGAGGGGGCTACGCTCGGAGTTTCTTTGATATCGGCAGTAGAACCGGAGTGACCGACATAGCCCAACGGATTAGTAAGCCACTTCAGGCAATGGGCCGGCCATATAGCTCGAGGAACCGACAACCGATGGGGAAAAAAGGTTCTAAAGTGGCAGCCTTGTACCGGCAGGCGAAGTGTAGGGCGTCCCCTCACTAGACGGAGTGACGACCTGGTGAGACATGCAGGAAGTCGATGAATGCAGGTGGCTCAGGACCGTGGTTTGTGGCATTCCTTGGGGGAGGCCTACGTTCAGCAGTGGACTTGTGAAGGGTTGTAGTGATGAATGATGATGATGATGCGATGTTGTTCATTCATATTTTTTTGCGCATTTTATTACGCACCCTGCCATTAAGCTACTGTCGCCTAATTATTAAGTCTTTCTCTAGTTTTTTATTATTTGTCTAGCTTCCCGTCTACAGTTAAGCGAACAATATTTAAACGACAGTAAATTGTACAGTAATAATACAATTTATTTTCTAATTTCTTTTTTGATTATGTTAACATTGTAACTTGTAAATGTAAAAATACTGGCAGTATAGCCAATATTTTTCAGGAAGTAATACCTTTTTGTTATCAATATTTAAAATTTAAAATGTCTTTGTATAAAACGGTCTTAATTCTATGATCATAACTGTATATGTACGATGATATACCTACAATGGTAAATGATTCAATTCCTCTCATAATTCTCAATTACGGAGCATATTTCTTTGACTGCATAATTTCTACATTCTTAGTACAGTAGTTTTAAATTAACATCAAAATATTTTGTAAGCTCCCCCCCCCCATCTCGTTTAGAAGTACCGTTCCTACGTTATTTATTATCCATCATCATACCGATAGTGCCCTGCTAGATATTATCTAATCCCACGGTTGGGACGATTTGCCATTATTTCCACATTTGGCACGCGGATAATATTTTTATAAAATCATGGTTCATGGACCAATGAGACAATGTACTTAGTTCACTAAGTGAGTAATGTTTAATACATATAAGTATAGTTGGGTACACCATAGTCAATGACTACATCATTAAATTTATATTGCAAATTAGTCTCTCAGCTTGGTCGATTATCTGTTTTGTATTCAATTAGATTTTTACTATTTAAAATATACAAATTGAATGTTTATGACCTTATAAGAAACTTTGCTATTCTCTTATATTTTTAAGTTTTTTTTTAAAAATAATTTTAGCTTATAAAAAGTTTTTCTGTGTCTCCTATCCTATTGCATCCGTCTCTAACATAAAACTTTATTTCAAAACAAAAAAAAAAACATGTGCTGCCACTTATACCTTTAAAATGTTACAACAACGATGTATTATATAAACATCAATCAATAACTACTTATATTACACTAAAAGGACAAAACCAAAAAGAAGAGGTCCTGAAAGTCACTAATTTGTGCTCATTTAGTTTAACTATAACAGCATCGACAGATAAGTGGCTGTATCCATCCACCCGAAAATGCCGAACTTCCCTGTGAGTTCCGAAAGCCCTTGTGAGACTAATGAAGAGGCTTTTAATCTATTCTTAAGATGGTTTAGAGATATATAGTTAGATATAGCAGTATTATTAAAAGAAGTGACTTTCGCGACCAAAAAATAGGCTACGTTAAACAATATTCCATCAAAATTCATTAAAGTTTTATTTAATAGGGACAAGGTCTCTTTGATAACTGATGTCAGCCATGTGAGATTGTCTTGGCGCGAATTTTTATAAATAAATCAGTAAATGGTCAACATTTATTAAGATCATTTATACAGTAGAAAAGCATGTCGAAGTAGTTCTCTAACTCTATTACCAAAATGGGTGTTTAATTCGCATAGTGAAAAAAAAATTAAAGCACTGGCTCAGTTATGTATCATCCACATTCTACTCGTCGTTCAAATGTGAGAAATATCAAGAATTATTAAATTGGTGTCTGACAACGTGAGAGAAACGCCGAGCTTGTCAATTCCACGACGTTCCTATCAAGTCGGCCTCGTCGGTCAGTATAAGAATTCAACGTGGCGAACATTACAAATACTTGGTTCCAAATCCAAACCCTTAAAATATTTAGCTGACGCAAGAACTAAAGACCCATTTCCAGCGCCAAAACTTCGCTAATTGGGCTTTACAGCAACTTTATGCCAACCCCGATTTTTTGGAGTGAATTGTAATGAATGTCTTTATAGTGAATTTAGCAAGAAGTAGACTCGATGGCTTCGTAAATAAGCAAAATTTTCGGATTTGGGCAAAGGGAGATCCTGCCGATATTCATAAGAGGACGTTGCATTCTATAAGAGTGATTTTCTGGTGTGCGTTTTGGGCTGGGGGCACAAGTGCTGATTGGTCCTTATTTTTTTTTTTGAGATTGAGGCATGTGCTGCCATAACTGTGAATGGTGATCGCTACTTCATACGGTTTGGAATCTTTTTGGCGAAATTGAACGTAGTGGATCTGACAGAGATTTGGTTTTAACAAGACCGCGCCACCTGACATACCACAAGAGAAACCCTCGATTTATTTAGAGAAATTCAACAAGTGCCTGATCTCGAGATTTAGGGACAAGACATGGCCTCCAAGATTATGATGTGATTTATAATCCCTTGATAATTTTTGTAAGGTTATATAAATTCACTGATGTATGCAAAACAAAAACTGTAAAAGACCTAAAGATTAACAAACCATGCGTAATCAATAAGATAAATAGGTACCTAATTTCCACAATTTTTGGAATATGTAAAAAAATTGGCACCTATCTTATTGATATAAATTAAAGCTTTAGTCATTTCAATATGTGGTATTCCAAGCTCATATTAGCCGACGAGTAAGTCTTCAAAAAAAAGAAAATATAATAAAAGCAACAGTGTTTTTATTTCAGTTCAAATAAACCCGGTCCCTATTAAAAAAACACGTTATTTCATAATGAACCTATGTAGTTTGTGACAATTATTTCATAGTACTTTAGTATTTAATAAAAAAATATATACATATATATTGATATAATTGGAATGAACTTCAGACTAGAAACACAACATAAGACATGAATCACAGCGCCTAAATTAGTAGAGAATGTTTAAAACATTCTACGTGACGGTCGAGTTAATACATTAATAAGGCAGGAAATATTTAAGTACCCACTGTACATTATAATAAAGTCCAACTGCCGTAATCAGAGTCATTGAATAAAACATTAACTTCTTATGTTTGAACACACGAAAGAAAAGAAATATGTTATGTTAATAAAGAAATAATGCTTTATCTAGGGACCGTGAGTACGGTAGTGAGACGAAATATACTGCTGTCGAAAGCAAGAGTCCGAAACTTCAACAACAAACAAAACTTTATTAGTATTTGATTTAGGTACACTGTGTTTAATTTTAGAACAATTGAAGTAACGCTCTATCTTCAATCGACAACAGAATATTCTTATTTTCAATAAGCCTTATACTAATCACACAGTTTTTACCAGTCAAATATTAAATGATGCAAATTATAGCTTGCTACGTTAAAAAACCGAAAGTTAGCTTATAACCTAAGACAACCTACTACTTGAGATTATTAATAGAATATAAAATTATAATATTCCATTTTCAACATTTGTAGTCTTAAGAATTGAACCAAAATATTGAAGAGGTCAATCCAGTTTAAAACTGTTTTATTATTTGTTATACATTATGTTATAGTGTTTTCTCTTTTGTTTACCAATTCATACCTTCTAATATACAGTAATATTAATAAAATATTTATGGAACTAAATAGTATCCAGAATGAATTTTGGTATTGCTAGCGGTAATCAAATATGTCAACAATAAATCAAATAAAATATTGAAAACAATAAGTTTTCCATCATTCATCAAGGATCTAATTTAAATTTATAGGGGACTAATATGAAAGTTATCATACATTAAAAATACAATGGAATTAATTCACCTACTTTTTAAAGTCGGTTAAAATGGGGACGAAAATAATAATATGTACGTTACAGATATGGCATAATTTTTATGTTCATTTTATTTGGATTTTATTTAATTTGCAAAAAAAAAACTAAATTATTCGATCATATCACATCAATGTATATAAATATTCTTCAATGTCTCTCATTAGTCTAAAATATTATTAATGACTCATTTATTAAATAAATTCATTAACGACACTTTGGTAAAAGAAAATCGTTTCAAATCTAATACTTATGCAATTGTTATATTATCTTTGACATTTAGATATACTGACTAGAGTTGTCTTTCATATTGCAACAATAACTTAAGTTAAATATACTAAGAAAACTAACATAACAAACGGAATTAAGCAATTTGTAACAAAATTAAAAAAAATAACACGCTATTAAGCTTTAAACATAATATAACAAAATAATGTTTTGTACATTTCGTACCATCTATCAGAAAATAATAACACACATATAAATTGTTATGCTATTTCTATACAATGAGTTTCTCATTTTTAAATTAATACTGATTCATTTTTACAACACTAAGAAATAAAACAAAACTGTACAAAATTACCACGATCTTTTTATTTCAAATAATAAATAAAAATAATGGGATGTTTTTTTACTTTCATTGTAAATTTTGTTATAAAAATGCAGTGATACTTTTAACATAAATTAACTTCGGTATCATATTCCAATATCACTGCATATAATTTGAACAGATTAATTTTTATTTACACACAATGTACGAATTTTTACATTTGCACATACAATACATTATTATAAAAAAATGAGTAAGTACTATCGTGATAATTTTGTAATAAATTCATAAGGACATGTATGTTATAAAAGATATTCTGAATTGAATTATTTTAAGAATCTATTTATTACATTTGATTTGTATTTGGGTAATTTCCTTTTTATATATAGATTGTAGATAGACTAACTACAAAAAAAAAATCTGCTCACTATTGTAAACTGCATATGGCTGACGTCCCTGGCGCGTGGTCGAGTAAAGCACGTCGCCGTTTTATACCTTCAAGATACACTTCCCGATTGAACAGACCAGCTGCTAATGGGACTCTGCAAATTTAGTAGAAACGAACATTGATGATAGTTCAGTAACAAAGTAGGGCGAACACCAGTCTTATTTCAAATTCCATAAAAAGGTTTTAACTTTACTTTGTACATTTAATTAGTATTAATTAACAGTACTATACAGCGTTTCATTGAATTTTATCGACAACAGAGGGTTGGATTTTACCATCATTTTTCTTTACTATTTTTTCCTTTGCTCAATTTGACTGTATTTGTTTTTAGGCTTCCGTACCCAAAGGGTAACGAACGGGACCCTATTACTAAGCCTCCGCTCTCCGTCCGTCCGTCCGCCTGTGTGTCAGCGGTCTGTATCTCATGATCCGTAATAGGTAGATAGTTGAAATTTTTACAGAATGTGTATTTTTGGTGCCGTAACAATAAAAATAAATTAATTAAAGGGGGCACCCCTACTAGAAACGTGAATTATGATGGTACGGAACCCTTCATGCGCTAGTCCGACTTATTTGTAATATTTATGCTGCGCAATATCTAAGTGAATGAGGGCTCATAATCTTCCGCTCACCAGATGTCGCTAGTTGCGACTGAGAAGGTTTTTATTACACAATGGTATTTCATTGAGAAACTAGTTTTAAATAAATGTTCATTAGTTTCTAGAGTATTATGTTAATACACAAAATAATGCCTTAGTGTTTTACTCTTTAATTCTTTTTTTATTTTTTCTACTTTTAGGAATATCCGTAGTTTGGTTTGTTAGTAACATTACAGAAAGAAACCCTTCATTTTCCTGTCAAATTAATTTCCCCGCTAGAACATCTGTCAAATATTTCACCTCATTCGAAAGTAGCGCCGATCTGGTGGAAGAAAAAGTCGTTGATGCCCTCATTGTGAACTGATTATTATTATGAAAAAGATTCCCTAAGTATGCCAAGTGGGGATGAAGTTTTTAATGTAACTATTTAGACAATATTGAGATTGGGATATATTCTTTAGTCCACTCAAAAGGATGAAAAATTGAACTTTGAATACAAAGTACTAAACCTAAGTAGCCTAATAATTAAAAAGAAATAAATAATTCCACATTCTGAAGTCTATTCACTATGTCTTAGCAATTAAAAAAAAACTGCAAGTGTTGCTACCAAGAAATTGAATATGGCAATTTTTTAATGCGTGCTATCACAGAGAGTACGAATTTTCAGTGCGGATTTGAAATTATAGGAACATCTGAGCAGAATTTTGTCCGTAAAACATAATGATAGAGTAGAGGAATATTATAAATTAGAAAATTCGAAATACGAAATCAAAAAGTAGTGGTTTGACTGACAAATTACAAACAAACTACAATTATAATTATTTCACTAGATTAGTCTAGTAAGATAGTTGTGAATCGCTTTCATATAACTATCTATTTACGGTATATAGCTATATCCCTAGGGATATAACTATACCACGTCTTTAACTATCTTACTGCGACATACTCATCATCATCATCATCATTACAGCATTTCATAAGTCCACTGCTGAACATAGGCCTCCCCCAAGGAATGCCACAAAGCACGGTCCTGAGCCACCTGCATCCGTCGACTTCCTGCATGTCTTATCTTGATTAATTCACCTGCCTAGCTTATTGATTTTCGTAAACCTACCTACTGGTATCATGAGATATCGGCGTCAATTTACTGCGTTTATTAAATAGTTAACGTTGTACAGTTACTGACACGGCGGCTACTTACATGTCTGTGCCGGGACGCAATGCGGCGGAGAATAGTGCCCAAACGGGCTTGTGGTCACTCGTGCAAACGGACTGCACCGAGTTGTAAGCCAAACACTTCACACCGAAATTCACTGGCTCGTTATTCGTGCGACGCAACCCTGAACAATGTGTACAATAGTTGAAACGCCATTAAAAAAATATTTATATTGTGTTTCTAAATTTTTAAACTAAAGTAAATTTGCTTTTTAAATACATACTTAATAAGCAAATTTACTTTAGTTTAATTAATTTTGCTTTTTAAGTGTGTCGACGACAGTTGCGTACCTTATACTCAGAATCACTAAAATATTTACTTGAAGTCCTTCAAAAGCTCTTTAATTCCGTCCTCTATGGTGGCATTACTCCGGAGCATAAGTGCGGTGTTCTTGCTCTTCAAGAAAGGCGACAATGCTCTTTTGAAAAACAACAAACAAACCGATTTCCCTTGTGAGCCCCGCCTACGTGCTGTTTTCGAGAGTCTTTACGAATCGTCTCGCACGCAGACTACGACTTCCAGCCTCCCGAACAAGCCGGTTTTCGAAAAGGCTTTAGCACCATAGACCACATACATACATACCCTTCGGCAAATTGTACAGAAGACCGAGAAGTACAATTTGCCACTATGTCTTTAGTAAGTGGACTATGAGAAAGCCTTTGATTCCGTCGAAATATGGGCGATGCTGCAGTCCCTTCAGCAGTGCCAAGTTGACAAGTGTTTGTACAGTTGGGCTACGACGTCTATCTGAGTACAGAACCAGAGTACGAAACCTATCCAACTGCAGAGAGGTGTAAGTAAGACAGGGTGACGTTATGTCCCCGAAACTCTTCACCGCTGCATCGGAAGACGTTTTCAAGCTTCTGGACTGGAAAGGATACGGTATTAACATCAACGGCGAGTACATCGCTCACCTTCGATTTGCCGACGATATAGTCCTTATGGCAGAAGTACTATGTTTATTACCTAAGCACTATACTCAATGACCTCAACAGTGTCTCCCATCGGATAGGTCTTAAGATGAACATGGACAAAACAAAGATCATGTATAACGTCCATGTCACATCTATGCCGGTAGCTGTTGGGAGCACTAAGCTCGAAGTTGTTGACGAGTATGTTTACCTGGGACAAATAGTCCGACTATATAGGTAAGTCCAACTTCGACAGAGAGGTCAATCGACGGATTCAACTTGACTGGACAGCGTTCGGGAAATTATGACACATCTTCTCATCAGGTATACCTCAAAACTTGAAAACTAAACTGTACAACCAGTGCGTCTTGCCAATGATGACTTATGGAACTGAGACGTGGTTCTTCACTGCTGGCCGTATGAGGAAGCTCGAGGTCGCTCAGCGAGCTATGGAAAGGGCTATGCTCGGGGTTTCTCTGCGTGATAAACTTAGAAATGAGTATATACACAGTAGAACCAGAGTTACCGACATAGCCCAACGGATTAGTAAGCTGAAGTTTTTTTTACTTATTATAAGCCAGTGCTTGACCACAATCCCACCTGGTGGTAAGTGGTGATGCAGCCTTAGATGGTAAATCGCACTGTCTTATCCTAACAAAAGCCTATTCACTCTTGCCTTGAAGACGCCCAGATTGTAATCGGACGGAAAGATAGATGCCGGCAAATTATTCCACTCCTTTGCTGTATGCATTACAAAAGACGAAGCAAACCCTTTTGGTTCTAATTCGTGGAATATCGACAACAAAGGGATGAAGACCCGCCGACCGTCTGGTTGAAAGATGGTGAAAAGGAGAGGGAGGAATTAAGGCGTGTAATTCCTGCGCACACTAACCGAAATGCATTCTATAGAATGCCGAGAGACTGGCTACTCTGCGCCTGTGCTCGAGGCTGACAAGATTGGTTTCAACAAAATCAAGGTCACCAGTGAGCCTCTTAGCACGTCTCTCCACTGAGTCGCATCCTTGCAAGGACACCAAGTTTCCTTGCGGCTGCTTTGGCTTTGGACTCAATGAACCGCCCATAGTTCGGGTAGTTTTAGGTTCGGAGAAAATTCAATCCCTAACAACTGAAGGCGGTCAGTGTACTCCAAGGATACATTCCGGAAAGTAGCCTCACCCCATTCGGAGACTGCCTGTAGTGTGAGACTCACACGCTCAACCATAGCCTCTCTTTCTGATTGGATTTGATCCCGACTGGCCCGGGTGCTTGGTTTTTATCTCTCCACAACTGTGCTGTCGTCTGCATACCCATAGACACCAGGAATGAGCAGATCATTTATATGCAGCAGGAAGAGAGTTGCGGAGAGAACGGACCCCTGAGGAACACCGGCGTTAGTCGCCACAGTATTGGATGAGCAGCCATCAACGACGACCCGGAGAGACCGTTCCCTCAGAAAGTCCTTCACCCAAACAATTAGGCCAGGGGATAAGCCGTACACTGAAAGCTTGCCCAATAGTCTAGCGTGAAGTGGCAACGGGCCGGCCATATAGCTCGAAGAATCAACAACCGATGGGGAAAAAAGGTTATTGAGTGGAAGCATTGTACCGGTATGCGAAGTGTAGGGTGACCCCCCACTGTACGTTTCACTAGGAGTTTTCTTCCACATACGACCTCTCTAAGGAACAGGTTACCACCGGCGATTTCGTTTCTAAAAGGCCGGAAACGCACCTGTAATTCTCCTGGTGTTGCAGTTGTTCATGGGCGGCGGTAGTCACTTACCATCAGGTGAGCCTATGATATATATATATATTTGGGAATATTCATAAGACACAACTATGCCCATGCTCAGTCACTAATCTTCTATGTAATTTCTTAGATTATTAGTTATTATAAAATTATCTACAGTATGCGCCTTTCTTACCGGAGAATGCTGAAGAAGAGCTAGTTGTCATCGATCTGGCCTTGTACAGAATTCTATCGGTATACGCTGGCGCACGCTGTTTACTCGACGTGTCGAATTGTTGACTGCCGGGGTCGTACTAAAGATATTAAACGGATTATGTAATAGTGTATCTTTAATTGACCCTACATCATCATACCGTATAGTAACGGTTAACATCCCATGGGTGTTGCAAGAGGCAACACACAACACAATACATAAAGCAGGAGATGGGAAGCAGCATCTTTTTGATAAGAGCATCAGCAAAACGTGGTAAAATAAAACATTTTGAACAACCGACTTCAATATAAATAAAACGAGAACATCATCAATGTAGTCGAAGTCAATTACATATGCATTATTAAGGATAACTCAAAAACTACTGGTCAGATCTTGATCAAATTTATATGGGACTACATGGGAAGCACCAACTTTCAAATAAAAGAAGAATCACAAAATTTGGTTCACCTAGAAAAAAGTTCTGAGGTAACATACTTAAAAAAATACAGTCGAATTGAGAACCTCCTCTATTTACCTCCTCCTAACAACTGCCATTGCTAACCCGCCTGCCAAGCGTGGCAACTATGGCAAATATCCCTCCTATGAGACAATCGATCAGGGACTATGTTCAGCTGTAGACTTTTAATAGGCTGTAACGGTAACGGTAATCATTAGATGAATTCGTCACCTCATGTCGTCCCGGATGGCGACTCTAGACACTATGCCAGGAAAATTTCATGACCACTGATAGACCGTAATGTTACTATTTGATATGTGAAGTATTTACATAGAATGGCAAGGAGGAGCAGCGTCAAGGGTGCTTGACGTGAGATATTGTGATTGCTATTTCGCCTGCGAAGCGCAGTGATTACGGCATATCCCCCCTATTATGTAATTTAACATAAACATAAACACTCACGCCTGTCACCCAGAGGGGTAGGCAGAGATTATGGACTTCCATTTGGCACGATCCTGACACACCTCTCTCGCTTCCTCCACATCCATATACCTACGCATACACGCTCGTCGGTTAAAGGTACTCTTGATTTGGCCCATTTTTAATATATCGCCAATTTGGTCGATAAACTTTCGCCTAGGGCGACCCTTCCCGACTATGCCGTTCACCTCTGCAACATAAATTTGCTTTGTCACTCTTTCCTCATTCATTCTTTCTACATGGCCAAACCACCGAAGCATTCCTTTCTTAATCCTGGTCACAACATCATCTTGCAAACCACACTCTTCTCTTATTAAACAATTTCTCACTCTGTCATTCAGCTTCATCCCTAACATACTCCTTAATGACCGCATTTCTACAGCATTTATTCTACTCTCATGCTTCTTCTGCCACACCCAACTTTCACTACCATACATTAAAGTAGGTACTAACACAGCATTGTGAATTGCCATACGTGCCTTTTTGGACACATTCTGACTTTTCACAATAGAGTGTAGAGCCCCATTCACTCTATTTCCTGCATTCACTCGTCGTTCTATATCCTTATCATATCTACCATCCCTGCTAAACACACATCCCAAATATACAAACTCATCTACTTGCTCTACCAACTCCCCTTCTATTCTTATTTCACATATCGTTTTACTTTCTTCTCTTTCAAAAACCATAACTTTCGTCTTACTTGCGTTCACTTTCATTCCCTTTTCTTTTAATGTCCTGTTCATTAATGTAACCATCATTTGCAACTCGGCTGCCGACGACGCAAGTATGACTTGATCATCGGCGTACAAAAGGCATTTGACGGTTAACTCACCCATTCTTAACCCGCATTCTTCTACTTTCAAATTTTCCAAACAACTGTCCATAAATAGGTTGAACAACCACGGGGAAGCCACACAGCCCTGTCTGACACCTTTATGGATGTCAAACCAGTCCGAGTAGGCCCCGTTGATCCTGACACAAGCACTAGAGTCCCTATATAGAGACTTCAATGCCTGTATCAGACCAGCGCTCAACCCAAATGAGTTCAGTGTTTGCCATAACACATCCCTGTCCACTCTGTCATAAGCCTTCTCCAAGTCCATGAACGCACAAAAAACTTTTTGGTTTTTGGCCAAAAACTTCTCGGCGATCATGCGCATGGAAAAGACCTGATCCGTACATCCCATTCCCTTTCTAAATCCCGCTTGCACATCCCAAATTTTTCCGTCAGTTTCTTTCATAACTCTTTCAATTAGTACCTTAGCATACAGTTTTCCCACAATGCTAAGAAGGCTGATACCACGGTAGTTTTTACAGTCCTGCTGTGATCCTTTTCCCTTATATATTGGGACTATCACGGCTTTGCACCAGTCTCTCGGTACCCGCTTAAGTTCCCAACATAAATTAAACAAGGTGTACAGCAGGTCTGCCACCACTCCTTCTCCAGCCCTTAGCATTTCGAGAGATACTCTATCATAACCAGCTGCCTTACCTACTTTCATACTTTTCATTGCTTTCATTATTTCATCTATACTTATATCTCTATTTCTTCTATCTATTTCCTCTTCTTTCGGAATTTCTATTTCATTTAATTCAAACGTCTCATCACTCATAAACACGCTTTCAAAGTATTCCTTCCATCTCCTTAAACTCAAAACTTCGTCATTCAGAATACAGCCATTCTGGTCTCGTATAGCATTCATTCTAGGCTGTTGTGAGTGTCCCCTGGTAGTTCTTACGAGTTTCCAGAACATTTTAATGTTTTCCTGGAAGTTATCCGATATTCTTCTATCATTCTTATCCGTTCTTTCTTGCTTTTTCCTTTCAACTACTTCTTTTACTCTCTTATTTAGGTGTCTAAAAACCGCCTTTTTCCTTTCAATATCATCATTCATACTGCTAGAATTACTAGCCTTGGTTGCTAGTAAATCTAGCCATGCTTTCTTCTTTGCTTCAACTTCCATCCGTACCTCATCATCCCACCATAACGTGTTATTTTTCCTTTCATTCGTTCTCTTGCTTACACCACATACTTCGGTAGCTGCATCCACTAAACCTTTCTTGACATTATACCACACAGTCTCCAAGTCTAAATCATTCATACACAATTCAGCCATACCACTTATATTTTCTCTCAATCTGCATTTGAACTTCTCTTTCACACCTTCATCTTGTAGCCTCTCTGTTTTTATACGCTGTAACGCTGTGGTAGACACAGATGTCCGATGCCTCCAACGTCTGAAAAGACCATTAATTCGGCATAAGACCAAGTAATGATCCGTCCCTACGTTAGAGCCCCGGTAAACCCTTGTATCTACCACCGCGCTCCTCATTCTTTCATCAACAATTATGAAATCTATCATACTTCTATCATCACCTCTTTCCCATGTATACGTGTGAATCTTCTTATGACGAAAGAAAGTGTTCGTCACAACAAGATTCTTTTCCACGCATACGGCGAGAAGGCTTTCACCATTCTCATTTATACTTTCATCACCAAACGTTCCCAATATCCTTTCATAACCAAGCCTCCTCACCCCAACCCTTCCATTAAAATCGCCTAATATCACAATATTTTCATTAACCTTGCATTTCATTAGCACCATCCTTACCAACTCCCAAAACTGCTCTCGGATATAAGTGGGCTTAGACATGTCTGGGGCGTAGACCCCTAAAACAAACAACTTCTTTAAGCCCACTTTCATTCGTATCCATAGCAGTCTCGGGCTTACACATTCATACTCTTTTACACAATGACCCATTCTTTCTGAAAGGATGATACCGACTCCCTGGCATGCCCGCTCGGTCTCGTCTACACCAGACCAGTACGCGGTATACATGCCATGTGTAGTGGCATCCTTTCCCTTCCGTTTCGTCTCATTCACACATAACACGTCTATTCCTCTATCATACATCATATCGCATACTTCATCCATCTTATCATTCATTCCTCCACATACGTTCAATGTAGCCAGACGGGCTTCCGCAATCCACTTTTCGCCCCTCCGGGGGACAGAACGTGACGGGTGGCGAACCTCGTCGCCGGTTTTCCTCCCGGAGATTCTTCGCACCCCTGCCCCATTAAAGGGGCGCCGGGAACTCGGGGCCATTTCTTTAATATTTTGCCTCATGGTGCGAAAGTAAGTTGTGGTATTTTTTTTTACGCCGCTACCACACGGCGAGGAGCCGAGTCAGTTTTTTCGTCTTTCGGCTTTGTCGCTCGTTTAGCACCACCCGGGGGACACGTGTAGGGTGGGCCTAGGATTAGGTGGTCGAAGCCTACGGACGCGAGCGACTCATCCCCAACACAATTACACAATTTAACAGAAAACTGTTTTATTAAACAGTTTAGTGAGATTGCATACATTCGGTCTCTGGAGGACTTCAGTTCAACCCAATGGTCAGTGATATTATGGTCGGAGAGCTGGCTACGAAAACGTGAACTGATAAGGTGTAGTAACGAATTATATATATAACCTCTCCTTGGTAGCTTATAAGTTCAGAGCGAGGCCCGTCAGAACTCTCTCCCGGGGCGGAAGGCGTGGGTGGGCGGTCAGTCGTAAATTTACAAAAAGTTAAAAATGCTCCAGATTCTTCGTTTTCAATTTGAGATTTATATAATTAAATAATTTTACTTCCTTTATTTTTTCTACGTGGTAGAGCCATGCTGCAGCTATATTATGGTTGTAGCACGAATGGGTCGGCTCGACCGGGGAAGGACCACGCTCTCACAGAAAACCAGCGTAAAATAGCAGCTTAACGCTGCTGTGTTTCGTATGGTGAGTGTAGAGAACCGGAGACCCCTTTTTACTGGCAAAGAGGCATTCCATCTTAGTCCTCACGGGTGACAACGCATCTGCATCTTGAGTCTTTATTGAGGATAGATGTAGATGTCTATGGGTCACAGTAACCACTTACCATCAGGTGGACTGTGTGCTCGTTTGTCACCCTATCCTATAAAAAAAAAAAAAAAAATAAATATACTTACATTTTACTCCATCTACTTTTGACTTTCATATAATAACAATAATTTAAATATTAAATAAAAATATGGCCAAATGTACATAAAATTATCTAAAAAAAAAAAAGATGTTATGCTTCAGTAACTTCTTATCATAGAGTACCTGTAAACTCTCGGCAAAACTTCTCCATTTTATTTAATTTTTTGTATTATTTATTTACTTTCTTTTATAATTTTTTGAGTACGAATTATTTTTTAAAGTCCATCGTCTAAGTCAGCGATTACTCGGCAACACAATTTTTATAATTATTTTATAACTCTACCAAATTTCAGAACTGCACCTAATCATTTTTTCTTATTGAAAATTTACGACTTTGACCGCCCACACATGCCTTCCGCCCCGGGAGAGAGTTCTGATAGGCCTCGCTCTGTACTTATAAGCTACCAAGCCAAAAACTGCACCTTGTTATTTAATTTTGAAACTAGATTCGAAACATTCCTTTTCATCGCGATAGCCGCTTCAGCAACTTCTAGCCATATCATCATTTTTTCTGTACTTAGCCATTATTTAGCCTTCTGACAATATATGTACAGGTTCAGTTAAGAACAGTGGTAGGATTCCCTTTCTGCCTACGTGACGGTCTGGGTGGGTTTCACCATCCTACGTATTTCTGCCGCCAAATAGCAGTGCTTGCACTGTGCTGCTGTCCCGTTCTGAAGGTTATAGAGAACCAGTATCATTACAGGCTGTGAGACATTACATATTGGTTCTCAGTGGTAACGCATCTGTGACATTTGAAGGGCACAAGGAAAAAAGGAGCTCATTGACAATTTTACGTTTTTGGAATGAACTATACCATTTTACTTCGTTTTCTATGGCCAATCAAAGCACATTATTTTAAACACGATAAAAGGCGCTGATTTTTTGTAAAGTGAATTAAAAAAAAATGTACTTTAGGATAAAACGCGCTCATTGCATTCTATACCGCATAAAAAGGTGCCCATTGTCTATGAAACCACGCTAGAACGGGCTGATCGCAGCGGTTGTAACAGAAAACGCGCTCATAGTTGGCCATCTGTATTATTTTGTCATACAAATGACAGCTGCCAGATAAAAAAATATCATTTTAACATAAAAACATGTAATAATTATCGAATCAATCGATAAATATGACAATTATGATACTGGCAACCAGCATATTATAATAAAAAATAAAAATGAAAAATAAAATAATTGTCATATTAAATTGTCATTCTTGTAACATAGCAAACACCCTTTTTATATATTATTATCTCTCAAATACAAGTGTACTTATTGAAACTATTTACCTACTTTTAATATTAAAAGTATAAATTAGTATTACAAAAAAAGTAGAAATTGTTTCAATAAGTATACGAATTAAAGAACGTAATAGTTAAATTAATATGATGTATATAATATAGCTATATAAGGAGACGCTAGTAATTCAATTTTGTCTGCAATAAAATATCGTCAATTTTCCTGTATATACTCTTTGGCATAAATTTTACGACTCCTTTAGTGTACGATAGGTTTTTAAAAGTTTTTGCTTATTTATCTCAAAATGGACAATAATACTTAGGACAATCAATAAGTTTTAAGATACACGAAAAGTATTCTCATTATTAATAGATAATATAACTAATAACTATACTTTAACTTGCCAGTATCATAATTGTCATATTTATCGATTGATTCGATAATTATTACATGTTTTTATGTTAAAATGATAATTTTTTATCTGGCAGCTGTCATTTGTATGAAAAATAATACAGATGGCCGACTATGAGCGCGTTTTCTGTTACAATCGCTGCGATCAGCCCGTTCTAGAGTGGTTTCATAGACAATGGGCACCTTTTTATGCGGTATAGAATGCAATGAGCGCGTTTTATCCTAAAGTACATTTTTTTTAATTCACTTTACACAAAATCAGCGCCTTTTATCGTGTTTAAAATAACGTGCTCTGATTGGCCATAGAAAACGAAGTAAAATGGTATAGTTCATTCCAAAAACGTAAAATTGTCAATGAGCTCCTTTTTTCCCTGTGCCCTTCAAATGACACAGACGCGCTACCACTGAGAACTAATATGTAATGTCTCACAGCCTGTAATGATACTGGTTCTCTATAACCTTCAGAACGGGACAGCAGCACAGTGCAAGCACTGCTATTTGGCGGCAGAAATACGTAGGATGGTGAAACCCACCCAGACCGTTACGTAGGCAGAAAGGGAATCCGACCACTGTTCTTAACTTAAGCCAGGCATATTGCGAACAGTCTATTATGTCCCTATATGTCCGTTTGATATTTACTAGAACAAAATCTAATTCGCTAATATTTTTTTTATATAGGATAGGGTGACAAAAGAACACAGAGTGCACCTGATGATAAGTAGTTGCTGTGGCCCATAGACATCTACATTTATCCTCGTTTGCGAATCAAAATGCAGATGCGTTGTCACCCGTGAGGACTAAGATAGAATGCCTCTTGTCCAGTAAAAAGGGTCTCTGGTTCTCACTCACCATACGAAACACAGCAGTGTTAAGCTTAAACAGTTTAAACTAGTTAAACTAATTTTAACAAAAAGTAGCTTGATGTTAAAATGATTAAAAAGTACTAAACAGATTTTATACTGCGTCGTACCTACGTATAATGTAACATTTACGGTGCCTTTAATAAAGTTTAAAAATTATAAACGTGAAGGTGAATGGATACAATCTTACCTTGTAAGTGGGAGGAAAGGTAATAGGGGCCTCACGAAAATCTCGAAAAGCTGCCCCATCTTCTAAAACGGCTGTCAACTGATCGGCGTGTAGTAGCCCGTGAGGAAGATATGGAGGAAGCGGAAACTGAAAAAAGAAATACATATGATGTACGCGTAATTAATCCATGAGTTTTAATGCAATGTTATAGATTCACCTTTTAAAATTGCATGTATAGATGTGATTAAGTGATGATGATGATAAATGAAAAAACTAAGTATTCTGGCGTTGTGGGAAGACTATCAGGTGAGAGAAATGTTCGGCTGTCCTAACAAATCCATACAACCATTCGGCACACGCCGAACACAAATCTGATGATGGGTATGTTATACATCGTTTCAGGGAAATCTTACAAGAAATGCGTCATTAGTCATCAGTGGATTCAAAAGGCTCATAATTAAAAAAAAAATTGATCAGAAAAAACGGGTTACGTTCGTTTGTCGCTGGATCCGAGTTTGGATCCAAACAACTTTTATGCAAAAGCTTTTTTCCTTTCTTCCATTATTTTTTTATCACATTGAAATGGCAAACGATTTTACAATGAGGTAAACTATAAGATAGCACGCAGCCTTGTGAAACATCAGCATTTACAAGCTTGGTGTCCGAGCATGCACTGTAAATTACGACCTTTCCGGGAATTGCATAATTATTAGGAATCCCATAAGAAGGAAGCTTCGAAAGAAGCGCTTAATGTCAAACACCATCGAAGGTTTTATGTGGGCCCGACGGAAACCGTACTAGCGATCACTAATCAGTTGGTGAGATGCTTCATGAGCTGGAAGTTAATGATCGATGAGCTCGTAGTTTGACGAATCAGATCGATTACCTACTTAGTGATCGGATGCACAAAAGCTGTCTTCCAAGTCTACGGGACAACGTCTAAAAAGTGATGTAACGAAAAATATGCGTAAGAACCGGTGTCAACTCTCGAACACACCTTGTAACACAACTGAAAGCCTCAGTCAGGCCTACTCGACTAGTGGATGTCTAGGGAGAGAAGTGTTTTGCGTACTGAGCACTCCAGCCACTCCACTATGGGACCTATAGAGGCAATCATAGAAGACGGGATTATAATGGATGTTTATGCTCAGCCAAATGGCAAATGGCAGGGGGCGCCGTGATCTTGTTGCTTCATTTGCTCCGAGCAAGGTGTGTTGAGCATGATTTTATTAGAGCAAGGAAGCTTGAGCGTGGATGCTCACTGAAGAATTCTCTTATTTAACTTCGCTAATATATTATTGAGGGGAAGGGGGAGGGGGCAAGGTTACCTGCACTTATCAGGCGAAACGTAGAAGTTTACGTTAATAAGTAGAATTACTTATTCATTAATTACATTAAAGCCCACTACTAAACATAAGATTCCCACATGGCCGAATTCTTAACATTGTGTACCACACTTGGCAAACGCAGTTTTTTATTGCTTGCTTCAGGAAGATGCTTCTACCCAAATTCTATAACAGTTTAGCTCTATCATCTCTCACTACACCCACAGGATGAAATTGGGCAGTGCATTCTCTTACGCCGCCACTGCGCAGTGATATGTTCACAAAATTTTTAGACTATTACACACACACACACACACACACACACACACACACGCGCGCGCGCGCGCGCGCACGCACGCACGCATGCACTCACTCACGCACGCACGCACGCACGCACGCACGCACGCATGCACACACGCACGCACGCATTCAGGCACGCACGCACGCACGCATGCACACACGCACGCACGCACACATGCACGCACGCATGCACTCACGCACGCACGCACGCACGCATGCACACACGCACGCACGCATTCAGGCACGCACGCACGCACGCATGCACACACGCACGCACGCACACATGCACGCACGCATGCACTCACGCACGCACGCACGCACGCACGCATGAACGCACGCACGCACGCATGCCCACGCACGCACGCACGCACGCATGCCCACGCACGCACGCACGCACGCATGCCCACGCGCGCACGCACGCACGCATGAACGCACGCACGCACGCATGCCCACGCACGCACGCACGCACGCATGCCCACGCACGCACGCACGCACGCATGAACGCACGCACGCACGCACGCACGCATGCCCACGCACGCACGCACGCACGCATGCCCACGCACGCACGCACGCACGCATGCCCACGCACGCACGCACGCACGCATGAACGCACGCACGCACGCATTCAGACACGCATTGATAGTACACCAGCCAAAAGTTATAGTAAGCAGCAGGGTGTCTATGAGATGATGAGGATCACAAGGCAGAGAAGTCGGATATGTTAAGGCATAAAAATTAATAGGAATGAGGGCAACCTGACTTTATAGATAAGATCGTAGAATCTGTACTAAAACTGAATCTGCACCATACTTTTACCATTTGTAACTACAATTCACTTTGTTTAATGGATTAAATTACAACTTTGCAATAATACACTTAGTGACACAATAGTTTTATGATACTGTCTACCGTGTACTTAGAAAAATTTAAAAATAATTTGTTTTATCTACAAAGTAAAGTGCCTACAAATTTCATTACAGCAATATTGTATAAAAATGTGTATTAGTGTCTAACATTTTAGGAGTTAATTTTTATGAATATTTGATAAGCCTAGTAAAATTATATTTCAATATCATTACCTATACGTAAATATTTTTATGCTTTAGACTGTTTTGCTTGATCATTATAATGATTAGTGAAATTATGCTACAAAAATTTTATACAAGTGGATAAGTATCCCATTTAGATCTGTGTGACATTGCCTGCCAACTTACACTATACAATTACAAGCTGCAAAAAATTCCATCAAAGTAAAAAAAACCTCAGTGATGCTATTGCTGTCTATATTCAAAGTTCTGGAAAGTAACATTAGGTACATACCATCGGATGGACAGTGAAGATGTTTATCACTCTAATTAAAAAAAAACCATTTGCTTTAATACAGATGAAGCTGTAAAGCTAGGTGGTAAACAAATATCAGTATAAAACATAAGAGATGTATAAACTATCTGTTTTACGATTTAACTAGACGAAATACCCTACTTCAGTTTGTTCAATCCAGCGTAAGACAGCCGCTCGGGGCTCTCCTAATCGAAAGTTTAGGTCCCCGCACCAGAAAACATAGTCGAAATTATTAGTTACGTCTGAAAAAGATCAACCAATATGTCATTTGTATTATTGAAAGTAGCAATAACTATATACAATAAAACTGTGTTTCCCACCTTTACTTCTATGTCTACATGGTAAATTTTTTGGTAAATCAATTGATCTAATTATCCTTTTGATATCAGATACTCTTTCCTTAACTTTTTCTTGGTGGGCCGTAAGGTGCGCCGTAACGAACAAGAAGGTTGATCCAAATAACGCAAAGGAAATTGCCACAGCGCCTTTAGTTCTAAATGCAGTCCCGGGACGAACTGAGAGACTTGCATCTTCTGGCAGTGAACAATACCAAATTAAATCTCTTCTTATAAATACTGTTAAGTGAATTGTTCCTAAAAACAAAAGAAATGTATGCTTAAATTCTCATTCATTATATCAATGCAGCTGTTGCTTAATGTGCCTTTAGATGACTTTTAATAAAATTTTCATGATAGAAATCAATGGTATTATAAATTTCCAACAAATTAATAACAATAATAATAATTATAACTTTTAACAAAAAGTAAAAACCAACTTCAAATTGCCTTTAGGGGGGAGGGGGGGGGGGGGGTATTATTCTCCAAATTTATATGGGACCACCCTTAAGGTATAACTTATTTAATAAAAAAAGAATCATTAAAATCAATTCTCAGTCTGCGAAGATATCATATAAAATTCCTTAAACAATAGTCCAATATAAAACTTTTACCCTATTTTCCACCCTTGGAAGCGGAAGCTTTTCTTCAAAATTTAATGGGACCACCCTTAAGATAAGGGCTATTTAATAAAAAAAAAGAATCATTAAAATCGGTTCAAAATCTGCGCAGATATCACATAACATACATACAAAAAAAAAGACCATACACTCGAATTGAGAACCTCCTCCTTTTTGAAGTCGGTTAAAAATAAATGGGCTTTTTGGACAGTTGGCTTTAAACAATCGTCAAATATTTATATATAAATAAATAAATAAAAGATGGGTAATAAAAATGGGTAATCACAGCTACCGTGACAATGGAAAACCTACTTACCCAGATAATAAGAATGTAGTAACAAATGTGATGGTCCCAATACCTCTTGGATAGTAATTTCCCACTCTGTACGTTCTGAATAAGACTCTTGTGTGCCTATTGCAAAGATATCTGGCACATGTTTCACTTGACTAGGGAAAATAAAGTCTGCCAACTCTCTAAAAATTATAAAAAAATTTTACTTTTTGTCATTTTAATTATTGAAAAATAATAATCTTTTATTTTTCCTTCCATCACTAGTACTATAATATAACACAGCTAAAAATTGACAGCTTGTATTGCCTTATATGGAATAAATAAATATGAATTACTTATTTAAAATGTTTTTGTTTTACCTTCGGTCAATTAAGCAACAACGAAAAATAAAAAGGAGAATATTAAAACAATAAAAATATCACTAAAAATACCTTGGTGGTGGCTGTCCATTCATGTTCCATGTCCCTATAAATATCTTCACTTCTCTGTCTGGAAAAACATGTTCTAATTCAGCTGCTCCCAGCAAAGAATGGGATGCCAATCTTCCACATAGGTAGTTTCTATAAAATTTAACAATAATTTTGTTTTGCGAATTTTACGGAAAAATATATTTTATAGCAATTTGTTTATACAGCAACAAACAGCAGTTACTAGGCAATCTTTTTTTGCATGCCACACAACGCGCAAGCGTGTGGGAGTGCTCTACTCTCTTGACATGCCGCTATGTGAAGATTTTACAATATAACGTTTTTAGCATGTCTCAATTTTGACACTAAATCAATGAAAAAAGGATGTTTTGAAAACTAGATATATTAAATTATAACCATATATATATTTTTTATTCATTTGTTTAGTTATATTTACAAAAATGTTGTTAAAAATTATTCGTACGGCTGTCAGTTACTCTGTGTACAAACATATCAGAAAAATATATGCCTCAAAAAGAAATAAATCTTTCTGAATAAGTATCCATTTATCCTCAGAATGATCCCTATTGCTGGTTGGTATCAGAATCATAGATGTTTAAAAGATATTTTTTTTTCATCAAAATTTCATTTATTTTATTTAAAAAAAAAACACTCATGAGATGTGCTATTTTGAATTATCCAAATTATAATGTAATATTATGAATTTTATTTCAAATACAATACTGCATTGACATTATTAGTAAGGGTAAAAATAAATTAGAAAGAAAAGAAATAATGAGGGATTAATAACCTTTCCCTAGCCTCCTGCGTAGGTATGAGTCGCAGCACTTGTGCAGCAAGTAGTGAGTTGCGAGCCAAGCTGTCTGTGCTGCCAGCATGTGAAGCTGACCGAGTGATGGTTGATTTAGTCCTAAATAAATTAAATATGTTCAAAATTACTGAATGACCTGAATTACATTAAATATAATATAATATAAAATTTAATTCTTCCAGCTTACCTTCTTTTACGGTCCAGAGAACTGCTTCTGTCACTCTCAGGTGAAGAAGAACGATACGGAGCCCGAGTTTCATTAGATATCAAATGATCAGCTGATAAACGTTTAACAAATAATTTACTTTTAGCTTTAATGCCTTCAAGTGAAGTTGTTTGTTCAAAATATTTTTTGTCATCATCACTTTTAGGGAAAATGACAGTAGCTTTCGGAATTTCCTCAGATTTGGTTTGAGAACCAGATATGGAGTGATCACTCAAACTGTTGTTTGAATTGTTTACTGGACTTGTTGGTTTGGAATTTGATCTCGCCTTAAGACCAGGTCTTTCTAGTAAGCTTTTCGGACGAGATTTTCTAAAAAACTTTTTGCAACATTTAGGGTTGTTGTCATCTTCATTACTGTAGCGATCATTGCAATGTTGAATGTTGCTTACAGTAAGTTCAGAATCAGAATTTTTTCTGTTTGTGGTATTTTCTATGTTAGAGTCACTGTTTTGTGCACTCTGTGCTAGGAAAGGATCTGCGGGGGACATAGGTCGGGAAGGAGTTTGACTAAATTCGTCATTGGAATCGGTATCAACATAGCAGCCAACTTTTGGTGACTTTTTAACAAATAGGCGTTTACGTAAAGATAGTTTTTGTTTTGTCCTTGTAGGAGAAGTTGTCATTTTGGTTTAAAACCTATAATACTATAAATTTCAGTTAAAATTACATTTTTACTGATAATATTTAACATAACCTACAATTATTTCTCAAAGCTCAAAGTGACATTTTGCACATCTGAATTATGTCAAAGCACTATGGATACGTTCAAAATGATGTATCACAACACTACTTGCAATATAATTATTTGTAAGAACTTTTTCAACAAGCACTACAATAATCTGATAACTCACTGTTAGGCACATTTGTTAAATACATAATATTTATATATTATATTATTATAAGTTTCATATAAAGCATTACAGGTGTTGCTATGACAACATTACGATTACGGGAAATTCAACTTTAACTTATGCCTGTTGAAGACGGTGCGAAGTAGTTTGCGCAAGTATAAATCATTCATACTTGCACCAGTGTTAAATCAAACGAAATTCATGTATCTACCCAGGTTGTCCGCCAGTTCTAAATAGTATAATAATTACAACCAGTTCAATAAAAACGGAAAACTATAGTATAGTTTTCAAAACCTTTGGCGAAAAATATTGAATTGTTGTTAGTACCTACTGCGTAACGCGTAACCACGATAGCCCCGTTCAAACTTTAGTGAGGGCTAAAAAGTCTTACGCTCATCAGATGTCGCTAGTTGTGACTAAGGTGAACTTATTAACTTATTATGCATATTGTCACATTATTGTAAGGTTGCAATTTAATTATACGTTTTTCTAGTATATCATCTCATTTATTTCACTAGCGATTCAGAACAGATCACAGTCGATATTGAAATATTTAATTTGGAATGAAAAAGCTTAGGATGGGACAAAATATCATAAAATATCAAGAGAACATCTTATTCTGTATATGTGAATAGGCTTATATTACTAAGACAGCACAATTGATCTCTACTCTAGGACCACTTCACTATACTTACCTTCAGGTCAGGTGGATGCTTATGGTTGCTTTGTACGAGTAGTTAAGCACCGTCTTTTAAATAAATAAAAAGCCTTCTTTTTGTCAGGCAACTGGATCAGATTTATAACGTAAGAGTAACTACGCTGAAAGCTCACGGTAATACAGTGGCACTCACCGGTTCTAGTCTTTCCGTGCCTGGTTTAACGCTTATTCGATGAGATGAGAACGAATAGGCAAGTTACATGCAGTGCCAAAAACAGGGACAATTACGATTCACAAAACGATCACGAGCTAGGGTTACTTAGGATTCTGGTTACAGTCATCAGTCAAGAATATAGACGCTTGCAATCAGTCAATCTCAAACCAATTTATTGCATGCCGTAAGCGCAAAGCGCGCAGGTATGCTCTGCTAGGACCTAAAAATTAAGATTCCAAAGTTTTGTCGCATGAAATCGTATTTAGCAATCATATTATACATATAAATGATATAAAAAGCACATTGTCAGAAAGATAAATGATTGCTCAACTTATAAATTTTTTTTTAAATCGATTCATTGCTATTTTTATATAAAAAAGGTGTTTTAGTGGCTTATGGTGTGGATTTATCAATTGTTCAACTCAATCTATTTTTAAAACTCTTCATCTAACATGTGGGAATCCATTGAATGTAAAAGGCAGTTTAATTTTGTTTTGTTTAGTTATAATTAATTTTTTCGGCTGCTAATGTCGAAATTTTCGGTGTTTTAGCAGCCTTGTATGAAATTATTTTAGTAAATAGAGACTGCCTCACTCAGTTAATTCGGTGTTAACCGCCGTCGTGAGTGCATATTGTATCGGTTGTTTACAGCGGCTCAAAAAAAAAAAACGCTGTTCAAATAAATACAAAATATTCGAAAAACCAAATTTCATATATATTTGATTGTTATAATAATTAGAGATTTTTATAACAATATTTTAAAAGCACAGAATAAATAATAGTGTTACGTACTAAAAGTAAGTAGGATGTAATATTTACACTTAAATACGCCTTGCACTTTGTGGAGTGACCTGCATGATGATATGACGATCCAACATTATGAGTAGTGCACTTTTGGATTTTCCAAACTGTTTTTTAAATTGAAGCTTAACATAAAATTATCGGTAAATTAAAAGTATTTTTTTTAATGCGATTAGGGCACGCTCTATTGGATTTACCAATAGTTTTTCAATAAAACTATTATTGCAGATTTAATCGCGTTAATTTTACTTTTATTTTTAATTCTCGACGTTTCAGGTGCTTGTTAATTTTTACGCAGAATGAGCTTACAGTACTTTGAAATCTTGCAGTAGTATCCTTGGGTCTGGATTTAATTTTATTAATTATGCGATCCCAAGCAAATGGTACGTACAACTTTTAACATATATATGTATGGGTACTACCTACGTTACTTAATATGTGTTATAAAAAAATATTTCCTTAGGTACTGTTTTTATATATTAAGAAAAAATAAAGGCAATGTTACAATTAACATAAGTAAATTATTCTGTAAATTACTTCCATTGCCGGTACCTGGAACGAGTAAATTTTTACCGTTATATTCTGGAGTTGGCGATAAGTTTCCCCCGACAACCGACTGTATTCCATTACCTGAAATGTCGTAGAACAGAAATAATTAATTTATTTAACCTTTATTGTAAAACACTTTAATGTACGGGTTACAATGGGCGGACTTAATGCCTTATCACATTCTCTACAAGTCAACCCTGGTCAAACCCTCAATAATATATTTTAGTAACCTTAAATGCAACTACACAAAATTTACATACATACATACATATAATCACGCCTCTTTCCCATAGGGGTAGGCAGAGACCACTTCTTTCCACTTGCTACGATCCTTACATACTTGTTTCGCTTCGTCCACTTTCATTATTCCCTTCATACATGCTCTTCGGTTTAGGGTACTCTTGACCTGGCCTTTTTATGCTTATTTATATTCTATGCTGATGACCAAGTACTGCTTGCGTCTTCGGCCGAGGAGTTGCAGGAGATGGTAACTGCTGTGAGTGGAGCTTTTGTTAGAAAGGGAATGAAGATGAATGTAAAGAAGACGAAATTGATGGTGTTTGAAAGAGATGAGGCAGTGACAGACTGCAATATCGCGATTGGAGATGAACAAATTGAACAGGTGAAGGAGTTTGTGTATCTGGGTTCAAAGTTTACGATAGATGGAAAGTGTGATAGTGATATCGAAAGAAGAGTGGATGCAGGAAACATGGTGAATGGAGCTTTGCATTCCTTTATGAGCAGTCGGAAGGTGCCTAACAAGGCTCGTTTGGCTGTGCATGAGGGGGTGTTGGTTCCGACACTCATGTACGGAAGTGAAAGCTGGGTATGGCAAAAGAAACATGAAAGCAGAATAAATGCAGTTGAGATGAGAGCGTTAAGAATTATGATAGGAGTTATTCTGGGTGACAGGATAAGAAAGAGTGAGATAAGGAAACGTTGTGGTTTGAAAGAAGATGTAGTGACAAAAATTGAGAAAGGTATGCTGAGATGGTTTGGCCTTGTCGAGAGAATGAATGAAGAACGATTGACGAAAAATGTGTATAAGGCTACTGTGGATGAAAGTGTTGGAAGGGATAGACCTAGGCGGACGTTTCACAAAATTTAACATAATATATTTGACTCATAATTATCATCGATGTGGTTTATTCATGTATTGAAAAGAAATTACAAATAATTTCTTGAAACATACATAAAATGCACAGTAATTTATATTTTAACAATAAATTAAATAAAAATCTTTTTAGTTCATTACCGATGCCTTTTATTAAAAACTAGCTGTGCCCGCGGCGTAGCTCGCGTATACAGGTTTTACATAAAGAATTTGTCGTTTAGGTAAGAGAATATTAAACGATTTATTTCATTACTGTATCAATAAGTGGTAACTAAATAAATCATTATCATCAAAGTTCTAAGTCGTTTATGATAGAGCTTCTGTGTAAACGACGTTAGAAGTAGGCTTAGCCGGGGTGTACACAAAAAGGTTACGGGGGCTACTAACGCGGGAAAAAGCAACATAGAGTTGGCCATGTGCAAAACAGTCAGTACTGAGATACACTCCTACAACGCGTAAAGTTTGACCTTGCGCTTTATTTACGGTCATCGCATAACACACGCTCACTGTAACTGGAAACTGAACGCGCTTAAAACTGAAAGGAAAGTTACTTCTTAATAGAGGGTTTTTGGGCAGTGCTGCCAGATAAAAAAAACTCATTCAGCTCTAGGACAACACAAAAAGCGCTAGATTTCATGAAAACAGCGCTTTAAAAAAGCCCTAGATTTCGCGCTAAATTAACTACAAACAAAGTTTGTGTTTTTTTATATAATCGTAATAAAGAAAACAACATTAAGTTTTTTTTCTGGCAATATTTTTTTGATGTATCAATACTTCGCAGGACATCGACTTATAATTATGGCAATTGCTGTCAACAGTAGTTAGTACTGTACGAACAATAAAAATGTCATTAATTGTTTTAAAGTGCAATGTATTTCGCAACTTAGTTTCAGATGTCAGCATCTGATTGCGGTTGCTACACAGTTTCTTTGTGTTATAACTTCTAAGTAACTTTTAACTTAGCTGTGCTCTAAGCAACTGACTGAAACTGAATAAAGCAAAATAAATGCGTTGCCAAAACCATGAACGAAAACTTTAATAAAGGGGATTTCCCCGCTTATAGTCGTCGGTAAAAAAATCAAGTTGATCGCGCTAATTCTAGTTCCCAAAGCGCTAAAATGGCAGTACTGATTTTGCGTATATTATAAATACAATATCACGACAATTCGTTGCAAAATTTTTATTTTTGGTCGGGTTCCGTTGTATAGCTTCGATGGATACAAATTTCTTCAGTAAGTCTCAATACGATTCATCGGCGAAAAATCTCAACATAGCAATTCAGAAAAGTTTGTAAATTGTACAACTCCATCTATTACGTCCTTTGTGTGAGAAAACATCCTTTTTAAATCTCTTTTGTGTTTTAAGTATAAATATATTAATTATTATTGAACGTTTTTTTTACACACAAATCTTTTTATTACTATTTCTGAGATTTTATGGCGCCATTGAACAAATTCGAACCTACATTTCAAAATAATAATCATTACTTTCGATAGAATTAACCAATTTTAATAAAACAATTAAATGTAACTCGAAGATACGCTTTATGATTTTCTTAACGATTTCTTTGAAAATAAAAGATGTTTACTTTAGACGTGATGCGTTCATATAATAACAGACAGACAATTCTAAAAATTATAAAATGTTCTTATTTAATTATTTTCAGTGCCCCATAATGATTTTAGCCACCAAAATATATACACAATGTACAGAAAGAGACACAACATGTTATCATCATTTTTATTATATGTATATATTTAAAGAGAGATGGCGCTGCTAACATCTATTCTAAAAATAAAAGAGATTAATTGACGCGATTGATACATTATATAAAACGCAAGAGAACTTATAAATCAGTGCCTACACAGTAAGCAAAAACCAAAGTTTGACTCGCGCCAAAACCAACGCAATTGTTAATAGCTCTTTTAAAATTTGATTTACCACATAGAGTACTCGGCGGTAAAGAATAAATTGAGTTTGTCAACACGCAGTAGGGCAGCGAGTAATATAATAAAAATTAGCAGTAAATATGAAAACTCATCTACAGGAAAAAACCACATTGCAATTGCATTACATTTTCACAACACTACCATCTATCGAAGAAATGGGTTAACTATTGTGCTTCAGATTTAGTTAATAAGGTTAATATATTTTTGTATAATTTTGTTAATATTTAATACGTTCTTTAATACTTTTGTTTACTGCGTTTTAGATATACATAATTATATCATTATTTTACATAATTTAACTATGATTTATGATATGATATTAGTTTAAAATGCACTTGATGACTCAAACAAAGCCACCGTTGAGCAAATTCGTACCTATACTTCCCTACCCATACTTCAGAATATTTATCATAACTTTTGATGGAATGAACTGATTTTAATGAAATAAAGACTAAATGTAACCCGAAGATACACTTTATAATTTCCTTAACAATTTTTATGATATAAATTAGTACTTTATACGTGATACGTTAACAAACAAACAGACAGACAGACAGACAGAAAGAAAATTCTAAAAATGGTAGAAATGTATTTAATTACTTATTTTTAGTACCCCTCAATCACTTTTATTACAAAAATATAAAATGTACAGACATCTGCTATTTACAGTTTTATTATATGTATAGATAAAAAAGTTGACCGTGTACTAAAATAATATTATTTATACCTACTCAAAATGAGGTAATCAATATCTCTTTGTGGAATAAGGTCCCAGGTCCAACGTAGATGCATGAATACTTACCAGAGTTTCGGGATTTTCTTTTTATAAATCGTTCGTTGAAGCATATGGAGCTGGGCGGGCCAGTACAGGGTTGCACAGCACATTATATTGCTGCAGTCAGACAGTTACCATTTGAGATGTACCCGTACGTGGGCGGGCATTATCATGCATGAGCATAAAATTTTGACCCATTTCCAACCAGTGTGGTCAGACAGTGAAGAAATCTTATTCATAATAGTAACGATTATTGATTAGCACTTACCAATATTGCATAAATCATTTGTGCATGCTCGATAGTATGTCCTAAACGTCGGATCTGTTATTTCATGGTTTAGAAAATCTGGTGACTCTTCGCAGCCGCGTGTAAAACTTGCCACTACTCCGGAGGGGTCCTATAATGAACCATGAGAACTTATTTTTGTAACCTTTAATTGTCATTCCTTTGAAGTTGCTGACCATCGCCGTTTTAGGTATTTTTCATATTCTAGATGGTCTACATTTTTATATTGTTTCCCATTTACCGAAAGCAAAAGGAAAACTATTATACATATAGATTAAATTCTTTCTTTTCTACCGACTTCAAAAAGGAGGAGGTACTCAATTCGATTGTATGTTTTTTATGTGTGTTACCTCATAACTTTTTTCTAGGTGAACCGATTTCGATGATTCTTTTTTTATATGAAAGCTGGTGCTTCTTAGGTGGTTATATTAAATATAAATTAATATACATTTGATAAACTTCTGATCATTAGTTTTTGATTTGTACATTTTTTTAAATTTGACTACTTGTGTTGTAAAAGCGTATACACCACCCCAAGAATGAATTACTGACTCGGTGTAGTCGAGTAACTGGTACTACTAACTTGTGTCTATTCCTAGTATTTACAGAATGAATATCACTTATTTTTGTAAAACTACTTTTATTTATCCTAATGATCCCTAATAATCTACTGCCACTTTCATTGTATGTGTATTTGCCTAGTGTTAATCTACCAAGATTAATAGACACTATTTGTATGAATCACGCAGTAATCTAACTAATTACTAAAATTAATTAATTAATTTTAATACCTATAATTAAACTAATTCTGTTTGTTTTTTTATTGTAGGCAGATTCATATTCGATTTCGTAATAATTATAGTTGTCTAACTTTGTCGTTGGTTAAGAGTGATAATATCTTAAATCGTTACAAAACGGAACATATTCAATGCGCATGATTTTTTTGTATGTTAACAGTAAGTATGTTCACAGATTACTCAGAAACTGCTGATTTTTTAATGATAATTGTTTTATAAAATAGGTTATATATACTTACTTATTACTTTATATACTTCAGAGTGGTCCCATATGTACTGGGTGAAAAAAAGACATGAAGTTTTTTATGTAACTACGAGTCCTAATATGCGACATTGTAGTTATTTTGAACTTGTGATATGGCTCAGTCCACTCAAAGTATTAAAAATATATTTAATAAAATTAAAACCGACTTCAAAAACTAAAAAGTATAAAATAATTTCTACATAAATACATCTTCTGAAATTGGTGCTTGAATTCATCGAGATCGACTTCAGAAGCTATTATATTATATTATTTCAAAAAGTAAAGGTAGTCTTGTTTAACATTTTTTTTTTGATTTTTTTTCTTAAATTGTTTATACGAGTAGAGAGACTAGTTTCTACTACTATGTTTTGGTTGTTTATTAAAAGGTTTGATTAAAATAATTACTTACAGCTGCTTTTTTATTATGGGACATTCAGTTATGATCATTTAGAGTTAAGACTAAAGAATATTTTTAGCATGCTTTCATTATTTATTTGTGACAAAAATTATGATCATAATATAATTGCACTTTCCTGTATAAGTTACTCCGTGTAGTTGCGGGTAAAAATACCCACTACCCCATATCTTCCCGTGGGTGTCGTAAGAGACGACATAGGGACACTGAGGCAGAATATGGGCAGTAGCATCTTTCTAATAACAGCAAAACAATAATAAAAAACTGCGGTTGCCAACCCGCTCGCCAAGCGTGGCAACTATGGCAATGCAAAATAACTTTATTCATGGGGGTACATGAATCAAGTTACGAAGAGCCGGCCCCCAGTACACGGTGGCCCCGCTATTCCTGGCGACGGTGGCAACCATGGTAACCATGGGGGTTCTAAGAATCTCTGGTGGAGGTTCGGTTGCCACATAAGACGACTCGACCTGGCAACATATAACGCACGCACCCTGAGGACTGACGAGAAGATCCTGGAGCTGGAAGGAGAGATAGACAAGTTGCGCTGGAATATTATAGGATTACCTGAGGTCAAAGTAATCCTCGAATCCGGCAACTTGTACTATCACCGGCAGGACAACCATCTGTCCCAAGGAGATGTCGGATTTATCGTCCACAAGTCTCTCGTTAACAACGTTGTAAAGGTTGAGTGTCGACGAGGGTTGCGTACCTTATACTCAGAATCACCAAATGGCATTCGCTGAAAGTCACACAGGTTTACGCACCAACCTCGTTACATCCCAATGAGGAGGTGGAGGAAATGAATGAGGATATATCTAGAGCCATGCATACCTCCAAAACCCACTATACGGTGTTAATGGGAGACTTCAACGCAAAACTAGGCACAAGAGAGAATGTTGAGCAGAAGGTAGGGAAATTTGGAATGGTCCCCTTCGTGCTCTAATCCAAAGTCTCGAAACCTTTCAGCTCGAGTTACGAAACCGTTTTCAGTGCCTTGAAAGATTGCAATGCAGTGGACGATATGAATGTAAGCTCGTGGTAACTGTCCATGCGGTCGGAGCTAAGTTCTGCAAGACCCACCGAAGAAGTACACAAAAACTCACCGATCACACTCTTAATCTCATGGCTGTTAGACGGGAAATGAAGCAGCAGTCTTCAGCAGATCTGACAGATATCCAAATGCATGCGGCGGGACTTGCGCCACTTCAATCACCTCCTATTGAAGAAGCGATCGAGCGGAACCAGGGCTCCAAAGTCTTTGCCAGAGATCTGTCTGCCAGAAAGAGCCAACTGTTAAAGCTGAAGACCGAGTGTGGCAGCGTCGTTACCGGGACACCTAAGATTTTGAGTGAGATTGAGAGGTTCTATGGGCAGCTGTACACATCATCGTTGGAGCCACATGCAAGTGTGAATAACGATCCAAGAGCAAGTCTTACCCGACACTATTCCGATGATATCTCGGACGTCAGTCTGATCGAGATGAGAATGGTTCTCTAGCACCTTAAAGTGTCCAAGCAGTCCCTGGGTGAGGATGGAATTTCAGCGGAGCTTCTGAAAGTGGGTGGAAAACTGGTACTTGAAGTCCTTCAGAATCTATCGAAGAAATGGGTTAATTATTGTGCTTCAGATTTAGTTAATAAGGTTAATATATTTTTGTATAATTTTGTTAATATTTAATACGTTCTTTAATACTTTTGTTTACTGCGTTTTAGATATACATAATTATATCATTATTTTACATAATTTAACTATGATTTATGATATGATATTAGTTTAAAATGCACTTGATGACTCAAACAAAGCCACCGTTGAGCAAATTCGTACCTATACTTCCCTACCCATACTTCAGAATATTTATCATAACTTTTGATGGAATGAACTGATTTTAATGAAATAAAGACTAAATGTAACCCGAAGATACACTTTATAATTTCCTTAACAATTTTTATGATATAAATTAGTACTTTATACGTGATACGTTAACAAACAAACAGACAGACAGACAGACAGAAAGAAAATTCTAAAAATGGTAGAAATGTATTTAATTACTTATTTTTAGTACCCCTCAATCACTTTTATTACAAAAATATAAAATGTACAGACATCTGCTATTTACAGTTTTATTATATGTATAGATAAAAAAGTTGACCGTGTACTAAAATAATATTATTTATACCTACTCAAAATGAGGTAATCAATATCTCTTTGTGGAATAAGGTCCCAGGTCCAACGTAGATGCATGAATACTTACCAGAGTTTCGGGATTTTCTTTTTATAAATCGTTCGTTGAAGCATATGGAGCTGGGCGGGCCAGTACAGGGTTGCACAGCACATTATATTGCTGCAGTCAGACAGTTACCATTTGAGATGTACCCGTACGTGGGCGGGCATTATCATGCATGAGCATAAAATTTTGACCCATTTCCAACCAGTGTGGTCAGACAGTGAAGAAATCTTATTCATAATAGTAACGATTATTGATTAGCACTTACCAATATTGCATAAATCAT
The DNA here is from genome assembly GCA_963668995.1 of Parnassius mnemosyne. NCBI lineage: Eukaryota > Metazoa > Arthropoda > Insecta > Lepidoptera > Papilionidae > Parnassius > Parnassius mnemosyne. The sequence continues at coordinate 26,581,623 of CAVLGL010000093.1, read as the reverse complement.
TTGTGCATGCTCGATAGTATGTCCTAAACGTCGGATCTGTTATTTCATGGTTTAGAAAATCTGGTGACTCTTCGCAGCCGCGTGTAAAACTTGCCACTACTCCGGAGGGGTCCTATAATGAACCATGAGAACTTATTTTTGTAACCTTTAATTGTCATTCCTTTGAAGTTGCTGACCATCGCCGTTTTAGGTATTTTTCATATTCTAGATGGTCTACATTTTTATATTGTTTCCCATTTACCGAAAGCAAAAGGAAAACTATTATACATATAGATTAAATTCTTTCTTTTCTACCGACTTCAAAAAGGAGGAGGTACTCAATTCGATTGTATGTTTTTTATGTGTGTTACCTCATAACTTTTTTCTAGGTGAACCGATTTCGATGATTCTTTTTTTATATGAAAGCTGGTGCTTCTTAGGTGGTTATATTAAATATAAATTAATATACATTTGATAAACTTCTGATCATTAGTTTTTGATTTGTACATTTTTTTAAATTTGACTACTTGTGTTGTAAAAGCGTATACACCACCCCAAGAATGAATTACTGACTCGGTGTAGTCGAGTAACTGGTACTACTAACTTGTGTCTATTCCTAGTATTTACAGAATGAATATCACTTATTTTTGTAAAACTACTTTTATTTATCCTAATGATCCCTAATAATCTACTGCCACTTTCATTGTATGTGTATTTGCCTAGTGTTAATCTACCAAGATTAATAGACACTATTTGTATGAATCACGCAGTAATCTAACTAATTACTAAAATTAATTAATTAATTTTAATACCTATAATTAAACTAATTCTGTTTGTTTTTTTATTGTAGGCAGATTCATATTCGATTTCGTAATAATTATAGTTGTCTAACTTTGTCGTTGGTTAAGAGTGATAATATCTTAAATCGTTACAAAACGGAACATATTCAATGCGCATGATTTTTTTGTATGTTAACAGTAAGTATGTTCACAGATTACTCAGAAACTGCTGATTTTTTAATGATAATTGTTTTATAAAATAGGTTATATATACTTACTTATTACTTTATATACTTCAGAGTGGTCCCATATGTACTGGGTGAAAAAAAGACATGAAGTTTTTTATGTAACTACGAGTCCTAATATGCGACATTGTAGTTATTTTGAACTTGTGATATGGCTCAGTCCACTCAAAGTATTAAAAATATATTTAATAAAATTAAAACCGACTTCAAAAACTAAAAAGTATAAAATAATTTCTACATAAATACATCTTCTGAAATTGGTGCTTGAATTCATCGAGATCGACTTCAGAAGCTATTATATTATATTATTTCAAAAAGTAAAGGTAGTCTTGTTTAACATTTTTTTTTTGATTTTTTTTCTTAAATTGTTTATACGAGTAGAGAGACTAGTTTCTACTACTATGTTTTGGTTGTTTATTAAAAGGTTTGATTAAAATAATTACTTACAGCTGCTTTTTTATTATGGGACATTCAGTTATGATCATTTAGAGTTAAGACTAAAGAATATTTTTAGCATGCTTTCATTATTTATTTGTGACAAAAATTATGATCATAATATAATTGCACTTTCCTGTATAAGTTACTCCGTGTAGTTGCGGGTAAAAATACCCACTACCCCATATCTTCCCGTGGGTGTCGTAAGAGACGACATAGGGACACTGAGGCAGAATATGGGCAGTAGCATCTTTCTAATAACAGCAAAACAATAATAAAAAACTGCGGTTGCCAACCCGCTCGCCAAGCGTGGCAACTATGGCAATGCAAAATAACTTTATTCATGGGGGTACATGAATCAAGTTACGAAGAGCCGGCCCCCAGTACACGGTGGCCCCGCTATTCCTGGCGACGGTGGCAACCATGGTAACCATGGGGGTTCTAAGAATCTCTGGTGGAGGTTCGGTTGCCACATAAGACGACTCGACCTGGCAACATATAACGCACGCACCCTGAGGACTGACGAGAAGATCCTGGAGCTGGAAGGAGAGATAGACAAGTTGCGCTGGAATATTATAGGATTACCTGAGGTCAAAGTAATCCTCGAATCCGGCAACTTGTACTATCACCGGCAGGACAACCATCTGTCCCAAGGAGATGTCGGATTTATCGTCCACAAGTCTCTCGTTAACAACGTTGTAAAGGTTGAGTGTCGACGAGGGTTGCGTACCTTATACTCAGAATCACCAAATGGCATTCGCTGAAAGTCACACAGGTTTACGCACCAACCTCGTTACATCCCAATGAGGAGGTGGAGGAAATGAATGAGGATATATCTAGAGCCATGCATACCTCCAAAACCCACTATACGGTGTTAATGGGAGACTTCAACGCAAAACTAGGCACAAGAGAGAATGTTGAGCAGAAGGTAGGGAAATTTGGAATGGTCCCCTTCGTGCTCTAATCCAAAGTCTCGAAACCTTTCAGCTCGAGTTACGAAACCGTTTTCAGTGCCTTGAAAGATTGCAATGCAGTGGACGATATGAATGTAAGCTCGTGGTAACTGTCCATGCGGTCGGAGCTAAGTTCTGCAAGACCCACCGAAGAAGTACACAAAAACTCACCGATCACACTCTTAATCTCATGGCTGTTAGACGGGAAATGAAGCTGCAGTCTTCAGCAGATCTGACAGATATCCAAATGCATGCGGCGGGACTTGCGCCACTTCAATCACCTCCTATTGAAGAAGCGATCGAGCGGAACCAGGGCTCCAAAGTCTTTGCCAGAGATCTGTCTGCCAGAAAGAGCCAACTGTTAAAGCTGAAGACCGAGTGTGGCAGCGTCGTTACCGGGACACCTAAGATTTTGAGTGAGATTGAGAGGTTCTATGGGCAGCTGTACACATCATCGTTGGAGCCACATGCAAGTGTGAATAACGATCCAAGAGCAAGTCTTACCCGACACTATTCCGATGATATCTCGGACGTCAGTCTGATCGAGATGAGAATGGTTCTCTAGCACCTTAAAGTGTCCAAGCAGTCCCTGGGTGAGGATGGAATTTCAGCGGAGCTTCTGAAAGTGGGTGGAAAACTGGTACTTGAAGTCCTTCAGAAGGTCTTTAATTCCGTCCTCCATGGTGGCACCACACTGTAGGCTTGGAGCAGAAGTGCGGTGGTCTTGTTCTTCAAGAAAAGCGACAACGGTCTCTTGAAGAATTGCAGACCGATTTTCCTCCTGAGCCGCGTCTACGTGCTGTTTTCAAGAGTCATTACGAATCGTCTCGCATGCAGAATCGACGACTTCCAGCCTCCCGAACAAGCCGCTTTCCGAAAAGGCTTTAGCACCCTAGACCACATACATACCCTTCGGCAAATTGTACAGAAGTCCGAGGAGTACAATTTGCCACTATGTCTGGCGTATGTGGAATATGAGAAAGCCTTTGGTTCCGTCGAAATTTTGGTGGTGCTGCAGTCCCTTCAGCGGTGCCAAGTTGTCTGTGGCTATATCGAAGTGCTGAAGTGTTTGTACAGTAGGGCTACGATGGCTATATGAGTACAGAACCAGAGTACGAAACCTATCCAACTGCAGAGAGGTGTAAGTAAGACAGGGTGACGTTATATCCTCGAAACTCTTCACCGCTGCATCGGAAGACGTTTTCAAGCTACTGGACTGGAAAGGATACGGTATTAACATCAATGGCGTGTAAATCACTCAACTTCGATTTGCCGACGATATAGTCTTTATGGTAGAATCGTTGGATTACCTAAGCACTATGCTCAATGACCTCAATAGTGTTTCCCAACGGATAGGTCTTAAGATGAACATGGACAAAACAAAGATCATGTATCACGTCCATGTCACATCTATGCCGGTAGATGTTGGGAGCACACAAGTTCGAAGTCGTTGACAAGTATGTTTACCTGAGACAAATAGTCCGACTAGGTAAGTCCAACTTCGACCGAGAGGTCCATCGACGGATTCAACTCGGCTAGGCAGCGTTCGGGAAATTACGACACATCTTTTCGTCAGCTATATCTCAAAACTTGAAAGCGAGACTGTACAACCAGTGCATTTTGCCAGTTATGACCTATGAAACTGAGACGTTTTCCTTCACTGCTGGCCGTATGAGGAAGCTCAAGGTCGCTCAGCTATGGAGAGGGCTATTCTCGGGGTTTCTCTGCGTGATAAACTTAGAAATGAGGATATCCGCAGTAGAACCAGAAATAGACCGACATAGCCCAACGGATTAGTAAGCTGACGTGGCAATGGGCCAGCCATATACCTCGAAGAACCGATAACCGATGGGGAAAAAAGGTTCGCGAGTGGTGGCCTCGTACCGGGGAACGAAGTGTAGGGCGTCCCCCCACTAGATGGAGTGACGACCTGGTAAGACATGCAGGAAGTCAATGGATGTAGGTGGCTCAGGATCGTGCTTTGTGGCATTTCTTGGGGTAGGCCTATATTCAGCAGTGGACTTGTGATCGGCTGTAACGATAAAGATGATGAATGATGTTTAAGTAACCTGAATAAGAATAAGAAATAAGAAGAAGCCGTGTGATGGCGCTATTATGGAATCCATCTGACTATTTCGTCCCGTGGATGTTTGTTGTAAGTGACGACTATGGGAGATTTTGTATCAATGGCATCTCGTTTAAGCTAGACATAAGATACTTAGACCAGAAAAGGGCAGCAGTATCAACGTCTGGTATTGCGTTCGTCAATCCGTCTGTCAAGCGTTACGATTAATGTAAATCTTCCCCAAAACCTAAAACAGAAGAGGCCTTATCCAGCATTGGATTTTCACGGGCCAATACAGAAAGATGGAATGCAATAACACTATATTCGTTAATTAGTATAATTTTTTCATCCCTACAGCTGATCTCCAAAAAGTTAAGAACTTTTCTGTAACTCTATACTTACAATGAATTCCTGTCGCATAATTGTGCAATAGGTAAAAGGACAATCAACGGTTGCTGTTGAGTTTGTTATGGTTAGACAGGACTGATCTGAGTCCACTGATGAAAAACTGCACGCGTAGCATCGTAGTTGAGCTGCGAAAGTTATTTATTACTGATTTCCAATGCAACTATCCGAGAGATAATATATCACTGATTATACTACCTCTTGGCTGAATATATTATCGTTATAATAATGTAGCAACCCTAAGGTAGCAATTATGTAAAGTATGAGAGGTATATCAAAAGAATCCAGTGGTCTGTACCTGAGCTCGTGTAATTTTCAATTTTATTCCAAATTTTAAAATCAGAACTGCATGTGAGGTGTGCCTCAAGGGCTAAGCACGGTAGCCTTAAGCTTGAAAAGTAACCCAAGTTCAATCCCCGCTGGCGCCACTGAGAAATTATTTATTGCAATTTTTAGTACTGATTGCTGATGAACATGCTCACTGGCAGAGGAATATATCGTGGGGGAATCTGCATATCAGATAGTTTTAACAATATATCGAATACAAAAATATTTCGAATACATGTGAAGTCCGGCAACACACATTTTACGTGGTAGAGCCATGCTGCAGCTATATTATTGGTATAGTTGTAGCACGAATGGGTCGGCTCAACCGGGGAAGGACCACGCTCTCACAGAATATCAGCGTAAAATAGCAGCTTAACGCTGCTGTGTTTCGTATGGTGAGTGTAGAGAACCGGACACCATTTTTAATGGAAATGAGGTATTCCATCTTAGTCCTAAAGATTGACAACGCATCTGCATTTTGATTCTTAACGAGGATAGATGTAGATGTCTATGGGCCACAGCAACCACTAACTATCAGGTAAACTGTGTGCTCGTTTGTCACCCTTATATTATATTAAAAAACATCATTGGAGCAGCGTCGCGGGCATTTCCTTTCAATCACAAAATGAGAGGAGGCCCGTGCCTAGCAGTAGAACATATAAAGGCTAAAAATTTGATATCGAAGACATGCCAATATCCACTATAGTAGAGCGATATACATGCTCCAAACCCTGCTAATAGATGTTATTTTATTACTTGACAACAAAATTGAATCGGTAATAATATGCAGTATATTTTATGTGCCTTTAGTAAACAGAACATTTTAGTCACAAGCTAATAAGAAGTAATAAATATTATTAAATGTTTTCACACAGTTTTTTTTCAGTTTTCACACACTTTTACCCAATATTTGTAGACTTAGACCTAATAATAGATAACAATAATTTTTTTTGCAAGATATTTGCTATGGGTGTGACTTATACGAGTACCTGAACCTAAACCCAACTTAGCAGTTTAGTTAAACATAGGGAAGGACGATTGAGGAGAATATTTAATTATATTTAAAAATTTTATTTATAATAATAAGTAGCTTAAAAATACACAGGCCATTTAAACTATACATTTTTTTGGAAGGGAATTATTTTACCCATCTGTTTCTTTATACGAGGGTAGGCAGAGATTATGGACTTCCATTTGGCACGATCCTGATACGCTTTTATGTCTTCCTCTTTCGCTTTTTCGCATCCTTATATCAACGCGTATAATATAAGCTCGTTGATTAAGGGTACTAGTTTGGTTTATCTTCAATCGCTAATTTGATCGATAAACTATATATTTCAATATAATACTGAATATAGTAACCGAGTTTTGGTTACATCGTTTTAATAGTTTCGTGAAACATTTTATCTTTTTGATAGGTATTAGGTAGATTCTCACAAATGTTTCAGCATTCCATCTTATCTACTAGTTGTAAATTATAACCTGATTGGAATAATAATGTTACATACCTGAAGTTGTATTAATTACACTTAAAATTAACAATAAAAATATTTTGTAAAACATTTTCTTCGTATTAACAGCAGCTATTTCACTCAAGTAAACGTTTTTTCCTGAATCGATTAAGTAGAAGTCTGACTCATAAATAATTAATTAGTTTGTATCTTATCTTTGTTCCTTCTTTTGTTGTGTTTGTTATCATTGATATATCAGATATGTTTGCTATAGATTACTAATTTATATTTAGATAATCATGTTATAAAGAGTTAAACGGTCCTAAGGTATTTTAAAAGTTAGTTATCTGGCATCATCATTCTTAAAACAGTTTAAAACTAATAAAATAAAAATAATTTTACGTAGTTCGTTATGTATTGTTTAATTCTCGACGTTTTGGTCGCTTTACAGCACCCAAGATCACGGGGACTGAGATGTTTGATGTGGCTACTGATTTCCAGCACGTCTACCAAGTATTGCACGATAACATCACTGGGTCCAGCTTCAACGTCCAGAGTGACTGATTAACACGGCCACAGTCGAATGTGCGCTTGCTGTAGTACCTAACATATGTCAGAGGAGACACAGATAAGATTGGCTACATATTGAAGTGGGTTTCCGTAAGAACAACTATAAGCCGCCGAAGAAGATTAGTCAGTTTTTACTATCCGTCAAGTGTAAAAAATGCAGGTGTGTTCAAGCTTGATTGTGATGTGGATGGTGGAAAGCATTGTCATGAACTACTTTCATGACAATGCTTTAGCAACAAAAACAAAACTGAACAAAAATTACTTTCTCGTATTCCCATTTTTATTTTTATAAAACAATAAATAAATCAATTACGTCTATACTAAAAGAGACATCTTTTCAAACTTTAGATTACCCAATTAATACTTATTTATCTCGACCGAAAGTAATGGATGACGACTAAAAAAATGCAACCTGTATTTTATTCTCAGACGACATCCTGGCTCCTAACAATGTGAAAACTCTTGAAGGCCTTCGTCAGAAGCATCCTTTGATCAATCAATCTCAGAGTTTACCACTGCCCCGAGACTTCTATGCAACCATTACAAATGTCTGAACAAATGATATATGCGGGTGATATACCGCGTGATACAGCTAATACAGTATAAATTGTTTCCTATTATCTCGCTCTGTGTGCTGTTAATATAGCTTTTAACTCTTAAAAAATACAAATTTATCAAATATATTGAAAAAGATTATTACATCCAAACCATTTTATGGACCACTTTGAGAGACAATCAATTTTTTTCGATAAAATTACCTTAGTATTAGATTGAAGTAGACATCTGGCATGGAGTATTCACATAGCGGGGTGGTCGGTGGTGTGTTAACCCCGTCATCGAAAGTCAAGTAGGTGGCAAAAAGTGAGCCTTTAACAAAAGTTCTCTTGGACAGCCTTGGCGAGAGATCAGAAAGCACGGGTTCCCGAAGGAAGGCGAGCTAGTCTCTCGCCAGTTATGCCGATGTGCTCTGACTTTGCCTTTGAAATGACTCTTTGAAGGATCTGAAGGCGGAATTATACTTCTTTTTAAGAGCGCTGGTGTTTACACCCCGGGACGTCGATGCGTCAGTCCATGCCCGGTAGTACTTCTGCTTATAGCGTGATGCAATCTTATAGGACCCACCAAACCTTGACTGGGATCTGCTTCCCATGGGTAACAGTGAAGTACCACATCAGGGACAGAATCAGCAATAACGTTGGGATCATCTGGCGAGAAGCAAACCTGCCTCCAATGATGCAAAAAAAGACCGCATCCTGTCCCAATCGTGTGTGACGTAGCGTGCCTTAGACAGGCCCTGTATCAAAATTTATTGGGGGAAGATTAAAGAAATTTTTCCCAAAGGGAACAAAAACGCTTGCATTGAATTAAATAATTATATATTGGTTATAAGCTATTACTTACAATTAACACTTCTAGAAACTAAACTAGCCAAACAATTCAAATCAAATACACACTTTTGCACGCCTCATAACGCAAAGCGTTATTAGGTAGTGCTTTACTGTCGACACGCCAAGGTCAAGCGATTTAGTGTTCTTAAAATGCCTCTATTATAACCATATTGCACTTATACTACAGAATAATGCTGATACGATAATATGAGTAGCCGTAACAAGAAAACACTCTAATTAATCCATTTCATATTTTCTACAAAATCATTTTATATTGCTACTTAAAAAAAAACTGATTGAAAAAAATTTACGTGTACGTCAGGATGTTGATTTTGTATGTGGTCACGATAACTCTCGAGATAAGTAATTGACGTATAGAGACCGGGTTTTTTTATTAGCTTCAGATTACATCAACTGGTTCCCTATTTCATATCAATAGCCTAGTACGCGTAGTAGTATGTTAATAAAATGATTTTCAAGTTTATGAGTTTTATTGCTATTAAAAATTTAAAGGGGCTAATTTTTGTGACACACACACACGTGATCATTTGAGATAGAGAGAGAGAGAGAGAGAGAGAGAGAGAGAGAGAGAGAGAGAGAGAGAGAGTGGTACAGGGGTCAAAGAGCCACATGTGGCTAGCGAGTCACTGTCCGCCACAGAATACTTTACTCCTAGCGGAGACTGTCCGCCGACTAGTACTGATTTAGGAGTTTATCAGAAATAGACCAGAGATAGTCAAAACATATCCAAAATGAAGGTTACTGTTACTGGTCACAGTATTTTTAGTCTGTTTTATTTTTGAATTTTATGCGAAAAGTTAAAGGAAGAATAAAAACTACAAATATTTATAATATTATATTTATTGCATGTTTATACACATGCAATAAATATAATATTATAAATGCTAATAGGAATATTATAACTATTATTATAATATTCCTATTATATATCCTATATACCAAAGGGAGTATTTACTTACTTTCTCAATATCATATTTATTTAATAATCATTCATTTTAAATTAGAACAATACAAAACTTATTTTTATTGTTGCTTTCTATGGTTAATTATGGTTTACTAGAAGCTATATTTCCACTCTACGTACTATTATTTTTTCTGTGACTCTACTCATACAGTGTTAAAAGATTTATCAGCGATACATCATAGGCTTGTTATACCTCGTTTTGAAATAATTAGCTATGAGTCGCGTATAAAAAACATGTATTTTACTCAGTTTGAGGCTCTCTTCAAACAGGTTAAGACACAGCATTTTTAACGTGGATTTTAGCTAATTAATTTTAAGATATTTAATATAATGGATTTCAGCAAAATAACCTCTAACTCTATAAACTACTTTATAAAGTGTATTATCTATATAACATTTATCTTTAGTGAGCATAAAACAAACAGGGGCCGCCGACGTACCGGACTCCTGTGTTGCTATATGTGAGTGAGACTTAAGACTTCCCCTTGAATTGCTTTCTATGTACTAATATTTCAAACAGCAAAATAACTAAGGCTGATATTATCCCGTAGAGTAACGTTAACAGCGCCGGGTAGAAATCTGTCATGTTGACAGAACCGAACTTTCCGCCCTTAGCAATGCATATTGGCTTTTTTGAGTACACGATTTTATTTATACGTACATTAAAACCATGCTCTTGACTTCTGAACGATCTGAAAACAAAACGTATTTTTTACGCCTGACGTAAATAATCTAGACATGATTACCCAGTCTGACTTTCTATATTCGGTAAAAATATAGTAGAATTTATGCGGGAGGCCTAGAGTATATTCATTTCAGTGGATTCTTTTTTTTGTGGAATTTATTACAGAGTGAAAACAAAAAAGTAACACCCGAAAATGTGAATGAAATAAAAACTGCATATATTGCCCCATGAAAAGTAAAAAAGTAGCAGCTTACATACAAGTTACTACTGGGCAATGGCCGCAGAAAGTTTTTGCCCAAAAAAGTGTTTGCTGCGCTGATTCCAATGCGGGACGACCTCAACTGGGAAACTTCTTAGATATGCAGGTTTTCCTTCACTTCACTTAACACAATCTTACCCATTGAGTTATATGTACTACGTACTAGAGAAGCCATTCCGAACCTTGACTATGTTCAACTGAACTGTAGTGCAATCCATACAAACTAAATATTGCGTAAATTGAAGATTTGTGAATTCCATAAAATAATTATTATTACATTTTATTTAGAAATATGTTTGTTTAGATTAAATTAAGATATTTTATATTAAATTCTTATATTTATTTTATATTAATATCTTATTTTATATCAATTTAAAGTTTTCGCTCATGCGCGACTACTACTACTGCGCATGCGCGAAGACATAGAGTAGGACACAATTTTTGTTTGGAATGGCTTCTCTAGTACGTAGTACATATAACTCAATGTTCTTACCTATTTCCGCTGCCAAATGGTAGTATTTGCACTGCTACGTTCCCGTTTGAAGAGTATACAGAGCCAGTATAATTGCAGCCTATGAGGTATTCCATCTCAATGGTTCTTTGCCATGTTCTTCTTCACCGATTAGCTCTTAGCTAACCAGAACTTGATAATTGCGTTCAATTTTAATAGTGGTGACAGGGATCGAATTCAGGTTGTTCGAGTAATCTATACAAATGAATAAAAATGAAGTGTCTGTTAGTAATGTCAAAATAAGAGCTTTTTACTTAATGCATATGAAAGTATATATATGGTACTTATAACAAAAATAAATAATTTATAATATGTTTGTTTGTCCGTCTGTCTGTCTGTTCCTGCTAATTTTCAAAATGGCAGGATCGATTTTGACGGGACTTTCACTGGTAGCTGATGTTGTAAGGAGTAACTTAGGCGTCGCGGGGAACAGCTCCTACGCTTATAAAATTGAAGGCGAATGCTTATCCTTTGAGCTATTACGGCCTTCATACAAATATAAAATAATTTAAGAATTCTTACCCTATTTTGAATATTTCTTTATAAGGAGAGTCTTTTCGGCAAGTTTGCCATGGTTTGTTGTTTACGAAATACGAAATTTCACGAAGACCACACTTTTCATGTTCATAAAAATATTGTTCCACTAACCGGTATCCCAGCCCAGTGTTCATATTGAAAGCAAATGGTTCCTGGAAATATATCGTAGCTCAATAACTTAGTGAGTAATTAATGTAATTACAATTTCAACAAATTTAAATATTATATCATGTAGATTTGACTATGTTCATACCTTTTGAAGTTTCCTTACTCCGTCCTCTAGTTTCATGAAATTTGCCTTTGAACCACGCGGAGCGATCTTATTTTGATAAATCGCTTTTTTGACTGGTTCTGTAGCAGTCTGCCAGCGTAAATATGAAAATATTTTTTTAACTTTTTTGATCTTTATAATTAATTTATCAGATTTAATGAATCAGAGATTTAACCTAATCTAAGTAAATCATCATGAGTATCATCATTACAGCCCATCACAAGTCCACTGCTGAACTCCCCACAAGAAAGCACGGCTCTCCTAAGAAATGCCAGAAACCTCAGTCCTGAGTCACCTGCATCCATCGATATGCTGCATCTCTTACCATTCCATTTAGTCCATTAGTGGGGGACCACCCTATAATTTTCTTACAATAACGAGGTTGCCACTCGAGATCCTTTCTTCCAGAACAGTTGCCGGTTCTTCAAACTATATGGCTGGCCTATTTACTCTTACTGATCCCTTAGACTATGTTGCTTACTTTGGTTCTATTGCGGATATCATCATTACGAAGCCTATCACGCAGAGGAAATCCAAGCGTAACATCTATTGCTCGCCAAGCGACCTTGAGCTCATACGGCCTCATACGGCCAACAGTAAAGGCCTACGTCACAGATTCAACGAAGCATTCCGTCTTAGTCATCTAGTCGGAAACGCATCCGCCTTTTGATTCTTTATCGATAACAGATGTAGGTTGATGCCATACAACAAAAAATAGCAGCATAATGTTGCTGTGTAAGATTTATATCTTGCAAAGGACGGTGTTATTTAAGAGGATTGTTAAGCTGAAAATATTCAAACAAAAAGAGCCTATTCCGTTTTAAAAGGCGGGCAACGCACCTACAACTCTCCTGGTGTTGCAAATGTTCATGGGCGTCGGTGATCACTTACCATCACATTATCCGTACGATCGTTTACCTCCTATTTCATAAAAAAAGGTAAATTGCGCAATGCCCGTATGTAGCTCAGTTCGTATTGAAAATTTCATTAAAAAAAAATACAAAAAAAATGCTTGTTTTTTATTTTGGCAATCAATATTATACTAGTATTACTCGTTCACTACTCGTGTCGTTACTCAAATATTTTTTTAATGCGACGTGCTTAAGATACATGTTATGTTTATGACTGAATGAGCATTGTTAGATGGTTAGTATGGATTGTGTACAGTTGGTAAAATATGTAAGCTTACCGAAAACAAATATCTGTTGTAAACTATATCCTCTGCACCAAGTTCTAGCTTTGAGTTGAGGAGGTCCGATAGAGTGCGGATTTGGTTAGAAGTCGATTGCAGCAAAGCCACAATACTTGCAGAATACGACGTGTACAGGAACACGAAGGTAAAAAATAGTATGAACATCACGACGCGTCCGAGAGAGCCTGTAGCATCCAAATACAAAGTGAGCCGTGGTAGAACAGTACTGAATCGCGCAGTGCATTTTAATATGTACTGACCTTTTAGTTCCGTTGAACTTCCTTGCTGTGATATAGCACTTATAACCATAATAGCAATGTCGCTTACATTTGGTTGTAGTATGGTATGGTCTATCTGGAATTCGTTTTTCATTTATATTTTTCCTTTATTGTACATATTATAAAGAATTTGGTTTGCAGGACTGTACACATATTGAAATTTCAACGAGGTAAATTAGAGGTTCATAAGTAAATGCGTTTGATTCGCGGATTTTAATGAGATATTCACCTATTGATAGTCTGATTATCGAGAAACTTGGGGTTTTGAAAATCCAGTTAGGTATTATTATAATGTATTAATTAGTAGGATTATAATTGATTTTTGTGAACAAAAAGGTCAAAATTAATTATTTAACCACTTCAGGGAATATTGTTGTTGAATGAATAACTGTACTGATTCCAATGGAATTTCCATTTCTATGCAGCCATTATCCTATATTAGTTCCCAATTATCTCAGTAAAAGCAAAAGAAGGGACACAGCTTACCTCTATAGTTACAGAGTAAAAAAAAATAATATTAACAAATCAGTAGTGCTGATTGTGTAACTGTTTTTGTAATTGTGTTACCGGCAGTGATCGTAGTAGGCATCGCTTTGACGTTTAACGATTGGTTTCTTTAATAAGGACTTGTCTGACAAAAATATAGTATTTTAAGGGCCCCCGAGACGGTCAAACGGTTTGATTCAAACACGTAGATTTTGGTTTGAGTCAAACCAATTTGATCGTTTACGCGGTTGGTTTGACAGGTTTGATCAAACGTTACGTGTTTGAAGCTCGTTTGATGGAAATTTATATTTTGATTTTGTTTGAAGCACCGTTTGTTCGTCTTCGCGATGTGTTTGATCAAACCTCATCAGTCTTGTGCTGAATTTCCAAGCGATACGTTCTGTGTGGTTTCCAAAATGCTAAATACCTCAATGTAGACAATTTTTGATTTACTGGAATAGCTTCATGTTCCAGTATCCTGTTTTTGAATTAATGGTCGAACTTTATTCAATCAATTTTTATAAGAATTATTGTCCATCCTCAGAAAGTTCTTATAAGTACGCTAGTATCTAGTACTCTTTGTAGATGTTCGTGTGTGAAACGATATCTTAATTTGTACCATTCTTTGCATCAAATTATTTTTCTTTTTTACTTATTATTTAAGCAAGACATTAATACAGTAAACGCGAGAAAATCTTTATCCATAGTCGATGGCATTTTTTGAAACCGCAATAGGACTTTCTTGTTTGAACTTTTTTTGATGCAAATTCAAAGCGACATCAAACGGTTTGGTCAAACACGTGAGGTTTGAATCAAACTGTTTGACCGTCTCGGGGGCCCTTTAGACATGATTTTAACGCTTGACTATTCATACTTCTTAAAATAGTATAAACTAGGCAAAAATATGCGCATATCTGTAATACTCAATTAAATTATCTATCGAATGGATTTTTAAAATTATAATTCAATCGCCGGGAAAAAACCTTAACGTTCGAGTTTTAAGTGATAACCATATGATATTTTTCGATAATGTAAAAGGCATGATAATGAATTAGATTCTTAATTATAAGCAAAAACGTTTTATAAAAGTAACTTTTTGCCGCAGTGGAGATGAGGACGTATAAAGCCTTTTAACGCCGGAAATCCTCGCCTTAATAATCTTATTTTTACATTTATATTACATTATATTATTTTTTATATTAATATTTTTATTGTACAGTGCTATGGCTATGTAGCTCAAGGGCGTTACTTTCACAGTATACGAGCAGCCTATTTACCATACCACGCGATTTAACATGTGCAATGTGCTCGACCACTGACCTCTATATATGGACTGGCTACACACCGTGACATAAAGAGGCGATATGATTTTCGCCATTTTAGCGCTGACAGAAGAAGTGAGCGTCCACGGAATTAATGATAGAGATAAGACTGTCTGTCTACGGGTGTATTCCATGACCCGTAATAGGTAGACAGTTGAAATTTTCACAGAATGAAAAATAAAAAGAAAGGGGGAGGAGCCCCTAGAAACGCGTTTTTTTGTTATCAGTTATTTACAACTTTATTTTCGAAATTCAAATTACAATATTGATAAACAATACCTAATAAAAAAAAAAACTAAAACTGAAGTTATCATACAGGCCTACCCCCCGCGGTATAGTGCCAAGAACGCTGGCTGCGTTTACTCTCTGAATGGCTATGATTAGCCTTTGCGCGAGAAAATAAGCAGCCCTCTTATCACCAGCAGCGACGGATGAGTCGCGGATAGTTCTTTTAGGAACTTCACCGCACGTGAACCCCACGGGCCTATAGTCTCTACAGCAAATGGCACAAATATGTACTCATCTCAGAGACTCATATTTGGGCTACTTACTTAGTTCAGTTGCCTATGATGCAGCCCCTGCTTTACCCCTTTACGAAGTACCCCTGAGATGAGAGGCTGCCAAAGTGTATTCGCAAGTAGTATACCACACTAAAGCTTTATCTCTCTCCCAAGCATCCAAAGTCATATCCTCGGGTCTCCTGCCATCGTCTCTAAATATTCTACAAAGCTCTAAATCCAAGGGAACAATTATAGAGACACGAGCTCTTCAGACGACGTCGTTCAACGAATCGTGACGGTACAATATAACATTAAAGAATACCATATTATTATTATACGGTTATTTAACTGTGTAATAAAAATATTTGACCAAGTAACATGTTACACCAGAGTAACTTACCTTCGAATAATTTTACTCTTTGTTCTTACTCTCAGATAACTTTGTTGGTGTTTTTCCAACACAAATGTGGAGTAGCCAATACTGGGTATTGTTACTCTAGAGTTTGTGAATCAATGAAAACAGTAAGATTTGATAATTATCTTTCTCGGTGACTTTGGTTGTTAATGGATATGGGTAGAAACATCGATAAGTATTATAGACAAGGAACTCGACAACCCATAACATATAAAGCCAAGTGTATTGAATTAAGTGCCTATATTATCAAATAGTTTAATTTTTTTTAAATATTAGCCTTAAATTCACTACTTGTTGAATGTTATCCCACTTTCCTTTTGGTAACGAGTTTTACATATTACGCAAACTCTCATTTTACATATTACCAAAAATCTAAAACTAAAAATCAGAAATATATAATTTTTGTTATATTACTAAAATCAAACATATTCAAACTACACAAAATACGTTAATTTTTTCGTTTAAAAGTTTAAAATACAGAGATAAGATTTAAACAACAGAATACATAGACTTTGGTATATTTACTCAATTTTAGTTCCCGGTTACGAACAATGATGGCGCTCCAATTCACTAATTAGCACAAACTACCAAAGCACAAACATTTTGTAGTCCAACGTATGTACTTGTATAGTATAGAATATGGTATAAAGGTCAGAGTGCTCGACGGAAATCGTGAATCGTAAGGACAACTGTTTGTTGCATGTTTCAGACACAAATCAAACAAAAAAAAATTCCAAGTGATGTGTATTATGCTAAAACGCGCGTCGGACACTGCCTTGTCCTAACAACTCTCTCAGAAATATATGATTTTTAATCTAATTTTTGGTACAAAATATATCATAATGAAAAATATTCTCAACATATTTACACAACTGCACCATTAAGCTTTATTTCATACAAAGATACCCATCTCTTATATTCGGGAGCCTTTTGTTGATTTATACCTTATCGGTGGTTTTTTGGCGGCTGGCACCCAAAACAAAGTGTGCACAGAATGAGAACACTTTATTCAGATGTTTTTTTTTGTGTAGGTTTTAAATTTTTCACTTTTGGACACAGTCTTTTTCTTATTTGAAGATGTTAGGAGTCTTTCACGCTGCCCCTAAATACATGTTAGCGGATTGCACGTCAAGCTTTCAAAAAAATATTCACACATTTTTCCTAATATTTCGTTTTATCGCCGAGTTATTTCACATCAGCAAAGACTTCAGATTAAAGCATAAATAAGTATTTTTTATTCTATTCTATTCTTTCCTATCCTATCTTATCTCATGCTCTCCTTCCCTGTTCTACCTTATTTTATCTTTCTATTCTATTCCAATCTATTCTGGGTTGGGTCACCTAAGTACCAACTCTTTCTACTTGACCGCATTCAACTCGAGTTCCCATCTCATTTAATTTTAATAGCATTTAGTATGGGGAGTGCTCCGAGGAATTTTCCAGATTATTTTCAGTAACCAAGCTTCACCATCGCACGTTTTAACAAAATTCTCAATACTATCGCACCATATGAATGCTTGGTGGTTCACCGCCGATTGTCCTGAAGTTTTGTTCCTCGTATGACTTTTTTGTGTTTTGAACCTCCAAGAAAGAAATCTACTCATTCCTCAATGCTACTGCTATTATTTTGGTGTCGCAGTTGTGGTCACTTGCCATAACATGCTCATACGCCCTCCTTTTGTAAAAAATGCGTTCATCACTCACCTTCAGGCTTAGCGTTTTGAAAAGTTCTGAATCAGAACTTCGTTGTTTAGCATTTGCATTTAAACGTGCAGGTGAGGTTAACATTTAAAAAAAAATGTTTCATTCCCGTTACACTCCAAGTTGCATATGCAGCTTAATTGAAAAGATTGAAGTTAAAGATTAAATTTATTATACGACCAGGAAAAACGTACGCCCGTTAGACATCAACAGCCCAATCTTCTAAAAGCCTTTTCGTAATCGAACAATTTAATCAGGATTCACTACGGTTGACAGGTGGATAAGGAATCCCGCTACTTTAATAGGCAAAACCGAGCAAATATTTGTCACAAGGTAGATTATTACTTTTTCCATAAGAGTAAATAATGTTATGTTTTTGTACAAAGAACACAAATAATCTGCTAGCCCTTAAATTAGCATTGTTAACCGTCGGCATGATAAATGATGCACTTTTTCATTATCGATTTATTCGGTGTAAGGAAAGATTAGATGAAATAAGTAGTAGTAGAACAGCTTTTTATTTATGTATCATGTAAAAATATCCGGTGTTTAATTACCTTGGGCACTTCGGTTTTGCATGCCCCTTTCCTGGGTAAATTCAATTTATCCTATTAGCAGTTTGGATCATTTACTATTTTGTTGGAGCTGTCAACAAATAGTTTGTAACAAAACATCAATATTGTAAATATTTTAGAAGTTATTAGTTAGGTTGACAAGTTAAGGAATAATAAATGAGATTGTACCTTATTTTTGTTGCAAGATTTAACATTCTCCCATCGCGCATTAATGAAGAGAATGAACATTAAAAGAAACACTAGTCCAACGATGCAATACCATACAACTGGCTTGAATGGCAACAGGAACAAATTGTTTTCGTATGATAGTGACGGTTCACGGAACACGAACTTCACTGAAGTCGAGGACGGGGAGTTCATGTATTCTAATACCGGCAACCGTTCTTTTGTAATGAACATTACAGTGCCTGGAATATACACTTTATAAATACATTCAAATTTAAATTCAAAAACTTTATCCAATTTAGGCTTCGCTAAAGTTCTTATAAATGTCAAAATCTACACCAGTTCGGTAACTAGATCTTTCAATGAAGAACATTGTTATGAAATAAATAGAGTGTATTCTTTGGTATCGTATTTTTCTTTATCAGTTCATTAACATTCCCTTTTGTTCATGAGGCACTCACTACCACCGTAGGGAGTATTTGGCATAATCATCACGCTTGGCAGGCAGATAGGCGCTCGCAGACCAGGCGTCTTGCACAATGGGTGCTGCTCTCCGTCGTCGGTGACAGTACCACTAATAGAAAGCCATAAGATCTTCCTGGAATTCCCATGGTGGATTCTTACGACACCTCTGTTAGATTTTCTTAGTGTTGAAAGATGTTTTTTATAGGAGTGGGGGCAAACGAGCATGACGGCTCACCTGATGGTAATTGACTACCGTCGTCCATGAACAACTGCCACACCATTTTTTATATGTAAATATCCATTATTATTTTGAGAGTAGTTTAATCCATGCTTGCCTATACTGAAGTCTCTATGTGATACGTTTAATTTTATTTGTAGTATTTTCCATATAATTTTTCATAAACATTATATCATGATGTCTGTGCAATATTTACACATTCTTTCTCTTTATGTGGTGCTACCAATTGATAACGTTCGTTTTCGTTTCACGTTTATCGCTTGGGTTGTTATTATACAACTTTGACAAAAGAAACATAATATAGGTGCACATTCTATAGGGCAACATTCAAAACACCACAACATAGATAGACTGTTTTTATAACCCGTTTATTAATATATTAATTTCAGCCCCAAATATATTCACATATGTTGTCCTTGTGCTAAAAACCCTAAGTAAGTTACCTGGTAAGCTCGTTAATTTACATGTTTCCATTCCCATTCAGCATATTATATGATGTATAAAGTGGGATATTATATTGTGAAAAATATAAATAATAAACATAACCATAACATCTCACTCACGTCTGTCACCCAAAGTCTACCCCGCAGAAACTGTGGACTCCCATTTGGCACGATCCTGACACTCCTCTTTCGCTTATTTCATATCCCATCACAAGAGTACTCTTAACTTAGTAATCTTTTCGCAACCGAGTTACTCCTAGACTTATTAACGTGAGGTAACATTTTTTTTTCACAGAATTTGATTCCCGTCGACACTAATAATTTTTTTTATAGAATAAGGGTGACAAACGAGCACACAGTCCACCTGATGGTAAGTGTTTGCTTGGCCCATAGACATCTACATCTACTCACGTCACTTCACTTTTTAGGGTTTCGTACCGGAAGGGTAACCGACGGGACCCTATTACTAAGCCTCGCTGTTCGGCCGTCCATCCGTCCGTCTATCTGTCAGCGGGCTGTATCTCGTGAAACTTTCACAGAATGTGTATTTCTGTTGCCGCTATATCAACAAATAATAAAAATAAAAATAAATTATAAATTAAAGGCGGCTCCCTTACTAGAAACGTGTTTTTTGTTTTGGCTTTTTCTGCTCGATCTTAATATGTAGTAGCAACAAGTAGACGCTTGAAATGCTCACAGAGTTTGTATTGCTATATTCGCTAAAAAATTTAAATAAAATAAAATAATATTTAAAAAAGTACCTACATAGTATTAAATCTTGTACGATGGTACGCAAGTTACGCAACCCTTCATGCGCGAGTCTGACTCGCACTTGGTCGGTTTTTTATGACTGTTCTCATTTTAATTTATGTAATAAACTATCTATAAAACTAGACCTCAAATATTTGTATTAATAACACACCTGCAAACTCAGCTTTGCCTTGAGCTACGTCCCCGACCATACCGTTCCACGTACCATTTAACAAGTAACCCCATGTTTCCGCATAAATAATAGCCATTGTTGCGTTTGTGAAATCGTATATTGGCATATAGTGAAGAAAACTGGACTTTGCTAAAGTATCTCTGTGGATATTCCTGCGTGTAAAGGATGGTGAAGTATAGTTATTTGAATATTCAATTAAAGTATGAATATTATTGGTTACATAGAATAATTATAAGGCACAAAGTGAGTATTGTAAAATTTCATTTTGTTAAATCATAGTTTTTTTTTTAAATAAAAGGATGACAAGCCTGCACACAGTCCACCAGTTAGTATGTTGTTGTGAGATAAAACCATAAAAAGTTTGCTGAGGATTAATATAAAATCAGGTGTGTCTATACGACATGTAACAAAAACCCTGTGGTTCCAGTTAAGTAAGTGCGTTATCAAAATCAGTATGCAAACGTATAGATATAACTTTACTTCAGGAAACTCGACTATAACAAATTTAATTAAATTAAAGTTTAGTTTTTTTTTTATTATCATAGTTTTTAATATTGTAGATAATCTATTTATCTATACATACAAATAAATAAAATTGAAGAGTCTCTTTAAAAAAAAAATTAAATTAAAATAAATTTTTATTTGCAAATGTAAAATTCACTACCCCATATGACCGAGTGGGTCTCGTAAGAGGCGACAAAGAGAAATGAAATAGGAGACGGGCGGTAGTAGCTGCCACCTCTCCAGCCAAGCGTAGCAACCATGGCGAACTACCCCCTACATATACATACAATTTACATTTAGCAGTGGACTTTTCACATGCTGTGATGAATTAATGAAGTCCATATAGACGCATTTTCTCCACCCAACCCATCTGCTTTTAAATTGACAGTTAGGCGATAGGTTAGATAAGATACAGAGTTAGACACGGACAATATCATAGAGTAACTAGACCTGAAAACTGTCAACTTCTGGTTTTGCTCTTGTTTTTGAGTTTCAAAATCAGGAGCCAATCCCTGATTTTGGGATACAAACGCAAGGCGTGCGACGTAGTAGTCAGGTAGACTGGATCTATTCTGACCACCAGGCAGCGCGATTGTCAAGCTACTATAATGGTATTGACTCGGGAAAAATAAAATTCACAACACGTCTACAGATAAAAACTAATGATTTGATTTATACACAAAAATTTATATTTTTTGTTCTTAAACAATAATTTTGCAAAAACATTACCGTATCTCTGGTAACTCAGATTTGGTCATGTTTTCTGTAACTACAACTGACATAGTTATTGGTTCTCTTGACAGATCTTTACGTCTGACTGAAGTAGCGATGTCAATTTCTTTGGACTTATTAAGACCATGTATTGGATCCCAGGTGGCAAAGCTTTCTATAATCCATCCATTGTTCTTTGGTCCAATTTTGTACGCTATAAGGAGGTAATTAGGTTATTCGTTCAGCAGTCAAAAGCTTTGTTGAAAATTTATATATACAGATACATATATATATATATATATATATATATATATATATATATATATATATACACACATTTTATATTGAAGAAAATAATGCTACCATATATACGACATTTCAAGAAAAAGTTTTTCATAAAACGATTTATCGATGAGACACTGGCAAGTAAAAAAATATTTTCAAAAACGCTTATTTAAATGTATTGTTACTTATTTACTACTATAATATTATGTAATAAAATTAGAGAGCTGTGGTAGGCCACGGGCAATCACTGATTATATGCGATATCTGTGCGAGCAACCTTGATTCGATCCCCGCTGCCAATAATGAAATAATGGCGGGAAAACGTCGTAAGGGAATACGCATGTTTGAGAAATAAAATATTTTAAGCACAATGTTGGCGCGTTGAAAAAACTCCTAGTAAAATGCAAAGAGGTGGACCGCCGATCTTCCAGATGGTGTGGATAGTATCGTGAGTTATGTCGCGATGTGCGTTGGTGAAATTTGGCGGCTGGAATTAATCTGAAAATTTGTCTATGTACTCCCCGTGGAAAATGCGATAGAAAATGCAAAGGGATACAACATACCTTCGCATTGAATCTAGACAATCAGAAAGAAATCTGTCGTTCACCATTCGATTCGAGCCGCTATACTCTGAATGCGGTCAAGAGGAAGGATTTGGCACTGGGGTGCCCCGGCACAGAGATAAGAACAGTATTCCATGTGAAGCCGGACCTGCACCTCGTAAAGTTGCAAGCGGTGTGAATGAAATACTGTCCCGCTCTGCTGAGCACGCCAATCTTTTTAGAGGCCAATTTAGCCTTCCCTACCAAGTGACCACGAAATTGCAAGCCTTTCGATATGTCGACCCCGAAGATTCCGATGCTGGCTGAGGCAGCAAGGGTAGTGCTTGAAATTGAGGATATACGACAAAGGGGTTCTTTTTAGCTGTAAACGCGCAAACCTGTGTCTTCTTAGGGTTAAATTAAACTTATTTTATTATATTATTACTTTATTAACTTATTACTTACGCATGTATAATTTAAAAATTTTAGCATACAGCTGCAATAAAATCACTTCGGAATCGATCATTATGTTCAAATTTGTAAAGTCATGCGTTATTTCATTATTTTTAATAAGCATATTTCCCAAAATAATCCAGCGGTTAGGATTATTGAATTTATTACATGAATTTGCCTGAAAAATAGAATATATTCTTTTCTTTATTTTTTTATACCAAGTTAAGATTTAGTTTTTTGGATTATATTAATAAATACTTACATTAAACAGTATGTCTTTGATATTTGGGCAGCGTGTATCAGTAATGAAGATCAAGTTTTTACTCGGCAATTTATTTTCGCAAACTTCATGTTTTGTAATAAATAATACTCTTTTTGGTTTTTCAAGTTTTCGCAACTTATTAACGAAACTAAATTTCAAATCTGCAAAGTAAAAAGTGGTTTGAGTGGATCGCTATTTGATTTGGTGACAGTAGAGCACTACATCTCCGCTTCGCGTTCGATGTGTTCAATAATAATTCCCAATTAGATATTTCTCCGGTCATACTCGTATCAGATTGCCGTCGCATCGGGCTATGAGAGTGCACCTGTAATTTTGCTGTCAGTCAGCTAACCCGCTTTTTTATGTTAGATAATATGTAGGTAATTTTTACTTCTACGAAATCTAATATTTAATTTAGAATTATTAGCAAGTAAAAATATTATAAAATTAACAAACCATAATTCGCTAGGGATATTTAACATATTATACATCTGGGTCATGTTTGTGTACTTTATTTATTATAAAAATATTTTAGATATTTGATATACAGGATTATTTTGCAATAATCGGCCAAATTTACAGAGAACGTTCAGAATAAGTAATATTGGCAAATGGTGATGAAAGCTTACTTAAGAAAAATCTCAAACATTCTGTCCTTTTTATCTATTAAATTCAAAATGCGTAGTAATGCATTATTTTAAGTGATTTTACTGTGCACGCACACATTGGTAAGGGTCGATCGGTAGGCCATAACGTTATTGCCCATAAATAAATTCAATTTGGGATAATTTCAAATATAAGTGGAAGCCTTATTTATTCGTAATTTCAAAAACCGCAATATCGGTATATCATTATTTATATATTCGAACTTAACTTAACTTAAATCGAAAAGTGTTGGCTTTAGTGTTAATTAAAATTATTATTTGAAAGTTTCTAAGAAAAATATTTTAGTTGTATGTTTTTTGATAAATTCTAACAAATAAACCTATCCAGCTTAATATTAATACTATTTACACGTTATATTTTTACTTACATTTTCGCCAACAAACTATAGCTACTACATCGGTTGGCTTTTCATATGAATTCACAACGTCAATAATAATTTGCATCTCTTTCTCAGATGCAGAAAGGGCTTCCTTTATATTAATGATGAGAAACATTATTTCTAACGCCTTGATCGTTAAGAAATTCATATCAAATTCATATCATATATTACTGTGAAAAGAAAGGGCGGTATATGAAACTTACTCTAACTGTAATCTGCTTAAATATAATCACTGCAAGCGGCAATGCAGTAAATTATAAATAATTGCTGGTCGCGTTCAATAATTGTCACTTACACTGCATTTCCTATTCATTCGATAAATGTTGAGGCGGTAGATATGAAATGTGTTCTATTTTGCATCTAATAATTAACTTAAACGATATACGTGAAATACAATACAATAAATAGTAATATATATATACCTAGTCAGGTCATAAATTCTGTCACATGTTTAATATAAAATAATTGAAACAAGTTTATTCATTGTGTAACCATTTATATACCAAAATGAACTTAACAAAACATAGATTCTTATGACACTAAAGTTTATTCAAGGTGACCTCCGTGATTTTGAATACAGGCATTCAATCTGCGCGGCCAGTCGTCTATCGCAGCACGAACGAGATCCATGTCAATATCGGCGGCTGCCTTAATCAAGAATGTCTTGAGTGACTCCAAATTGGGATGAGGTTTTGAGCACGCCTTTTCCTCCAAGTGTTGCCATATCTTGTAATCTAACGGATTGAAGTCTGGACTGGAGGAGGGCCAGTCTTCGTGCCGGATGAAGTCGATTTCACGCGCCGCCAGCCAGTCTTGTGTGCTTTTCGCTCTATGAGCTGGCGCCGAATCTTGTTGGAATACCCAGTGCCTGTTATTGAACATGGTATGAGAAACAGGTTCCACAAGGTTCATCAGGACTGTATTTTGATACACAACTGCATTCGTTTTTACACCTTTCTGACAAAAATGTACCTCTGTTAAGCCCCAATAAGAAACTCCCAACCGTACTATGAGCGAGGATGGAAAATGACCTCGTTGGACACGCGGAATACGGTTGCTCGCTTCTAACCTTATCATTTTGTTTGTTGTAACTCTCTTCTACGGTAAAAATTTTTTCGTCCGAAAAAAGAATTTCCCGATATTTTTTTCTCGCGTACCGCTTCAACAAAGCGCGGCATCTCTTCAGTCTCAGGTCCATTAGACGAGCATTCAAACGATGTCCTGTTTTTCTTCGATATGCCCGAAGCCCTAAGTCTTCATTTAACACCCTTTTCACCGTGGTTCTGCTTAAAAGGGCCAACAGTTTCTGCTTACGTTTGGGATTTCTTTGAATTCGCGCCTTCACAGCTTTTATCACTGCTGGAGTCCTAACAGACAGAGGGCGACCACTTCTTGACTTATCATTTACACTAGAGTCTTCATTGTATCGTTTGATGGTACGATAAACGAATCTTTTGGTTATCGTAACCACAACGATGCAACGCAATAACTGCAACACGGTCTTCTTTAAGCGTCCACTCCATATTTAAAAATGAGTAAAATTCTAAAAAGTATACAGTTTTATTTTCATGAACAATTAGAAATTCGAATTCAATAAACTTTTTTGTGGCCAGCATTCTAAAAGAAAAGTTTTTACTGTGTGACAATACTTATGACCTGACTAGGTATATATATATATATATACCTAAACGCTTAAAGAAGACCGTGTTGCAGTTATTGCATTGCATCGTTACGGTTACGTGCCAATTCAAATTTTTTACATACTGAAAAATTTGAATATAACCAAAAGATTCGTTTATCGTACCATCAAACAATACAATGAAGACTCTAGTGTAGGTGACAGGTCAAGAAGTGGTCGCCCTCGGTCTGTTAGGACTCCAGCAGTGATAAAAGCTGTGAAGGCGCGAATTCAAAGAAATCCCAAACGTAAGCAGAAACTGTTGGCCTTTTAGATGGGGTTAAGCAGAACCACGGTGAAAAGGGTGTTAAATGAAGACTTAGGGTTTCGGGCATATCGAAGAAAAACAGGACATCGTTTGAATGCTCGTCTAATGGACCTGAGACTGAAGAGATGCCGCGCTTTGTTGAAGCGGTACGCGGGAAAAAAATATCGGGACATTCTTTTTTCGGATGAAAAAATTTTTACCGTAGAAGAGAGCTACAACAAACAAAATGATAAGGTGTACGCACACAGTAGTGAAGAAGCGAGCAACCGTATTCCGCGTGTCCAACGAGGTCATTTTCCATCCTCGCTCATGGTATGGTTGGGAGTTTCTTATTGGGGTTTAACAGAGGTACATTTTTGTGAGAAAGGTGTAAAAACGAATGCAGTTGTGTATCAAAATACAGTCCTGACGAACCTTGTGGAACCTGTTTCTCATACCATGTTCAATAACAGGCACTGGGTATTCCAACAAGATTCGGCGCCAGCTCATAGAGCGAAGAGCACACAAGACTGGCTGGCGGCGCGTGAAATCGACTTCATCCGGCACGAAGACTGGCCCTCCTCCAGTCCAGATTTGAATCCGTTAGATTACAAGATATGGCAACACTTGGAGGAAAAGGCGTGCTCAAAACCTCATCCCAATTTGGAGCCACTCAAGACATTCTTGATTAAGGCAGCCGCCGATATTGACATGGACCTCGTTCGTGCTGCAATAGACGACTGGTCGCGCAGATTGAATGCCTGTATTCAAAATCACGGAGGTCACTTTGAATAAACTTTAGTGTCATAAGAATCTATGTTTTGTTAAGTTTATTTTGGTATATAAATGGTTACATAATGAATAAACTTGTTTCAATTATTTTATATTAAACATGTGACAGAATTTATGACCTGACTAGGTATATACGTTTTTAATGTTGGTTCTTGTCATCAGCTGTAAGATCCTTGTCCGTTCAATAACAATGTGTACGCGTCCAACTGAGATGGTGGGGAAAACCAGCCAGAGTGATGACACTGTGAAATGGGCATTGTGAAAGTCGACGCTTGCTTTTTTTATAGAAGAGGAGACAAACGAGCATGCGGCTCACCTGATGGTACGTGTCGACCACCGCCCATGAATAACTACAACACCAGGAGAACCGCAGATGCGCTGCCGGCCTTTTAAATAAAGTAGGCTCTTTTCTTAAAGGTCCCTAAAGGGTATCTGTCCGGGAAAATCGCTGGTGGTAATCGATTCCACAAGAAAGTTGTACGAGGAAGAAAACTTCTTGTAATTCGCACATTGGTGGACCGCCAATCATCCAGATAGTATGGAATGGATGGTATCGCGAGTTTTGTTGCGGTGTGCGATGGTGAAATTGAGTGGCTGGAATTAGTCCAAATAATTCCTCAGAGCACTCCCCGTAGTAAATGCGATAAAATACGCAAAGAGATGCAACATCTCTACGCAGTGCCAGTGAATCAAGTCGATCAGAAAGAGCCCGATCGCCGACGATTCGAACCGCTCTGCGCTGGATGCGATCATATGGAAGGACCTGGCACTGGGGAGCCCCTGCCCAGAGATGGAAACAGTTTTCCATGGGAGGCCGAACCTGCGCCTTGTAAAGTTGTAGGCGGTGTGCTGGTATGAAATACTATCCTGCTCTACTGAGCACGCCAACGCACGTCATGCTACTCTGAATCTGAACTACGATGCTTATATGCAGTCTTTGGGGTAGGCCTATTTTGAGCAGCGGGTTTGTCATGGATTGTGGGGGTGAATAATGAGACCGTCACTAAGTCGATTCGAATCTCTACTGATTTGTTTTTGCTGCAATTTATCATTCGTTAGTAATTTGACTGTTGATTCACTCAGCTTTTCCTTCAAATGTCTGATAATGTAATCGTGCCACAGATTATTCAACATAGATTACAAGTAATACTTATTAAGAGTCTTTTATGGTTTTGCCACCAGTTCTGGAAACCTTTGTCCGGGGTTCAGCTAGAAATCCAGTACTCCAATTATTGAATTATATTACATTTCAAACTGCATGGTAGCGTTCACCTCATTTCTGACCATGACTTGTCATTAGTCAAGTATTCTTAATATTATAATAACCGTTCTATATACAAACACTGATTGATAAAAAAAAATAAACTTTTTGATAGACCTCTATATTTTCCGGGACTTTGTCCTAAAAGCATACGCATTGACTCATGAAGAAATCACTGACTCGTTGGAGTCTAGTAACTATTATTACTAGCTTGTGCTCGTACATCAATACGGTATTTACTACTATTTATACTAAATGAACTCACAATATTAATCTATATAGTAAAGCACATGACAATTTAAAAACCGAGTTGGCAAAAGCAGAAGATTGACGAGTATTCAAATCAAAGACATTTAAGTAGTAAGTGTATATATATATATATATATATATATATATATATATATATATTTATATATATAAATATATACTTACTACTTAAATGTCTTTGATTTTTAAATATATATATTTTAAATCTCTTTGATTCAAATAGATGTAGGTAACACGTGTAACATGTATACAACCTAGTAACACTCCAAGAATTGAGGTTGTTGTTAAAATTGCAATGCTCACGGTTTGACTGTTTTAGCTGTATGTATTCTAAGACATAGTGTATCGAAAAATAAAGTTACTCCGTTATATATAGACAGATTTGCAAAAATATTTTTTGTTCTAAAGAGGTTTGTTCTTAAATAGTCCCATTTAAATTTCATAAAGATCTGATGATGAGTTTCGGAGACAGACAACGGAACTGTTCAATAAATGCCAGCAAATAAATCGCGATTGCTGCTATCGCATATCTTTGCATTGTTTACCCAAATCACTCAACATAACATTTTTTTTTATAGGATAAGGGTGACAAACGAGCACACAGTCCACCTGATGCTAAGTGGTTGCTACGGCCCATAGACATCTACATCTATCTTCTATTACAAATCAAAATGTAGATGCGTTGTCACCCGTGAGGACTAAGATGGAGTGCCTCATTTTCAGTAAAAAGGGCCTCCGGCCACCTGCACTCACCAAGCGAAACGCAGAGGCAAACCTCTACTTCACGCTGGTTTTCTGTGAGGTCGTGGTACCACCCTGGTTCGAGCCGGCCCATCCGTGCGACAGCAAAAGCTGCCGTGTGGCTCTACCACTGTTAAATCACGCGTGTACCTCTAAAAGGGTACGCAGATGTGTTCAGTATACCACGGTACACCCTCATTTTTGTCAAAGTTGTTATATTGAAGTCGGTTGTACAAATTTTTTATTTTATCACTTGTTTATATTACAAGTTCAAGGTCACAACTAGAATGTCCTCTAAATATTACATTAAATACTTCATCCTCTAACTTTTTATCCTTAAGGATGGAATTTTTTCTACAAATTTATATGGGACCATCCCTGAAGTTTAAGCTATTCAATAAAGAAAAACTATTGAAATCAGTTTAGCTGTATCCGCGAAATAGGTGAACATACATAAAAAATATGCGTCGTATGTACAACCTCACAACTGCCTCGTTGCTCTAGTGGTCGCATCCTTGACTGCTGATCATGAGGTCCCGAGTTTGAATCCCGGGTCGGGCCAAGAAAATGTTATATTGAGTTTTTCTGTCAAGAAATTTTTAGTTATGCATCGGAAAGCACGTAAAGACGTTGGTCCTGCGCCTCATCTCTCCCTGGCCATCTCGTTTGCCGTCCCATCGAACTATGAGAGTGAGGTATTATAGAAATTGCACTTGTACCCCCCTTGTTTTTTTGAACTCGGTTAAAAAGCGATTCATAAGCATGATGAAAGGATTATCTGAAAATTATAAAATATTTATTCATAATCAAAAAGACAAAATGTTTATAAATAATAATCAATTAACAATATTATAAATATTTATAAATGAAACAATATTATAAATATTACATTATTTACTTATACAAAATAATATAAATTATATATTTATTATTTTAAGCAAATTAAATCAGAATATACAAATGAATATTGAAAAATTATAAAATCGTGACACACACTCTCTTCTTTTTATTGCGAAATAAATATTTACTTCGCGAGAGGTTCGTGAAAAATATAATAATTATGTGAAAATTTTTGTAAGTACTTACTGACAGATGTTTCTTTTCATACAATTTTAGGGACACACGAATTTCCAGTTTACCTGATTTTAAGTGACTATTGCAGGCCATGGACACTGGTAACCAATTTTGAACGAAGAAAACTCCAGATGCGTTGACAGCTCTGAAGAGGTCGCCGAGTAGGTACCGGAACAAACTTTTGTCTGAAGTCAAGACTCTGTTAAACAAAGTCTCGGATTGCGGGTGACTAAATTCAGTCCAGTTCAATCCCCAGAAGACACACGTTAGCGAGTTTACCGCTAAATAGAACCCTTTTGTCGTATCTCCTCAGCTTCAGGGCACTTCCCTTGTTGTCTCAGCCAGTATCGAAATCTTCGGTGTCGACATATCGAGAGACGTGTAGTTTTGTGGTCACTTGGAAGAGTAGACTAAATTGGCCTCTGAAAAGCTTGGCGTGCTCAGCAGAGCGGGACAGTATTTCATGTCGGCACACTGCATGCAACTTTACAAAGCGCAGGTTCGGCCTCACATGTAATACTGTTCCCATCTCTGCGCCGGGGCTTCCCAGTGCCAGGTCTTTCCATTTGATCGCATCCAGCGCAGAGCGGTTCGAATCGTTGACGACCGATTTCTTTCCGATCGGCTTGTCTCACTGGCACTCCGTACAAAAGTTGCATCTACTACACATCTACTCGTACAATAGATAGTGCTTTGGAATTGTTCGAACTAATTCCAGCCGCTCAATTTCACCTTCTCAGATCGCACCAAACCCCCGATAACATCCCTACCATCTGAATGATTGGCGGTCCACCACTGTGCGATTTACAAGAAGTTTTCTCCCTCGCACAACTTCCTTGTAGAATCGACTACTATCAGTGATTTTTCCTGACCGATACGACTTAGGGACCTTCAATAAAAGAGCCTTCTCTTTTTTAAGAGGCTGGCAACGCACCTTCGATTCCCCAGGTATTGCAGTTGTTCGTGGGCGGCGTTCGATACTTACTATTGGGTAAGCCGCATGCTCGTTAGCCCCCCTCTTCTATAAAAAAAACCTCAGATGGAATGCCTCACAGCCTGTTATTAAACTGGCTATATATTTTTAGCCTTAGCGGCAGCAATAAATAGTAGAGGGTGGTACTAACCCAGACGGACTCCTGGGCAGAAAAGGAGTCCTATCACATAGTTATATCTTTTTTTTTACTTATTATAAGCCAATGCTTGACCACAATCCCACCTGGTGGTAAGTGGTGATGCAGCCTTAGATTTTTTTTTATAGGATAAGGGTGACAAACGAGCACACAGTCCACCTGATGGTAAGTGGTTGCTGCGGCCCATAGACATCTACATCTATCTATTACAAATCAAAATGTAGATGCGTTGTCACCCGTGAGGACTAAGATGGAATGCCTCATTTCCAGTAAAAAGGGCCTCCGGCCACCTGCACTCACCAAGCGAAACGCAGAGGTAAACCTCTACTTCACGCTGGTTTTCTGTGAGGTCGTGGTACCATCCCGGTTCGAGCCGGCCCATCCGTGCGACAGCAAAAGCTGGCGCGTGGTTCTACCACTGTTAAAAATGGTAAATCGCACTGTCTTATCGTAACAAAAGCCTATTCACTCTTGCCTTGAAGACGCCCAAATTGTATTCGGACGGAAAGATAGACGCTGGCAAATTATTCCACTCCTTTGCTGTACGCATTACAAAAGACGAAGCAAACCGTTTGGTTCTAATGCGTGGAATATCGACAACAAAAAAGAATAATCTTTTATTTATTTATTCTTTATTGCGTTCCTTAAAACAAAATAATACTAAAGGCGGATTTAATGACGCATTCTCTACCAGTCAACCCCCATGGAGTGGTGAGAATTTGACGTAGGTGTAGCAATCTATACAAATAAATAAAATTGAAGTGTCTGTTTGTAATGTCAACAGCTTTTTACTAAATGTATATGAAAGTATATACGGTACTTATAACAA
This sequence comes from Parnassius mnemosyne, assembly GCA_963668995.1. Taxonomy (NCBI): domain Eukaryota; kingdom Metazoa; phylum Arthropoda; class Insecta; order Lepidoptera; family Papilionidae; genus Parnassius; species Parnassius mnemosyne. The sequence goes on along the minus strand of CAVLGL010000093.1, from coordinate 26,549,234 downwards.
AAACACAATTTTTAAAATTTTGGACTGCCTGTCTGTTTGTTCCGGCTAATCTCCGAAACGGCTGGACCAATTTCGACGGGTCTTTCACTGGCAGATAGCTGAAGTTATTATGAGTAACTTAGGCTACTTATATTTTAGAAAAAGAATTAAGGTTCCGCGCAACTTAATTGAAACTCTAAATTACACGCGGGCGAGGTCGCAAGGAACAGCTAGTATAGAATAAAAGAACACAACACAAAATGATAATTAACTACATGATACATACATTTTAATAATAAATAAACCATACATATATGACCTATACATACATATATATACAAATACATAAATACATGCATATTTATATCATGATCATCATATTTTACCTTTGAATAAAATCAAAGTTATTTATTATTGGATAAGTGCAATGTTCAAATGGCAAGGAGAAAAAAAGTTACCTTAGAATATTTCACATCCACTCGTCCAAGCAGTAGCTATAAAGTTATAAAATATAACAAGTTGGAGTCTGGTTATTACGACGGCTAACACGAATCTGGTTTCTTTTTACAAACAATAAAAAGTTTTTGAACTCCGTTAATGTAATAAGAATCGCTCGAGATTTAGAAGTTGATTAGACATGCTCGTTTTCCGCTAGAGAATTTTACTGTACCTTTTTTATCCCACTTCCATACTATCCTATAAAATGAAATTAATAAAACAAGTTGTTTGTTTCAAATATTTTTATTTAAATTAAAAAGAATAAACACAGAAGGCATAAATCTAATAGGATCGCGTCCTGAATAAAAAAGTCACGAGATCTAGGTACTAACTTTTTAATGAAACAATTTGGATGAGACAATCGTTCATTCATAATTTAGAAGCACATGTTTCCTGTTTTTTAATCTTGTATTTTTTTTTTAATTTCGTACAATATCCGTTCTGTTTCAATTTCAACTTGCCAGCGTAGTTAGTATGAACATCAGCTACCTGCTCCTTGGCTACCCAGTTTCTAATTAGCGTTGTTACCTTTCTTCTGTCTTATTTAATTAAATTAATTAAACTTCCTTTATTTTTATTTTTTATTTTTTATTACTTACATATATTTTTAGCCCATGAATTTCGGGTAAACTTAAGTTTATGCGGTTTAACATGAATAAAGAAAACATTCACCTACTACGTTCAAAAATAAACTTAAACTTAACCAGCTAATCTAAAGTTTATTGTTTTGTACTAATATTAGTCGTTACACCAAGCGTATCTAACCGAGCAATAAATGAATTTTAATTTCGTGTGGATAATTATATTATTCTTATCTGCCTGTACATAATTTTCCATTTATTATATAGAAATTCTATTATTAGCACGACAGTGGCAATTAGAGTTCCATAAGAAAGTACCAAAAGTGCTGGATAGCAGTCAACCATGCTTACTGAAACAAAATTAGCTTCTCTTCCTGAGCATCTAGGCTTATGTTCGTATAGAAGACGATTTTGTCTATTTTGCAGTCCATGCTCGTGAATACGTTTTGTTCTGAAAAGGACAAACCGTGTTTTGAAGTATGTTGATAAAAAAATTGATCAAGCCTTAGCTATACTTAAAGATTTTAAGCTTTTTCCCCTACAAGTCACCTCTAAGTTATGAATATACCGCATTTTTCAACCTATTAATTTTTTTTAGTTCTCTATATTTTGCCTCAATCTGAACTTACTTCTCTATGTTTTTATTTTTATTTTGATTTTTCTGAATGCTCCTATTAAAAAGAAGGGTGGATATGACAAAGAAGGTTACAGGTGAGTTTCAACCCCTGAGGACAAAGATGGGTTGCCTCAATGCCTGTAAGTGTACTCAATAAACATACCTTTCAAACCTGAAACAACCGTTGTTGACGGCAGGAATAGATAAAATGATGATAACAACCCACAAGGACAATCTTACATCACATATATCACACATATGTGTATCTTGATGGCTGAGGTTTTAATCCAAGGCCTATTACTAAGGCCCGGAACAAACTTGTGTCTGAAGTCGAGTCTTTGCTGAACAAAGTCTCGGATTGGGGGCGACTAAATATAGTCCAGTTTAATCCTCAGAAGACACAAGTTTGCGCGTTTACCGCTAAAAAGAACCCCTTTGTCGTATCTCCTCAGTTTCAAGGCACTCTCCTTCTTGCCTCAGCCAGTATCGGTATCCTCGGAGTCGACATATCGAGTGACGTGCAGTTTCGTGGTCAATTGGAAGAGAAGGCCAAATTGGCCTCTAAAAAGCTTGGCGTGCTCAGCAGAGCGGAACAGTATTTCATGCCGGCACACCGCCTGCAACTTTACAAAGCGCAGGTTCGGCCTCACATGGAATACTGTTCCCATCTCTGGGCAGGGGCTCCCCAGTGCCAGCTCCTTCCACTTGACCGCATCCAGCGCAGAGCGGCTCGAATCGTCGACGACCGAGCCCTTTCCGATCGGCTCGATTCATTGGCACTGCGAAGAGATGTTGCATCCCTTTGCATTTTCTTTCGCATCTACCATGGGGAGTGCTCTGAGGAATTGTTCGGAGTAATCCCAGCCGCCAAATTTCACGAACGCACATTGCGGCAGAACTCCCGATACCATCCACACCATCTGGATGATTGGCGGTCCACCACTGTGCTATTTAGAAGATGTTTTCTTCCTCGCACGACTTCCTTGTGGAATCGATTACCATCAGCGATTTTTCCGGACCGATACGACTTAGGGACCTTCAAGAAAAGAGCGTACTCCTTTTTAAAAGGCCGGCAACGCGTCTGCAATTCTCTCCCTGGTGTTGCAGTTGTTCATGGGCGGCGGTAGTCACTTACCATCAGGTGAGCTGCATGCTCGTTTGCCCCCTCTCCTATATAAAAAAAAATATTATACGTCAAATCAATACGCAAATGTATTTTAACAGCGTTTCAAGGGTACTTCTCTTTAAAATGTCATGCATGTGGGCACTCTGTTAATCAGGAAACAAGCTTTTAACGACCATAATGGCAGTATCTGTATACAGGCTGTAAAGCACTCCATCTTAATCCTCAGAGGAGCATGGCACATCTATAGTCTTCTTTGATTGGAGTTGGCTGCAGACGGATCCCTTTTTTTTCACAGGGAAATGCCTACGAATATCCGCCTCGTGGGGTAAAGACGGGTTATGTCGGACTCGCACCGACTAAAGCCCCATGGTGTTCTACCTGCGCCGCATATTGGCAGGGTCACGAGAACGCTTTCGCACACATCCGCGGCCCCACCAGCGCTGGCCGACCCATGGCAGCCCCTCTTCGGGGGAGGACTTCTCCTTCCAATTCTTATTCTCAGGCAAGGCGCATCAAGAACACAAGGCACGCCTTCCTACACGGCCTCTAACTCCACCTGCGTAACGGGCACCCCCGTGTCCGATATGCGGACTCTCTATATTTATTCGTACTACGGAAAGGAGACATGGGTCATGGGTCATTAAAATATTTAAATCTCAGACATGAAATTTTATTTATTTATACTTACCCGATCTTAAACATTTCCATAAATGGAGTGTTTTTACGAACAGCTAACCAAGGATCAATTACTTGAAGATACTGTATTTCTTGGAGTCCGCATTTTTCGCCTTCCTCAAAATATTTTCCCACGAACTTGTATCCGACACCAGTTTCCATATGAAATGCAAATAAACCCTATAAGGGAGTTTCATAAAGGTTATAATTCATCAAAATGCAGTGCCGTGACTATATTTTGCTGGAAAGTGTACAGTCTTGGATTTAATGAGATGAACACCGTCTTTACCAAAGTCTATACGGACGGATGATATGTCAGTATCATACATTTGCGCTCTCTGGATGCATGGCCATACGATTTCTGTAATATGTCCGATGGCATTATTCACCAGACCTTTGGACAGTCAAAGTTTACCAACCAATGCTACAGACTCGAGCAATTCAACCTCAATATCATATTCGAGGGCTCCAAAAACCCCTGTACACTAACATTTCAGACGGATAAACATCATGTTACACCCTGATGCCACTCAGTCCTCGGCACGGCCTCACCTTGACTCGGGTGTTTGGAGGAATGCACTACTTATTTCAACTTGAAGCTTACTTGTGCCTTACGAAACACAGTTCCAGGTTTGATTTTAGAGTTACCCTTCTCCTGTCTGTAATTTCAAATTAACTGTCTTTTATTGAGTTTCGGGGGTTATTTGCATGTCATTAAGACATGAATAAGCATTATTAAAATTTTTGTCTGTCTGTCTATCAGAGCTAATCTTCAGATGGCTGAACTGATTGTAATGTAACTTGACGAACAGATAGAAAGCAATAACAGAAATGCTCTAGATTATATTTTATCGGAAAAACTTAGAAGTTTCATTAAAAATCGAAAAGTTTATAAAATAAATGATTTATACCTATTACCTTTAATTTAAATAACGCCACATAACATAACAGATTCTACACAGGCGAAGCCGAGGGGGTCCAGCTGGTTTTTATTAAAATTAACTTTTTTATAATCAATGAATTACTAAGGAAACAGAAACATTGTCATGGCGTAATTAAATGTTGATTTTATTTTTTCCTTCGTTTCGGATAATCTTTTCCTTATCGCTTCACGGAAGGAACAATCTGTAAAGACCTTTGGTATGCATTTTTTCTACGTTTGTTATCAAATTATTTCAACAAATTAGTAATGTTTTCCAAGGATTTATTTCACTCTATCACTGCGCTGCCAAACAACATACTATATCTTCCAAGAGGCTGGTGAACATATTATAAGCATGTTATGGTGACACCTTTACAAGCAACGAGTACATTATAACCCATACATAAACAGTAATAGAATTATGATGATATGTCATCTAACCACAATATTATAGCACATACCTATAAAAATATTAAAAGCCGCTGTTAGTAAAGTTGACATACAATATAAATATTTAAACCGTTTTTACCTGTCTTATTTTCTTAACGCCTTCTTCAATCGACATGAATCGAGGTTCCACACCCGGTGGCGCAATTTTTGTGTCGTAAATAGCTTTTCTTACTGATTCTGTCGCCGTCTATTATTAAACAGAATAGGTGAATTAATTAAATGCAAATAAATATAATATTTAGTACTTTTCTATGTAATGAAGGGTAAGGGAACTATAAACAAATAAATATGAAAACTATGAGATCTTTTGCTTCACGTTCTCGTTCTCGATGGCAAGTCAATCTGTAAATTTGTGTTTTCTTCGCAACCTTTCCTTAATGTAAATGTTTTTATTTTCATTAGGAATTGTAAACTTCTTGAGAAAATATTAAAACTTGTAGTAATGAAAAAATTGAGCTTTTTTTATAGAATAAGGGCGACAAACAAGCACACAGTCCACCTGATGGTAAGTGGTTGCTGTGGCCCATGGACATCTACATCTATCTTCGTTTGCGGATTAAAATGCAGATGCGTTGTCAGCTGTGACTGTGAAGACTAAGATACAATGCCTCTTTTCCAGTAAAAAGGGTCTCTGGTTCTCTACACTCACCATACGAAACACAGCAGTGTTAAGTGCTATTTTACGCTGCTATTTTGTGAGAGCGTGGTCCTTCCCCGGTCGAGCCGACCCATTCGTGCTACAACTATACTATTAATATAGCTGCAGCATGGCTCTACCACGTATAACACACGCTCTCTGAATAACAACCCACGATGAATAAACCTTTCAATGTTGAATTACTCCTGAATTAATTAGATTCCCCATTTTCGGTACCAATCGCCTAGTGCGTTTGCTGCAGTTTGGAGTCGAATACAAATTCTGAAATGGCTACAATCGGATGAATAAATTGTGATGTCATCTGCATAGAGTGCAAGATGAGTATCCGAGAGATGAGTCGAGAAGAGCACCGAGCCTTGGGAAACTCCTGCTCTGATGGGTCTGAAAGAGACGAAGGTCCCCTCAGTGCGAAAACGGAAGGATCGATTGACTAGGAAATCTTGTATGATATTGACAAGTCTTGAAGGCACTCCTATATGGAGTAGTCTATAAACTAACCCATTGTGCCAAAAGCTACATAGTAATTTAATATATTACAACTACTGTTAGACATTACACACAACATATTATAATAATATAAATAAATTAGTCTATAACAGAGTCGTAAGCAATGGTACGTAGTCAATAAAAATAAATAAGATAATATTAACAAACATCCATTAGAAAAAAATCAAGTATTTAATATTACCTAATTACATACAAATAGTACTTTTGGTAGTTATATTAAAAATAACTTCTTAGCAAGTGCAATGTGTCGTGTGTACATGAGTTATTTAGCCAAAGTTTGCGACCTCTAGATCATCATCATTATCATCATTACTGCCCTTCACAAGTCCACTGCTGAACATAGGCCTACCCCAAAAAGCACGGTCCTGAGCCACCTACATCCATCGACTTCCTGCATATCCTACCAGGTCGTCACTCCATCTAGTGGGCGGACGCCATACACTTCGTCCGCCGCTACGAGGCCGCCACTCGAGAACCGCGAATATCGAGAATCCGGCCCATAGCCACTTCAGCTTACTAATCCGTTGGGCTATGTCAGTCACTCAGGTTCTACTGCGGATATCCTCATTTCTAAGTTTATCACGCAGAGAAACTCCCAGCATAGCCCTCCCCATAGCTCGCTGAGCAACCTTCAGCTTCCTGATCCGGCCAGCAGTGAAGGACCACGTCTCAGTTCCATAGGTCATCACTGGCAACACGCCCTGGTTGTACAGTCTCGTTTTCAAGTTTTGAGGTATACCTGACGAGAAGATGTGCCGTAACTTCCCGAACGCTGCACAACCGAGTTGAATCCGTCGATTGACCTCTCGGTCGAAGTTGGACTTACCTAGTCGGACTATTTGTCCCAGGTAAACATACTCTTCAACAACTTCAAGCTTAGTGCTCCCAACAACTACCGGCATAGGTGTGACATGGACATTAAACATGATCTTTGTTTTGTCCATGTTCATCTTGAGACCTATCCGTTGGGAGACATTATTTAGGTCATTGAGCATAGTGCTTAGTTCCTCCAGCGATTCTGCCATAAGGACCATATCGTCGGCAAATCGAAGGTGAGTGATATACTCGCCATTGATGTTAATACCGTATCTTTTCCAGTCCAGTAGCTTGAAAACATCTTCAATCAATGCAGCGGTGAAGAGTTTCGGGGATATAACGTCACTCTGTCTTACAACTCTCTGCAGTTGGATAGGTTTCGTACTCTGATTCTGTACTCGGACCTCTAGATGCTATGTCAAAAATAATTTTATGAATAGAATATTATCTACTCTTGATCGAAAAACGAAAATAAACGTATTAACCTAAGAACCTACCGAGAAATAATATCTGTTGTAAACGGTATCATGAACGCCAAATTTGATTCTTGAATGAAGCAAGTCCTCGAGCGTTTTTATTTGCGATGAACTTGACTGTAGAAGAGCGACAATGTTGGCAGCGTACGAGGTATAGAGAAACATGACCGTCAGGAACAGAACCAACATAACAGTCCGACCTAAGGAACCTGCACAAAAGAATGTCTTTCATTAAAGGCAGTAAGGTCTAGAAATCTAAAATAAAATACCTTTAAATAATATTCATAAGACAAAGAGCGGAAGAACAAAAATTCAAGACCTATTTGTATTGTGTTTTGTGTGTATTAACTAATAGCAATAGACAGAACAAGACATCTTTTACTGGAGCTTATTGCAAAAGCTTGCAATATACATGAAATAACATTTATTCGTTCAGGCTTTAAAAATAATTTTGTGCGTATGAATTTAAAATCGCACCAGGTCTATTTTGTATTTTAGTATTTGTAATTTGCGTAAGTTTAATATCATTATTTTCGTTGAAGACTATCATAATTAATGCTCTGCATAATTTGCCATAAAAGAAAACAGTCATGAGCCACCTGCATCCACCGACCCCCTAAATGGGTATTAGGTCGTTACTTCATCCAGTCACTGTTATGTGTTTGGCGGTAACAGGATGTCATTTAAATCATCGCTGGTCGTCTGTTATCTTCAATTTAAGTTTAATCCAGGAGATCACGCCGACAGAACAATTATTCGTCATCTCGCCCGACAAAAACTCGCCCGTTCGGGCGACTTGGCACCTTTCGAATTTACCTAATATTTCTGTCGTCAACTCGCACGCTCGTACAAAGTACAGCCAGGAAAAAAAATTAAACTAAATTATAAAAACGACTTCAAATAAAACGACATTGTATTAAATCTTACTCGCCCAACCATAAAAATGTGAGGTAACTTAGTACAGTCACATACAAAAATCCTTTTTAAAAAGGTTTAATATATTATGGTTGGACTTTAATAAAACAAAATATTATTATATCATAATTTTAAATATATTTCACAGAGCAACATCTCAAAAGTATAAAAGCATGTTTCACCAAATAATAATCAAAGTAAAAAAAAATTAAATTATATAGTTATTCTCAAAAGTACTTGGCTTGTTTATTAGCTAAGTATAAAAATATGATCAACAATATCAAAATATAATCAACGACATCACAAAATATGCGTGTTATTAAATAAATATATAAATATGATCAACATTAAAAATAGAATCAACAATATCACAAAAGCATTTGGCTTGTTATTATCTAAGTATAAAAGTGTAATCAAAAATATATTATAATCAACAATATCTCTAAAGCATTCTAAGTATATAAATCAATAATATCACAAGAGCATTTGGCTTGTTACGAGTATAACTACCTCTTACAACATACCATAATTGTCAGTATAATCACAGATCACGATTTTTGTTTTTATTTATTTTCAAATCAAAATATTCAAAAATTATAATATAAGACTTTCGATACATAATTCAATACTTATGTTTCCGAGTCTGAGTTCGGTAATTGTGGTAGCAATATGTTTATCAATAGCACACGTTTCTTTCTGTTTTGTCGTAATATTTGATCCTTTTAAGTATAAAGTTTGATAATAATTATCTTCTCGTTGTAAGATAGTCAAAAAATGAGCAATGCTTTTCGGTTTACTCTTTACCTTTTTGTTTATAGTAGCATGCCAGCTCTCAACCATATTTGTAGTACGGTGATGATTGTTACTGCACGACCATTTGTCAACAAAAAATGAAGATTCACTTAACCATGTTTCTACAAAATAATTATTAAATTGGACAATTGTTTCATCGTTTGGGCATTGAGACATAATGTACAACCAACCACTGTCAATAAACTCTTTAGGTAAATGTGCCAAAACAGTACACCTTTTTACATGTTTTCGAGCCAGTGCAGATTTTGTAATGCCTACTTCGTCAGCCTTTCGCCACAAGCTTCTACAAAAATGAAAGAAACACCCACAAATGCAAGTATCTGGGAATTCATCTGTGATCGCTGACATTGCTGCCTGCTCGAAGTCGAGTATAATATTTTTTGGATCGAACTCAGGAATTTGACTCTTGATCAGGGAAAACAACACTTTGTAAGTTATTTTAGTTTTGTTTAGCAATAATGCATAAATCACGGGTATGATGTTAGTATGTGTTTTACTGCTTCCTAAATCAACATGTAAGGTGTACAATTGCTGGAAGGGTTTCAGACAAAATTTAAAAGTCCCGTCACATAAAACTGTCAAATTACAATCAAATTAGTCAAATTACAATCAAATTACAATTTGCCAATATTGTTTTACAAATGTCACTAGCGAAAACCAAAATTCTATTCTTTGAGCTGTCGTAATCAGCTAATAAAAAACTTTTGAATTTTTCGGGCACGACAACTTGCTTTAATGTATTACAACATAGTTTTTTTACACCCAGTGACTTATTTCTATTTCGGTAAAACTTATTTTTAACATTTTTAAATTGAGGAATTTTTTGGATGAGGTTAGTTCCTTTGTCTTTTAGCTCAGCAACACTCTGTCGAAAAACACTTGGTATGGGTACAGTATAGTCAGTCTTCACTTTTTCCATGCACTCGTTGAATTCTACTTCCAACTCATTTGACGGAAAATCCGGCTCACAGTTGTGTCTATCCTCCCGCTTGATAGAGTTATCAGTGTTTATAGTAGGCTTTGCTTTGCATATACTTCGTTTAGAGCATCTCCAAACACAGAATCCTTTATTTTTCCTATGTAAATTATATTTATGGCCCGCACGAAGAAGTACCGGCTTTCCTCTTTGTGAAATAATTGTTTTCAGCACAGTTCCAGAATTAGATGGACCAGATTGTGATTCAACTCCTAAAAAAAAATTGTTATTATTGAAAGCGGTTTTTTGAATCAATTCGTGAATAATTATCTAGGCAAAGCAAACCATTTTTGTTATAAATTCCTTTTTTAAAAGTAACTTATAGTCATAAAAAATCTTAAAATAATTTATAATATTTAATTTATGTCTCATAGTTCATTCCAATGCCAGTCAATATAGGACAAAACAAGATGGCGGCCACAAAAGCCATATTTTTTAAAATATTTAACCCTGTTAGTACTCTGTTAGGACAGTACTAAAATAAAACTAGTAGTAATAAAATGCAATTCATTAACACATAATAACACTATGTAAATAAATTAAATAAACTTACCTCCAACGTACATAAAAAACACTAAAAACACCAACATTTTAATAAAAAAAATAATCCATATCGCAGCTTAATATGCGCGGGCGCAGTAAAGTACGCTTTACTGACTGATGTCACGATGCGCCACGATTTCGATGGAGATAAAGGGTAATATAAAAAGAAAGAGACAGCGCTATCCTTTTGTGAGCATTTACCTGTTTAGCTCGGCAATGTAGAAAAGCGCTGTTCTTTACGGCCGAAATATTTTTTGTTTTTTTATGTACCTATATGTATATAGGTATATATATATCTATTTCGGATATAAAACAACAATAGTTAGTCAATAGCTTTATTATAAGATTTAATAGAATGTCGTTTTATTTGAAGTCGTTTTTAAAATTTAGTTTAATTTTTTTTTACCTGGCTGTACTTTGTACAAGCGTGCGAGTTGACGACAGAAATATTAGGTAAATTCGAAAGGTGCCAAGTCGCCCGAACGGGCGAGTTTTTGTCGGGCGAGATGACGAATAACCCAATATTTTAAATCAATAATAGTTATTTTATCCTTTACAAATAATAATAATGCTTGCTCATTGTACAATTTGTGATAATGAAATAAATACCTTTAAGTTCTACAGGGCTTCCTTGCTGACAAGTAGCTCCAAATACTAATAATGCAACGTCCTTCACATTTGCTCTCAGCACACCTGGGTCATCTTCTCGCTAATAAATTAAATATTAATATAACTTCAAAAATTTTATACTTTATAATAAAATCATATCATCAATTATAATTGATAGAATTTTGTAAAATAAATTTAATATAGGATAAAATTAAACAGTGTTTCAAATATAATAAGATATTACCGCATGCATTTCATGATTGTACTTCTTCCATTCCCAAATCGCTACGATTAATAACGCCCAGAACAGAAGAACAATCAGCGCCACGATACTGTACCATACTGATTTACGAAAAGACAGAAGAAATAGATTATTTTCGTAGGAGAGCTTCGGCTGCTGAAAGACGAACTTTGATCTGGTTGGTGTTGGGCTTGATATATATTCCACAATAGACACTCGCTCCGTCGTAAAAAACATTGGGGACCCTAAAATTGTAGTACACTATATTTATCATAATTTTTACTTTAGCATATGGATTTTGGTACGTAAATTAACTCATTATAATCATATTCATCCATTACAATATATTAAAGTTCACTGCTGAACATCGGCTTTTCCTATAGATTACGCCGTAGAGGGTGCCATAGTTACCAAACTTGGCAGACGGCTTAGCAACTGCAGTTTTTTATGATTTTGAGTTGTTATTAGAAAGATGCTGCTGTCTCTTACGTCTCCCACAGAACGATATTTGATAGTGGGGTATTCTTACACCGCCACTACACGGTCAACGGTCCTCATCATTTTTTTGTATAATAAATTTCCGCAAAGTAACACCTAATAAAGTAGCGCCTATTAACTACTTTGTAATGTATTATCTATGTTTGTGACATAGAGTAATGAAAATATTGGTAACAAGCTAACTAACCATTTATTTGTATAGCTGCCATTATTATGACTTTACGGTAAGGATGCCATTTATGAAAACTACACAGTAGTTCTCTTGAGATGATTATTCAATCATATTATGAAAACGGTACGGAACATACAGTGTTTTTTTAAATAAAATTGTCATCAGACTGAAGTTTGCTCACGGAGGCCAGTGTCAACGTAGACTAGCCATCTGCACAGGATAGAATTTCACTGCACGAGACTGATGTCATCCCATCGGGAGACGATATATCCCGATGGGATGACAAACCGACACGACCGGAGAGATATCAGGCGCACGGCCAACGGCTTTACCACAGATTACTTAATAGTTTACTAAAGCTTTACTTGCTTTGCGAAGCACAGAGGTGAAAAACTGCCAATTTCCTGACTCCGAGCTGCTGCTACAATAATAAAAATAGAGCAATGTGTGAAAAATAAATAAATAAACAATAAAAGTGCTTACGAATACTAGACCAACGAGTCATTTTTAAGTTATACGTTATACTTCTTTTGGCTGCGTTTGAGAAAAATGAAGAGTGATTTTTTTACGATGCGCGCGCACACCGACACTTAAAAACGATAGCATGTAGTTATTACGACGCGCCCGCACACCGAAACCTAAAAGCGACAACTTCAGATGGTAATTGTTTGTCAACTGTCAAGTTTTCGTGAGAACCGATAACTAGGTATATTCAAGGTACTTATTCAAATATATATGAATCTATAAAACGTATTTTATTTTAGTTATTTTTGCTTTGTTACGCTAAAAGAGTATAATTTCTTACGTGCGTACATAAGTACACACACGTTTTTTACGAATACGACGAGCTTATAGTCAACCTTATGTTTAATGGCTGCTGGAGCCCATGAACACCTACCTGAGACCTATTTCTGACAGAGAAGGCACGGAAGCTGTCATCTCTCATTGTGGTGATGTAAAGTATAATGACTGGTCTGTCATTGTATTGACCCTTCTACCGAGAACAGAGCATTAGGTTCACTAGCTGAAACTAACTCAAGTGGGCTTCTAGACAGAAAATATGCCCTATCATCTTACCTTAACGCCTTAATTTTTTATATTTCGGTCTGCAAGCACGACGTCGTTACAGCCAAGAAGATATTATTTTCGTAGCAGTTACTTAATTTAGTCTTCGCTCATGACTGAACTAATTCGGTACATAACAGGCACAAACTATTAAACTATATTGTTTAAGGCGCATATTAGACTGTATTATTTATAGAATCCTATATATATATATATATATATATATATATATATATATATATATATATATATATACAATATATATCAAAATATGAATTGAATCTTATCTGTCAGCAAAGTCTCTGGAGGTCTTCAAATTAACACCTTTTTGGTCATCATACATCCCATCAACCGACTCAGATCCTTCTGTTTTTATTTATTTTGCAATTATTTTTTTATATAAAGAAAAGTAGTATGGAGGTGCTGGCTACTACAAAAGCTGCGTGCAACTCGGTCTCCATAACAACAGGCATGCCAAAGACAATAGAGATTTATCACCTATTATTTAATACACACTAACTATACAGCTCACGACTGTGATTTATTAAAAATTATAAATGTGAGTTAATAGATCTCAACACAATAGTAACAACCACAACGGTAAAACAGTATAACAGTAAACAATACGATATTGCTAATAACTCGCATTGTTACGACTTCAATATTTTGTAATGTATAACAAATATTTGCAAAGTGTCGCTTTTTTATAATTTTTTGTTATAACTTCATCAAGTTATCATCTTTAGAGCGCTACACAAGTTACTGCTGAACAGAAGCCTCCCTCAAAAAATGCCACTAAGAACGGTCCTGAACCACCTGCATCCAATAACTTTCCAGGTCGCCGTAGTGGGGGGCTGCCCTACACTTCCCTTACCGGTACAAGACTGCTACTCCAGAACCTTTCTCCCATCGGTTGTCTGTTTTTCGAGCTATATAACCGTCCCACTGTCACTTCAGCTTACTGATTCCTTGGGCTGTATCGGATATCCTCATCTCAAAGTCTTTCACGGAGAGAATTTCCGAGCAAAGCCGCTTCATAGCTCGCTGAGTGTCTTCAGCTTCCTCATACGGCCAGCAGTGAAGGACCACGTCTCAGATCCATAATACGTCATTATTGGCAACATGCACTAGTTGTACACTCTTTTTTTCAAGTTTCGAGGAACGCTGCTCAGCAGATTTAAATCGACGGATCTAACTGTTATAATATGAAACAATTTTTGTCATATAATTTTGATAGCTTACGTTCTGATAAAATACCAGAGTAAAATAACAGGATATTGCTGCTGTATTTCGTCTTTTTACTAACAATTCCATTCAATTGAGAATCGATGCAGGTGTTTATTACTCACAGCATTCACTTACTATCAGGTGGATTGTTTGCCGGCTTTTCATTTAGTTGCCCTTCCATGTATAAACAGCCATTATGATCAGGTAAAACTCACCACCAATCTCAACTTCGCCTCTAACCAGATACCCAGTCATTCCATTCCACGTGTTATTATGTCGATAGCCCCATGTATCAGCGAAGATAAACTTTCTCCGAGCGTTAAGAAAATCTAGTAGTTGATTGGTTGTAGGGAAGTTTACCTTTGTAATTGTGTCAATGTGATCATCTCTAAAATGTGAAATTTCTTTTATTATGATCATCCAAATAGCATTATATGTGATGAAATTACTTTTATTGTTTTAGAGTGGTGTAATTTTTACATACATTCCATCAGTGAGATGATTTATACTATCGCTGTTGGTAAGAACGTAACAAATTTTAATTTCATATCCATCTAAATTAAGCCTGCGTATCGCTGCCGATTCAGCTACTTTATCTAACTTTTTAAAATTTTCTTTCACATCATAAACGCCGTAAAGCTCAGTTTGCCATTCTCGGTTGTAGCTAACTTTGTAAACTGAAAATATTGTAAAGTTTATTGTCAGTTTGCAGGCAATTAAATAATTCAAATAACCACGCTACTTACTGAGATGAAACTCAAGCCCGCCTTTTTGCGCTTGATGTATATAAATAACTTCAGAATCAGGAAATATATTTATTTTAGATAAAGCTGCAGGTATGAAGTTAGTATTGTTTTCATACTTAATTTCATTGTTGTTAAAAATTATCCATCGATAAGGAGATCGGAAATAATTAGCCTGTTTGCTCTATATAATTAAAACACTGTTATTAGTAAGGACTTAGAAAATACAAGTAATAGCAATATATTTCTGCTTAGCTTTTTATGTACCTTTTCCAAATAATAAGAGACGTTTGGACAACTAAGGTTTATTAAAAACGTAGTGTATTGGTCCATGACGTAAGTTGGTGGAAGGGAAAAATATTCGTCAGAATATTGCATGTAAATTGGTGAACTGTTGCCTTTATTAAGGGCTTTGTAAATTTGAATTTTCTTATCTGTAACAATCATGTTTTATTACTTTCAATCTATACATTTTTTTTATAATATAAGGGTGACAAACGAGCACACAGTCCACCTGATGGTAAGTGGTTGCTATGGCCCATAGATATCTACATCTATCCTCGATTACGAATCAAAATGTTGTCACCCGTGAGGACTAAGATCGAGTGCCTCGTTTCCAGTAAAAAGAGTTTCCGGTTCTCTACTCACCATACGAAACACAGCAGCGTTAATCTGCTATTTTACGCTGGTATTCTGTGAGAGCGCGGTCCTTCCCTGGTCGAGTCGACCATTTCGTGCTAAAACTATACCAGTAATATAGCTGCAGCATGTCTCTACCACGTAGCAGTATGGCTCTACCACGTAAAAATAGCCATACAAATAAAACTGAAGTTTAAGTCTGTATTATCGAAACAACTGACTTATATTGAGCTGATGGACATGAATAACCATTTTAAAAGTTATGTCTGTCTGTCCGGGCTTATCTTTGGTATGGCTGAAACGATTGTAATGAAACTTCACAAACAGATACCGAGAATTGCCAGGAAAGATCTAGAGTGTATTTTATCTGAAAACCTTAAAGGTTTTCTTTTGTAAAAACGAAAAATTGAAATACGAGATGATTTCAATTATCTAACATCTAAATAACATTAGAAGATCCGACCCCCGTGAAGCCTTTTTAAATTGTTTTTTTTTGTATTTTCAAATATTGCAAATTAAGGTACTGCTTATTTTATGCAAGAGTTACTTACAAGATGATGAACAAAGTACTGCCAATATAGATATAGGTTTTTCCATGGTTTGAATAACATTATCAATTAAAATATTGTCAATTAAAATTTGCGAAAAAGTTATGTCTAAAATTAATAAGATAACGATGGCTAGGATCGTTTTCATGATGTACCAAAATCGAATGACAATTGTAAACCGTGGATTTTACCTGCGCCATTTTTGATTCGTCGGAATACGTTTATTTAGTAAAATTGGAAAACCAATTCGCAAACCGTTCATACAACCCCAGCTTGTATACGAATAAATCATGGCAGAATAAACAAATTAGGTAGGTAATAATACATTTCGCCAAGTCAATCCATTCAAATCGATTTTACAGCGCTTCGAAAGGTTGAAGGTTTTAGAATAATATAACATCAGTACTTATAATAAAAATTCAGGATCCGGGCTCATCTTATATTCGATATGTATTCTGATTTCTATCGTCTGCGCCGGTACCACTAAATTATATATTATACATATATATAATTTTTTATTTTATTTAATTTAATATATATATATATATATATATATATATATATATATATATATGTATATATTAAATTAAATTAAAATTAAAAATCCATTTATTTCTTTCTCAAGGCATACTAAATAATAAAGTAATTGGAACCCCTTAGTAAGTATAAAAGAATACCTGTGTCAGGAGGCACCGCTCTTCCTAATAACATTAAATATTGAGATAAGCCGAGCAAGATTACCTATGATTTAGAGTAGATGTGTGTTTGAGTGTGTATGTGTGTGTTTGAGTGTGTGTGTATGTGTATGTGTGTGCGTGCGTGCGTGCCCGTGCGCGTGTGCGTGTGCGTGTGTGTGTGTGTGTGTGTGTGTGTGTGTGTGTGTGTACGAGTAATTGTAGGTGCTTAAAAGTGTAAGCATTTTTATTATTATTATTTTATGTAATTTTATTTAATTCTATTCTATTCTGTTAAACAAATATATTATTTAATTCCGTGACGTAGAATGTTTTCTGTGGTGTGATAAGATAATTTTTTAAGATGATCGGTAAGTATATTTTTACATTACATCGCGATAATTACTTAATTAAAAAATTAAAGTTTAATTTTTTATTTACATATACATATACATATATCTTGATTGGGCACAGTACTGTCCCTCAGCAAATTTAGATTTTACATAAATTTGTTTAATGACGTTATGATTACCCCGTGTAGAAGTTTTTTTGGATCATATGGCGAGTTAGTATGTGTTTTTAAGATTGACTGTAATATATATAGTTGCCTAACCGTAAGAACATCACTAATATTATACAGTTGTTCTGTATTAAATCTACCTTTTCGGCTTAAAATACATAACTTTAAGAAGGTATCGTTGTCCTCTTTCTATGTTCAGTAAGTTAGTTTTTGCCGCTCCTCCCCATACCGTAATGTAATTTCTTAGAACTGACTGAGCTAAAGATGTGTAAATTTGATTTATCAATTTAGTCGTTGTAATGTAACGCAGTTTTTTAAATATCCATATAAGTTTACGAATTCTGGCGTTTACGTATTCTTTTAAATAAAACTAATTTTACAGATTTTATCGCGTATATTAACTTATTTTACATTCCCGACATTTCAAGCACTTTACAGCACCCATGGTCAGGGGGGGGGGACTACGGTTTACGTATTCTATTTGATTAATCTACGAAAGATGTTGGTCAAAAATTATTCCAAGGTACTTTGTGTTATGTACTCGCTCAAGTTTTTCACAATTACAATTAAAAAAATCCGTGTCATCACATTGATGAATTTTTAGTGAAGTTTCACTAGGGTGCTGTGTTCGTTTATCTATACTGAAACACATATAGTTGGTTTTATTAACATTTAGTGTTAGCAAATTATGTCTAAGCCATCTAGACACCTTACAAATACCTTTTTCAGCCTTCTCAAATACACCTTTCCAAGTACTATCAGTAAACACAATAGCAGTGTCATCAGCATACGAAAAGACTTGGCCACCCTCAATATTTAATTCTGTGAGCTGATTAATATATATCAAGAATAGAGTAGGGCCCAAGACACTCCCCTGTGGTACGCCGTAAATAATGTCGAAGTCTTGGCTTTGGTAGTCTCCAATTTTCACCCTCTGGTTACGTCCCTGTAAATAGTCTCTCATCAATTCAAGTACTTTTTCTCGAATGCCGATATGTTCTAGTTTAGCAACTAGAGTGGGAAGAGAGACGGTGTCAAATGCCTTTTTTAAATCAAGAAAAACTGTAATACATTTTTTTCCGTGATCAACATTTTCAATTATTAAAGAAGTAAGTGCTGAAACCGCGTCTTCAGTAGAAATTTTTTGTCTAAATCCAAATTGATTTTTTGATAATTTGTTATATTTAGTTAAATACTTAATTATTCGAAAGTTTATTATTTTTTCTAAAATTTTTGAAATAGATGTAAGGACTAAGATAGGCCTATAGTTGTTGACATCGTCTCTCTTACCACCTTTATAAACCGGAGTAATTAAAGATTTTTTAAATGAGAGCGGGAATAATCCTGTACGAAAACAAAGATTAGCAGAATTTATAGTTGACAAATGGTTATTTAGAGAATCTATAAAATTTGACGCGATACTATTGGATAGAGAGCGATATATACCAAGTACAACATGGTTAAAAATATTTACTTGTAAGCATGACGCCTCTTTTAATACAACTTCTGTAATGTTAGCTTTTAATGAGGATTTTGTATGTGATATATCACTACACCATCATTCTGATTAATATGATGTGTTGTTGCAAGATGAGTATAGTTTGGAAGAATAGGAATAGCTTAGCTTTTATCTAGATGACACTCTGTTAGGACCAATACATCAGGATCAAATTCTAATTGCGCAATAGTTACCAAAAGATCATCAAAATTACAATTCACGCTTCTTATATTTTGCGTAAAGATAGTAAGATCTGATTTATTAATTTTAATGTGTTTACCTAAGTCCTGGATATTGCATTGTATGGAGTCAGCAATTTTAGCACAATCTATGTCATTTAGTGTTTGCAAAGAAGTAACCATTTAATTTAATATAAATAGAAAGATTGAAATGATCGAGAGGGTAGTTTAAAATTGAATATTTAAGAATAACACGGAAGGTCATTGTGCTAAATATTTCATAAAATTTAGTAATTATAAATATGTTGCCATTATCTCTACGCCATGGTAAACTTGGGAAATGTATAATTGATTTTGTGTGTTGTGTGTGTAGTATCAGAGTGAGTGTAAGTGTAAGAACATTAATTAAAATTGAAATCGTAATGACGCCTAACCAAAAAGGTGCGTTTGCCTCCCAACGCAGCGTACAGCGTAATAAAATAAAAATACCATAAAATAAAAAACCATAACAGAAACCAAGAATATAAACAATATGACAACATAAACACCAAATCTAGTCATTTTACATTGAACAGTTTATGAATTTGGGGTTCAGAAGTCAATGTAATAATGGCGGATTCATCATCCTTTCTAACGTAGACATTGTTGACAACGTAGATCATAATTGGTCCAGCAATACTTATAATCCGTAGATTTAATGAAATCCCTGGCAATAAAATAGAGTCTGGCAGATTTAGCAGTTAATTGCTCAGATACAAATATTGGGGTCTGCTGAGAGGTAGTCATACCAAGATGTTTCGCACGGAGCTTAGATTTGTTCATATTATTAAAGATCTTGCATTTTTTGAGCAAATCCATTTTCTGAAGGGATGATGTTGTTTCTACAACAATAGGTGTATTTGTAGACTTTCCTTTTTTTCCGCGTACTCTATAGATGTCGTTTATCGGACGTAGTCAAATCTGAACCGACGTTTTTAGACAGCATCTTTACCATATTTATAAGATCTAATTTATTTTCAAATTCTTTTTTCGGTACATTTTTAATTTCAAAATTAGCTTTCCTGTGTTCCTTCTGTAGATTGTCTATTTTATTTTCCAGAATCTCAATATAAGCTCTATCTTCCTTAGACTGTGATTCTAAAGTAGCTATTTTCTTCTTGAACTCTTCATTTTGCTGACTCAGGAATTCGATCGAATTTTCAATTTTAGCATTTGTTTCTTGTATACAACTAAGGGTAAGATTAATCTTTTTAAGTTCCTCCTGTTGTTCCGTAAACAATAATTTAATCATAGATTTCACTTCTATATATATATATTTTACAACTATGACATCCTTCCATCCATCTTAAATTTTTTTATGAAAATAACAGTAGTAGGTTCTGCGTGATTTAAATTATTATATAATATTAACTTCTGATTGAATTTATTGATCTCTTAATTTTGGTATTCAATTTAATTCATTATACCTATTCAGGTCATAAGTATTGTCACACAGTAAAAACTTTTCTTTTAGAATGTTGATCCACAAATCCACTAAAAAGTTTATTGACTTCGAATTTCGAATTGTTCATGAAAATAAAACTGTATACTTTTTAGAATTTTACTCATTTTTAAATATGGAGTGGACGCTTAAAGAAGACCGTGTTGCATTTATTGCGTTGCATCGTTGCGGTTACGCGCCAATTCAAATTTTTGACATACTGAAAAATTTGAATATAACCAAAAGATTCGTTTATCGTACCATCAAACGATACAATGAAGACTCTAGTGTAGATGACAGGTCAAGAAGTGGTCGCCCTCGGTCTGTTAGGACTCCAGCAGTGATAAAAGTTGTGAAGGCGCGAATTCAAAGAAATCCTAAACGTAAGCAGAAACTGTTGGCCCTTCAGATGGGGTTAAGCAGAACCACAGTGAAAAGGGTGTTAAATGAAGACTTGGGGCTTCGGGCATATCGAAGAAAAACAGGACATCGTTTGAATGCTCATCTAATGGACCTGAGACTGAAGAGATGCCGCGCTTTGTTGAAGCGGTACGCGGGAAAAAAATATAGGAAATATAAAAATATAAAAAAAAATTCTTTTTTCGGATGAAAAAATTTTTACCGTACTCGTAGCAGAGAGCTACAACAAACAAAATGATAAGGTGTACGCATACAGTAGTGAAGAAGCGAGCAACCGTATTCCGCGTGTCCAACGAGGTCATTTTCCATCCTCGCTCATGGTATGGTTGGGAGTTTCTTAATGGGGCTTAACAGAGGTACATTTTTGTGAGAAAGGTGTAAAAACGAATGCAGTTGTGTATCAAAATACTGTCCTGACGAACCTTGTGGAACCTGTTTCTCATGCCATGTTCAATAACAGGCACTGGGTATTCCAACAAGATTCGGCGCCAGCTCATAGAGCGAAGAGCACACAAGACTGACTGGCGGTGCGTGAAATCGTCTTCATCCGGCACGAAGACTGGCCCTCCTCCAGTCCAGATTTGAATCCGTTAGATTACAAGATATGGCAACACTTGGAGGAAAAGGCGTGCTCAAAGCCTCATCCCAATTTGGAGTCACTCAAGACATCCTTGATTAAGGCAGTCACCGATATTGACATGGACCTCGTTCGTGCTGCGATAGACGACTGGCCGCGCAGATTGAAGGCCTGTATTCAAAATCACGGAGGTCAATTTGAATAAACTTTAGTGTCATAAGAATCTATGTTTTGTTAAGTTCATTTTGGTATATAAATGGTTACATTATGAATAAACTTGTTTCAATTATTTTATATTAAACATGTGACAGAATTTATAACCTGACTAGGTATATGTATACTTGTGTCAATTTTTTATGAAATGTGTGTAATATCTGTAACTAAGTCAACACTTTTAAATGTGGTAGAGCCATGCTGCAGCTATATTAGTAGTATAGTAGTTGTAGCACGAATGGGTCGGCTTGACCGGGGAAGGACCACGCTCTCACAATACCAACGTAAAATAGCAGCTTAACACTGCTGTGTTTCGTATGGTGAGTGTAAGGAACCGGAGACCCTTTTTACCGGAATAGAGGCATTCCATCTTAGTCCTCACGGGTGACAACGCATTTTGATTCGCAAACAAGGATAGATGTCGATGTCTATGGGCCACAGCAACCACTTATCATCAGGTGGACTGTGTGCTCATTTGTCACCCTATCCTATAAAAAAACTTACCACCTAGTCATCAAAAATCTTTGTCAACTATACAAATAAATAAAATTTAAGTGTCTGTCAAAAGTAATGTCAAAATATCAGCTTTTTACTAAATTTTTTTTTTTTTTTTTTTTTATAGGATAAGGGTGACAAACGAGCACACAGTCCACCTGATAGTAAGTGGTCACTGTGGCCCATAGACATCTACATCTATCTTCGATTAAGATTCAAAATGCAGATGCGTTGTCACCCGTGAGGACTAAGATGGAATGCCTCGTTTCCAGTAAAAAGGGTCTCCGGTTCTCTACACTCACCATGCGAAACACAGCAGCGTTAAGCTGCTATTTTACGCTGGTATTCTGTGAGAGCGTGGTCCTTCCCCGGTCGAGCCGACCCATTCGTGCTACAACTATAATATAGATGCAGCATGGCCCTACCACGTATAAAAATGCATATAAAAGTATATACGGTACTTATAACAAAAACACAATTTTTTAAATTTTTGTCTGTCTGTCTGTCTGTTTGTTCCGGCTAATGTCCGAAACGGCTGGACTTAAATCAACGGGACTTTCACTGGCGGATAGCTGTGTTAAAAGGAGTAACTTAGGCCACTTATATTTTAGAAAAATAAATAGGGTTCCGTGCAACATTATTAAAAACCTAAATTACACGCGGACGTAGTTGTGGGGAACAGCTAGTATTATCTATATCCATACAAAAAAATAAAATTGAAGTGTCTGTTTCTAATATCAAAATAACAGCTTTTTATCTAAATGCATATGAAAGTATATACGGTACTTATAACACAAACATAATTTTTAAAATTACTGTCTCTCTGTCTGTCTGGTTTTCCGGCTAATCTCCGAAATGGCTGGACCGATTTTGACGGGACTCTTACTGGCAGATAACTGATGTTATAAGGAATAACTTAGGTTACTTTTATTTTGGAAAAAGATTTAGGGTTCCGCGCAATAAAATTAAAACCCTAAGTTATGCGCGGGCGAATTCGCGGGAATAACTTGACTGTTATAAATAAAATTTTCGTTAAATAGTAGCTTATGTATTATCCTTATGTACCTAAATTAGATCAATGAAGTATCTTTCAATAACTTACGTCCATAGAGTATTATAAAAAGATTAAGTTCTACATATTTTGGTTGCATAGAGACAAGGAAAGAGCCAAACATAAAGGAAACTTTTTTTTTTGAAAATTTAAATATGGTTTTTAAATGATTAATAATCGTTGGTGATTTAAACGAGGATAATTGGCATAGTGTAAACTATATTCAAGTTTTGTTTACACAACATTGGATAAGTACTTTTCCGTAATTACTGTACACTGTAATGGGAGTAGTTAACAGTAATGTACATACATACAAATTGTGCCCGTTAAGTTTTATCAATAAATATCATTAAATTAATAAAACATAATTGTAACGTTTCGCAGTTGTGTTTGAGACTTGATGAAGGATGTGTGTGTTATTTCATTGGATACGTTAGTACGCTGTTGTCATAATTTTAAGTGAAATTATAAGAATAAAAAATACATGAAATGTTTTTATACTCTGAATATTTGGAAAGTGTTTATACGTTTTTATTGGTATAATACGTTATTAGTAAAATTCTGTGTGATTAACGTAAAAAAACACACACACTCACATACAGGGACACTAAGTTTTTTTTTTATATCAACAAGAAGCTTATAATGAAAGTTTTTGAACATTTATTTTTACCTTTACAAACTGTTGGCGATATTAAGGAAAAATGTAATACAACTTGTGAACGTACACCATTACTTAAGCATTCGAAACGAGACCCATTTTGTCAAAGAGGTAGGTTTTTCATTCATTTACAAAAATGTTTAGCAATCGTGCTTTTTCATGTTCTTAATTTATTTATAGCGTTTCAATTACTGCGCGCGATCGTTCATAAACTTGTGTTCTAAGGTACTCGTAATATCATATCATAGTTATAGTATCTTACAAATGTTTTTAAAATATTTCTGACTTTAAAAACATATACTTATGGTAAGTGATTACCTAAAAATAAGCTTTATTTAGAGTACTCCAATGGCGAATTCCAATCTTCGACTTTTAGATCCACAGGACGTACTAATATACCCGTCGCCATAAAAGCCTTTGGCAGTAGCATCGAACTTTTCCACGGAAATGGAAAACAAATACTTCGTAAAAGTTAATTTAGTTCAGTATTATTGTCATGCTGTGTGTTATATACAGCTGTTACCTTTGAGATTATTTCAAAAGAATTTTAAAGCTAAATTCAAAACAATTTTGACACAAGACTGCTATTTGACTTTTGACCTATTTAGATAAATAATATTTTTATTAAGTAAAAAATCTATACATATAATAAAACTGTAAATAGCAGATGTCTGTACATTTTATATTTTTGTAATAAAAGTGATTGAGGGGTACTAAAAATAAGTAATTAAATACATTTCTACCATTTTTAGAATTTTCTGTCTGTCTGTCTGTCTGTCTGTCTGTCTGTTTGTTTGTTAACGTATCACGTTTAAAGTACTAATTTATATCATAAGAATTGTTAAGGAAATTATAAAGTAAACCTTCGGGTTACATTTAGTCTTTATTTCATTAAAATCGGTTCATTCCATCAAAAGTTATGATAAATATTCTGAAGTATGGATAGGGAATTTGCTCAACGGTGGCTTTGTTTGAGTCATCAAGTTGATGTTAGCAGCGCCATCTCTCTTTAAATATATACATATAATAAAAATGATGATAACATGTTGTGTCTCTTTCTGTACATTGTATATATATATTATGGTGACTAAAATCATTATGGGGAACTAAAAATAATTAAATAAGTACATTTTTATAATTTTTAGAATTGTCTTTCTGTCTGTTTGTCTGTTTTTATATGAAAGCATCACGTCTAAAGTAAACATCTTTTTTTTTCAAAGAAATCGTTAAGAAAATCATAAAGCGTATCTTCGAGTTACATTTAATCTTTGTTTTATTAAAATTGGTTAATTCTATCAAAAGTTATGATTATTATTTTGAAATGTAGGTTCGAATTTGTTTAATGGCGCCACAAAATCTCAGAAATAGTAATAAAAAGATACGTGTTTTAAAAAAAAACGTTCTATTATAATATATTTATACTTAAAACACAGTAAAAAAAAATATGTTTTCCTTAAATTAAAAAAGGATGTTTTCTCACAAAGAACGTAATAGATGGCGTTGTACAAATTACAACCTTTTCTGAATTGCGGTGTTAAGATTTTTCGCAGGTGAATCGTATTGACACTCACTGAAAAAATTTATGTTCATGAGTCCGACGAAGCTGCAAGCCTGTTAGCTGTTAGAGCCGTGTAGGCTAACAACACAAAGCACTAAAGATGGGTTAATACCGATATTTGTCAGTATTAGTTAATATGAATATATTCGTCAAGTGATATTATAATATTTAAACTAATATATGAATATTACTGATATTTTAATATAACGATTATACGTATCACTATTCTATTAATGTAGGTTATAAGTTTATTTTACCAAGCATAATTTATCACAATAAATAAATTTAAATATACACTTTTAAAGAAACTACTAGAGTCAATAAATTTTAAACATCTATAAAGTGTTTTATTTCTAAAGTCCCGCTGCTGGTCGCCATGATATAAAATATCGAATTGAAAATAGTCCCTAAAAACTATAAAATAGAGAATGAATACCCGTCAAACGCTCATATCGGTTTATTCATTT
Organism: Parnassius mnemosyne; assembly: GCA_963668995.1. NCBI lineage: Eukaryota > Metazoa > Arthropoda > Insecta > Lepidoptera > Papilionidae > Parnassius > Parnassius mnemosyne. Next base: position 26,523,151 of record CAVLGL010000093.1, on the reverse strand, counting down.
GATCATTCGGCTAGCTCGCTTGCACCGCTATACTTACGATACGAATGATACAGATATCCGTCACGAATATCAGCAGTCGGGTCGAGCCGAGTGATATTATCCAACCGATGTTGAACAGTTAGTGTATAAATGAAGTGAATATGGAATATTAGCATATCAGAATTCGTTGGATTACTGATCTATGAATCCACCCAATATTACCAATATCTTAACGAATACGAATATATCGGTTACATCTTTACAAAGCACAAACACCGGCAGAAACAGATAAAAGAGACGTACGTACGTCGAAATTATTCAACAAAACTCGAAAACTCGACTAAAAGTAGTAAATTTGCAATAAATGTCGTGATATTGTTTTATACTCAGAATCCCGCTAAACCTCTAATACCAAATAACTTTCCTTACAGTTTTAAGATAGGGATAATAACATCGATGATGACATCGATGTTGGCATCGATAGCTCAACATCGATGTTCGATGTTTAGGCTACTCAAAACATCGATGATGACCATTATCGATGGTTTTTGTATATGTGTAGATACTTACACATTGTTTTAAAATTATGTGGGTATACACATCAAGGGAAAAGTAACAATTAACTTGAATATCAATTTACGTAGAATAGTTATTATGCGACAACCGACAACGACACTACAAAATAAAGCGAAAGCAGTGACCATTGTGACATCACAGGTGACACTTGACAATTAAGTTTGACTCACCATACTGACATTTTTTTAGGTTAACGATGCGTTCAGGAATTCTGAATTATTCAAAATTTTTAATCTTCAGAGCAGATGCAAGATTTAGTTGATATTGATTTCGCGAGTTCGCATTGTTTGCAAGTTCCCAATTATCGATTATGGGTTCATTGACGTCGATGTTTCGATGTTTGACATGTGTCAACATCGATGTTAAAACATCGAAGTTTTAATTTTTAACATCGATGATCATCTAACATCCCTATTTTAAGTGTGTTTCCCACTCAGCGTGTGTTATGCGACGATCGTAAATAAAGCGCAAGGTCAAACTTTACGCGTTGTAGGAGTGGACCCCAGTACTGATTGTTTTGCACATGGTCAACTCTATGCCAACCTTTTTCTGTACGCCCCGGCTAAGTCTACTTCTATCGTCGTTTACACGGAAGCTCTATCATAAACGACTTAGAACTTTGAGCGTATCGATTTATTTTCTTACCACTTATTCATACAGTAATGATATAAATCGTTTAATATTCTCTTACCCTAAACGTCAAATTCTTTAAGTAAAACCTATATTCGCGAGCTACGCCGCGGGCACAGCTAGTTATAAATAAAGTTATGTCCCATTGCTGGGCATACTGACAGATCAGAGACTACACAGTTCTCCTTTCTTTTCTTTTCTAATAGAACATTTAGTCCCCATGATGCTTCAGTGTGTGTTTTCGACATCAAGTGTTGTTTTCGAAATAATATTTTATTAATCAGAAGTGCGGATTTCCTTACGATATTTTCCTTTATCGCCGAAAACGCTTACCATGTTAGCAATTAAAATTGTGATTAACAACTTCAGTGCCACCAGCAAGGATCGCACATAGATTGCTTGCGCACTATTTAAATTTCGGCAAGGTCTTAACCATAGACTAAGAATATACTTTATCCTAAGTCTATGGTCTTAACGCTATTTTAATACTGCTATTTGCAAATTCATAGATTGTCGTTTATCTCATTATAGTGTTTTATAACATTTTTAATTTTTATTAAAAAATGATGTACTTATGACTACAATTACATGTAGTGTAATTGTAGTTCCTACCGTGTTGTGTTTACGTGGTAGAGTCACACTGCAGCTGTATTATGACTACAGCACGAATGGTTCGACTTTACCGGGGAACGTCTATCTATGCTCTTACGGATTGCTAGAGTAACATAAGAGCATTATATATATATGAGTACAAATTAGTTCGATCCGTTTTCAAAAGATGACTCTTGCTGTTATGTATCTTTCATAGTGACAGCCATAGATTAATGTATATCTGTACATATACTAGAGAGTGATAGCTGGTTGTAGTGGTTTCAGAGAGGTTATGCAACAGTGAATATTTTTATTGTGTTAAAAATTACAAAATTTGTGGTAACATAGCAACATTTGTGGGAGGTTTTATTTTTCTGTTTTAATTTTTACGTGGTAGAGCCATGCTGCAGCTATATTAGTAGTATAGTTGTAGCACGAATATGTCGGCTCGAGCGGGGAAGGACTACGTTCTCACAGAATACCAGCGTAAAATAGCAGCTTAACGCTGCTGTGTTTTGTATGGTGAGTGTAGAGAACCGGAGACCCTTTTTACTGGAAATGAGGCATTCTATCTTAGTCCTCACGGGTGACAACGCATCTGCATTTTGATTTGTAATAGAGGATCAATGTAGATGTCTCTTGGCCGCAGCAACTACTTATTGTCAGGTGGACTGTGTGCTCGTTTGTCGAAATTGGAAGGGGTAAGGTTTGAAAGTAAGTTTCTCGCTCACTCGACCCCGCTATCCCCTTCTAACCTAACCTCTACGAGTCGGGGTGCCCCAAGTCCCGAGCTCGCTTCGCTCGCTCTTGTACTAAATAAAACACCAAAATATAAACTTTTATAATTACTTTAATTATTTATAAACATAATTTATAGCTGCCACCATTTGTAAAAAAGGATCTTTGCGAAAATTCGCAGTGTACCGCCGCCACAAATACTTCACTATGGCATCACCAAAATTCTCTGGATGATTATAATTGTCTTTTTATAAATAAAAAAAAACGTTTGACGGCTCTCCATTGTGACTATTCTTTGAGTATGAGTCCCGTCCGGAGCCATGAATGGATTGTGACAGTCCGAGTGGTTCACTTTTTGTGGGTGTACCCATGTTCCTCTAGGCAGTCATATGCTCTCCAAAAATCTGTATGAATCTTGGTGTCTATCTCTATATGTTTTTTTAACTAAGGGCACCAAAACCTTAGCGGAACGTATGTTGCCAGGGTACACCTCTAATCGCAGATCATCGGATAACGAGAAAAAAGGCAAGAATACGAGGAAAGACAGGACAAAGTTACTCTTTTGCATGATAACGCCCTACCTTGGCGGCATCTCGCAAAAGTGCAAAAGCTGAAGTGGGATATTTTACCGCACCAGCCGTATTCGCCGGGCAATGTTCCTTCCGATTACTAGTTGTTCCGACGGATGCAGCATGATTTGGCAGGTCACCAATTCACTTCTTTCGAATAAATCGAAAATTGTCTCCAAATGTGGATCGCCTCAAAAGACGAGACATTTTTTCGAAATGGAATTCGAAAATTGCCTGAGAGGTGGGGAACATGTATAGCCAGCGATGGACAATACTTCAATTAACCTGTTTATTTAAATTGCTTTGAAATAAATGCATGTTTTACACAAAAAAAAAAGACGGACAGAATTAATTTGCACTCCCAATATGAGTTTCTTGATAAGTGCCAAGAAACGAGAGAATTTCTTTTCTTTATACCTTTTTCTTTTTCTTCATTATTAATTTACCTTTATAAAAGGTTTAAAAATATACTTTTACTCTTATTTCTCAATCCTTAAACTTTCGGGTTAACAAATTTGAAATCGTTGTAATATTTATTAACACTAATTATGTCGAAGCTTATAACAATTGCTTTTCCCACGAACTGAGGTAATAAATATTATTTAACCGCTCATAATATTTTGACAAACAATAATTACATAAAGAACGCGCATACCCCAGATAACTGCTTGGGAGCGCCTTACATGTATCTAAATAGTTACTGACAGTAAATATTATGAAGATAAGAACTTCCTGTATTGAGAGCAAGCGTAAAAGTTCCATTGTAATAATTTATATTTACATTGTGTACATTGACTCTTAAATGTTATTTCGTCCCAATTGTGAGAGAGCTTAATTACAATAGTGTTGCAGCAGCACTGATTGTGTGCTAATAATATTACGAAAAAAAAATACGAAGAGGCAATATTGAATAAATTTCTTGCGTATTTATTATTATTACAACTCTGTTTCGTGTCCTGGTCTTGCCTCACATCCCTGCCAATATAAGACTAAAACAAATATATCAAGATCAGTTAGCTGATGTCGCAATTGGCCGGGCATATAGCTTAATGCACGGACTGCCGATGCGGGAGAAATGTTTTAGAATGGTACCCGAAAGCGAAGTGTAGGTAGTCGCCCATTAGATAGAATGACGACTTGGTAAAATATGCAGAAAAAAAAAGAAGCAGCAGAATGTAGATGGTTCAGAACCGCGCTTTGTGGTATTATTTGGGAGAGGCCCATGTTGTACAATTTGTGAAGAACTGTATTGATGAGATGATGAACGATAATACGCATGGGCATGATTATCCACACAAATAGTTGTCTTTTTCACCTCGTAATGTATTATGTGACTTGGTGTTATTGTGCCTTTGTGTTTATTCAAGTCTAATTTCAATCTTGTTCGATTCCGGTGGTATACGTTTTGCATGGGATACGGGTAGGTTGAGTAAATGTCTTTGTTTCTGTGCGTACTACAAAAGCGTTAATATTGAATTATATGTTGCATTGTAAAGCCCGGATATAACTAATAACTATAACTAAAGATTATATAACTAAATATTTTCATTTATAAACAAATATGTTGTTATATTTTATTTTGTGGTATAAAGCCTGACATAAAAAGGTCAAAAATTAGTGGAAAACCGGGGGAAAAATAAACAAATCAATCGGCTTTCAATCAAATAAAAATAATTCAAAAAATTATGCATAAAAATAAATATTTTAAAGATTTTTCCTACTTCTTTTTTTTCGTTATCATTTCGTAAATATTCTACTGCTGAACAAGCGGCTCCTCCTAACGATGGATACCCTAAGGATGGATCGAAGGTTACCCTTTTTTATCATGCTAGCAGTTCTATCCATGACGATTGCTGTACCAGATGTCTCGTATATATATTAATAAGATAACTCTTATTATACTTACCTACAGAACGAGATGTTGGAAGGACGTGGATAATTTTAGCCACACACATTAAAAAGAATATCGCGTTATGTAACTTAATAAAAAAGCCTCAATGGCGATTGACCACTGACGTTATTATAAAAAAAAAAATACAAATTCGCGGTCTCCACCTCACCGAGACGAGGGACGATGATTTAAATTTAGAATAAGGAAGCCATGTTTTTATTGTCATTACCAATCACAGCGTTATTACGGGAGGTTTATTAAATTGAAATTTAACCTGACTAGTATTTAGGAATGAGTTAAAGAAGGAACAGTGAGACAAATGACTATTGTCTAATACGTAGCCTAGTTTTTCTTAGCCTACAGCAATTTTGATTTTACATTCTTAACCCATCCTATAATTATTTCTTACTCAGCCGATTGCAAAGCTGTCAAAATTCGTGTTTGTAATTCTAATATTTCCTGGAAAAAACACGTCCAGGGGAATAATATACTGAAGTGAAATTAATCATTTTTAGAATTTTTGAATACAAAATTTCAAAAAAGGAGGATAAAGGTCTTTTCTTTATATGTGATTTGTCTATTCAATAAGAGTATGATATTGTTAGTTATAAACGCGACAACGTAGTGTTTTTCAAATGAATACCATACCAAAAAATACCTGTGACAAACAAACATCGAGACACAACCACATTATACATTAATGATGTTCCTAAATTGAGGTACAAAAATCTAGTTTATTAATAAAATGCATTATAAAATAAAATAACGCAGGGATGGATGAGTTCGATAGATTCCCTTACACCGTGGCCACACGACGTAGTTACATTGGTAGGTTATTTCCTAAAAGCCTTAAACTTTTATTTACGTGGTAGCGCCGATTCAATCGAGTTAGGACATAGCACATTGCTGTGTTTCGTAGGACGAGTGACGAGAATCGGAGCACCTTATTACTGGTACCGAGGCATTTTGTGATCACATTACCTACTGTTTTTGCTACTATGTTACTAGAGATTGTCCAGGCAACCTGTAATTTTTTTTCTTTGCTTTTCGCTTTTGTATTCTACTTTACCCTTAATACAACATTAACCATTACCATTACAGCCTATAAAGTCTATTGCTGAACTTCCTAGATTGCCTCATATGAGGGATTTTGCCATAGTTGCCACGCTTGGCAGGCAGGTTGGAAACCGCAGTTTTTTTTATAATTTTGAGTTGTTATCAGGAAGACGCTGCTGTCCCTCTCCTAGTTTGTTTTCTTCTGTCACCTCTTACGGCACCCACGGCACGATATGGTGTAGTGCATATTCTTACACCGCCACTACACGGCCTATTACAACATTTAATTCAGTAGTCTAATTAAAATAATAGACAGATGAATACGTCTCCTTTCTCATTGACACGTTCCAACGTTACAACGATGATAGGTAGTACCTACTATCTCTATAAAAGTCCACTGCTGGATATAAGGGACTTCCGTAGTACGAGCAGGCGGATTGACGTACGCAAGTCTAGGCGTGTCGTTCCGAGGGTTTTAGGAAAATGTCAGTGCGCACGCGCACGCGTTTTACAACATTACCAACTATGTATATTTATCATTTAAAATGTTAAAAAAGCAAGACGTTGATTTCCAAAAAAAATATTTTTTTAAAGAATAAGGGTGACAAACCTGATGTTAAGTGGATGCTATGGCCCATGGATCATACTACATCTACATCTATCCTCGATTAAGAATCAAAAGGCAGATGAGTTGTCACTCCTCAGGACTAAGATGGAATGCCTCATTTCAGTAAAAACGGGTCTCCGCTTCTCTACACTCAGCATACGAAACACAGCAACATTAAAAATTAAATCAGGCTCAAAAGCGAATGTTTAATTAAAATGTTTCAACTCATTATTGTATGCGTAGTTAGCAACATGTAAATGTTCATTTACGTATGTGCACGGCAGCCAGGCTGTCTGCCGCGCCTACACACGTAATAACACCGCTTGGGAAACCTATTATCGCCTCAGGTGAAACAATAATAAAACATGTCGTCTACAAATTACTTGGTTACTGTCACCTGCCAGGAAGTGTTTACTTCAATTTTATTTTTTAAGAATTTTTCTGAGGTCCAGTTTTCTAGAAATCATATTTTTTTTAAATGTTCTGATTCCTATAATATACAATTTTTTTGTTGGAAGCGTTATCAGTTTTATCATGACATGACATAACATGGACCACCGGTGGCCCTTGTTGCCTATGCGTTTAAGATGTCTAGATATCTAGGCCTATGATCTATGCATATAAGACAAAATTATAGAAAAATATTTTTTATATTAACTTGTATCATTCTTTCTTAAAAAAGTTAATATACAAATTATGAAAATCCCAAAACCACACTTTATTTTCCCCTTACATCGTCGAAGAGTTTTACTAACATTCACATCCGGAAAAAATGTAAAAAAAATATATAAATTGGTGTCATCTTTCTTCTTAAAAAGTTGAAATTACGAGAAACCAAAAACAAATAGCCCGCTAATATTGTTTCCGGTTTACTTACAATTTAATATAATTACATTATTGCAATTTTTAATAGTTTAAATGGTATTCTGTGCGGGATTCAACTCTACTCTGTAGCGTCTTGGTGTAGATGATAAAAATGCAAAATATTAAAATTCTACCATGCCAAGTACACCTACATTTATTTTAAATTAAATATTTACAAATAGAATGCCTGGTTACTTATAAAATTAAACTACGAATCACTTCTTTTTTATAACGAAACCGGGCAGTGTTAAATTGCTTTTATTTTTTGTGAGCGAAATTCTTGTCATCATTATTATTTAAGTTTTAACGACGAATAACTTGTTTAACCTGATTTTTTATCATTTAAGGTGTTTCCAAATTTTCGATTTCGTCTTCTATACAGAACAGATATTATGTTAACAATTGTTATTGTCTAGTGTAGATATAAAAACTCAAAACTGTGAGGAGACTCTATCGGAGGTACTATTTAATTAGTACCTCCGATAGAGTCTCCTCACGAGTTTACGTGCGTGTGCGTGTGTACAATGCACATTATCGGTATGCACAAGCGCTTCTACATGCGACACTTAGTCGTGCTAAATACTTTGCATTTGTGCATAGATTTACTGCCCGCCTTACGTGTTGACAAACGGTCGCAATTAAATGTTTTGACACAAGATACACGTGACTTCATTATGTTCATTTATTGGTATTGGATACGATGGGATTGTGAGCTTTTACATGTGTAATAAAAATGGGTGAAGGTGCGATCTCTCTGTCTGTGGCTTGATTTTAATTAAAATGTTGTAAAGTAAAGTAATATATATATACGCAGCATATATACGTCCCACTACTGAACAAAGGCCTCCTCTCATTTCTGAGAGGGTTTTAGGACAAGGAAATGCCTGCCGCACTGCCACAATGCGTGTTGGCGAACTTCACATGTCTTCGAAATATTTTTTTTGATTTCTCAGACATGCAGGTTTCTTCACGGTGTTTTCCTTCACCGCTGAGCACGTGGTAAATTAGCACTTTAAATTGCAATTAACAATTTCATTGGTGCCGGCGGGGATGGAACCCGGGTTGCTGGCGTACTGTGAAACTTACAGAGAGCGCTAACCATCTGAGCTATCACGACTCTATAATCTGTTGATCAGGTATTCATTCAATAACTTTGGCTTGGAGACGACACACACACACTCACACACACACGCGCGCATACGCACGCACACACGCAAAACGGATGTGTACGCGCACGCCTACGCACACAGACACCCACATACACATACAGAAACACACAGACCCTCACAAACACACACACAAACGCGCGCGCAATTCTTTTAGAACAGTACAATATGACCTCAAAACGTGGAGATATATTGAAATTAAGACCTTCAAATATTATCTATTTCCATTTGCTTCACTCGTATTCGAAAGTTCTAAAACCGCAGAATACACAACATTTTTGAATATACAACTATTTATTATTAATTATTTAAAATAAAATAGATAGGTAACGGGTGATGTATTCACTATTGATGCTGTATCCGTATCCTTTTCAGTTCCGGGCGTTTTTAAGCTCTAGTAAACTAATGAAGTTAGAAAGTTAGAAAACGATCTATGCTTTCACCTCTTTGTAATTAGGAGGACGTCCTTTATGGAGAACGCTTTGCTCGGAGTTTCTCTGCGTGGTATAATCCACAACGATTACATTCGCAGCAGAACTAGAGTAATTGACATAGCCTGACGCATCAGAAAGCTGAATTGGCAATGGTATGACAATGGACTCGCCATATAATGAAAGGCTCTGGAGTGGCAGTCTCGCTCTCGCCAGGTGGAGTGAAGACCTAGTAAGACATGTAGGAACCAGAAATTTGATAAATACAGGTGGCTCCAGACAGTGTTTACGGTTCTTCAAAAATACTTCTTGTAGAAAACATTTTCAAACAGAAATATTTAATAATAACACGTTCTGCGTTTTGCATACGAATCAAATACGAGCCAAATGTGAGGTTTGAAAAAAATAATTAGGTATACTTACATCGATATATATGTACTACAACTCAATGTGCGTATAGTGTTTTTTTGGGCCTTGACTACTAACAAATTAAAGATTCGAAAAAATAGAACGTACTTATATAACTCATTATAAATGTCTTATTCCTAAACTTATTGATCTACCTAGTATTTAGGCAATATTATAGACGATATAGGCATTTCGATGGACACTCCTAACATATATTATTAGTCTATTCTCACATTGGGCAAGAAGTTTGGTGAGCGCAAAGCCAATATTCTCGCTCGCAATCATCATTCGTCTAAGTAAGTAACTTTGTTCCAAAGAGAATATACCTAATACCATTTATCAGTTGGCAGAACCTCATTCGTTCAGCATAGTGTGAAGTAAGAATTACTTCGAAAGATTTGTTACATTTATAAGAGGGTATTATTTGATGGTGGTAGAGCCATGCTGCAGCTATATTATGGTTGTAGCACGATTGGGTCGGCTCGACCGGGGAAGGACCACGCTCTCACAGAAAACCAGCGTAAAATAGCAGTTTAACGCTGCTGTGTTTCGTATGGTGAGTGTAGAGAACCGGAGACCCTTTTTACTGGCAAAGAGGCATTCCATCTTAGTCCTCACGGGTGACAACGCATCTGCATCTTGAGTCTTTATTGAGGATAGATGTAGATGTCTATGGGTTACAGTAACCACTTACCATCAGGTGGACTGTGTGCTCGTTTGTCACCCGATACTATAAAAAAAAGGGTAAAACAAACTTTAATTAAATGTACGTAGCCGACATAAAGGTGTTTCTTCTCATGCATTACTTCGTTTGGATCATTATACGAGTATGCGTTAAAATATATTAATATACAAATAATATTTTTATATCATACACATATAAACAGCGGTAATTAAAGTTTCACGTTTATATTCTGTCAACAAATAATGCGAAGAACTAATATTGCTCAGAATATTTCATTATATTGTAAATAGAAAGCGTAACATTGTTATTGAGCAAAAACTCGCGAATGCAATCAATTACTTAAATATCTTAACATAGGTATGGATATTTATAAAAAGCAGATTTAAACTGTAAAGTCTATCTTTATTAACTTTAAACCTGTAGGTACTTTTAATTCATTTATTTTTATTCGATTAAAATAAAAAACGATGCTCATGTAACAGTATAGTGCCTATGACACGCTAATGCGATAACAATAGGTTATAAATTCATATTTAGTCTGAAAATCTGATGTTAGTCAAAATCTCATAACTAAATCCGGAAACTAACAGTTACATATTCACTCAAATATTGACCCCCCCCCCCCCCCCCCCCTGGGCTTGCGAAGAATAGCTAAGTAGTTTGATAACTTTTTTCGTGGGGAAATTTTCATGCATACTACCGCTGCGGGGCCGACGGAAATGTTATTCCGGAGTCATCATCAGCGTATAGGACGGGTCCCAAGACTTCCGTTCGGAACGTAATCCATTGCTTTGCTCAATTAGAAGCACGTCTCGAGAGGAGCACTTAATGCCCCCAGTACAATCGCAATACTTTCAGGATGTCTCAATACCACTTCCGAGTCATGGTCCTCCTCGGAGGTTACATTACTAGCGAGTAGATATGAGCGCCGAAGGCCAATTCCACGGCGGCGGCGTGGCCTGAAAATTTCCTCGGCGGCGGCGGCGTCGCGGCGGCGCGGCGTTGCCGACCCTGGGCCTTATACAGATTTATTTTTAAAAGGAAAAAAATTCTTTAAATAAATTTAAAGGAAACCATTTTGTTGTTAGCAAAGACAGCTTTATATTTTTTAATAAAGCCCTGGGGAGCCCCATCCCATAGATGGGAACAGTATTCCATGTGAGGTCCAACCTGAGCCTTGTAAAGTTGCAGGCGGAGGTGCCGGCATGAAATACTGTCCTGCTCTGCTGAACGCGCCAAGCTTTTTAGATTCCAATTTGGCCTTCTCTTCCAAGTGAACACGAAATTGCACATCACTCGATATGTCGACGCCGAGGATTCCAATACTGGCTGAGGCAACAAGGGGAGTGCTTTGAAACTGAAGAGATGCTCCGCTTTGCAAGAAAGCTGGTGATCCAATTGTACAATTTCTCGGAAAGCCCATAGGAAGGGAACTTCGAAAGAAGCGTTTTGTGCCAAACCCGATTGAAGGCCTACGCAATATCCAAACTAACGGCCAATACCTCTCCCTTAGACTCTACTAACTCTACCCATCTATGAGTCAAGTAAACCATAAGATCACCAATTGATTGATCCCAACAAAAACCGCACTAATCAGCTGGTGGTCCTCAAGGTACCGCATGAGCTGACAGTTTATAATGGCATTGAACCGAGGGCTGTGTGAACTGCACATTGGGTATGGAGCACTCACACCATGGCATGGTCGGCGTTGTGCTCCCCCCGTCATCGTGAGTCGAGTTGGACGCAAAGAAAGAGCCTAACAGATCGGCTTTCTCCTATACGGCATGGGCCAGTGAGTTGTCCTCCCTGTGCAGAGATGGAAGAGATGGCTGACAGAAGTTTCCTTGGACAGCCTTGATGAGAGACCATAATGCACGGGTTCTCAAAGGAAGGTGAACTAGTTTCTCGACAATTCTGTTGTGTGCTCTGACTTTGCCTTGGCAATGACTCTTTTGAAGGACCTGGAGGCGGAATTATATTTCTTTTTAAGGGCGCTAGTGGTTGCATCCCGGGACGTTGATACGTCAGCCCAGGCCCGGTAGCACTCCTGCTTATAGTGTGATCCTATTTTACAGGAGCGACCAAATCATGGCTGAGATCTGCCTCCGATGGCACCACAGAGGAAGGAATAAAAATTTCCATAGCCTGAAGCACCACATCAGCGACAGAATTAGCAACAACGTTGGGTTCGTTCGGCGAGACGAAAAGCTGCCCCCAAGTGAAAGATACAAAGAAAGACCGCATCCTGTACCAATCGGCCAACCTATAGTACCAAACACGGCGACAGCCTGCAGAATGCAACTACGATGTTGGTGTGAGTAGCACCACACTCAAGACTAGACAATGGTCCAAGGAGCCAAGAGGGGCGTCAGCAGAGACCTGATATCTATTCGGATGAGAGGTCAGCAGAAGGTCCAACAGGAAAGGCGCATGATATCATGGTAACCAGTTGTGTCAGACCATATTCCAAGGCAAAATCATTAATAGATCTTCCCGCATGATCGATTAAACGTGAACTGAGCCATTTGGCGTGGTGGGCGTTACAATCACCGAGGATCACGATTTCTACGGATGGGATCTGCTGTAGCAAGGAATCTGTAGCCCTTAAGGGTGCGTTTGCAAATCGGGCCAAATTATGCTGTTTTTCGGTACATTTTGTGACAAAACTAAACCAAATCAAATATAACTAATAACTACAACGTATAGAATGGTTCTTTATCTTTAAATGGTGGTAACTTTTTTATTGAAAATAATAGTTTTTTACATTGTAAAAAGGATCTTCCCTAGCCATTTACTACAAAATTAACGATACCGGCTCATATTTCGGTACATTTTTTGTTCTATTATCAACATATATTAAGATTTCTAAAAATACTGTAAGTAGGCAGACATATTCAATAAAAAATGCTGGTGATTACTTTTTATCAAAATGTCACAAATAGTCGTAAAAAAAATAAAAACTGATGCTTATTTTTTGACATATTTTGCTGATACGGATGAATCCTAATGGATTGCAATAAGGGTTATTTTATTTTTAGTGTCTGTTTTGATTTGTTGTACAAAAATTTTGATGAAACCACAGTCGGCGCTCGGCCGCTATCGCGAGTGGTCGCTGTATCGCCGCAGCAGCTGAAAAAGATCGCTGTACAAACACAAAATATTCGAATTTGATACATAGGTACATGACCTGACAAAGTAAAATAATACGTACATAATATAAATATTTTTATAATCACAAATTCTTATTATAATGTTTTGTTTCGCTAAAAGCAAGTGGGATTTATAATATATAAATATATATAAATCCTATTCGTCTTGGACTTTATGGAGTGATCTGAAAGTATACGGTGAATGCTACTAGAACTCCTCGACGAGTTGAACTAGGTGTGCCGAGTTTGGGCTCATTATGTTAGTTATGACGAGACCTTACCTCCGGACTTGAAGGAATGACCTGAAGGTGTACTTCGGTAACTGCTAGTGGAACTCCTGGACGAGTAGAACTAGGTATGCCAAGTTTGGGCTGGTTTTGTTAGTTACGACGAGACCTTACCTCCGGACTTGACAGAATGACATGATGGTGTACGTTGGTGACTACTACTGCAACTCCTGGACGAGTAGAACTAGGTGTGCCGTGTTTGGGCTCGTTTTGTTAGTTATGATGGGACCTTACCTCCGGAATTGATGGAGAGACCTGATGGTGTACTTCAGTGACTACTACTGGAACTCCTGGACGAGTAGAACTAGGTGTGCCAAGTTTGGGCTCTTTTTGTCAGTTATGATGGGACCTTACCTCCGGAATTGATGGAGAGACTTGATGGTGTACTTTAGTTACTACTACTGGAACTCCTGGACGAGTAGAACTAGGTGTGCTGAGTTTGAGCTCGTTTTGCTAGTTATGACGATACCTTACCTCCGAACTTGATGAGATACCTGATGGTGTACTTCGTAACTCCTGGAAGAGAAGAACTAGGTGTGCCGAGTTTAGGCACGTCGGAGAAAATATAAATGGAATTACCAAATTCAAGGGCAACTGCGCATCATAACTAACAAACTCGGCACACCTAGTTCTACTCGTCCAGGAGTTGCAGTAGTAGCCACCAACGTACACCATCAGGTCATTCTATCAAGTCCGGAGGTAAGGTCTCGTCGTAACTAACAAAACGAGCCCAAACTTGGCATACCTAGTTCTACTCGTCTAGGAGTTCCACTAGTAGTCACTAAATTACATCATCAGGTCTCTCCATCAAGTCCGGAGGTAAGGTTTCATCGTAACTAACAAAACGAGCCCAAACTTGGCATACCTAGTTCTACTCGTCCAGGAGTTCCACTAGCAGTTACCGAAGTACACCTTCAGGTCATTCCTTCAAGTCCGGAGGTAAGGTCTCATCGTAACTAACAAAACGAGCCTAAACTACGCATACCTAGTTTTACTCGTTCAGGAGTTGCAGTAGTAGTCACCAACGTACACCATCAGGTCATTCTGTCAAGTCCGGAGGTAAGGTCTCATCGTAACTAACAAAACGAGCCCAAACTACGCATACCTAGTTTTACTCGTTCAGGAGTTGCAGTAGTAGTCACCAACGTACACCATCAGGTCATTCTGTCAAATCCGGAGGTAAGGTTTCATCGTAACTAACAAAACGAGCCCAAACTTGGCATACCTAGTTATACTCGTCCAGGAGTTCCACTAGCAGTTACCGAAGTACACCTTCAGGTCATTCCTTCAAGTCCGGAGGTAAGGTCTCATCGTAACTAACAAAACGAGCCCAAACTACGCATACCTAGTTTTACTCGTTCAGGAGTTGCAGTAGTAGTCACCAACGTACATCATCAGGTCATTCTGTCAAGTCCGGAGGTAAGGTTTCATCGTAACTAACAAAACGAGCCCAAACTTGGCATACCTAGTTCTACTCGTCCAGGAGTTCCACTAGCAGTTACCGAAGTACACCTTCAGGTCATTCCTTCAAGTCCGGAGGTAAGGTCTCATCGTAACTAACAAAACGAGCCCAAACTACGCATACCTAGTTTTACTCATCCAGGAGTTGCAGTAGTAGTCACCAACGTACACCATCAGGTCTCTCCATTAAGTCCGGAGGTAAGGTTTCGTCATAACTAACATATTGAGCCCTAACTCTGCACACCTACTTCTACTCGTTCAGGAGTTGCAGTAGTAGTCACCAACGTACACCATCAGGTCATTCCGTCAAGTCCGGAGGTAAGGTCTCGTCGTAACTAACAAAACGAGCCCAAACTTGGCATACCTAGTTCTACTCGTCCAGGAGTTCCAGTAGTAGTCACTGAAGTACACCATCAGGTCTCTCCATCAAGTCCGGAGGTAAGGTCTCGTTATAACTAACAAAACGAGCTCAAACACGGCACACGTAGTTCTACTCGTCCAGGAGTTCCAGTAGCAGTCACTGAAGTACACCATCAGGTCTCTCATCAATTCCGGAGGTAAGATCTCGTCATAACTAACAAAACCAGGAGTCCAGGAGTTGCAGTAGTAGTCACCAACGTACACCATCAGGTCATTCTGTCAAGTCCGGAGGTAAGGTCTCATCATAACTAACATAATGAGCCCAAATTCGGCACACATGGTACTACTCGTCCCGGACTTCCAGTAGCAGTCACCCAAGTATACCTTCAAGTCACTTCACCAAGTTCGGAGCTGAAGTTATCATAACTAACAAAACCGGCTCAAAGTCCACAGCCAACATCTCACTCCCTGTAGATGGCTTCTACCTACCTGTCTAGTACCTAGCTGTCTCTGGAGCAGCCATTTATATTTCGTATCTAAGTATATTTTTGTAGGTAATAAGAAATGAAAAAAAAAAACAATCTTTCAAATTATCAAAATGTTTATAATTGATTGCGATTCCCGCAGCTAACCGTGCGTATACTTGTGTGTGTGACCAGTGTCAATGTAATAGTTCGATTCTATACCTATCAATTTTGTAAACGCGTCCTTAAGACGTGGTTGATGAGTCGATCTGTTTCGGCATTACCGCTATGGGACCTATAGAGTTAACCGTAGACGCGCGATGGTCGTCGCTGTCTACGCGTAGCCAAAGGCTGGACAGGTCCGAACCCTCAAGACTGCCGAGGCGTCGAGAACAGATGTCATCTCTGATGTATACGCAAACTCCAACCCGAGGCACAAAGGGGTGTTCCAATTTGTACCCTAGATAGGAGACATACGAAGTATCACCCAGAGAGGATACCTGTGTTTCGATCAGAAAGAGCAAGGCCGGCTTCGCTATCTCGAGATGGTAGTGGACGGCGTTTAGGTTAGAGGGAAGTCCCCTGATGTTGCAGAAATTCACGGATAGCGTGGCTGGGGTCGCCCTGGCCTTGTTGCTCATCTTGCCCCGAGCAGTTATTGTCTTGAGCGGAATTTTGCCAGATGAAATGCAGAACCAGAACTTCCACTTCACGCTGGTATTCTGTAAGGTCCATTGTTAACACCACACAACAATACACGTTCACTCGTAACGTGACGAGGCAACTAGGCGAACTAATGCGGTCGGGCAGCGCGTGCGGGCGGGAAAGCAAGTTGCGACTCGTCGCGACACGACGGCGAGCCGCGTGCTCCACGCGGCGGCGACGCGTCGACATGAACTCACGGCGACGGCGGCGCGCCGGCGCGGCGCTCATATCTACTAGCGAGGGCCGAGCCTTCGCAACGCCAGAGACCCCGTTTCTAGTAGGGGAATGTTAATGTAATTAGTTAAATAAACTTCCTTCTTTATTATATGTTTTATTAATCACCATTGCAACTTTACACAACATTTTTATTAACTTAATCTTGAACATAAACACAATCATCAAAATCACATTTTTACATTTCAAGATATACTACGCAACAACATCAGCTAAAGACACATAGACCATAGATTCTATAATCAGTGTTGCCTATATAAATGTATAATAACTAATGGGGAACACCGTCATCAAGGGATATCGTTTGACCACAAGGTCAACTAGTCTTACCCTTGGCCTGTTACATTTACGCAGCAAAAGTCTAATGTCTAATGGGCAAAATCTAAAAAATAAATACGCGTGTATAATACGCAAAATCTATCTAATTATTCTGCTGATACATCTCTTATAAATAAAAATGAACTGTAGTCCTTTATTCTCGATAATACTCAAAAACGGCTCGACCGATTTTGATGAAATTTTTGTGTGTGTTTTGAATGGGTCCCTAGATGGTGATAGATTCACATTTGGATCCGGTAGGTGTGGCGCTGTTGTCGAGGTCTAGAAATCACCCGTGATAAGCCAGGGGCAGATCGCTACTTCTATATAAAACTATTTTTGTATAAATACTCAATTGTTATACAACGAAAGAAATCTAAAAGAATCGCCGATCCTAAGGTAAGTAAGTAATCTGTGAGGCGTGACTAATTTAATAATAAATACTAATATAGATCGAAAACTTTACTATTTCTCTGTCGATATCACCTAGGGTCAATGCGTTAACCTTGCGATATTTGTAGTTTCTGTAAAGAAATCGTAAAACAATCTATATTATAGAAGGCATTGTTGTGACACTTAATGCTTGCAAAACTCCATAATTGGCTATTCAATTATTTTGTGTAGAGGCAAAAAGTAAAGTGGGTCAAAGTTCTTATACGCAGAAATATCAATTCTCGAAGCCTAATCGAACACTGGTAGAGTTGCGATAAAATTTCAGAATATTGAAGACGTGTTTGATTCAACATTGCGCCATTCTGGCAAAAACCGAATGGTGGAATCGAACTGGTAACAAGGCATTCTATCTTAGTCCTCAGAGGTGACAATGCATCTGAATTTTGATTCTTAATCAAGGATAGATGTGGATGTTTATGGGCCACAGCATCCACTTACCATCGAGTAGACTGTGTGCTCGTTTGTCACCAAATTTTTTGAAAAAAAAAATTAAGTAGCGTATAATAAACTCAAAAATATAAACACAGTATTTACCTACATAGGAGCGAAGTACTAAGAAAAATATTTTTGTTATATTTAAATAAGTTATAGACAAAACTGATCGTAAAACTTATAAATTACTCAAGCGCTTATACTGTATTAGATATCCGCCCCGGCTTTGCATGGTTAATTTCAGGATCTCGACAACTAATTTACCTGCCGAGTCTAATTGTTAATCTAAACCATGCTCTAATCAATTTAATCACACTAACAACATTTCTTCAAAATAGGGAGAAGTTCAGTCATATTCACGCGAACAGGAGAGTTGTATAATATATATTACGCACGTATTGTACATATAAACCTTCGTCTTGAATCATTCTGCCTATTGATGAAAATTAAAATGCCATCAAAAACATAACTTATAAAAAAAGCCAAGTCTCGCAACTCAGTTCTTCTACCGTAAAAAGTTGTGAGATCCATGTAATACCAAGTCGGTTAATTTATTCAGTCCCTACTTAAGGACCCTTCTGTCTTAAATTATTACGTAATTAGCTAAACTAACAACATCTTATAGTGACCATATCAATACCAAAATTTTTTATGTTTTAAATAAATAAATTGACTTGGCAATCGCACTAAACAATCTAATTTAATATAACATGTATTACTTGAGAGATACATTATGTTTTCATGCGATGGCTTATGGTATGGCGATTATGGTACGGCCGTGTCGCTTTTTTTTGCTCGACTTGGCGGGGCACTGCCGTGCCCACAGATTGCTGCGTAGTAAACTATGTTACGAAGATAACAGTAATATAAATATCGAACATTGACGTGACGTGTCTCGACTATACTATAGATCATGTCTAATCACCAGATATTTTTTTTAATTCACATTAAAGTAGAACTGGTTCCAGTTTTATTGCTTTTATTTATACAAGCAAAAAAATCTGACTTTTTAAAGTCGATAATTGGCTATTCTTACCAGCTTATTTTATCAGGTCGCAAAAGTTCATTACTGGACATGGGATGTTCATTGATGGCTGGGCTTTGTAGGGGCGATTGACCATAATCGTCGTCAGCAGGCGGATTAAGATCGCTGTTCCACACTTGCACACCTTTAACGCTGCTCGCCATCGTCTATCTGGGTATTTCACGTCTGCCTAAGCGGGAGAGTTATATCGCCATTCATCACAAGGCATGAGATCTTTCTAGCATTTCCCAAAATGGGGTGATCGATTCTCATAGGCCGTCACTTATTTTTATTTTTAAAATACTTACATTACAATTCGTTTGTACCTATATCATTATTTTAAATATATACAATATTTTTTACCATAGTAAAAATAAAACTAAACACTTAAATTATCATACAGTCCTACTCCTAGTGGTATAATGCTGAATAACTATACTTAGCCTTTGAGCAAGAAAAGAACTAGCCCTCTTATCACCAGCAGTAACAAGCAGTCGTGGATACAGTTCCTTTAGGAATTTAATCGCACGTGTACTTCACGGACCGATAGTCTCTACAGCCATTGCAATATGTAGTCATCTTTCAGAGAGTAATATTTGCGCCACTTACTTAGTTATGCTCCTGAGATGAGAGGTTGCCTAAGTGTCTACACAAGTAGTATCCTACACGAGGGCTTTACCTCTCTCCCAAGGAATGAAAGTCATACCGTCGGATCTCTTGCCATCGTCTATAAATATTCCATAAGACTCTGAAACCGAGGGAACATTTATAGAGACAAGAGCTCTTTGGATAACATCGTTCAAAGAACCGTGACGGGACAACCTAACAGCACTTTTCTTGCATGAAGCCCAATCTTGTTGACGCGACTACCACAAATGCACTGATGAGGTTGAGAAATCGCCGTACCTAGTCGGATTCCTACGGCTATGCGCCAGCTTATGTTAGTAATGTGCCGAGATTACTTAAAGATTATTATCATTTTCTTTTAAAATATCCGAAAATTTCCAGACTGGACTGGACTCGAATAGAGTATGTATTTCTAGTTAACAAGAAGACAACATTTAAAAATAGTAAGAACAATTTGGGGTTTTACGATATACAATTTATTTTATTACTTTTTAAATTAATAAAAAATCTAAACTCAATACGTATTAAATGTTTATTATAATAGGACTTCATTAATAATTTATCATTCATGTGTTGAATATTTTCCATTGAAAATTTTTGATGACGCGTTTTGAATATTTTGATATTCGTTTTTCAAGAATACGTACGTAATGCGCAATAAAATATTCGCGATCCAGTTTAAAGTCCAGTTTGCAACGAAATTGACACTTAATTCAGTAAACTTGAACGTGAATGGTTACCAGTTTGCATGATAAGTTTACTTGAAGTAAAAACCGAATTTCGATTTTTTATTTCTAGAATATAAGGGTGACAAACGAGCACACAGTCCACCTGATGGTAAGTGGATGCTGTAGTCCATAAACTACATCTACATTAATTCTCAATTAAGAATCAAAATGCAGATATGCGTTGTCACCCCTGAGGCTTGAGATGGAATGCCTCGTTTCCAGTAAAAAGGGTATCCGGTTCTGTACACTCACCATACGAAACACAGCAACATTAAGCTGCTATTTTACGCTGGTATTCTGTGAGAGCGTGGTTCTACCCAAGTTGAGCCGAACCATTCGTGCTACAACTATGCAGCTTGGCTCTACCACGTATAAAAATTTTGACGCCTTGATCAAGTATATTACTTGTATACCACACTCACATTCAAGTATATTACTTGAATATGAGTGTGGACGGTCAATTCTTGTTTATGACAATGCCTTGTTTCTGAATGAACGGAGTCAATGAAGTTTTAAATAACTTTGTTCATTAATACATTCAAATACATCATTCACAGTAATTTCTTCTTTGATTAAATTTTTGTGAGAGGAATGCTTCCTTTTTAACCCTCGACGAAAAAGAATGTAAATTCTATAATACCTTCGACGAAAAATCTGTGTATCAGTGTGTCTATCTGTGGCATCGTAGCTCCCAACCGATTTACATTAAGTTTTTTTTTGTTTGAAAGGTGACTTTATCGAGAGTGTTCTTAGTTATGATTCAAGAAAATCTCTTCAGCCGTTTGAAGATCATTAGCTCTTTATTTTTGGTTTTTTTTTTTAAAATTTTTGATTTAATTTATTTTTCATTACAAGTAAAAGTCCTACGATGGCCAATGCGTCATCGTCGGTCACCGGTGACGTTATGTTTGCAACTGGAAGGCGTCATGCTAACTTGTCGGTAAACTTAATAGTCAGAGGTCTATATGGACGAGCTGCAATCTTAAATCAAATTGGACGGTACTTGATAGCGAATGGATCGCATTAACGGACACATGTATACGAGTGTCATTTAATGCTTGTGTAATGTTATATGCAGTGGGACTACTATCCTTGCAATAATAAAAATACATAAAAAAAATTAAAAAAGGAGCTTCCAGCATGATGTAATTAATTGTACACCGCCGTGTACTGGTGGTGTAAGAATATCCACTACCCCATATCGTCCCGTGGGTGTCGTAAGAGGCAACAGAGAGAAACAAAGCAGGAGATGGGCAGCAGCGTCTTCCTAATGACAACTTAAAAATAAAACTGCGGTTGCCAACCATGTCATGCGTAGCAAATATGGCCGATGACCCGATATGAGGCAATCGATCGACTTTTGATATTCTGTATCGGTAATGGAGGTAATCCTTAGAGGAATCCGTCACCTCATGTTGTCTTGGGTGTCGAGAAAATGCCAGGAAATGTCATGGGGACTGAAAGATATATCGCTATTTGATACATCAAAGAATCATGAAATATAAGATGTTTCAACAACTGGCGGCAATGACAATTCGTTTAAGCCAAATATAAATAAATACCTAGACACGCAGGAGGCAGGAGGTCATGTCCAGCAATAATTTTTTACGGGCTGGTGATGAATGCTGATGATGATTTTTCTTTATACACAACATAGGTACACATTTGCGCGTATAAAATCGCGGGCACAGCTAGTGGACCTTAAATTTCAACCAGATCCTATGATATTTGGTTTATTTATTTTTAACCGAGTACAGAATAGACGAACATATTCTTTATTCGATGTGTATGATTTTTATGTATAATCATCGATTTCTTGGAAACTATCGACCGAACGCTCTTTAGTTAGGGCTTCAAAACTTAACAATTACCTTACTTAAAAATTAAGAACACTTTCCCATAGCAATATATACCTTAACCTAAAAAAATATAAAAAAAACTATTTAGGGAACTTTCTTCTTCGGTGCGTCCCTGCGGCGATACACTACCCCACAGGGTCAGAAATCGAGAGCGAGGAATGTCTTTTTGTATTTTACAGTTTGCAGTAACGTAGAGTACGAAGGATTTGAAGTTCGTTGACCTATTAAACTATAGACGCTGCAAATGTAGAGATCGGATCCTCTATGCGGCATCCACTTCGTTCTTCCACAAAACGCAGGACGTTTTCTCCCGACGTATATTTCAGGGGTGGTCCCCCAATAAAAAGAAACAATTTCATCTCCAAGGGGGGAAAATAGGGGATGAAGATTTTAATGTAACTAATTAGATGACATTCTAGTTGTTACCTCTTAAAGTCGATTTGTACTTTTTATTAAAAGTTAAATTAATAATGCAATTATTTGTTCAAAATTATTAAGAATTGCATGCATGCATCCGTGCCGTCCAATGAAAATGCCTTTCATTTCAGAAAAGGCATTTTCATCGGACAGCACATTTTTAATCGTAATGGTCTGTGGACTGACCCTATTTGATTTTATTTTTCTTTGCTGAAATTAGCAAGTGCTTTAATAGTTACCTACTATATCGTATAACTGATGCTTAACAACCACGTTTACATAAATGTATCTGACGCGAATATAAGTGGCGTGTTGCGCTAGGCAGAACAATTGAAATTAAAAAAAAATTGTATTATTATAAAAAAATAATATAACACCGTATCATATTCTTGCATTGCCATCCGAATTTGAGTTATATTCAAAATTTCAAGTTTCCAGCTCATCGAGAAGTTAGTTTAAAATCGACAGACAGACAAACAAGAAAGTAACTTAATGAAAACGTGGCAATAAAGTAAATAATAATCGCTCTTTCCGTGACCAGAGACAAATTTAATAAAAGATTTTTTGGCAAATTTTCTTGAATGGAAGACGGTCACGAACAATAATTGATCTCATTATTTTGTGGCGCAAGCTAAGCTATAATCTTAGATCTTAAAATAAAAGTTATAGATAAAAACTTATAAAAGAAAGTGAATGTAGAAGTCTAAATCTGTTCTCGTTGGAGCTGTGTAAAATAAAATTCGATCCACACACGTTAATATAGCGTCAAGGAACGTGGCAAGGTTGTGCCGTGGCAGTACATGGCAGCTCCTGTGCTGGCGCTGACCCTGACGTGTGTGAACAAATTCATATAAAATGTATGTAGCGATATATTTTCAGGCTCCAGATGAACACGGTCCTACTATGGTACTGCACTGATGTGTGTTAGGGCGCGGCGCGGACAAACTAGCTTGACTTAGGTATCCTGTTTGTCATTCGATCAGTAGTTTATTTGTGCGTGCATAGTTCATACATATTAACCTCTTAATGTGTTTTTATAATTTTTTTTTTAGAAAAGAAGGTTATTTGAATAACGAATATTACAGGTTATTTTGAAATTATAAAATAGTTTTAATAAAAAAAAAATCCACAGCTAAACATATGCCTTCCTCCTCGCCTAGTCTTGATGCGCCTACACTATTCAATAATACCAGGCCGTAACTCCATCTAGTAATATGACAATTCAAATAGCCAAATATCTTTTGAAAATAAGTATTACGCCTTATGATATTCGGTGAATGAGAATTCGAAATGGTACTTACGGTATTTACTATCTTTATCGACGTCGTGCGCTACTTTTTAAAACATTTAAAGTATATTTGAAAAACGTAATAGGCAATTTTGATAGTTTAATTAGATTTTAATGCTACTTCGTTTATATAGCATTTATAAATCGTGATTCAGTATATCGAAATCAGATCAAGTGAATTTGAAGAGAAATCGCCCTAAACGACAGTGACGCTAAAATTAATGTAAAAAGTTAATTGAAAATTAATATTTTTGAGCCGATTTTTAAATCATCAAACAAAAAATATGTATAGGATAAAATAGTTCAACTGTTTTAATTTTATATTCTCTCAGGTTATTATTTGGAATAAAACTAATTTTACGGATTTTATCGCGTTTAATTTTAACTTTGGTGAAGAGAACACGGGTGGATCCGAGGAATTAAAAAAGTTAAAATTAAAAGCTTACAGATTATATTCGTAAAATTAGTTTTATTCCACGTGTAGTATTCGCGTAAATATAAGAAATCATTAGGTTAAAATTTATTTGACGGAAAACTTTTATCTGTCGAATGAAAAATCTACCATTAAGAGTATGTAGGTATATCACCTGGGTCCAAGTTTTTTGTTTTCCAATTTGTATGGCCTTAAAATAATTGTTTCTGGTCTAGACGTTTGTCCGTTTGCAATATATATAAAATCCTGATCAGTGGGTAACTTTTTATTTTTTATTTAACGCAATGTTTTAATCACTGCGGCAATGTAGTTCTTGTTTTAACAGCAATATCTATAATTTTCTAAAAAAACTTTTCTAATCTTGCCATGAAAGAAATATTATTTTATTTCAAATGACGCGTCATTTTAATAGACGCTAGTAGTACATAATTCATTTATTTGTATTTGTTAATCAATAATATAATACCTACGTTTATCAATAATAATATACTACGCAAGGATCTTCGTTCCAACCGATTGTTCCACGACACACGCATTTTTTTTTCTTTATACAGTGGCTTCAAATAACAGTTACAACGCCCTGACACCAAAACTCACCAACTTATAATCATGCGCATATATCAATTAAAGACGCAAAGCTTACACAGAACTATACATAACTGTAGCCAACATAGCTCCAGGGTGGCTCTGCCACATTAAAAACTGATACTGTCTAAGAATTTGTGAGTTTAAGTGGTATTGCGCCACTCAAACTTGAAGAAACTATCATCGTTGGTGAAGAAATGTGCTTCAGAGACAGCCTCGTATTGGCAATATAGGGTAGCTCCCACATTATATGAAGTGATGACTTAGTGATCCCTGTGAATACAAGTAGCTGGTGCCTTGTGTTTGTTGTAGTCTATCTTTAGTTGTGGATCTTTGTCAGAAACCTTCCTAACCTTGCATTACCACATACTTTATTTCTAAGAAACCGGTGGAAATTGCCGTATTCATTTGTTAATTACAAACCCAAATAGTCGCGTGCTGAAGCGTTAATTATTTTTAAAATATTTGTGTGTGTGTGTGTGTGTGTGTGTGTGTGTGTATATATATATATATATATTATATATATATATATATATATATATATATATATATATATATATATATATATATATATAAACGTGAATGTTTATTTTATACGTTAATTGCATCTAGCACACTTCAGGGAAGTTACATAATGTGTATACATATGTTATGTCAATACTTTGTGCACAAGTGTGATCTGGGATACGAACACAGGATCCAAAAATCATTGTTCAGGTCAACCAACTAAAACTTTCGTGATTATCATATTATAAGTTTGATTATAACTACCGCATGTAGCTTTCGGGCTGGTTCTATACCTAGGTACCTTAATTTCACAGCACGCTGGCAACCCGAGTTCGATATTTATCAGCATCACTGCCATTTTTAACCGTAGTTTTAGGTAGATATTTATCAACTGATCGGCGACGAAAACATTATAAAGAACCTGCATGTCTGTAAAATTAAAAGGGCATACGATCTTAGTCAAGTCGCGCTTAATGCGACACTTTGTTGTCCCATAATTCGAGAATGTGAGACACTTAACTTTTTTAACCTATAATATTATCATATCCTCGCAACTGTATGTGACAGCTATTTAGACCATTCTTAATTCTAAAACAGCATAAGATCCTCGTAGTAACGTGAAAATATTTTTTAAATGGGTTTTACGCATCAGCGTAAAGTATGCGGGCCTGCGATCGGTGCGTGTGGAAGTTTCCGCCGCAATGAGTTCCTTGAACTGATCGCTAAGTTTCACCCGCCTCTTCTCCGTTAACTACAGCTACTAGTGTCAAGCAAGTAACATGTTGCTTGATAGCACTCAAATGATTTAAAAACCCGAACTTCATCGTATAATTTATAAAAGGAGCCTGGTCATAAATAATGTCGCTAATTATTATTACTTCTCTTATAAAGAAAGTTCATTTTAAAACGATTATAACCACTATGCCTTGTTAAGCGTAACTTGTTACGAAAATATTTTATTTTTTTTAATTTATATATTTTTTGTCTATCAGCGGTAAGCAATTTACATAATAGATCTCACAAGCTTTTTTTTTAAATATAAATGAAAACTCCTTTGCTGTCAAATTAATAAGTACTTTTACATTTTAACATTTGAGTTATTACTACTACAGCTCTGTGATAGCTCAGGTAATAAGCCTTTCACAGTAGGTGAGCAACCAGAGTTCAATTCCAGCACAAATAGTTCTGTTAACTAAATTCTATTTTGATTTCCAACGTCCTCAGCTGTGAAAAACATCTTAAGATTGATAAGTAGAATAAAACCTACCTATAGAAATAATTAAAAAAATATATCGAGAACTCTTCCCGTACCAAAAACCCTCTTAGAAATAAAAGGTATGTGTGCAACAATAGAGTGAGTTACTGACTTTTCATACCGTTCAAACCGAACACAACACTGATCGTCGGTAATACTATTGGAATTTGTGATCTTTCTAGAAAGAGATTGCTAGCTTCCCAGACGGGTTTCTAGGTAGGAAGGAAGTCCTCCAGAAACAGAAACAGATACTTTTTCATTCAATATAGATTATAAATAATACTTGAAAGTCACTCTTTTGTTTAATTACCACTGGTTCAGAAAAAAAACCTCTGTCCTGGGAAGAACCAGCGGGACTGTTTTTTTAAATAACAGCTTACAATCATGTATGTTACACAAATTAACAACACAACAAATTAGAAATAGCTTGGTAGCGATCACCTCATTTCCAGGGGTTATTATCATCCATAAATACTTTAATATTATAATAACCCTTTTTATACAAACTTAGTTTAATAAAGTTTTTGAACTTTGAGCCGGTCAAATTTTGTATATTTTCTGGAATTTTGTTGTAGAAGCGTATACATCGCCCCAAGAATGAATTACTGACTCGATGGAGTCGAGTAACTGGTACTACTAGCTTGTATCTGTTCCTGTTCATCTACTATCTGGTGAATTGATAAAAATGTGTTAAAAATTCACAATCAAGACTTTATCAAATACTGAACATTCATATCTATTACAAATTAGATTTTTTTAAATTAATAATTTTTTCAGACTTCGTCTAAAAGCCGGTGTAGCTTTAAGTATCAACGGTTTATACTATAAAATAAATAAGAATTTAATATATTACTGGTGTAATAAACTGGCTGATTAAAATAATTTTAGAGTTCCGTCGATAATAACAAAAATTGAGCCCTATTGGAGATTTATCTGTCTATCGGTATATCCATATATTAGGTTGTGTTATTGTGTAACCTGAAATTTGGATATTTGGTGTACAAAGCAGATCTAAAAGCGAATATTGAATTGGAAACTCAATTCATTTATTTTTTAAGGTGGAAAATAATTCATACATCATAAAGAAGGCGTCAATAATCTTAAAAATTAAACTAGTTAGCAATTACATTTATGTATATTATGTACTTTCATAAATTAAGACTATTACTTCTTTAAATGTATTTTGTGAAGTGTGACTAAACAAACGATTTTTATACTTAAATATCTGGTTTCAAAAAAGTTTATTGGTCATAATATGTTGGAAACCCTTACAGAGCGAAGCGAGACTCACACTTGACCGGTTTTATTTTATTTTGTAAACAAATTGTCCCGCTATTTTTCTAACACCTGTTTATTTTTTATCTACGACTTAAAAACAATAGGCACATGTTATGCTATAACAAATTCCACAGAAATTTAGTATTGGAAAATCAGGAAAAATATTTCCACGAATTTCATACGGAAAATAAATATTTTGTATTGACTATTTAATGTATTGGTTCAGCGTTAGACATTGGTTCGTGCGGACATTATAAATCATGTTTACATTATACAATAGGCTCTCCGGTATTCAGTTTACGGATGCGTTTTAACAAAAACATAGTTATACTCGTAGGACCGTTATGTGCTGTATACAATTGCTGAACGTTCGGTCCATTGACGATCCTAAGATGCCTTTCGATTGTTCACATTACAAAATCTAGTGAACCACATACAAGCATGTCCGGGTGACGGAACTATGCCTTACTGCCTCGTTGTTACAAAATTGAACTGGTTGTTTCATTATCGCGACGACATTGTGGATAGGCGGAAGTATGTCGACGTTACATAATGTGCTTTACTTGATAATTATTGTTTGATTCATTAAGTGATTTTTGGCTTAAGTCCGGTAGCAATGCAATTTGTTCACTGGCTGGGAGCGCGTAGTATATAGAGGCAAAGACAGTGCGCGTTCGCGTATTTGTAGGCTGTAGTGAGCACGCGCATGTCGATTTTTGCCGCGGCTCATTCCGCGGTCTCTACCGCGTTTTCGTTCAGTTATAGTGATAACTTAAAGACAGTTTTAAAATAATAACTGAAATTTTAGAATTATTTGTATTATTTTAAATAATATTATTAAGTATTAACTAAAAGTTTGATAGTGTGTTTTCGTATGGTGATCAATAAACACTAAAATGTTGACCGGTTGGAAATTGCTTTTATCTAAACGTAAGTTGAAACAATAGTTTTTGGTGTATTTTATGAATAAAGCAACTTTAAAAATAAATTTAATAAATTTTCGACATGCTATAAAGTTGTATTCTTAAAACAAACTAACACTAATAGGTCAAGGAGGTGAAAACAATTAACGTTACATATGTATATATTATATTTCAAATAATATGATCGAAGATATTTCAAAATAATGGTTAATCTAAAGGTTATTGTAAAAAATTAAGAAAGGGATGTTCGATACCAGTGGTGATAAATAGTAACATGTTTTAAAATAATCATATAAAAATGTAATTTAGTTAAAATATAATCAAGTTAACAACTCGACCATCACAATCAGACATTACTCATTTATATAGGTAGGTAGGTACGTCAAAGGTCATTCGCTTCATTCAAACTTGGTACTAAGCCGATCCTATTCTTTTGTACCACTAAGCCACACAGTCGTCGGAAATTCACCTATTATTTTTTGTTTATTTTTTTTTCTTGTCTACTGTTTCCGCTTTTGTTTCAAACCTGGTTACCTTTAACTGTATGCAGCGCTGGAGTTTTATTTCTCCAGTGAAATAATTTTAATGTAAATGTCATTAACAATTAATCGTTCATTACTCTTTTAGAGTGGGTTTCTGTTTGCACGGGCAAATATACAAGAAAATCAAGTGTAATAAACAAGAATTTGTATTAGGCTGTTATCTTAAAAATAACCTGTTTAACGAATTTAATATTATTGTAATTATTCGCAAAACTTAACCCGGATACGTTTTCTTAAAATATGTATAATAATTATATTTTAAGAATAGTTTTACGAGATTATATTATTATTATCATCATCATCATTACAGCCCTTCACAAGTCCACTTTTTTATAGGAATAGGGTGATAAACGAACACAGTCCACGTGATGGTAAGTGGTTGCTGTGACCCATAGACATCTACATCTATCCTCATTTACGAATCAATACGCAGATGTCTTGTCACCTTTGAGGACTAAGATGGAATGCTTCGTTTGCAGTAAAAAGAGTCTTCGGTTCTATACATTCACCAAAGAAAACACAACAGCTTTAAGTTGCTATTTTACGCTGGTACTCTGTGAGAGCGTTGTCCTTCCCCGGTCAAGCCGATCCATTCGTGCTACAACAAATACCAGTAATAATACTAATGTCCTCCAGACCGAATTTCGGTCACTAGCCTCTCGAAGACTAGCCATCGGCGCGGGACAGGATTATAGAGCCCAAGTGCATGTGCAAGCACAGGTGTACTCTCTATTCCCTCACTCTCATAGTCCGATGGGACGCGAGAGATCAGGCGCAGAACCAACGGCTTTACGTGCTTTCCGACGCACAGGGGTGAGACACCGCCAACTTCCTGACTCCGGGCAGCTACTTATGTTTAAAATACTTATGTTTAAAAAACGTTACCCCCACACTAGTATTTTCTTCTGTGTCGTGGAAGCAGTTTACAAACATAAATTGCACAAGGACAAACATCCAGACCCGGAACAATTATTTGTAGGCCATACAAATACTTGTTCCGTGCGGGCTTCGAACCCGCGGCCCCCAGCGCAACTACTGATTGCTAAGCCACTGCGCCACGGAGCCGTCAAAATATAGATTTTAGACTGAGAATTTCTTGATGGAAAAACTCAATAACTGTTTTTCTGGCCCGACCCGGGATTCGAACCTGGTACCTCATGATCAGCAGTCGCACTACTACAACCACTAGACCAACGAGGTAGTCGACTATACCTATACCAGTAATATAGCTGCAGCATGGCTCTACCACGTAAACTGCTGAGCATAGGCTTCCAAAAATAATGTAAAACACAGTCTCGACAGATCTGCAACTATCGACTTCCTGAATGTTTTACCCGGTCGTTACTCCATCTAGTGGGGGGATATCCTATATTTGATAATGAAATGATTAATTAAAGAAATCAGCTAGAATAAAAACTATTTCATTATAAAATTAAAATATTAATCTATTAAATAATTACAAACATTGTAAATAGAAAATGTATCTCTATCGCGAGACAGAAACAGAAACTTTTTTATTCAATATAGATTATAAATAGTACTTATTGATAGTCACTCTATTGTTTAATAGAATACCACTAGTTCGAAAAAAACCTCTGTTCTGGGAAGAACCAGCAAGAAACCGAGCAGGACTTTTTTTAAATAACAGCTTACAATCATGTAATCATAATTAATCACACAAAACAAATTAGAAATAGCTTAGTAGCGATGATCTCATTCCCAGGGGTTATTATCATATTATATTAGAGGGCAACGGACCTTGACATTTTCAAGAATTGAAATTAAATCCACTGTTAAACAAGGGCCTCCCCCAGGAATGCTACAAAACATGTTCCTGAGCAACCCGCATCTTCCTTCATCTCATACCAGGTCGTCACTCTTTGAGACGCTCTACTCATCGCTTACCGGCACCATCGATTGTCAGTTCTTCGAGCAATATAGCCGGCCCATTGCCACTCTAATCCATGGAGCGATGTTGTTTTTCGTTTTACTGTGAATATCCTTATTTGGAATTCTATCACGCAGATATACTCCGATCATTAATAAGATATATAAGCCTCTACATAACTCACTGGGAAACACTATCTCGGAAGGACCACGTCTCTGATTCATAGTCATCACTGGCAAATAAGAATTTACTTGTTTTAAACATACGTGACAGTAAGATTCGTCGTAATCTTACAAATGCTGCTCCCAAATAAACATACTCATCAACAACTTCGAAGTAGAGTAATAACATGCATTCCCTTTACTTACTGTGAGGTTTCTATCAACTACCGGCCTAGGTGTGACATTCAACTTTATACATGACATTTGCCTTTAGGAGATACTACAGGTCAATGGACATATTGCTAAGTGTCCCTAGTCATTCTGATATAATGATTATATCCAGTGCAGTAACATGAAAACATCTTTCAAAGCAGTACTCTTCGGTCTTCTGTATAATATGCCGAAGACTATCTACATATGTAGTTAATTGTACTAAAGCCTTTCAGACTTGTTCGGAACGCTGGTAGTCGTCAAATCTGCGTACGGAATGATTCTTAATGACTCTCTAAAACAGAACATAGACACGGCTCAGTATCAAAAAGTCTTTGTGTAGTTCTTAAATAAAACGTTATCTTCTTAAAGTACAAGTTCACTGTGATTCTGTTGCATTCTTCCAGAGTAGTGCCATCATACATACATACATATATATAATCATGCCTCTTTCCCGTAGGTTTAGGCAGAAACCACTTCTTTCCACTTGCTACGATCCTTATATACTTGTTTCGCTTCATACATGCTCTTCGGTTTAGGGTACTCTGGACCTGGCCTTTGTTGTGCCAGTGACATCATGGAGGACGGAATTGAAGAGGTTCTGAAAGATGTTACCGGTATTGCAGCCGCTTTCAAAAGCTTAGCTGTAATTCTACCGTCGCGTTCACTTCACATCGCGCATCGCGCACGCGTCACGTTTATAAGGCGCTGGAGAGCCATTCTATTTTGTTTATTCGGGATAACATCGGAATGTTTTCGGATGAGATTTGCTATTAGATTGTTACTGACACTTGCGGATGGCTCAACGACCATGTGCCACTCATCGGCTCAGCATAGACAGTTGGCTCTTTCTGGCAGAAACAGATCTTTGACAAAGACTTTAGAGCCTTTGTTCCGTATATCGTTTATCGCTATTATGTATAGTGTATATTGTCATTTGTAACGTTAATCGTAACAAGCTGTATTGAAGTTGTGAGTCTCGCCGCATGAATTTGCATTGTTGAAGACTGAAGGGTCAGTTTCCATTCGAAGGTTGTAAGCGAACCTCTACCAGAGATTCTTAGCACAATCTGTCCTGATATTACCATGTTAGTAGCCAGGAATAGCAGGTCGCCGGGGAATGGCCGTTTTGTTTTTATATCATTGGTCACGGGGATGTTTGCCTTAGTTGTCACGTTTTGCAACAGAGTTGGTAACTGCATTTTTTATTTTCTTGTCGTTATTAAGGAAAACACTGCTGCATATCTCTTGTTTATAAATATAATAAAATGTTTACCTAGAAATAAGTATTTTTGCGTGCATTTGATCATAAAAAAGCGATACGAATGTCCTCTTATTTAAGCTTTTGTGGATGGCCCTTTAACGTGGATTTATTTGAATTAATAGTTTTAACTTTAATACTTAATAATGATGTCTACACATTTATGATCTATAAATGTTTAGTTTAGTTAAAAGTTCAAAAACTTTATTAAACTAAGTTTGTATAAAAAAAAGGTTATTATAATATTAAGGAATTTATGGATGACAATAACCCCTGGGAATGAGGTGATCACTACCATACTATTTCTAATTTGTTGTGTAGTTAATTGTGTACATGAGTGGTTATTACCCCTGGGAATGAGGTGATCGATACCAAGCTATTTCTATTTTTTTTTGTTGTTAATTATGTAACATACATGATTGTAAGCTGTTATTTTTTTAACAAGTCCTGCCAGGTTTCTTGCTGGTTCTTTCCAGGAAAGAGGTTTTTTTTCGAACCAGTGGTAATTAAACTAAAGAGTGCTTTTCAAGTGTTAGTTATTAAGTATTTACACTAATTAGACTATCGAATATAGTAGAATCATGATAATATAAATGAGTTATTTTAAATTATAAAGTTAAGCAATAGACCGACTTCATTATCAAGCACTCATTTAATCATTTGTGATGTTACAGCTATTGTTATATTCTTAAGTATATGTGACAGAAAATGTTGTTTTAATAGCCCGCACGTTTCTCTACTGTTGATGTTTGTACAAGTGTCGCGCAATAGCATTCAACTTAGGTGTTATCTTCTAACGAGGGGACAAAATATACAAAGAAAGACAATGAAAGTTACTTGAAGACATTAAATGAAACACATATGCACGTAACTGTATCTATATATGGTAGAGCCACGATGCAGCTTTATTATGGTTGTAGCACGAATGGGTCGGCTCGACCGGGTAAGGACCACGCTCTCACAGAATACCAGCGTAAAATAGCAGCTTAGTGCTGCTGTGCTTCGTATGGTGAGTGTACAGAACCGGAGACCCCTTTTTACTGGAAACGAGGCATTCCATCTTAGTCCTCACGGGTGACAACGCATCTGCATTGTGATCCTTAATCGAGGATAAATGTAGATGTCTATGGGCCACAGCATGGTATTACACAAATATTGGTTTTGCAAGCCTCAGATTAGAATCTAGGATAGCTTTAGATAAGATTGTTGTCACAAAACAATACGGTCGTTAGTTTTTTTTTTTATAGAATTAGGATGTCAAACAAGCACACAGTTCACCTGATGGTATGTGGGTGCTGTGGCCTATAGACATCTTCATCTATCCTCGATTACGAATCAAAATTCAGATGTATTGCCATCCCTGAAGATTAAGATGGAATGCCTCGTTACCAAAAAGGGTCATCGGTTTTCTACACTCACAGCGTAGAACACTCACCATTCGAAATACACTGTTATTCTGTGACTGTCTAATTAAGAGATCTAAAGAGGATAATTCCCTTTTTTTTGAGCCGATCCGTTTATTTGTACTGCAGCCAGAATACAGCTACAGCTTGGCTCTACCACTAAACACACTAATAAACGTAAGCCACGTCACATGTAAATGTTTGTAACAGCCTCTTCAAAATAGTCACTCCAATTAATAATAATAATCCTCCAGACTGAATTTCGGTCACGCCGGCCAGTCTCAAAGGAGACTAGCCATTTGAGCAGGACAGGATTATAGTGCTCAAGTGTATGCACAAACACAGGTGCATTCTCTATGCCGTCACTTTCATAGTCCGGGACGGTAATTCGACTCAACCGAAGAGAGATCAGGCGCAGGACCAACGGCTTTACGTACTTTCCGAGGCACGGGGGCCTAACTCCGGCCTGCTACTGAGAATCTCTTGACAAAAAGTGATTTTGGCCCGACGCGGAATTCGAACCCGGGACCTCATGAACAGCAATCGCGTCTGCGACCACTAGACCATCGAGGCACTCCAATTAAATATACGTAGTTTCATCGGTAAAACGCAGTGGGCCAGCTGTTCGCTGTATTATAGGTTGTATTAAATATTAGGCGCGCCTGTGCTAAAAGAAATGTCCCAGTACCAAGATATATTTTTTTTTATTAAGTATTTTATTGATTTATATTATGTACTATCAGTAGTAGTAGTT
Organism: Parnassius mnemosyne; assembly: GCA_963668995.1. NCBI lineage: Eukaryota > Metazoa > Arthropoda > Insecta > Lepidoptera > Papilionidae > Parnassius > Parnassius mnemosyne. The sequence continues at coordinate 26,487,954 of CAVLGL010000093.1, read as the reverse complement.
CATAACAAAATAATTATTATAGTGTTTAATTGTTTGGTGTATATTGTATTATACTAACATTCCTATGGACCGTGCAGTGTACAGAGTGCAGAGTGCAATTGAACAAACAACCTTTACTAGTTTTGTTACCTGAATAATCAACAAGTCATTCTTTGTGTCGTTTTCTTTTCTGTTAATTTGGAAAAAAAACATCCGAAAATTTTGTTTTATGTTAACAAAGCCATTGTTCTTTTATGAATACCTAAATATATTTGAATGAAATTAACAGATTTTATAAACTTATTTTTGTTGCCTTTATCTCGATTAATTACTATGACACGAGGTGATTTAAATACATAATACCTACAATGCCATTTATAGGGAAAAAGTAATGACAACGCGATTTAATTTGTTGTTGCAGTTTTAATAATTACTTTTATTTCGTTTTTTCTTGAGTTATTTATAGCTTATAGGCTAATAACTATATATATTTAACATATCTAATGTCTTTCCAAGTGGACATTAGCTAGATGATTTTCTTTCAAGCTGTTTGTAATAGCCTCTTCAAAATGACTGAACCTTTTTGTGTATGACTATGACGTAGGTATTTAGAGTTTACACATACAAGGTCATAAAACATTGCGTATCGTGTTACGAATATGTAGTGGTAGGAGGTTAAACGATATTCATTAAATTAAGCGACGCTTTTCAGAAAAACTGTGTAAGCACGTTGAAAATGCAAAGCATTTTGTTGTGTAAAATTATAAGTTTATATATATATATATATATATATATATATATATATATATATATATATATATATATATATATATATATATATATATATATATATATATATATATATATATTTTAATTCTCAAATAATCAACAAAATAAATTTACCTATATGTTTTTGCTCTTCCCTTGCAAAAGCAAAAGGTGTAAAACAAAGAAATAAAATGTAAAACGTTGGAAGATTTTAATAGAGCTCCCTTTATCAAATTGACGCTACTGATTTAGCGAACCATGAGCTAGTACTTCTTGTACAATTATTTATTCTGTGCTAGTATTCAAAATATTAACGAATTTTAACCCACTTTTCAAAAGATTCACCTTCACTGCTCTAGAGAAATAGTTTTTAATAAAGTTGCCAAAATATATAGCAACAACGTCAGGAAATCTACTCTCTAAGGCTAATCCCTATTGCTAACGGATGAGTTTGATGATCACTATCTCAAATGAACCACTACACTGTGGTATCAATTAGTATTTACCACAGATGTGGTGAGTAAAATACGTCATACTGTTTAAATTATACCTTTTCCATAATGAACGTTACCTTAAGTGTGAAATAAAACTTTTAGGTACGGTTCCAGTTTTGGAATGTAGTTTAAAACTACGTCGTGAAAAAAAAATCGTTTGATCAAATTCAAAGCAAGGAGTGAAGTTTAAATTATCTGTTCATACAAAACTAAATCAAATTGATTTTAAACGATTTTGGCACGAACACGATACCGCAGGGAGTAGGACTGTATAATAATTAAGTCACTAGTTTTAGTTTTTTTTTTTACTATTATAGTTCATAATATTTAATTTAAAAAAAATTTAAACTTTGATTGCTCCAAATATTTTTCCCGCCTTAAAAACCATTCTTAAGAATAAGATTTATAATTACTTAATAAAAAAAGAGAGTTGTCTTTAAAAGTCACGTTTTTTTTTTGGTTGTCATTTAACTCTGGGAGCGTTCTTAGGAAATTCAAGCGTTTATCCTAAGTCGTAAACACGAAATGACAGCAGCCAGTGATTTACAACATTACGGTGAAAGGGAGCCGAGCCTGTCGGACTACTCTCCTGTAATGACTTGCAATTAGACGGGTGCTTATTTGATTCCTGTTGTTGAGACCCACGCAGAGATTTAAATTAAGTAGGTAGCTTCTGGCGGCAGCATTAATGTCGCATCACTGCGCAATCCGTCTTTAAAAGATAAAATTATTTGCCCCTTCTTCTACATAGAAATTGATATCAGTAAATGAAATTGTTGTAAATTACATTGTTATTTGTAGTAGAGCCTCCCGATTAGGGTATGAATATCAGTTCTCTTACAGTTTACTCAGTACATTAACTACTACTACTGCTACACACATTAACTACATGGCGTAATATAAAAGAAAACCTTTATCTACCGACTTCATAAAGGAAGAGGTATTCAATGCGACTGTATGTTCTTTTCTCTTCTTTTTTTATATGTGTTACCTCATAACTTTTTTCTGGTTGAACCGATTTCGATGATTCTTTTTTTTATTTTAAAGCTAGTGATTCACATATGGTCCCACATAAATTTCATCAATGTCTGACCAATAATTTTTGATTTATACTTAATAACTTATATTGAAGTCGGTTGTACAAAATTTTTAATTATTTTCAACAGACTAAACTTAGCTAAAAACTAGTTAGAAAATATTACATTACTGTAAAAACCTACTTCCCATTAAGAGACGACATCTTTAATTTTCGTCCAACCAAAAATTACGTTCGGTCCATAAAAGCACTTAAGTAATGCCGTCCTGTTTTTCTTGACAAGATATGAGATACAATAAATAATTACGGCCCACCCCGCATCTCCCCAGGCATTCGCTACATGGAAAACGCCAGCCTGTCTGCTGAGCAAAACTGGTTGTTTAACTTGTCGCCAGAGATCGAACGACGCCGGAACGTAAGACCGGTCGTCGGGTTCGATAGAAATCTTTACGCTAACCGATAAAAACCGACACTTCTAACGAGTTTCTCAATTCCAGTGCCAATTTAGGTAACAAACTCGGCAGAGTATGGGCCGAGCTAAGTGGCATCTCTTTAATAAAATCACTTTTATCGACCTATTAGTGGAAAACATCGGGCGCGATTCGTCTCTGTAATTCGACGCTCGCGAATGAGTTTAACGGACACATGCGGTAATATTCATCTGGATATTCTACATGCTAAGTCGAAGCGGAAACAATAAAAACATTTCCGAGCATCGAATACAAATTTGTTCTCAATAGGAACAGCTCTCTTAATTTTATTCCTTTGTTCCATATAAGATATATCAAATGACCCTAATTATACCTACACTGTGCTTTACGTCAAGAACTTCATTGTATGTTGCAATCACAATATATATATATATATATATATATAAATGTAGGACGATAAATGAGGGTGTCTAATTCGTTCTGATCCTTTATCTTTCGCTTCATTCAGACCTCCCAAGGAATGCCACAAAACACATCGACAGTAGGTGGACGGCTGTACACTTAGCTTTACACTACTAGGTTGTCACTCTTAAACCTTTCTTCCCCGTCGGTTTTAAGTTCTTTGAGGTTAATTGTGACGTATCGCCACTTCAGCTTACTGATCCGTTAGGCTAGGTGGGTCACTTTGTTTTTACTTCTCATTACGATGTCTATTACGCAGGGAAATACCGAGCATACCTCTCTTCCTAGCTCGTTTAGCGACCTGATCCTTCCTCATACGGCCAGCAGTAAAGGACCACGGCGAGAGTCACTGGTTGTGTACACTCTTGTATTCAGGTTTAGAGAAAAACGTGACAAGAAGGTGAGACGTAATCTCCTGAATGCTGCCCAGCCGGTTTGAATTTGTCTATTGGCCTCTCGATCGAAGTTAGGCTCATCAACTACTTTGAGCGTAGGTGTCCTGACAAGCTTGAAATCCTCCTCCAATACAGTGGTGAAGTTTCGGGTATATAAGGTCACCCCCGGTTACCCTATCTTATAGCTCTCTCACAGAACACAATTTTTATTTACATCTCTGCATTTGGATAAGCTTCGTACTCTGGTTCTGTACTCGGATAGCCATCGTTGTCTTTGGAAAACTCCTATGTGACTGAGTATTAAACTTAAACTAAAGAAGTTCCTTCTTTCTGTTGAGTAGGTACATTTCTAATTATGCGTGCACAATTCGAATCAATGCTTCAAGTAGAGAAAGACGCCTTTTAACAATGATTAACAATTTGTGTGTCAATGGAAACACAACATTAGCATATTGAAACGTCGATATTTGCATGAAGGTGTTTTATTTACTTAATTGTGATCAAACTCAGATTTAACTCATAGCTAATTAAGTTTCTCGGAAAAAAATTAAGTTTCATGCAATTGACTGTGACCAGCGTAAATACAATAATGCTTGCTTAGTGTGATAAAAAATGGAGCATTTTTTATCATGTTATCGTACATAATTAAATATAATTATTTGCAGAACAATACCTTTATAAGTATCCTCAAAAATAGGTACCTATACTCGATTTACTACAAAATTGTCCTTGTTAGTTAGCGACTATAATTTGAATCTCCTCTTTTTAATAATTATCATAATATCTATATATATAAAAATATATATGTAAATGAAGAGGGCTTACGACCGCTATCCCAAGAAGACAGTCAAAATTTTTTTAAATATATATTTTTAAGTGTGAAAATCTCACAACGGTACCAAATAAATTTAAACCAATTAATATAGAATCTCAGTTCTCTATAGAAAATTCAAAACTTTTTATAAAGTTTGATTTTCGCCAAAATTAAATTACCCCCTAGACTTGATAAAAGTTTTAATATAAAAATATATCCACATTTCAAATTATCATCGCAAAACTATTAATAATAGAATTGTTGAAAAACAAACTTTAAAATGCTTCTAGGTAATACATGATGTTTAGTATCCACATTTCAATTTACCATCGCAAAAATAGTAATAAAAGAATATTGTTAATAGAATGACAACAATGGTTGATACGCTCCCAGTTCCACACAGTGCCTACAGCTGCAATCATTGTTCGCACACTTCGATTTGACATACCGGATCATAACTGTCATCGTGAGTTGAAAAATAGGGGTAATTATTCATCGTGAAACTGTAAAAAAAACTGTATTATTTGCTAGTGTTTATTGTAAAGCATTCTCGTGTTATTGGTATGACATAGTGTTGACTCACTGTCGTATGCTGTAAGGAAATTCTATGGAAGTACTGTTTTGGTGGTAAGTGATACTTGCACGGAATTAAAAATAAGCAGTGCACGCCATTAAAGAATAATCATTTTGGTTCAGAATCGTGCAGCACGTAGAGACATATATTTTATTAGCGTCATTCTAATAAGGAAGAGGAAATTGGGTGTCTAGCCATTGATTGATTCCATTTTCCTTTTATTATAATTTACATTTAGTAAAAATGAAAATATATTAATTAATAAAAATAGATGCGACAAGCATTTTTTATTTAAAGTTAAAACAGTAATAAAAAAACTCGACTGCGTTAAAATTTTACTGAAAAAAACCTACCCCTCGTTTTTCTTGGTTTTGCTGATGCATTAAATAAATACTATATAGCCTACAATTAAAACGAATCTAATGACACCTCATATGTTAAAATCCAGTGCCAAATAAATAGACTTACATACATCGATACAATATAATCTCCAAAAACATTACCCTAATTCCGAGGCAGTCGGTTAAAAAGAATATCAAACGGAAATGCTCAGCTCTTCGCCAATTTCCATTGTTTTCATTCACAGCCTATATAACACTATAATATGGAAGTTTTAAAAGAGTAAACAAACGCGTCTTATTGTGTAAAGACGAAGAGATCTTATGATATAATTTATAGTTATAAATTTTTTAAGAAAACATACATTTCCTGTTACTGAGGTGTTTTGGTATGCTTTGTACACACCATGTACTTTCTAGTCAAAAGTGATATTAGCTGCCAGTATTGGTCAATAATTAAATTTTTAATTAAATTAATTAATAATTTCAATAAAAACTAATTTAGACCAAGCTCTTCAGTTTCAAATACTTTTGACTGTATTCGTCGGTCAAAAGTCGTTTTCACCGGGAATGAGTTTTGACTGCAGCAAATACTAACATACACTATAATAAATACTACATTTTTAATCCTAATAATATCTTAGACTGCTGAAGAGTGAAGATATAGTAATTTATATACAAGATTTAATTTTCTTTTCCATCGGGCCCCTGTTGGACATATGCTTCTCTCGTTATAGGGAAGAATTATAAGAACAATTGCAGTATCAGACGTTTCTCACGTGATGGAACGAATGAATCTCATAACGTAGGAATCTCATGGTGCGCATAAACACGACGTATAAACACAGAAGAATTGAATACCAGCGTGAAGTAGAGGTTTACCTCTGCGTTTCGCTTGGTGAGTGCAGGTGGCCGGAGGCCCTTTTTACTGGAAATTAGGCATTCCATCTTAGTCCTCACGGGTGACAACGCATTTGCATTTTTATTTGGAATAGAGGATAGATGTAGATGTCTATGGGCCGCAGCTACCACTTACCATCAGGTGGACTGTGTGCTCGTTTGTCACCCTTATCATATAAAAAAAAAGAAGTCAAACTATTCAAAATAAAGTGTGCTAGGTTGTGTGCACGCATACGTAACATCTATACGCTGCGTTGCGAACGCATCGGTCGGTGCCATAGAGCAACACGGCCCAGTTGGTCTGTACACAACTTCTACATTTAAACGCCGGAAACTTGGGAATAATAAAAAATATTGTTTTCTATATTATTTTTATTTCCAAAATATCTTAATATTTATAGAAATTCAACGGTGAAAAGAACGAATTACAAAGAAAATATAAAGAAAAAGTGAAAAGTAATAACAAATGATAAATAAGGTTTTCTTACATGTTCAGTTATTTTAAACGTCTCATCGTCGACGAACGCGTATGGAAGTGGTAAATGTTCTGACCTTTATTATGTAGCTTTCAGTTTCTCATATACTATATGTAATTTCCGATTTTTGATTTTTATGTACCTCCCACAAAAACTGCACGCTGCGTTTAGACACAACAAAGAACACCCGAAAAACGCAACTTACATCATACCTTATACTAATGCAGCGATAATACGTTGCGTGCATACGCACCAAGGATAAGGAGCCCTTAAGATAACACAATATAACGGGTTTCTCTAAATATCTACTTATACTTATTTTTAGAAACTCTGAACCATAGTGATACACGTGTATCTGCAATGTTTGCACAAAGGTACTCGAAGATAAGTGAAACCAGAGGAAAGTTTTGTGTTACATCATTTACATTACTTTTCTGGGACGTTGAACGTATAGGAATTTAATATTGGGGTCGATGAATTTCATTGACATAATAATATTTTTTTTTATTTCGCACAACTTGCACATGCATATGAGTTTGTAAAGTGGCTTAAAACTATATTAGTATTTAATGAAATAAGGCGCAAAAATTACATTTGCATGTAGGAAGAGTGACCATCAGGAGAAAGGATGATCGTCACTCTTCGCACAAAGCACCTCCAGTGTGTGATGTGAGTCTATCCGCTAACGTCTTTAAAGATAAAGATAAAGATATACATTTATTGCATAACTGTGTACAATATGATCTTAATAGAAAAACATATAGTTTTAGTCTCAACAGTCTACCCATGGCAGATATGCAACAATGAAAAATAAATTTAAAATTAACTACTTACTAACATTACTTTTACTAAAATACTCATTGAGATTGTAAAAAACATTTTCAATTAACAATTTCCTTAATTTTGTTTAAAACATATTTCCATTTAATTGCTTAATAGCTAGTGGTAACTGATTGTATACACGGATAGCAGTAATATAGGTACTTTTATAATAGATCATATTTCTAATAATAGGTAAGTTTATATCATATGTATATTTTTCGCGATGGTTTTTCTTTAAATCAGATTTCAAATTAAAATATTGCATGTTGTTTTTTACAAATAGGCATAATTCCAGGATAAAGATTCCAGTCAATGTTAGGAAACCCTTCGTTCTGAAAATATCTCTTAACGATTCGGTACTATGCATATTATGTATTGTTCTAATACATTTTTTCTGGAGAACGAATGTGGATTGTATTTAGGATGTTATTGGCACTTATTTCTATGGTCAAGAAGACAAACATGCTAAATGCAAATATTTGTGTTTTACACTTTTAATGCCAAACATTCTGAATGAATTGGCCGCATCTTTTGCACTTATCGGAAAGGCATAATTCCATATCTTTTGGTCCAAATAAGAAACGTGAGGTACGAGACAAAATAATCAAAGTCGCTTATCTACCCACGATAGAAAATACAAAATGTATTAAGTAGTTTTAAGCCACTTTATCTATGAGTATTGAAATTTACACAAACTTTAAGTGTTTTTTAACGCTAGGAACTTGACACCTAAAACCTAAAATTGGTACCTACCTAATTTACATTTCAATTTAGATCGAATGTTATAAAAATAAATATAAATATACGTGGTAGAGCCATGCTGCAGCTATATTAGTAGTACAGTTGTAACACGAATGGGTCGGTTCGAACGGCGAAGGACCACGCTATCAGAGAACACCAGCATAAAATAGTAGCTTAACATTACTGTGTTTCGTATGGTGAGTGAAGAGAACCGGAGACCGTTTTTACTGGAAATGAGGCATTCCATCTTAGTCCTCACGGGTGACAACGCATCTGCATTTTGATTCTTTATTGAGGATAGATGTAGATGTATATGGGTCACAGTAAACACTTACCATCAGGTGGACTGTGTGCACGTTTGTCACCCTATCCTATAAAAAAATGTATATTTACTTAATAAATTTTATTTTATATTCTAATAATTACATAATTTAATTGAAAATCATAATATGCTATACACAAATTCACTAACTGAACAAATGAGCGTATGTAATTTTTCATAATACTGAGTATTTCCAAGTACTTTTTATAGTTGAGAACAATTGTTTAACATTAATTGTACGAGTATAACAAATAAATACCCTAACTAATCGCAGAAGTATAAGATACGTTACACCGCTCAGCTTTACATACCAACGGGTCGACCTTTAAAATTTATATAAACTGCTCTCCTGAAAAATTACAATCTCTGTAATTAATACGTTTGTCTTCTAGAACATCGATTTATCGATATTGAACGCAGTAACAACTATAAGGTTTGATGATTTAAAATGTACATATATATCCAACTCAGAAATTTGAAATAAATGAACGTTTTAAATTTGTGAATAATGAAGATGGATGGATTTGTTCAAAAACACATCCATCCATCTTCATTATCATTAAGGGAACGCAATCAAAAAGTTAAGTTGTTGGAAATGACCTATTTTAATGAATTTAACACACGATGCTTTAAGACAGAGTGCCAAAAGCGCTTTTGTATTAAATTATGTATATTAAATTAATTATGTAAATATTATATATATATATATATATATATATATATATATATATATATATATATCACTACTATCAGATGATAATTTCAATTAATCTACAATTTATGGAATAAATATTCTATAAATTACTTGAACATCATTATAAAAATACATAATTGGTCAAGTATGCTAATTACTTTGTAGTAATGATCATATCATTGTGTTTGTAAACTTCCTCCACGATACAGGAGAAAATCCTACGTTTTTCAAAAAAATAAATAGTAATAATCAAAGTTATTCTTATTAGTAACTAGCTGGTACCCGGCGCGTTTCTAACACAAAAAAATAATTGTCGAAATATTATTTTAAATTTCGAAGAGTTATATTGTTTAATAACTATAATAAAAAGAAACTACGGTATCGTGCCAAAAACGCTGGCTGCGTTTCGCCGCTGAATGATTATACTTAGCCTTTGAGCGAGAAAAGAGCTAGCCCTCTTATCACCAGCAGCAACGACCAGCCGCGGATGGAGTTCGTTTAGGAACTTCACCGTACGTGGACCCCTCGGACCGATAGTCTCTACAGCAAATGGCACAAATATGTAGTCATCTCTCAGAGATTCATATTTAAACTACAATTAGTTCAGCTGTCTCTGATGCCGCCCCGGCTCTAAACGAGGTACCCCTGAGATGAGAGGCCAGAGTGTCTACGCAAGTAGCATCCCACACTAGGACTTTACCTTTCTCCCAAGGGACCAATGTTATACCGTCGGGTCTTTTGCCATTGTCTCTAAATATTCCACAAGGCTCTAAAACCGAAGGAACATTTATAAAGACAACAGCTCTTCGGATGACATCGTTCAAAGAACCGTGCCGTGAAAATCTAATTGTTTAATTAGGAATTATAATACATTTATTGATATAAATAAGCTTATTATGCCTATAAATGAGTTAATTGTACAATGCCTTCTATAACCTTCGCGCAAGTGCAAGCATTAAGTTGACAAAGATTTACCGCAAGCTGATTAAGGTAAGGCTGCGTATAAAATATTAACAAATAAAAATTGTTTTTTTATATCTATACAAATAAATAAAATTGAAGTGTCTGTTTGTAATGTCAAAATTACAGCTTTTTACTAAATGCATATGAAAGTATATACGGTAGTACGGTACTAATAAAAAAAATACAATTTTAAAGTTTTTGTCTGTCTGTCTGCCTGTCTGTCTGTCCGTCTGTCTGTTTGTTCCGGCTAATCTCCGAAACGGCTTGACCGATTTTGACGAGATTTTTACTGGCAGATAGCTGATGTCACGAGGAGTAACTTAGGCTACTATTATTTTAGAAAAAAAATTTAAGGTTCCGCGCAAAAAAATTAAAACCCCAAGTAACAGCTAGTATTAGATAATATTGGAAAGAAAAGTATAAAACAAAATCAACTTATTTGATTTTCTTATCAGCTTTAATTTGAAACTCTACAATACATGTAACGGCAAAAGGAGACAGTTTTTGTAAGATTTATTCAAAAATTACCCCACTAGGAATAACATAAAATGGTGTGATTTTCACTCTTGCATTCTAAGAAACTAGTATCCAATCATCTGCTAGATCAGCTCAAGCCTTATGATCTATTAATCCGTAGTCTTTATTACACTCAAGGTAGTTATGATCTCTAAGTGAAAGTTAACGTTGCAAGCAAAAAAACGCATTTTTACGCAGTATGTTCAGATTTTAATATTTTTACAGATGAGACTGATTTTTGAATGATGAATTTTTAAGCCTTAGATTTCATTAATTCATTATAGCCTGTCTTCATACACTGCTGTATATAGGCCTCTGCATAGATTGCCACACATGGGTTTAGATTATTTATGCAATTTTTGTCCTTACAGCATAAAATGTACATGGATTAAAATTATTTAGCATAAAATACCCATAATATATAAAAATGTAACTTTGATCATTCTTTCCGCGTGACCACACGGAAAGAATGGTCAGTCACGTTAATTTAAAAATATAATGGAAAAAATTTAATCAATAAGTGAATGGGTTTTATTTATTACATTAAGTTTGACATTTACTTTTGTTTACAGAATTAAATACCAGAGCTATTTTTATAAGCTCTTAAAATGACCGTAATTAATTTTCGTTATTAACATAATTTAAAATTTTGTACAGCCGACTTCAATATACTTCAATATAAGTTATTAAACTATTGGTCTGACTTTGATCAAAATCGGTTCACCCAGTAAAGAGTTATGAGGTACACATAAAAAAAAACATACAGTCGAATTGAGTACCGTCTCCTTTTTGGAAGTCTGCAGAAAATCAGCGAATTTTCTGTTTTCTTTTTATATGTCTTGTTGTGAGCTGGAATCACTTATCGACAATGACTGTTAAAGCTTTTGTAAAGTACCGAAATATATTAAACGATAAATCACTATATTATATAAAAATCAATTGATGTCCGTTAATCTCGCTAAAACTCAAAAATATCTCAACCGATTTTGATGAAACTTTTTGTTTGTTCTAATTGTTCCCTAATGGTTTAGATTCACATTTGAACACGAAAGGTGGCGCTGTTGTTGAAATCCAGAAATCACCCGTGCAAAGCAGGGGCGGGTCGCTAGTATTTAATAAAAAACAGTAAGATTTAGCTTGATAACTTAATATTACTGAAACTTAAAATCTATAGAAATAAATAAAATTGAAGTGTCTGTTTGTAATGTCAAAATTACAGTTTTTTTGCTTAATGCATATGAAAGCAAATACGGTATTTATAACTAAAATACAATTTTTAAAATTTTTGTCTGTCTGTCTGTCTGTTTGCTCCGGCTAATCTCCGAAACGGCTGGACCGATTTTGACGGGACTTTCACTGGCAGGTAGCTGATTTCATAAGGAGTAACTTAGGCTACTTTTATTTTAGAAAAAGAATTAGGGTTCCGCGCAAAAACATTAAAACCCTTACACGCGAGCGAAGTCGCAGGGAACAGCTATTATTAAATATAATTTATATTGTTTTTACGAGAGGCTACAATAAATTTACTGTAGAATAGAACCGATCTGCCTAGATAAGTTAATGATAACTACTAAGAAAATTCATTTATTTACCATAGGTACATACATATATAAATATTAAAAATTCAAATAACATTAAGTATAATTATGTTCCATTGACCAGTTTCGTAACATCTTCCCAATATAATCAGAAACTACAGAATATCTTTAAATCTATACTTCATCATTTCATCATCATTACAGCCCTTCACAAGTCAACTGCTGAACATAGGCCTCCCCCAAAGAATGCCACAAATCTATACTTGTGTCCGACGTAATGCTTATATGATTGAAGGTAGGCTGGAATATGGTGTCAGAGATATAGGACTAGACTTCAAGGTACTATAAATATATTCTTTGTAGATCGTACTTGATGAAAATAGTTTCACATATTTTACTGCAAGACTTCAAGATAATGTAAGTTAATTTTACGCAGATCGCACCAAAAATAAAAGTTACAAAGTCAGTGATAGACCGGGTTAACTTACTATTATTTTAAGTCAGACTTCAATCGTATCAAAATTCTTCATCAACTTGTAGCCGAACTCTGCTGGACTTGATGTGTACCTAGGCGGATTATTTGTCCTAGGTAAACGTTCTCGTTAACAACTATTAATGTAATGCTTCCAACAACTACCGGCATAGACATGACATCCAACTCGGCTGACTAGCGTTCAGGAGATTACCTGACACCACACCTTCTCGTCACGTGTTCTTCAAAACTGGAAAAACTAAAGTGTACCAGCAGTTCGCGTTGTTAATTATGACATATTGATCTATGACGTGATCTTTCACTGCAGGCCATATAAGGTAGCTAAAGATCGTCAGCCAGCTATTAAGTGGACAATGCTCAGAGTTTTTCTGCATGATGGATATCGTAACTAGGATATTCGCGTTAGAACCAGAGTTACCAGCATATCTCAACGAATCTTTAATAGGCACGCCTCGAAGCTCAAATTACCGACAACCATTGAGTTATATGTACTACGTACTAGAGAAGCCATTCCGAACATTGACTATGTTCAACTGAACTGTAGTGCAATCCATACAAACTAAATATTGCGTAAATTGAAGATTTGTGAATTCCATAAAATAATTATTATTACATTTTATTTAGAAATATGTTTGTTTAGATTAAATTAAGATATTTTATATTAAATTCTTATATTTATTTTATATTAATATCTTATTTTATATTAAAATAAAGGCTTCGCGCATGCGCGACTACTACTCCCGCGCATTCGCGAATACATAGAGTAGGACACAATTTTTGTTTGGAATGGCTTCTCTAGTACGTAGTACATATAACTCAATGCCGACAACCGATGGGCAAGAGAGATAGGGTATTAGTGTTCTGTGAGAGAGATTCTCTAATGACAACGTCGTACAGGTAAACGAAATTTAAGGTGGGGTTTCACTAGACGGAGTGACGACGTCTCTCACGACAACTACGAGACGAAAATTAATAGTTTCTCTATGCCGCTACCACGTAGCAATAGCTATATAACAGTGTAATATATTATTTAATGGATCAAGATCGTCAATTTCTTTTCAATATTTTATTGCGAATTTTATTTTTATATTTCTATATTCTGAAAGTTCCTTATTCTTGTTGCGATACTTTGTATTCCATAACAAACGATTCCTGTATTATCCGCACGAAAATTGTTTCATTAACATTTTTGCGGATTTTCTATTGGGTTGCCAGGAAAAATTTAAGATTTGGGTATTTTATGTAATCTAGAACAGCAATGGAAGGCAGGATCAAAGATTTGAAAAATCTGTTACGCGTGGCAAGCAATACAAGTACGGCAAATTCTGCCATATACTACGTTCATGTTCATTGTTAGGATAGCATATGAGTCTTGAAAAGGTAACACCAGATGTTTTAAGCCGCATCCATACAAAGTTAGGCACACTGTGTGCATTTTGGTCCAACTTGAGAGATAGGATAGTTTTTATCCCTATAAGTGACACTCAATGTTTTTTATTACGAATTTAAGTATTTTTATAGGACACAGGGTCGTCGGAGAGGGCAGAACAACGTCTGCATGGTCAGCTAGTATATTATATAATTATATTTACTATTAAGTAATACTTAATAGTAAGTATTACTATTAAGTAATGCTTAATAGTAAGTATTACTATTAAAGTAATACTTATTCGCAAAGTACCTATTACCTTAATAGTAATAATTTGTTAATAAACTTAAATCCTAAATTTTTCATCTATCTATCCATTACAGCCCATACGATTTTTCTTTTTACTGTCATTTAGTGAAAAAAGAGAGAGATACTAAAGTATCTCTCTCTTTTTTTCATGTTACAGACTATATACGTCCCGCTGGGCACAGGCCTCATCTCATTTCTGATAGGGTTTTAGAGCAAGGAAATGTTCGCCCATAGCGTGTTGACGAAATTCACACGTCTTTGAAATATTGTTTTTTCTTATTTTTCAGACATGCACGTGGTAAATCGGCACTTGAAATAAACAATTTCATTGGTGCCGGCGGGGGATCGAACACAGGTTGCTCGCGCACTGTGAAATTTACAGTGGGCGCTTAGACTTTAGAGCTACCACGGCTGGTACTTTAATTAAGCATTTTTTTCTAAATTTACGTGTATTTTTGAGTAAGGCCGTTAGTCTTTCATTTCGACAAGTAAATAATAAAAAATAACAAAGAGTACAATCACCTTCATTATAAAAACAATAAAATATATATTTAAACAGTATGGCAAAAATGAAAACCTTTCAAACGTTTCAGAAAAACGAAAATCTCGCGTACTGACTAAGAATTTGTCTGCGGCGTTTCGGGTCCACAGGTTGAACCCTTGCGGTAAAATGTTTCAATAGCCATTAATGTGGGGACTAGACACAGGTTGCATTCAAACCATGGAACTTAAATGCTATTTAATTTCTACTTGTGTGAGACATTTCTGTTTTATTTAGAAAAAATATGACGCTATCTCAATAACGTCATTAGCTCATTTGATAATTATTGCAACGAGTGTTGCCAACAGACGACCTAAATCTCTGCTTGTGCTTTCTAATGTTTGGGAAAGAAAGCAATTGAATAGTTTTATTTTTTATACGTGGTAAAGCCATGCTGCAACTATATTTTGTTTGCAGCGCGAATGTGTCAGTTCGACTGGGGAAGGACCACGCTCTTACAGCTTACCTCGCAATAGCAGCTTAATGCTGCTGTGTTTCGTTTGGTGAGTGTGTAGAACCAGAGACTCTTTTTAAAAGAATCGCCTTATGTAAAATTCTAAACAAATTATTTTTCAATCCCTGATAAAAATGTCTTGTAAGCTAAGTAAAAATAAGTCACGTCTTTCCCTTAAAATGCCCTTCTACCGTTGCTCTCAATGAACTTTTAATTCGAATCTCCGGTTTTGCAGGCCCATTTTTAGGGTTCCGTAGCTAAACAACAAGGAACCCTTAATAGTTTCGCCATGTCTGTCCGCGGATTTACTCAGAGACGCTAGGTGGTACAAAGATATAATTTGGCATAGTTATAGACATTACAAAGTTGTGAAATAAAGTCTTGTAGAACATTTTTATTTTGGGTATACCTACCATAGAGGTGATACGTTTTTTTTTACCCATCTATTACATCATGTTGAGTGTCGTTGATTAGGTCGTAATGTTGGGGTTATCGAACAACATTAAAAAATATTTAGCTTTAAAGTGGTATTATTTATTAGTCATGTGCCCCTTCTCTACCAACTAAACAGCTGTTATTGGAAATGTGTAAAGTATGCACAATAGTAGTACATATATATAAACCAACTAATGAAATGTACTTGGATTATAATAGTAAAAATTTCGTTACGATTCCATAGAAAATGACATAAAACTAAAATTTCGTTACGACTCCATAGAAAATGACATAAAACTAGCTGCATTATAACTTCGTAATTTTTTTTAAGAAGACGAATTAATGCATTATTGCTATAGCTTTACGATTTCCTTTGCGAGTTAGCGTAGCTATTATAGGCCTACAGTTTCATTCGTGGTTCTCTATTACGTTCGTTACGGTCATGTTTATCTTAGGGTTGCACTGCCGCGAACTAATAGATGGATTTGAGACTAGGATCATCTTGTACGGCCTTGTTATGTGAGTGATTTGATGTAAATGGTATTATTTTCAAAATCGAAAAGTATTTTTTAATATTTTTTGAATATCACTATATGCCTGCTTGGAAAATATGTCCTTCAGTTACCACCGTCCTATTTGGGGCCATTTTTAGTCGCGATCAAATCGCGAACTCACGTAATATGCTCGTAGTATCAAGAAGGTGCCTTCTAAGTTCACGTATTGTGACGGGCAACTGAACACTGTCTCTACATTGGGCGTGACCGGAAATGCACTTGGCCGGATTTTTTTAAATTACAAACTGGGATGCAAATTAAGAATAATTTACTTATCTAAACTAGTCTCTGAAAGCTGGTCTCAAAAGTCATGCCTTCTGAGCTGGTGCATTTGCCTTGCAAAAAAAAAACCAAATTCGTTTATTAATTTGCCTCTTCTTCACGACAAAAACTTTTTGAAAGGCAACATAATTATTATTAATCATGGCAGTATTTTTAAGAAGGTATTCAATTGAAAATGTAACAGTCGACTTTGCAATTAAACTGGTCAGGTGAATTTTTATTCTTTTTTGTTGCTGCTGCTGCACCGACTTATGTTTTGATTCTGGATAATATTGCCTAATTCATATTCCACTCAGGGAAAATTGTCTTTAGGGAGTCCTTATGTAGTAATTTGGTAAGGACTTGCCTTGGTAACGTATCTTTCATATTTGCCTGGCCCGAGCGGGGCCCGTATTCCAGGTACTCTTTGGTAGATGAGTGTTCAGAGCCCTCGTAAACTTCATTTATTTCTTTAAACATTTCTTTTTACTAAAAATATTTCGAACTGCTTAAAAAATACTTCGACTTCAAAAAGGAGACGGTACTCAAATCGACTGTATGTTTTTTTATGTGCCTCATAACTTCTTACTGTGTGAACCGATTTCGATAATTCTTTTTTTACTTGAAAGCTGGTGGTTCTCATGTGGTCCCATATTAAATTTGATCAAGGTCTGACCAACAGTTTTTGAGTTATTCTTAATAATTTTTATTGAAGTCGGTTGTACAATTTATTTTAAATTAATAATAAAACTAAAGTTACAAATGAAGTTATGGTTCATTTGATGGTTATTGGCTGCTGCAGCTTACGAATGCCTGCAACCTGAATACTAAGAACTACCTGTCTTATAACCTATAACTATACTGGCTCTCTATATATCCTTCAAGATTACTAGCCTACAATAGCTAAGAAACATGGGAGAAGGTGCTGAATCCTCACATACAGGTTCTTACCTAGTTTAGGATTCAGAGGCTTCATAAACGATTTGTAACCTCATATCATCTCAATAAAGATTATTATTATTATTATAGTGCGAGCACTGCTATTTGGCGGCAGAAACAGATAAAAAGATGGTATCTACCCAGTTCGATTCCTACGAGTATGTAGAATGTAGAAAAGGAGTCCTACCAACTTTAAGAAAATACATTAACATAAATATTTACAATAACTACTCATTATAGATATGATAAGGATATAGAACGACGAGTGAACGCAGGACATAGAGTAAATGGGGCTCTACACTCTAGTGTAGAGATTAGTGTTGAGCCCCATTTAATGCCTTTTTAAGAAGTAATTCTAAGTAATAAAAGTACGTCATAAGTAAAAAAAGGTACGATTGGCAATTCACAATGTTGTGTTAGTCCCTATTTTAATGTGTGGTAGTTGAAGTTGGTTGTGGCAGAAGTTGTACGAGAGTAGAATAAATGCTGTGGAAATGTGAACATTAAGGAGTATGTTAGGTCTAAATGTGAATTACAGTGTGAGAAATTGTGTAATAAGAGGAAAATGTGGTAATCAAAATGATTTTGTGACCAGGTTTAAGAAAGTAATGCTTCGGTGGTTTGGTCATGTAGAAAGAATGACCGAGGAAAGAGTGACAAAGCGAATCTATGTTGCAGAAGTGAACGACAGAGTCGGAAAGGGACGCCCTAGACGAAAGCTTTCGACAAAATTGGCGATATATTGCAAATGGGGCAGATTAAAAGTACCCTTAACGGACGAGCATACATAGGTATATCATAAAGAGGAGACAAGAGAGGTGTGGTAGATGTCAAATGAAAGTCCGTAGCCTCTGCCTACCCCTCTAGGTGGCAAGCGTGAGTGTTTATGTATGTAATGTGTGTATGTTTGTTAATGTATGCACATCGCGGCTGAAGTCTGGATGATTGGCGGTCCACCACTGTGCGATTTAGATGTTCTCTTCCTCGCACAACTTCCTTGTGGAATCGATTACCAGCAGCGAATTTTTCGGACCGATACGACTTAGGGTCCATCAAGAAAAGAGCCTACTTCTTTTTTCAATTCGCAATTCCCCTGGTTCCCCTGGTGTTGCAGTTATTCATGGGCTGCGGTAGTCACTTGCCGTCAGTTGAGCCGCATGCTCGTTTGCCCCCTCTCCTATAAAAAAAATTACTCATTAATTTGAAATATTAATAACATATGCTTTATTTTGTTTACAGTGTTTATAATACCGCAAAGATGGGTGATGGCAATCATGGGTTTCCTGGCGGTGGCCAACGCGTACACAATGCGTGTGTGCCTCAACATCGCCATAACCCAGATGGTGCGGAGACACGCGCACTCCACTGCCTACGAGGAGGGCTCCTGTCCAGGGGACGTAGAAGTGCATGTGACTGATGATAGTGTAAGTTTTTATAAAGATAACATTGCCGACTGATAAAAGCTGTTCTCTTATCGGTCGGCATTGTGTTTTAAAGATTAAGGAGTTCTACAAATAAATTAGCGATAAAGGTATTTTTTAAATCTATTTATATTGGATACCAGCAGCGCTATATACACTACTAATCGTTTCCGTTAATCACTCCAATCAAACTTAAAATGTTTGTGTTAGGAGAGGTCTAAAAAATCACAGAAGTCTAATTTCGCATTCGAACCCATGTCCTTAAATTCCATAGTCCGTACCCTTGGCTATTAGACTACTATCACTTACAAAGATCACAATGGTATATCTGCCACTATTTTTTCTGCAGTTCTAAGTACTATATTTTAATTTTTTTTGGCGGTATTTATTTTAGTTACGTCCGCATTTGGTTTGACTCAAAATCAAAAGTCATGAGTTAATAAATTAATTTTGGCGATGTTTTCTTCGGTAATGGCTGTATTTGGCCGGCCCGAGTCTAGTTCGAGTTCCAGAGAGTTTAGACTCTGTGAACCATCATTTGTCTCTAGAGACAGATGTGGTTCAGTCCCCGAAAGCTTAAGTAATTTCTTTTTCTCATATAGTTTTTTCTCCTTACGAAGTATTCTAAAAATTTTTTTCGGAATACTTCGTAAGGAATAGTCAAATGTACACGTGGTAGAGCCATGCTGCCGCTATATATTAGTAGTATAGTTAAGCACGAAAGGATCGGCTCGGCCGGGGAAGGACCACGCTCTCACACAATACCAGCGTAAAATAGCAGCTTAAAATGTATAGTATATAGCAAGGATCACCAACTAATTTAATTGCGGGTCCGTTTAAAAGGAATATAAATCTGTCGCGGTCCGTTTGCTAGATGATGACTAGAAACCGAAATTTATTTAGATCTCCTATATAAACATAGAGGAGGTTACACCTTGATAAAAGAACATGCGTGAGTGTCGTGGAACACTCGTTTGGAACGAAGTTCCTTTCGTAGTATATAATTATCAATAAACATATTATATTAATGATTAACTTGATTAAATGGAGCGTCATTTAAAATAAAATAATATTTCTTTGGTGGCAAGATAAGAAAAAGTTCGAGAGAGATGGATAGTATTCTATCTACATGGTTAGCTGACTTTTAATAATGACTATTTAATTAGAATACGGAGTAAAGAGTAATATTCACGCTAATATCAATTACTGGGCAAGTCACAGTTACAGTTTAAACCGATCTGCAACACTAACGGTCTTATTGCAAAACGTAATTAATAAATTAACTTAATCCCGATGCTCAATAGAGAATCGGGATTAAGGGGTTACCGTTACCGTTACAGCCTATTAAAGTCCACTGCTGAACATAGGCCGGAACTAACTTGTGTCTGAAGTCGAGTCTTTGCTGAACAAAGTCTCGGATTAGAGGCGACTAAATCTAGTCCAGTTTAATCCCCAGAAGACACAAGTTTGCGCGTTTACCGCTAAAAAGAACCCCTTTGTCGCATCTCCTCAGTTTCAAGGCATTCCCCTTGTTGCCTCAGCCAGTATCGGAATCCTCGGAGTCGACATATCGAGTGACGTGCAGTTTCGTGGTCACTTGGAAGAGAAGGCCAAATTGGCCTCTAAAAAGCTTGGCGTGCTCAGCAGAGCGGGACAGTATTTCATGCCGGCACACCGCCTGCAACTTTACAAGGAGCAGATTCGGCCTCACATGGAATACTGTTCCCATCTCAGGGCAGGGGCTCCCCAGTGCCAGCCCCTTCCACTTGACCGCATCCAGCGCAGAGCGGCTCGAATCGTCGACGACCGAGCCCTTTCCGATCGGCTCGATTCATTGGCACTGCGAAGAGATGTTGCATCCCTTTACATTTTCTTTCGCATTTACCACGGAGAATGCTCTGAGAATTTGTTCGGATTAATCCCAGCCGCCAAATTTCACGAACACACATCGCGGCAGAACTCCCGATACCATCCACACCATCTGGATGATTGGCGGTCCACCACTGTGCGATTTAGAAGATGTTTTCTTCCTCGCACAACTTCCTTGTGGAATCGATTACCATCAGCAATTTTTCCGGACCGATACGACTTAGGGACCTTCAAGAAAAGAGCCTACTCCTTTTTAAAAGGCCGGCAATGTATCTGCAATTCCCCTGGTTCCCCTGGTGTTGCAGTTGTTCATGGGCGGCGGTAGTCACTTACCATCAAGTGAGCCGCATGCTCGTTTGCCCCCTCTCCTATAAAAAATAGGCCTCCCCCATAGACGGCCTTATAGGGGATATTATATAGCCATAGTTTCCACGCTTGTCAAGCGGTTTGGCAACCGCAGTTTTTTATTTCCAGTCGTTATTATGAAGTCGCTGCTGCCCGTATCATGATTTGTTTCCCTCAGTCACCTCTTACGACACCCACGGGATGATATGGGGTAGTGGATTTTCTAACACCGCCACTACACTGTTTTCTTTAGATACCTGTAAAAATATATTTTTACTCTATTGTCAGGTTAGGTTTTATTTGTGTACAATTTTTTCTCCAAAAGATAAAACCCTTTAAACTGCAGTGTTAAATCTAAAAACATGTAATTATTATTTATTTTTTAATACCTTATATCTTATATGCCTACATATTTGCATTGATTTAAGATATTTCTAATGGAATGAGCTATGCATATTGATGAGTCTTACAATATAATTGCATTGTTAAGACAACTTTAACGCGGAACTGGAAACTATTCTCCTTTTCGTTATAATAGCATTAGCATTTGAATCACATTCGTGCAAATAAACATTTTGTACTATGTTACTTAACTTGGACATAGTTGATAGATAAATATTACAAGGTGCCGTGTAGTAACGGCGTAAGAAAATGCCAAGTGTGGCTATTATAGTACGTATCCCCCCCCCCCCCCCATATTAGTAACAATGACTGTAATAGTAAAAGTATTTTTCTCTTTTTTTATTTAAGGAACTTTCGTTATTATTAACATGTCAGTCCCATTGTACCTTATAACTAAATAGCACAAAAAATATTTAATTACTTATACAATACTTAATAAATGATAAACCATTTGAGCAGCATCGGACAGTGGTTCAGAGAGTATACTTTGATATTCCCCTACGTTATACATTTTAATGTCAGTTTTGGCGACCAGTAATTTCCTCTCTTGTGATGGTTTTTAGAACATTCCACGAGCAAGTGTTGTATGTATTCGATTGTGTTGCATGTTTCAGTAAAAGTATTTGTAATAACAAACGTATTACGTTCATCCACTGGGTAATAAATAGACTCTTCTCCTTTTAAGACGGTTTTAGGGCAAGAATATGTCCGCCGCGTCGGCCAACACACACCTATTGGGGCACGTGTGTTGACTGACTTTACGTCATTTTCTCGAAATATTTTTTTATATTTGTCAGACATGCAAGTAAGTTCCTTCACGATGTTTTAGATCACGTCATCGTCATGAACGCGGGTATCCACGGGAGGAAATCGAACTCGATATGCTCTCGTGACGAGCGCCAAGTCTCTAAGCTCCCACGGCCATAATTTGCAATAACCGTCATAATTACGCGGCTTAATAACTTTACTTTTCCATCTATAATGCTATAATTATTCAAATTTTCTAGGAAATAAGCGGCTTCGATTGGGATGAAGAAACTCAAGGAATCATTCTGAGCGCATTCTATTATGGATACATAGTGACTCACCTTCCTGGTGGATTGCTTGCGGAGAGGTTCGGTGGCAAATATTCACTCGGCTTCGGAGTATTGAGCACTGCTATGTTCACGATGCTGACGCCCTGGACGGTGAAGACTGGCGGAGCCACGGGTCTAATTATACTTCGAGTTTTGGAAGGATTAGGAGAGGTATAAAAGTTAAGCAATCGTAAATTTAAAGTCTTTTCGGTTTATTATCTGTTCTGAATGCTGCAATTGACGAGCATTACGAGGACGACACTGAAAGTTTTTAGAACTGGCCACTTGTAAACGATATAATTAAAAATATTAGTTAAAATTTTGGAAATTGAACTCTTTGCCATTATTATTGTGTATGTATTTTATTAATTTGTTATTTGTTTACGATTTGGCGGCAAATTGAAAATTGGCTGTGTCACGTCAACAGCATCCTCTTGCAGCTGAGGTATTTGAGCCGTACCATCAGGTGGACTGCAAGTTCGTTTGTTAGCCTAACATTATAAAATAAAATAATTGTGAGCAAAAATCTAAATAATATTTAGTCATTTTATACAATATTTTTATGACTAACTTTACAATTAATATAATCAGTATATAATTTAGACTGAACATATGATGATGTTCCTCCTGCTCAATTTAACCTATGACGAGTACGACGTTACGACCCATCTTAGTCCTCAGTGACAACACATCAGAATTTTTACTTGCAATCGAGGAAAGATGAATATGTCCATGGGCCAGAGTAACCACCTACATCAGGTAGACTACGAACTCGTTTCTTACAGTTCCTTTTAAAAAAATATGCAGTTTAGAGATAATGCATACAGTCCCGAAAACAGCTTATATTTTTACAAGCATATTGGCTCTTAGGATTCGAACTCAGGACTTGTGATGGAGTAGCCAGATACAGCAACCACAAAGTTAAGCAATCGTCTAAATCTAATGTGCTGAAATATAATAGCTTAACTAAATTTGTCAAATAAATGTTTTTCTTTATAGGGCACAACTTTTCCAGCTCTCAATACCATGTTAGCTCGATGGGCACCAATATCTGAAAGAGGAAGGATGGGTTCTCTCGTATTTGGAGGCTCTCAAATCGGTAACATTGCGGGAACATATATTTCTGGCCTCATCATGAAAGAATCTGGAGATTGGCAATCCGTCTTCTATCTGTTCGGTGCGATAGGAATATTGTGGTTTATTCTATGGGTAAGTTATTTACATTATAATCACACCTATTGTTTTGGAAACGTTTAAAAATTAGTAAATAGAAAATGAGTACTTACATTGTTTGAAAGAAATACATTGTACTTTAACAAACCATGTACCTAGTGATGTTTTTTTAGAAACCACTTTTTAATAATGTTTATGATTACATATTTACAAACTTAATAATAATGATTTAACTCATTACAATTTTTTTGTAGATATTATACAGGGTTATTTTTCAAAGAGTAGCCAAATTTTAAACTTAAGTTCAAATATATAAATAATGATTATACCGTTACTGCAGTTTGTGAAAATACGATTAAATAAGGCTTATACTTTTGAACCCTAAAAGAAAAGCATCCCAAGTTACTCTTTATAACATCAGCTATCTGCCAGTGTGTATAAATATTGACAAATATTGACATTAATATTTATACGATACTAACGTCACTCAATTGTTTTGCCTTCCCGGAACCCCTCCACTAACACTTAAACTTTATGGTATGGTATTAAAGTTCAAATTAACTTTTAAGTATTATTACGAATCTTTTGTATGGGAATATAGAAAAGTGTTGTTTTTAGACGTTTTCAGGCAATTTTTTAAATTTTTCTCTCCGTAAGGACCATCTTCGTACTTCAAGGAATATTATACAAAAAAAAATTAGCGAAATCTCTCGAGATTTGCGCTTAGCAACACATTCAGCAATTCATTTTTATATTATAGATTATCCCAAATTGAATGTTGTTCGCGCAAAACTCTGTTGTCGGAATCGACACCAGATGTCACTCGGCTCGGCGCGATTCCGGTCTGAAGTTCTTCCGAGCGCAGTGGCGCGCGGGTCGCAAGCGCGTCAGTCGTCTTTAATCGGTGCTGACGTGAGCACGCGGTCCATTCTGTTAGGGAACTCGGAATAATTAGGTGCGGCCCGTAAATATACGGTCTAGGATTTGTGACGCGCATTCCTACTGGAGAGCTTCCCGGGACTTATTGTGTCTGACTCAAAACCTGCATAAGTGCATTCGGCAATATTAGATAGTGCGGCCTCTGATATTCTAGAATTAACTATTGCTACGCGAAACGGTAGTGACCTTTGACCCTTTAAACTCCGTGTGCGTTTGTGCGGTAACCATTATACCCAGCGATAGTTAGTGGCTTCTGTAAGTTAGTAAATCGTACGATAGAGTTAATTGACTGTCATCGTGAAGAAAGAGGAAAGTGACTGTGGATGCCTCGGAGGGCCCCCTCAAGTTGGAGCGGTGTCGACGCTCGGGCTGCTACCGACGGCCAAGGTCTAGGTTCAATCACCATCAGTCACACCCAGATACACATCACATCACTTATTTCCCTTTCACTACACAACCACATGTGACCTGACCGACTCCGGAGGGACCAGTCGCCTTGGATATAGGTAAGTAAGCTTCGCCTAATTCCTCTGCCGGTTGACTGGCCGTAGTATAGAACGCTCCCCCATATATTTAGTGTAATTAGAGAGATTCCACGTGGCCACGATTAAGGCCCGACCTACGTCTGCTCGGGAAGTCTTCTGCTCATGGGCCCCAGAGGATTGGATCCTTTAAGGGAGCAGCCGTAGGCCGTAACAAACTGGTAGCAGAGCGCGGTTCCGGGTTCGATTCCCGGTCGATCCCGACCATAGTGTTTGATAAACATTAAACAATTCTGGTGGCAGGGAGCGTTGGTTTGATTGGTTTAATTTGTATCTACAATCACGCCCGTCCGTAATACGTAAAAATATTTTTTGTACGTAATAATAGAATTATTTCCCTTTGTTGTTTGTTGCTTGCCTTTTTTTTTTGGTTAGTAGGTAGATTTGAAAAGCCGCGCCCTAGGTTGCGCAAGCGGGAGTTTTCTAGAGATATACGTCATGTAGGTAGATGGTTATTTTTACGTAATCGGTTAATTATCGTTGTCGGATAGTTGTAGTGGATTACTTATCGAAGGGTCGATTTCCGAGCTAGGCATTTTTTGTTGATCGACCGTGATGTGTATCTTCGTTTATACTGTAAGTTGTATTTGAACTAAAGAGTAGTAATTTGTATTTGCGCAACTTGAATTTAACTTGATTCGATCGCACTAGTATTTGTTATTTGTTAATTTGATTGTGTCTTTTCTTTTGAGCTAACTTGTATTTGGTTGATACGTAGTAATTCGTATTTGTGTAATTTCTATTCAACGCGATTTGATAGGAACTGCATTTATTAACTGTTAATTTTTGTTGTATTTTTTGTTTGTTATCTTTGTAATCTGTGCTCAAGCCGCGTCGTAATTTGTATTTAATAGTGATGACATCGCCCAAGCTACTGATCCGTTGTTTGCGGACTGAGCTACGCTGGGCCACAAGCGCCCATGCTTTGATAGGTCGACCGGATAGGGTCCATAACTTGATGAAGCGGTTCGAGCAGGTGGATGCTCGAAGGGCCGTAGTGGAGGAGGCTTACGCTGAGCTCGAGGATTCGGATGTGGAGAAGGGAGTCCTGGACTCCTGCTTCACGGACTATGAGCAGTTCTTGTGGCTCACGGACGAGTTGATCGAGGCTGAAGGCAGGTATGCCGAGGAGGCGCGTGAAGCTCGGATGAGTGACCTGTCCGAGTCCTCTCTGAAGCAGCTTCAGCTGGAGCTATTGGGACGACTCCCAACTCTGGACCTGCCAAAGTTCTCCGGGGTCCTTTCCGAATGGCTGACCTACGTTGGTCTTTTCGACAGCCTAGTGGACGCCCGGAGTGACTTGACCCCGAGCCAAAAGATGGCGTACCTCCTGGCCTCACTGGAGGGGGAGGCCCTGGGCGTCGCCGGCCACTTGAGATTGTCGGACGACGCCTACCAGACTGCTCGGGACCTCCTAGCCAGAAGATACGCCAACGTCCGGCGAATTGCGGACGAACAGGTTAAGCAGCATTTAAGCCTCCCGCTGCTTAGTGACCGAGCCAGACTACGTCCGGACGTGTTGGATCCAGTCTTAGTGGCCTGTAATACGTTGAGGCGGCTGGAATTACCAGTGGGCGAATGGGCCTTTTTGTTGCTCCGCATCGTGCTGTCCCGTCTACCTCTCGACCTTCGAATCCATTTTGAGGAGAGGTACGGCGGGGACAAGGCCTCCTATATTCCGCCCTTCTATGACCTGCTGCGGTTTTTGGAGGAGCAGTGCCGGCAGATCGAGAACGCGGCGGGCACCGTTGACGACTTACGAGACGTGCCCAGTGAGAGGCTGAACCCACCAGGCAAGTCGTCGTCAACCCCCCCCTGCTCCTATTGTCGAGCATCTGATCACCGGGTAACGTCGTGCCCGAAATTATTAGGTAAGCCGGTTTCGGCGAGGCGAACTATCGCCAAGGAGCGCCGCTGGTGCTGTTCATGTCTGGGAGGGCACCTCCAGCGAGACTGTCCGCATCGGCGGCCCTGTCTGCATTGCCAGGGCAATCATCATGCCGTTTTGTGCCTGAGTGCGAACGGCGTCTCCTCTCGGGGCTCTGCCAGGCCCTCGACCCCCACGGGCGGGGGCACTCAGCCACGCCCTCTGCCGGGCGACTCTCGGCGCCCGCCGGCCAGCCATCGGGCCCCTAAGTTTGAAAGGGGTCCCTTCCCCGACCAGTCGGGGGGTAATTCCCCCAGGGGCGGGGGTGTCATCACCCCCCCTAAGCGTGTGGAGAGGAACTTCACGGCCACTCATCGGTCCGCTGGACCCTTCTCACTCCCGTTAGTTGAGTGGCCGCGACTGGTGTACCACTGTTCCCCATTTGATGGAGGCGGCCCTGGCTAGCTGCCGCCTTAGCTCCCATCTCGGCCACCTCCACTGAGCCTTAAGCCGTCAACAGTCCACTTGTCAAAATATTCTGTTGCCGACGGCCTCAGTGAAGGCGTACAACCCGAGTGGCGACTGTTAGCGATCTCGGGTTCACGCCATGTGGCCTCCCCTTGGTGGTGGGAAGATTAGGGCCCCTCTGGAGCGTTGAATCACGCTGTCAAGGGGTATTAGATTTGGTTTGGTCGAGCACTTAGTCAAAAAATACTTGAATTAAAATTAAAAATTGCTTTGGGCTTTCCGCGAAATTTTCCTATTTGTAGCGGTTTAAATTAAAAGAATTGTATTTAATCTACTCCTTTAAATGCTACTGCATGTGTTTTGTACATATATTTAATCACTGTATTTGATTGTTGCGTCTGTTTGCTGAAAGGAAATTGAATGGCGCGCTATTTGAAAAATTATGTAACATATACATAGATAGTGTTTAATCATTTTGCTTTGCGAAGAAGTAGGGTTGTCCCTTACGTTATTGTTTTGTTTAATTTGCAAGTTGACCTATGCGCATAGGTGATTAATTTGGTTGAATTAATTCTGTAGTTGAACATTGATGCTTTTGAAAAATTAGTTGAAATATGAGCATAGGACTACTTGCCTAACAGGCTAGCTAGTTTTGGAGATTATCAGATTGAAATCAGCTGCCGCACTATTTTAGTAAATGATAATATGGTGGGTGGCCTGGCTAGGCCTACTTGTTGAAAATTCATACTAGGGACTATCTGTGCGTTTCGTTTGGCTCTCCACAGACGACGTTCATGTGGAATTTGTGGGTGCGCTCTGCACTGAAGCAACTGCTGGCACAAAATTTGTCTGGGCAGCTTCGTGTAGCGTCGCTGTTTGCAGAGCTGATCCGGTCGGATTGCGGAACTAATCATAGGGGCACAGATAGGTGTTTGAAAGAGGTCGTCGGACTTCTGTCCAGTACAGGACTAAAGTGCTGCGATGCCCAGGAGGGGCATCCAGTGGAGGCTGACCCTCCGGCTTGCCACATTAGGGATATCTTTTGAGGCGTTGATTAGGGTTGCAAGACCTAATGGATTGCCAAAGGTGGCCTAGTTTGGTTGTAGATTCGGTCTTGCAACTTGCAGTCTCGACCTTGTCCCGCTGACCGGTTTGCTCGCGGACCTAAATCCTTATGTCCGGGACGGGGGTTTGTTCGCGCAAAACTCTGTTGTCGGAATCGACACCAGATGTCACTCGGCTTGGCGCGATTCCGGTCTGAAGTTCTTCCGAGCGCAGTGGCGCGCGGGTCGCAAGCGCGTCAGTCGTCTTTAATCGGTGCTGACGTGAGCACGCGGTCTATTCTGTTAGGGAACTCGGAATAATTAGGTGCGGCCCGTAAATATACGGTCTAGGATTTGTGACGCGCATTCCTACTGGAGAGCTTCCCGGGACTTATTGTGTCTGACTCAAAACCTGCATAAGTGCATTCGGCAATATTAGATAGTGCGGCCTCTGATATTCTAGAATTAACTATTGCTACGCGAAACGGTAGTGACCTTTGACCCTTTAAACTCCGTGTGCGTTTGTGCGGTAACCATTATACCCAGCGATAGTTAGTGGCTTCTGTAAGTTAGTAAATCGTACGATAGAGTTAATTGACTGTCATCGTGAAGAAAGAGGAAAGTGACTGTGGATGCCTCGGAGGGCCCCCTCAAGTTGGAGCGGTGTCGACGCTCGGGCTGCTACCAACGGCCAAGTTCTAGGTTCAATCACCATCAGTCACACCCAGATACACATCACATCACTTATTTCCCTTTCACTACACAACCACATGTGACCTGACCGACTCCGGAGGGACCAGTCGCCTTGGATATAGGTAAGTAAGCTTCGCCTAATTCCTCTGCCGGTTGACTGGCCGTAGTATAGAACGCTCCCCCATATATTTAGTGTAATTAGAGAGATTCCACGTGGCCACGATTAAGGCCCGACCTACGTCTGCTCGGGAAGTCTTCTGCTCATGGGCCCCAGAGGATTGGATCCTTTAAATGAACAGCCGTAGGCCGTAACAAATGTAATTTATGGGCAACGACGATTTTGCCCTTATGAATGTGTGCGTGAGCAGTAAAATCAGTGA
The DNA here is from genome assembly GCA_963668995.1 of Parnassius mnemosyne. Classification (NCBI taxonomy): domain Eukaryota; kingdom Metazoa; phylum Arthropoda; class Insecta; order Lepidoptera; family Papilionidae; genus Parnassius; species Parnassius mnemosyne. The sequence goes on along the minus strand of CAVLGL010000093.1, from coordinate 26,458,118 downwards.
AAATAATGCATTACCGCATTTTGAATTTAAAAGATAACAAGGACACAATTTTTGAGATTTTTTTAAATTAATTTTTCGTTCACCATTTGCCTATATTACTTATTCTGAACCTTCTCTACAAATTTGGTCGGTAATTGCAAAATAACCCTGTATTTATTAACAAGCTATTCTTCCGTAAGTCTTTGTTAGCGAATCCAGAACTTTTTTAAATATGACAACTATGCAAGCTAGACATAGTTATTTGTTGTTTATATTTTATATAAAAGTTATTTTCAGGCAATATTGTGCTACAATGATCCTGAGTCGCACCCCTTCATTTCTGATAAAGAAAAGAAATATTTAGAGGAAGCGCTGGGTAGACGTGAGAATAGTCAACCTTCAGCAATTCCCTGGAAATCCATATTTACGTCAGTCCCACTTTGGGCTCTAGTCTGTGCACAGGTAATTTTTGTATTCATTTCATTTCGTTCACGTCACTAATATCACACGCAAGTGGTGCACACTGCACGTTTAGCATGGGCTGGGGACAAAAAATTTATCCCTCGATTATATCCACTGACAAGAGATAAAATTATCTTGCCCTTATGCCAAAGCACGGCAGCGGGGAGAAGTATATCCCCGTTTGACATAACGAGTAGACATATATCCGCCGTCCGTAGCATGGAGGCAAATGAAAGATAAAAAATTATATTTTTTTGACATTTGAAAGGGACAATTTTATTCTAGTTCATTGGACGTGGGTTTAAGTTTATATTCATACAAAAAATCTATCTAAGTCTAAGTCTATCTCCCATTCTATTTACTGTGGATATTATATCCACCGGTGTGCCCATGCTCGAAGGGTGGATAAAACTAAGCGAGTGGATAAACATTTTCATCTTTCCCCGGGGATAAAATTGTCTCCTGCCCATGCTAGCCCTGCTGGCAATTCATGGTCGAGACACTGGCGACCAAATGATTACAAAAAACCCATCCAAAAACGCTGAACCTTATTTCACATACTGTTGATGAGGCAAAAATTTAATAAGTGAGATTACTGGGTCTGAATTCACCAAACCAACCAAAGAAACTCACAAACTCGATATAGTGATCATGGAGAAATATTCCTAGTAAAGCCTAAGTATGAACAACAGGGGACTTAAAAAGACAATTGAAGAAGAAATCCATCCACTCAATTTGCCCCGTAGGCGTGGCGTGGCTCCGCTACTCGGCGGTATAACAATCAGTTACAACATATATTTTGCTAGGTGTAAAATACTCATACTGACGACAGAATAGTACTAGTGTAGTATCTAGGAGGGATTTGTGACACTACAAGGAAACTTACGAACTGCAAATACCCAGAGGAGCTCCATCGCTCCATGTACTACTCTGTCAAAAAGTACCAGGGATTATTAAATAAAACAAACAATTATTGGTCAATCGTCAATATTTATTTTGTTCCCTCTAAAGTACGTCCTATAACTCTATATGTGTTACTTACACGCTAACGTAGGCTCACCTTATAAGTATTTGGTAACGGTTACTGCACTCTATGAATGTGAATTATCGTCTGTAAATCCCAAAAGTTCTTGCCATATATCTTTCCCTATCTGATGACTTCCGACACGTTTATATCATAGATAAATATGCACATTAACTGACAATGACAGATTATTTGTCATGATATAAAAGTAAATAAGTTTAGGGCAATTACATACCTCATTAAGTATTAACTCAAAATCATATTCCAATCATGCTACAACCACGTTATGTTATTCATTGACAAAACCTTGACTATAATGGATTTATCACACTTGCGAAATACACGTTCCGCACAGTTTATAATAGAATGTTCAAATAAACGTTCATTAAGAAAAGATACTAAATACTTTACAGATTGGCCATGACTATGGCTACTTCACGATGGTGACCGACTTGCCTAAATACATGACTGGCGTGCTAAGGTTTGACATACACCGTACCGGCACGTTGGCCGCAATGCCTTACGCCGTGATGTGGCTCAGCTCCATCACATTCGGGTGGATGTGCGACAAGATGGTGAAGAGGAACTGGCTTACTGTTACTAACGCCAGGAAGACATTCACCACCATAGGTAAGATAATTTAAACAAATATTGTGGGAACCCTCTCTCCTCCCGACTGTCACAGAAAAACCGACTTAATTGCCGTTTAATTTCAAAAACATTGTTGCCTGTCTATTTTTTTTTACAGGGTAAGGTGGACAAACGAACACACAGTCCACCTGATGGTAAGTGGTTGCTGTGACCTCATATACATCTATTCGCGATTACGAATCAAGATGCAGATGCGTTGTCACCCGTGAGGACTAAGATGGAATGCCTCGTTTCCAGTAAAATGGGTCTCCGGTTATCCATACGAAACACAGCAGCGTTAAGCTGCTATTTACGCTGGTATTCTGTGAGAGCGTGGTCCTTTCCCGGTCGAGCCGACCCATTCGTGCTGCAACTATACTATTAATATAGCTGCAGCATGGCTCTACCACGTATGTAAATCCTGTATGTATAATAGGCCTGCGTCCAGCGTCTGAGGTGCGATTCCTTACTTGAGTTGATAAGTAGTAGACCCAGTTTAAAAAAAATACTGATAGGTATGACTTAGGAACCATCATATAAAAACCAATTGCTGTCCGTTAGTCTCGCTAAAAATCGTTACTGGCCCGACCGATTCTGATGAATTTTTTTGTGTTTGAGTGGGCCTCTGGATGGTTTAAATTTTCATTTGGACCCGTTAAGTGACACTGTTATCAGGATCCAGAAATTACCCGTGCGAAGCCGGGGCCGATCGCTAGTTTTTAATATAAAGTACCAACTTCAAAGAACTAATCATTTCTAATTTTGAAGTCAGTGCTAAATTATAGTGTAGCCACGACACGGGTGCTGCAATGCACACGAGTCGTCTGGATTTCATATGAGTAAAAATGTTGCTCATATTACCTTTTTTTTTTTTATAAGATAAGGGTGACAAACGAGCACACAGTCCACCTGATGGTAAGTGGTTGCTGCGGCCCATAGACATCTACATTTATCCTCGTTTGCGAATCAAAATGCATATGCGTTGCCACCCGTGAGGACTAAGATGGAATGCCTCATTTCCAGTAAAAAGGGCCTCCGGCCACCTGCACTCACCAAGCGAAACACAAAGGTAAACCTCTACTTCACGCTGGTATTCTGTGAGGTCGTGGTACCACCCCGGTTCGAGCCGGCCCATCCGTGCGACAGCAAAAGTTGCCGCGTGGCTCTACCACTGTTTTACCTACATATATTGCTATTTTGGTAAAAATAACAGTGGCCAAATGACATTTCATCATCATCATCATTACAACCCTCTTCAAGTCCACTGCTGAACCATCAGCGCCACTTGCATCTATCCACTTCCTACATGTCTTACCAGGTCGTCATTCCATCTAGTGGGACGACGATCCTTTTTTACATGGGGAAATGGCTACGCTAAGGACGCGTTATGTCGGACTCGCACTAACTAAAACTTCATGGTGTTCCACCTTCGCCGCAGATATATTGGCAGGACCACGGCAACACGCTGTCACACACATCCGCCATCCCACCAGCGTCGGCTGCCCCATGGCAGCTCCTCCTCAGGGAGGACTTATCCAGCCCCTTTTCTTTCTCAGATAAGGCGCACCAGGCCACAAGGCATGCCTTCCTCCGCGGCCTCGAACTATATGGCCGGCCCATAGCCACTTCAGCTTCCTAATCCGTTGGGCTATGTCTGTTACTCTGATTCTACTGCCGATATCCTCGTTTTTAAGTCTATCACACAGAATCATTAATTAGTATTTATTTCAATTGGTATTATAGACAAAAATAACTTATTTAAACTCTCCTGCCCTAGTAATGTAACATTATGCCATTAAGTTAATAAGTATACGTAGTACCTATTTATTAACTCAATGCATTTTGCTTAATATGTATGAATATTTATCAGTTCTGTTGAGAGATCCTCGATATATTCCCTTCAATCTTCGTGAAATAATAATAAATAGTTACATTCTACAGTAACAACATAGATGAGATAGTTGTGTTCTGTGGGTAAGAGCGTCAAAGATAGGAGACTGTTACCGGTTTGTTGGTTGGTGGCATGAAGCAAATACAAAGAGGAAACGGCATAAGCAACTGTGCACTGTGATTTTAAGTAGGTCCTGACGTCATCATAGTGGGTGTGGCTTTAGTTGGTATACTGTCAGCATTTGTCCTGTGCGCTTATGTGTTGAAAATCGCAAATCAGTGTATTTTCGTAGTATTAAGAACAAAATGATGAAGTGTTGATATTTATCGTGTAAAAACTATTCAGATAGACGCTCTGATGCTATGGATGGCATCAAATTTCATTTGTAAGTAATTTTACACCTAATTTATTAAAATAGTTCTAGACAAATCTCTTTGAACTAAAAATATAAAGATACGTAGAGCTCAGTATTGGTAAAATAATCATACAAAGGAGCTGTAATTTGCTTTGCATTCAGACATAAGAAATTTTAATGACCAAAATATTATTTTTATAGTTTATAATAATTTTGTGAACAGGCCGCCATCTATTGTCAAGGTAGCTAAACTACTTTGCAACATCAATTTGGAACGATTCGAGTAGTTTTACTATTTATCGGTAGATGTAGATAGTGTAAAGTGGGCGGGACTTAACATCCCCCCACCCCGCAAATTGTCACGCGTTGTTACATAGTGAAATCTAATTACAACACCTCCTCTTTGTATTTGCTTCATGGTTGGTGGCGCATCTGGTTTACATCAGATGGTGATTGTGTAATCTAATGAAGGCACGAAATTTTTCTGGCATTTTCTATAGTTGCCTCTTACGACACGGATAGAATGAAGTAAGACAACAGATTCACGTACATCACTACAATGGCAATAATTTAATTGATAATTTCAGAGTTACGTATAGGGTTTGGGTATTCTATTCTAGTAAAATAAATAAATGTTTTGTTCCGTAGCATCTGTCGGTCCAGGCATCTGCATGATACTCGCTTCATACTCCGGTTGCGACACAGAAACTGTCGTGATTTTATTCACGGCGTCCATGGGTCTTATGGGCGCCTTCTATCCGGGAATGAAAGTCAACGCGCTCGATCTGAGCAGTAATTACGCGGGCACCATTATGGCAATCGTGAATGGCGTAGGGGCTATAACAGGCATCATCGCACCCTATTTGGTTGGACTACTGACACCCGATGTAAGTTACTATCTGATATTTAATCAATTTTGATTTTAGTTACTAAGGCACCCGGCACTTGCTTAAGTTCTACTACCAGTCGATCATCAATATTTGTGCAGCACCAAGTTTTATTAGACCACTAGAGCCCATTCTTCGCACTCTAGGCAAGTGGATTGGTGAGAAGAGATGGTACTAAGCACTGGTAATGCTTCCATTACCAGTCTGTGAAGAGTTAAGACATTTTGGTACGATTATCAAATTAAATCCCTGGTTTAGTTAGGTTTAGTTACCTCTATTATAGTACAAATAATTCACCTTAACTCTGTTTACATGCCAGTTCTATCATATTCTTATTATATGCCAGCTTTTTCCCGCGAGTTTGTCCGCGTAGATATTATAATTTAAACTTCGCACTCGCATCGCACTTTCATAGTAAATTCCATCACCCTCTTTAGGGATGATTTCCATGATTAAAGTTATCCTATTTCCTTCACCGGAACTACAACTATCTCGATACCAAATTTCATCTAAATCTCTTCAGAGGTTTAAGCGTGAAGAAGTACATTTGCTCACGCGGCGATATGCGATGTTTACTCATGGTTTCCCCCAGCTCGCCCGCAGTACGGTACGCTCGACTGCCCTGCGCGCGCCGGATTGCACAATTTTGTATCGTCGTTACTTTTAAAATATTTGACCAAATTACGTAGTTTAAAAGACAATCTAATTTGAAAATCAGAAGCGATTAAAGTATTTATTTTGATAAAATCCATTTTTTTATTGCAAAATGTGCATTGGAAATAAAGTAAAAAAAAAATATTTTATTTATGGTTCACTATTATGGTAATAACGGCTTACACATAAAGAGAAACAATCCCACCATACATTATATTTGTGTAACTTACAGTTTGTGCACCGCATCCGCACGAACCAATTTACACAATATATTTATTAAATTACAGCCTATGTGTTGTTTTGATGTATGAGCTATATTATTGCAGTTTCATTAAAATACATTCAGTAGTTTTTGCGTGGAAAAGTAGCAAACATCCATTCATCCCTACATCCTCACAAACGTTTACGTTTACAATATTAGTAGGAAATATAAATAGCTTAACAAGGATGGTCCACCATACATATATAGATCTTTGGTTGGACATGAGTCTCTTTCATTAGGAACATTCGCCTTAATCGCCACTTTTGCCATGCGGCTTGACGACCGCAGTACCAGTTGTATCGCACTATCGACGCTGTTCCCATCGTATGTCTGGTTATTTTACATCTGGCTTATACAAGGTAATGCCACCTACACCAATCAAAGTAAGTACATGAGGTTTTTCTGATATTCTTTTTAGAGTACCATCTCACGACACCTACGAGACGAAATGACGTGATGGATTCTTTACACCGCCTCATGACGATACCATACACTCGGTGGCAAAAAAGAAACAACACAATCATTCGTACATATACTCATTACATACTATAAGCATATACAACTACAATAGATTTGATAAGTCGCACGCGTTGGACTCAGTGGAGAGACATGCTAAGAGACTCATTGGTGACCTTGATTTTGTTGAAATCAATCTTGTCAACCTCGAGCAAAGGCGCAGAGTAGCTAGCCTCTCGGTATTCTATAGGATGCATTTCGGTGAGGAATTACACGCTTAAATTCCTCCCCCTCCTTTCCACCATCGGACAACCAGACGGTCGGCGGGTCTTCACCTCTTCGTTGTTGATATTCCACGCATTAGAACCAAATGGTTTGGTTCGTCTTTTGTAATGCGTACAGCTAATGAGTGGAATAATTTGTCTATCTTTCCATCCGAATACAATCTGGGCGTCTTCAAGAGTGAATAGACTATTGTTCACCACTTACCACCAGGTGGGATTGTGGTCAATGTGGTATATATATATAGACGACCTGGTAAGACATGCAGGAAGTCGATGGATGCAGGTGGCTCAGGACCGTGCTTTGTGGCATTTTTTGGGCGAGGCCTATGTTCAGCAGTGGACTTCTGAAGGGCTGTAATGATGATGATGATATATATATATGTATACCCACTGTGTGTACCCACTAGGTTGATTAATAAGTTTATGGTAACGCAATGAAGCTCTAGGATAGGGCAGAAGACAGAGGCCATATTTTTTTATCGGACGCAGACACCTTGAATCCCTTGGCTGGCGGGGAAGACGGTCTTTTCCACACCTTGCTTTAGTTTTTCGTCTCCGGGTCAAAATGGTGTACCCACGTTCCATGCACGATTACGAACGAACGCTAAAAGAATCTGGATCTTCTTCAATCATTGTTAAATTTAGCTTTGAAATGTCAATTCTTGCTTTCTTTTGGGCGTCTGTTAACATTCGAGGAACCCAGCGCGCCCAAAGGTGGCCCTTTTTGAATTTTGAGTTAAAAGAAACTGAATTGTCCCAAACGAAAAATTTAGAATCTCAGCTAAATAACGGATGGTCACACTTCGATCTACCATAACAATTTGTTCTATTTTTTTAAACGGTTTCTTGCATAGCAGCCGTAGTTGGCCGACCGGAGTAAGTGCTGTCATTGCAAACGGTTCTGCCGCGTTTAAATTCAGCGTACCAATATGCCATTGTAGAACGGATAAGACGGAGCATTTTCTACCAAAGTAGACTGCAATTCTTCAAAAACACCTTTTGTAGAAAAAAATTCAGGCAGGTATATTTAATAACCGCACGAAGTTAGTTTCACCATTTTGCATACGAATCAAATTTCTCCCAAACGTGAAGTTTGAAAAAAAATATTATAGGGTATAGTGTTTAGTTTAGTTTTTTCTGGCCCTGGCTACTAACGAATTTAAGATTCGAAAAAATTGAACTCATTTCTATAACTCATTGATAAGTCTGCTATTCCTAAAACTTATTTATCAACCTAGTACAATATATGGGATAATTGTTTATGGTGACACTGAGCGCGGCAGAAAGGCATATCAGCTGCCATATTGTTAGAAATAGTATTTTTAATATACTTTTATTTTCCTTACAGAGTACCCTTGTGCAATGGCGATTAGTATTTTGGATAACTCTAGCCGTTTTCATTGTTACAAACTTGGTGTTCGTGGCGTGGGCGTCTGGAGAGGAACAATGGTGGAACAGAACTTCCCAGGAAAACAAGAAACAACAGGAGATTGAAATCTCAACAACCCACTCGGTGAATAATGAGATTAGGCTTTAGTTAGGATCTGTCCTTCTTTTTGGAGTACAATTGGTAAATGTCCTAGAGAGGACAATAAGGAGCATCACTGTATGTTCTACCTAATTTAAAAGAACAAAGGTTTCGAGTATTGATTTTCATACGTCTATTTTAAAACAATGTGTTATATACATTGTTTTCAAAATAACGTATGAAACCCTAATACTACTTCAAGTACAATAACTATTCCAAGTCAGGATTTTTTATTGATTGCTGGCAATCCTGCTTATGAAGTACAAAAAACTTAAAGTATTGAGGTCTTAAAATTCATTGAATATAAGATCAAGCTGCCAGTGCCACTATGTGATAGCTTTAGCTTATAGTAATTACGATGAACTGCGGCGTGACGTCACTGAGATATAGTTGATACATTTAACAATTAAAAACATCATTATACTGATTAAGATTTATTTGTTTGACAAGAAGTTCTAAATAAGTTTGAGTTGGACAACATTATAATATATTTTGTAAGTTTGTTGATTATTATACTTTAATGATAATGATGTATTTACATTCTATGAATTTATAACGCATGTTTTGGTTTGTAAATATTATTGTTTAATGTACGTACGCATTTCCACACTTTACTTTGTTCACATTAAGAAAACAAAAGTAAAAGGCTGTGAACAAATTATAACTATTTAGTTAATTAGTTTTGTTTCAGAGCGTGTTTGTGCCATTCGAAAGTTTTATCTCTAAAAACGTTATTAATAGTTAAATATTAAAGCATTTTGCGCTGTAGTAGTATTATCATTATAATAATATTATATCTGAGATAATAGGTTATAGTTTTGTATATTATTAAACATTGCATCAATTCTATTTTGTTAAATAAAATGACGTAAATATAAATACTGTATCATTTATAATTTTAAAATGTTATGGAAGTGAGTGGGTGCCATGAGAGGCGATAGAGGAATATGAAATAGGAGTGAAAATAAAAAAAGACTGCGGTTGCTAGCTCGCATGTCAAGCGTAGCCACTATGGAAAATATCTCCCCAATGGGTTACCCATATTTTCCATAGGAGATATGTTCCATATAAGAGGACGGTTTGATTATTTATAAATAACCAATATTTTCAGTAGTGGACTATTGAATGGATGAAAATGAGAAAATAAATAACAAAAGACAATCTACAATTTTTACATAGATTATTCACAAAGAATCAAATTACATTAAACAGAATTTTACTTTAAGTACTAAAGATTACTTTGATGTTCATATTAAGGCTTTGTACATATGGCTGATGTTTTTATGAAGTCATTTAAAAAAAAAATATATATATATATATTTAAAAAAGTATGTTATAATCTTATATCTATGTAAAATGTATCTACAATGCCCCTGGCGACAAGGGAAAACGCAAAAATCTATTATTTTTTTTACAATTGAAGTGCCAAAGGAATTTACAGTCAGGTGGACTAATAATACCTCTGATGGTAAACGACTACTGCCGTCCGTGGAAACCTGCAGCCAACTATTTTTTATTAAAAAAAAAACGTTACCACCGCACTAGGATTTTCTCCTGTATCATGGAGGCAGTTTACAAACACAAATTGCACAAAGACAAACATCCAAACCAGGAACAATTATTTGTAGGCCATACAAATACTTGTTCCGTGCGGGATTCGAACCCGCGTCCCCCAGCGCAGCAACTCATTGCTAAGCCACTGCGCCACGGATCCGTCAAACAAAGATAGCCACAGGTGCGTTGTCACCTCTGACAACTGAGATGGAATGCCACACAGCCTATTGTTATACTGGCTCTCTATACCGTATAAGCGTAAGCTAGCAGATTAATGCTGCCGTATGCCGTATGGTGTGCGTACAGAACCGGAAACACTTTTTACTAGTAACGAAGCATTCTATATTGGTCCTCAGGGCTGACAACGTTTCACTTTCATTCTTAATCGAGGATAGCAGGTGTGTATGGGCTACAGTATCCACTTGCCATCGGGTGTACTGTGTGCTCATTTGTCACCCTTATTCTATAAAGAAAAAATGTTATGCCTGGGAGTTTATCTAGGCAGTTTCAACCCTACTTATATTTATCGTCAAGCAGCGGTAAATTCACTGTAAAAGGGAAAATGTTACTGTTTTTCCCGAAAATGCCAATGTTATTGTACGCCATATGCCTTGTTTACGAGGCTGTCGCGGCCTATACGCGGACTAATAATGATCCAAATAATCTGAACCAAATTTCACTAACATGTAATCGGAAGCTACGATACCAGCGTGAAGCTATCACTAATAAAGTTTGCTCAAAAAATTGATGGGACGGTGTGTTTGACAGCGACGCTGCAGGCCGCCGCACCGGTTCGGTTTCCAAATGGAAAAAGCATTTGCATATACATAACTACCTATAAATAACTGCTCCGGTCTGGCTGTTTGTTCTTGTGCAATTTATATAATGTGTAGAACGCGATAAACGTGGACCCGTAAAAAGAAATGATGAGGAAAGAGTCACAAAGCAAATATTTGCTGTAGAATTAAGTGGCGATACTACACGCTGGGATAGTTGCTTACACTATATAAACCGCAAGTACAGTCATGCATTTTTTTTTAATAGAATAAGGGTGACAAACGAGCACACAGTCCGTCTGATGGTAAGTTGACGCTGTGGCTCATCGACACCTACAGCTACCCTCGATTTTCGAAGAATGAAAAGCAGATGCATTGCCACCCCTGAGAACTAAGATGGAATTCCTCGTTTCCAGTAAAAAATGGTCTCCGGTTTTCTACACTCACCATAGAAAACACAGCAGCATTGAGCTGCTATTTTACGCTGGTATTCTGTGAGAGCGTGGTCCTTCCCCGGCCGAGCCAACCCATTCGTGCTACAACAATAATATAGCTGCTGCATGGCTCTACCAAGTAAATACTTGGAGTATTGCTGCCATATATGGGCTGTTGCTGCAAAATGTCCACTTAGCGGCGACTCTATAGAGGCGTGCTAAGAGGCTTTATTGGTGACGTTAAAAGGCTTATTGGTACCACCAATATGGTTAGTACCAATCTTTCCAGTTTCGAACACAGGGACAAAGTAGTTAGCCTTTCGCTGTTTTACAGGATACATTTCGGATAGTTTACACAGGATTAATTCCTCCATCGCCGTTCCACCAGAAGCTCGGTTGGTCTTCGCCCCTCCGTTGTCGGCATACCACGCATTCGAATCAAAGAGTTTGCTTTGTTGTTCATAATGCTTACGGCAAAAGAATGAAATAATTTACCGGAATCTATCTCTCCATCCGATTATAATGTAGGTGTCTTCAAGGCCAGGGCTAATAGACTTTTGTTAAGCTAAGCCAGTGCGTTTTGCCATCTTCGGATGCATCACCACTTACGATCTAGTGGGATATGAAATTCTTAGTTTATGGTGTAAGGTGGCTGGCTAATAGCATATGTTATAAAAAGCTATAATTACTTTTTCGGGGAGAGTGACTGGGAGTGAATGCTAAAAGACTTTTAATTAAGATAATATCAATAAAGCATAAATAAATATCGTGGTAACCAACTGAATTCAATTAAACTATTCTAGGCTAATTTTGCAATTACCTTAATAATTTATAAAACAACATCGGCCATGTGCAATAAGCCTTATAAGTCTTCGAGCGCACATCACTCACGTTGTTTTTCATAAGCGTGTCACTACATCGTCTCTTGGTACATAAGACTGTCTAAGTTTGTCAATGGCCAGTGAATGACGTGCGCGGATTAACTATAAATACCCTGATCTTACATTCAACAAACTTTTCATTTCCCATCGCAGTACGTTAGATCATGCACGAAGGGCATTTAAATACCGTTTATTTACGAAACTGCTAATACAAATACTTATCTATATAAATATAAATTGTATAGATAAGTATAGAAATCATTACCATCGACATTAGGTACGGTTCAGACACGGTTATTTCGGATTGACGATTTGTTTTTATCATTCACATTAAACCTTCATATCAAAGAACAATGGTAGACTTTCATACATAAAATTAGTTGAGAAGGAATGGTAGCATCTATATATCAAAAATATCTTAAAATGTTAAGCGTCAGTCCCTTAATAACTCTGTCAAACAATTTTGTCATGAGAAGGCGTTAAAAAAAAGATATTTAAATTTGAACCTTTTTAGGTTATGTCTTATGTCACTTGGAAAAAGTCATGCGTCCTGTGGTTGGTTGATGTTAGCTGAATACATTCTCCACGTGATGTACCTACCCACATAATTGAGTGTTTTTAGATTATTGTATCTCTATTATATAGTTGCATAATATAAATGTATATTTCTGGCATGGCTCCAGGGCCTTTGTGTCATACAGTGACCATCTCAGAAGGGCATTTTGTTTTAGCTGGTGTTGGATTAAATGGAATTGTTACATAGTACTATGATTGAGATAATGTATTTTGTAGGAAGTTATTTTAAGAGACTTATTTTCAACCATATCACTTTTATTTTTATTATTACTGATAGTATAGTTATTACTAATAATAACTTAATATAAAAATATTTTGTGTTTGTGTGTTGTGTTGGTAGGTAGTTTTACAAAGTGTAGTATACGAAAATAGTATGAATATAGTAAATGACAACACTTGAATAGAGTAAAATGATTTAAGTCATTTGATATTCCCAAAAATGTTTGTTTTTTTCTGTGGCTTTAATTAAACTACGTTTTTATTTGAAAAATCATAGAAAAATAATAAAACTCATTTTATATATAACTTATTTCCAGATGCAATAATTTTTGTCAACTATTTTTCTGCCATTGTTCTTTATAGCACTCCGTAAGCAACAAAACAATTATAGGAAATGAACGAAACGTTCTTAAATAAAGGAACCGGATAAAGATCGGAAGTAATCGTAGAAGGTATGCTTAAACTACAATAAATTACACGAACAATATCAAACATACAGTATGTCAACACAAAACTATGCCCAGTTGCATACGATTGACGACATGCCTTGTATACAGCTTTGTATAATTATGTTGTTCAAAGGAGGAGGCTCACAACTCTTTCCTTAAACGAACAGAGCACCACTTTAACTAATAATAAATTATTTATTCAAAAACAAATATAACAGTAGCGTCCTACTAATCTGTAGCAAATTTATTGTAAATATAATTAAAAGAATTGATATCTGTTTTATTAAGATATATTGTTTTTCATAGTATATAGTCAGATAAATTCCACAGAGTATGTTTTGCCTTGTATCAATTTAAGGATGCGCTGATTATATTTCTTATTGGTCGAAACACCTCGGCATATTATTTATGTACGCGAAACGCTAATGCGCAACTACTGGTCTTGCAAGACCTGCTGCTTGCTGGTTGCACACATTAAAAAATATGCTTAAAGCAGACACAATAATACATCAATATGTTTTCTTAATATTAAAATTAAAAAAAATTAAATAGAAAAACATGTTATAAAAATAAATTCTTTCATTGTTACACGGACTACTATGAAAAAATATTGCGTGAAATAACTGTAATAATTTGTAAAAAAAATAATGATTATTTTAATAATGTCAGTGAATTCATTACTAGGAAATTACCACCTTCCCTTAAATACATAAAATGAACTGGCAGGCACGATAATATTGCATGGCCTTATTTTTGTCAACATTTTTGGTAAGCTCTCATTTCAAAACGCAGTAAGAAATTAATAGCAAAAATTCGTCATTACGTTTCAAAATCGTTTCAAAATTTCTGTTAATGTTTATGTGTTACGTTCTCTACAAAAACATATAATTGACAATTCTAAGGCAGAAATTATAACAAGAAAACATAAATAAATCTTTTAAATAAAACAAAAACAAATCGAAAACAAACTATTCCCAAAAGACAACTAAAAAGTGCTCTGTTTTCTCTCCATTTAGTAATGCCTTTAAACGCCTCCTCCTTCATAACTTCAGAATAATTCCATAACAGACGACGGTGTCGAGGCATCGCTAAGATCTGTCCTTTGGCTAAGGATCTGGAGGGCTTCGTTGAACTGAATGTGCGTTATGCCGTGGTTAGTGAGGCTCTCAGTTCCCACAGCTGGCTGCTTTGCGAGAATCGAGCGGAGGCGCCGAGCGTCGTCATAGTCCATGTTCAGAAGTTTACACGCCTCAAGAAGTCTAAAACGATCAAAGAATTGTTAATACTTGTTATAGTACCGTGTAGTAACGATATAAGAATACCCAATACCCCATGTCGTGGTGTTTCGTAAGAGGTGACAGAGGAAAACTGAAAGACGAGATGGGCAGCAGCATCTTCCTGATAACAACTCAAAGTGATAAAACACTGCGACTGCCAACTCGCCTGCCAAGCGTGGCAACTACAGCAAAACCTTATGTTCAGCAGTGAACTTTTATAAGCTGTAATGAAATATCATCATCATCATTATTATTACAGCCCTTCACAACTCGTCTGTTGAACATAGGCCTCCCCAAAGGAATGCCGCAAAGCATGGTCCTGAGCCACCAGCATCTATCAACTTCATGAATGTCTTACCTAGTCGTCACACCATCTAGCGGTACAAGGCTGCCACTCAAGAACCTTTTTTTCCCCATCGGTTGTCGGTTCTTCGAGCTATATATGGCCTACCTATTGCCCATTCAGCTTACTAAGCGTATAGTAAGAAATTTTTAAAAACTTTTAAATGTGCTAATATTTTTTTATTATTACAAATAACATGTAAACACAGTTTAAAGAGAGTCTAACAGTTGTGAAACGACTGTGTGCCAGCGCAATCCACTAAGTCTGCTGTACAATGCATGTGGTCGACGCCAGCGTGTTTTATATTATTTATTTAACTAATTTTAAGTGCCGTTTTAGAAAAATATAATATCTATAATGGTGAATTACTGTTATCACAGTTTAAAGACCTAACACTTGTGAAACGTCATTGATATCTGGCGATGCCGCCGCCCGCGTTGGTTTACTATTTACGCCGTCGTCGCAAATATACAGGTGTTGTCACGAGAGAATAAAATATTTTTGGACATTATAATACTCAATATCATTTATTAACATTATGTACATACATATAAGTTAAAAACATTTATTGAACATTACATTTAAATATGTAGTGTATTTTTATGGGGATAACCAATTTTATAAAAATTTTCTTCGATTGGTAGGTTAATTACGACAAGTACGTTCATTTCTTGCCGCGGACTCACTTTAGCATCTTTGTATGTACTACGTAAACTTTAATTGCTTAAAATGTAATATCGCACCATTTCATAGTTTCATAGTATCCGCGGTTCGAATATATTCATTACGTAATTGGTAACGAAGCGCACGAAAATAAGGTCACGGTCAACACTGTCAGCTGTCAGCCGAGCGAGCGGACATACGTACTTAACGATATAACGGTAAATAGAAGCGACGTGGGAAGACGCGCGACAGATACGCGTCAGGTATTTATGAATGACAATCAGTTTAATGTATTACCAGTCATTTTTAACTTAAAAGATAAACATGACAGAATATTTGAGATTTTTTTTATTAATTTTTCTTGACCATTTGCCTATTTTACTTATTCTGAACCTTCTCTGCAAATTTGGCTGATTATTGCAAAATAAACTTCTATGAATATTAATACTAATATTAAACTCATATATTCTATGAATATTAATTTTAATTTTATTATTTCATTTAATTATATTTATTCTACCTTCGTAATGAAAATTTTACCTTACTTTTTATTTTTTTATTTGTTTACTATGGGGTAGTGAATATTCTTACACCGTCACAACACGGTCGGCACATCTATGAATTTTTTTTTCTTTAAGGGGACTACAGGAGCTAAACGCAAGATTTATATTGCCTTAAAGTATATCATCCAATGCAGTAAACTAAATGAGAAAAATATATTATATTTTTTAGTATATATGCTAATTAGATAGTGTGATGAATACATGATACTACTAATTTGATACGATACAAAAAAATCATAAAGATACCTCTAAAAATTTTTTAACGAGTAAAAACCATACTAATATACATGCAATCCATTTTGATTTTTTGTCAGAATATTCTACAAGCAACATATTAACGTAATACTGTTTTAATTTTTTAATAAAATTAATAGATTTTCTTTAAATCGCATTTTCTTATTTCTGAAATAATATGTACGGATGTGTGCGTAAACGCCTGTGTACCGACACTGCTGGCCGAGGCCCGATGCTATATAGACGTGTCGCTCTCTTTGCCGCATTATTTACGTAAAGATTGTTTAATGTTTTTTTATATTTTTATTTTTAAATTCATTGTTTCATATTCATAAATATTTTTCTTTTCATAAATATTCCTCTTTCGTGTAAATATAAAATATTTTAAGTTTAGATTAATTTAAATTAAGTTAATAATTATAATTGGTAAATATGGGAAATAAAAATGAAACCCGTTACGAAGACTAAAAAAGTTCATATAACTCAAACGCCCAACATATGAACGATATTAAAAGGTAAGAACATTTTATTATTACTAAATATTTATTTTTATAACAATAAACTTATGATTTGGAAACGTAGTGTATACCTAAGTACCTGGGTTCGATTCCAGGAATATGAAGTCAAATTTTATTTTTTATTTAAATCATTATGTATGTAGATAAATTTAATAAATATTTTTCTAAATAATAACTAAAAAAATATATTTATTTTTATAACAATAAACCTATGAATTTAGGAAACTTAGTGTATTACAGTAGCGCAGTTTGTAGAATTATGGATTTGCAGTTTGCACTCGAGAGTACCTGGGTTCGATTCCAAGAATATGAAGTAAAATTTTCTGTTTTCTTTTTTATTTAAAGTATTACATATTTAGAGAAATTTATTAAATACTTTTATAAATAATAACTAAAAAAACATATTTATTTTTATAACAATAAACCTATATTTTGCAGTTTGCACTCGAGAGTGCCCAGATTCGATTCCAGGAATATGACGTCAAATTTTATTTTTTATTTTTTAGTTTAAGTATTACATGTTTAGATAATTTTATTAATTACTTTTATAAATAATAACTAAAAAACGTTTGAAATGTAATTATTGTTTACAGGAGAAAGAAAGTTGAAAATATCAACACGAAAGTTAGTATTTCCAATGTGTAAGTACCTACCTAAAACTTTTCTAAGCTACAATAACAATAAAAAAAGAACTAAATATACCTAATGTTTTTGTTAAAAAACCGCAGCTTATTGATAAATTAACAAATAGGCATGACGAAATAACAGAATCATCTGTAAGAGTTTAGGTTTATCGATTTTGTTTATAAGTAGGAATTATAATTATGTAAGAATGTTAGGTATTTTCTTGTAGCTTAACAATTTTTCAGAAGCAAATACAAAAAATAAACGAAATGCACATTTTTATTACGTATCTTGTGGACCATAGAACAATAATATTTAGAATTGACATCTACATAACTTAAAATATTCAATTTTTTGCATAGATTGGAAACAGTACCACAGGAAAATCATCATTGTGAAGTTATTGATATAAGTAAACATTATCCATCGAAGCGTGTACTGGAAGAAGCCTATAATATAAAAGTAATATTCATAACATCAGCCGCACGTTGTAATGTAACATGCCTAGCCACAAACACACACACGCACACGCCAAAACACACGCATACACATGCACACACACTCACACACAGACACACATACATGCGCATATATTTCTCAATTTTATATTTAATAATTTGAAAATTAGATGTTGTATCATTGTAGCACTTACAACTGTAAGTATGTACTTACTTATTATATACCTACTATTACGGGGATTGAGACTGTTACTCCTTAACGGTTATTCTGTAACCTAGCTAGGAGAACAGAGCTACATCCACTAGATTGAATATAATATTTTATAGTTAGTACAAACGATGTAATGTCCTACCCATATACTATGAGGGCGGCAATGAAAATTTCGGTAATCAAGGAAGTGACACAACATTACTATTTAAAAATATATTTATTGCTTTTCGAAGTATTCTCCGCGAAATTTGACACATTTTTCCATACGATGGAACCAATCATTGAAGCAACCATTCCATTCGGAAGTTGGGGTCTCCAAAATGGCCGTTTTGTAGGCGTCCACAGCTTCTTCAGGTGATGAAAATCTCTGTCCACGCAATTTATTTTTTATTTTAGGGAAAGTATAGAAATCATTAGGGCTTAGGTCGGGGCTGTACGGCGGATGGTCTACTAATTCTGTTTTCTTGCTCTAAAAACTCTTTTGTTCTGTGTGCGGTGTGAGAACTCGCATTGTCGTGATGGAGGATGATGCGGCGGTTGTAGTTCTCTTTACGGAGTTCAGAAACGACCTGTGGCAAACAAATGCTAGCATACCATTCTGCATTAACCGTTCTTTGTCCCTCAAGAGGAATAGTCGTAACATGGCCGGTTTTGGAGACAAACGTGGCCACCATTTTTTTTGCAACACTCCGTGAACGAACAATTTTTGTTGGCTTTAACTCATTTTTGAACTACCAAACTCGTGACTGGTTTTTTGTTTCGGGTTCGAACGTATATATCCAGGATTCGTCATCTGATACGATGTTGTATACAGCATTTGAGGATCCTGCGTGGAATCTTTCGGGAGTTTTGACGCACCAAGTAACGCGAGCCGCTTTTTGCTCTTTACAGAGCGAATGCGGTATCCATCGGGAAAACAACTTTTTTACACCTAATTGTTCATGCAAGATTATTTGTATTTGACTCATGTCAATGTCTAAAGTTGCCTGAATTTCGCGGTATGTCACATATCGATCTTCCTCAATTAGCTTACGCACAGCATCAACGTTTTCTTGGGTGATTGCAGTTTTGGACGACCTTGACGGGGATCATCACTGAGCTTGACACGTCTACGTTGAAATTCAGCAAACCAGCGATAAATTGTGGTTTTAGATGGGGCTTCATCACCAAATGCAGAAATCATCCGGTCAACACACTGTTTTTGTGTTAAACCACTTCGAAAGTCATAATAAATCATCGCTCTTGAATTTTCTCGAGTCAATTCCATTTCCTCAACGACTAAACAAGTTTGACAAAACCTTGTGACAAAACCGAGAATCTTTTTTTAAATAAATAAACGGTATTCGATTATTAAAACCAAGGACTATTCAATTAAAAAGATTTTGATTTGACAGAAACAGTGAATATTCCATTCCCGATACTTTTAGTGCAGCCATCGTATAATCACTTTTATATAAATAAAGTTTATTACTATTATTATATAAATAAAAATAATTTAATTTTCATAAATAAAACTAATTCGCAGTTTTATTTCAAAATCACCCACATCCTTAAATTTTCAAGTAACATTAAATTAAAAATCTATATAATAATTTCGTTGTCCCATCTATTTCTTTGTTCGATCTTTATCTTTACCTGCGTTTCGTCTATTATAACCATGAAGCAAATATAAAGAGGAGACGTTCTAATTAAGTTTCACTATGTAACAACGCGTGACAATTTGCGGGGTGAGGAGATGCAAAGCCCCGCCCAATTTACACCATCTACATCTACCGATAAATAGTAAAACTATTCGAATCGTTCCATATCGATGTTGCAATGTAGTTTAGCTAGCTAGACGGTAGATGGCGGTATGTTCACAAAATGATTATAAACTATAAAAATAACATTTTGGCGATTAAAATTTCTTTGTCTGAATGCAAAACAAATTTCAGCAACTTCGTATAATTATTTTACCAATACTGAGCTCTACGTTCCTATATATTTTTAGTTCACATGACACAAAGTGTCGCCATCTAGTGTCGAATATATTTAATTATATTTGAAAGCCGACGGAAAGAGATTTTTCTAGAACTATTTTAATAAATTAGGTTTAAAATTACTTACAAATGAAATGTGATGCCATCCATAGCATCAGAGCGTCTATCTGAGTAGTTTTTACACGATAAAATACAACACTTCATCCTTTTCCTCTTAATACTACGTAAAATACACCGATTTGCGATTTTCAACACATAAGCGCACAGGACGAGTGCTGACAGTATACTAACTAAAGACACGCCCACTATGATGACGTCAGGACCTACTTAGAATCACAGTGCACAGTTGAATATGCCGTCTCCTCTTTATATTTGCTTCATGATTATAACACTCCGGCGTAACTTCGTTAGTGTTAAACCTCACTGTCGTTAGATGGCGCTCACATGGGTTGTGTAAATGTGTGCGTGCATAATTCAAGGTCACTTGGCTCTTGTAGTCCTCTTAAAGTACTTGCTGCATACAACGTGCAGCAAGTACTTTAAAGAAAAAATGCACATAATATACGTTTTTCCATTTTCGTTTCATGAAGAAATTATATTTCCATTACACTTTATTATTTACGGATTTATTTAAAATTTTGGAAAATAGCATCTTAGAGCAACCTGTACTTAAAGAACTGTCGCGCAGCGGTCATTTGCCTGGGTCACGGACTCATGGATCATAAAATCGCATTATTGAAATTAAAACGAATAAGTAATACTATTGAAGCAACCCCCCCCCCCCCGCCTCAGCACCAAAATGGAATTCTTTTTTGATTTTTTTAGTGCTAGCCGAATCCGTGTCCTTGACACACTTCTTCACAGCAGTGTGCATAATTATGTCGACTAATATTTTTGTGAACTTTTCCGCGAAAAACAGGCTTTCCTATTGATTTATTTATTAATTTTTGTGTAATTAGAACAGTAATGAGATTATGGTTAATTATGGTATGTTTACGTCTCTTGCGATACGCTCGTTTTTATTTGTGTTATTGTAAGTGTAAGTGTAAACTTGTGATCGTAATATCAAATACACATCCGAACTACACAGCAGCTGAATATGCGGACATGATTCTAATTTACGGAGAATGTCGTCGAAATTCCGCCCTTGCGATAAGGGCATATCGCGAGAGATATGGTCATTTAAGACAATGCCCTACTCACCCTCGCACTACTGTAGGAGCTCTTCAGCGCATCCGCGAAAACCAGCCAGTGGATCCTAGGTCTCAAAGCCCTGATCGACCGCCTACACGACAAAACTCAATCTAGTTAACTGAAAATGTGATACAATATTTCGAGGACCAACCCAATACTAGCCTCCGCCAGAGCGCTAGTCATTTTCAAGTCCATCACAGAATCGTCCATAGGATATTAAAGCGCGAAAAGTGGCACCCATGCAAGTTTAGAAAAGTAAACACTCTGCTATCGCGTGATAAATTAATAAGAGTGAATTCTTGTCAGTTAACCACTGAGTAAAACTGAAGACGACAGTGACTTTCTTTCCCAAATTTGTTGGACTAATGAAAGCACGTTCACCAGAAACGGCATGTGGAACAATCACGATCTGCACCATTGGGCACCTAAAAACCAAAATCCGCGCGTTTGGCTGGAGTCAGCCTATCAGTACAGATTTTCAGTAAACGTTTGGGCAGCTATTCACGGTGACATCATCATCGGACCCGTATTCATTGATGGGGCTTTGAACGGCGGGAGGTTTGTTAATCTACTAAATGATACGGTGTCAGAATACACAAACAACCTAAACGTCCATCGATACCAACGAATGTGGTACCAATTGAAGCGTCAGTAGCCTAATGGCAGGCCGCGGACCGCGAACTCGAAAGGTTGTGGGTTCGAATCCGCTATTCGACTACTGTCGTGAACCACTTCTAACACAAGCATTTTAAGCTTACCAGAAGTGGTTAAAGGGAATTATAGTAATGTTTAATAGCATTATTAGTATTATTCTAAAAATAAAAAAAAAATTAAAGAAATTAGATGGCGCGCCAGCACACTCTGTAACAACAGCCAGGCAGTGGGTAAATGACACGTTTGGTGCACAATGGATTGGTAGATTTGGACCTCGTAGGTGGCCAGCAAAATCGCCAGACAACTCGATTTTTTTTTCTGGGGGTGCATCAAAGACTATGTGTACGCGTAGAACGTTGAATAATAAATGCGTTTGAGAAATTGAGGGACGGTGGTCTCCTTGAAAATAAGAAAATTTAAAATAAACACAAATAAAAGTAGTGATTAGTAATGACAGTTATAACTAATAGTAACAAGAGAGGGTGATATGATAAGCACCTCCGCTGTAAGTACTCTCCGGCGCTGCTCGGTTTCTTTGATAATAAGCCGTCAAAGAATCGGACTGATTACGAGAAGGTACAAGAATCGTTGCGCGGTTGCCAGCGCGCGAAGAGACGCGTTGCCGCTCCGAGTTAACGTAAGCCAGCTAGGTTAGTTATTTCATGAATGAGTTTTTGCAAGGGTAATCCCAATTTTAATTACTTTTTTATTATTAAATTTGTTTGAAACAAAAATTTCAATTTCCGAGTTATTTTAACTTATCAAAATTATTTATGATTAATGGACACTAGCCCTACCTGTGTGTTAAATTAAAGTCACTTTTAGCGGCACGGCACGTTGTATAGTCGAATATTTTCTTTCCAATTCTTCACATTTATTATTTTCAATCATTTTTGTCGAACATCAATATTTTATGAAAATGCACTTACCTTCAGGTGGAATGTGTGCTCGTTTAACAACACCACATATTTAGCTACGGAACCAATAATAAAAAATAATAAAATATTACTAAGTTGAGTACCTTTGCCTGTTAAGGATATTTCGATAAGATACTTTTTTTTTATAGGATAGGGTGACAAACGAGCACACAGACCACCTGATGGTAAGTGGTTGCTGTGGCCCATAGACATCTACATCTATCTTCGATTAAGAATCAAAATGCAGATGCGTTGTCACCCGTGAGGACTAAGATGGAATGCCTCGTTTCCAGTGAAAAGGGCCTCCGGTTCTCTACACTCACCATACGAAACACAGCAGCGTTAAGCTTCTATTTTACGCTGGTATTCTGTGAGAGCGTGGTCCTTCCCCGGTCGAGCCGACCCATTCATGCTACAACTATAATATAGCTGCGGCATGGCTCTACCACGTATACTATATTCTATCGATTATGTCCAATCTCTTCAAAAGTGAGCAGGATATCACGTATTTGTAAACATTTTTAATTCAATTGCTTTCCATTCAGATGATTATTATTATAAAATGTGATAATTTTTCCTATCCATTTGTGTACGAATTGTTTTGTACTCAAATGGATAGGTTGTTGTACCTACTCCAAAACACACCATTTAGACAGATACACATTGCAATCGCACCTACGGGTTAGATGTATGATTTAACCCGTAGGTGCTTATGTTATGATTTAATGTGTGATTTCTTTCTGAGGTGAAATTTATTTAGATACTACGCACCTAATCATAATTCATTACGTCTATAAACACTCACTTCAAAAGCTGAGATTTTGCAAGTGTTGTTTGTGTTGTTCTCGAAACGTTAGTTTATACTAAATTTATAGTTTATATGTATAATACATGCATATTATGGTATAATTCTTCTGTCCACATACACACATGTGACTGAACTCCTCCTAAACGACTGAAGTGATTTTGATGAAATTGTGTGTGTGTGTGTGTGTGTGTGTTTGTGTGTGTGTGATTAAGTTGATTAGAGAATGGTTTAAATTCACAATTGGACCCGGTAGGTGGCGTTGTTGTCGAGATCAAGAAATCAACCGTGCAAAGCTGGGGCGGATCGCTAGTGTTTAATAAAACTGTTTTGACATAAACTTTCACAAAATGAACAGTGACTTAGCAAGGCGCTAAGAGCCGTGGGTTCGGATCTCAGATCAAGTATTTGTATGGCCTACAAATAATTAATCCGGGTCTGAATGTTTGTACTTACGAAATTTATATATGTAAACTTCCTCCACAATATGTGAGAAAATCCTAGTGTAGGGGTAACTTTCTTAACAGAAAAAAAAGAAAAAATAAGAACATTAACGTTCCGCCACAGTATCATTTTCTTATATCTTGGAGATGTTTCATCAAATACATAATTGCGCACGGATAATCATCCAGACTTAGGACAAAAACTATATTATTTGTATCCCACACAAGCACTTGTTTCGTGCAGAATGCGACCCTGAAGAAGCGCCAATAAATTGAAAGAATAATATATATGTACAATACGCGTACCTGGGCAACTGGCATATTTGTGAGGCGGCTTTATTCGGCGGCGCGAAAGCTGGCACCAGGTTCCTCTTGACGTCATGAGTGAACTGCAGGGTGCCGCCCGTATTGAACCATGTTTCTAGTACCATTTCCTGTAAATGAATATATTTCTAAAATTATTATAATATTTTAAAAATACTTTTTTAATACAGTTGGTCAAAAGGTGGCGTATTGCAGAGACGTATAGCGTTCGGGATGTGGGCTATTACATACTCGTGCTTTTTCTTTACCTTTTCCGAACTCATGCGTTCTCTTTCCCAACTGTCGAAATAATGTCTATTAAAAAGAAAAACCAACTACGAAGTTTTTACTAAAAAAAATTCATAGAAGTTTTTATGATTCATTGGTATCGTTTCATTTCATCTCATTAAATTACATTTTCATTTCATATCAATAAAAAAATTCTACTGAAGACTTGGGTGTATGGGCATAATTCCCTTTGCCTACCCAGAATGGGTGAAGAAAACAAAAAAAATTTCTGCTTATATTCTTTTACGGTTGGCGCTATTCTCCAAAAATGTTCTTTGCGAGTTTAGTTGTTTGTAAATTGCTTAATTTTTTCGCAACTAGTTAAGTCAAAGAGTCAAATAGTTGTTCAGTACACGTGCGGAACCGTCATTGCAACTTGTTCCGACTGTCAACCCTCACCTTCGGTTGCGCCTCGGCTCGGGTAGACATTTGTCGGAACTCTTTGCAATAACAGGCTTTCCGCACTCGTAATGAAATATACTATTCTGATAATACTACTATAAATGTAGCTAGGCATTGAACATTGTAGTTAGCGTGTCATTGATAAGCATTTCTTTTTATACGATAAGGGTGACAAACGAGCACACAGTCCACCTGATGGTAAGTGGTTGCTGCGGCCCATAGACATCTACATCTATCCTCTATTACAAATCAAAATGCAGATGCGTTGTCACCCGTGAGGACTAAGATGGAATGCCTCATTTCCAGTAAAAAGGGCCTCCGGCCACCTGCACTCACCAAGCGAAACGCAGAGGTAAACCTCTACTTCACGCTGGTATTGTAAGGTCGTGAGGTCGTGGTACCACCACGGTTCGAGCCGGCCCATCCGTGCGACAACAAAAGCTGCCGCGTGGCTCTACCACTGATTGCATCACCAGTGAAATAATGCATTACCGTGCATTATTTCACTGGTTCAGTTTAAAATAATATACTTTTCACTATTTGATTATATGCATGTCTAGATTTTACATCGTTTATTTTATTATATTATTAGCGCATGCCGTGTAGTGGCGGTCAAGAATATCCACTACCCCATATCCTCCCGTGGGTGTCGTAAAAGGCGACAAAGGGAAACAGGCAGGAGATGGGCAGCAGCATCTTCCTGATAATAGCCAAAATTACAATAAAAAAACTGCGGTTGCCAACCCGCTCGCCAAGCGTGGCAACTATGGCAAATACCCCCCTATGAATGTAACAAAGAGACGGCCCCCAGTCCCCGGCGGCCCCGCTATTCCTGGCTACGGTGGCGACCATGGTAACGGCGGGGCAGGGGGTGCTAAGAATCTCCGGTGGAGGTTCGGTTGCCACCATAGACGACTCGACCTGGCAACGTACAACGCACGCACCCTGAGGACTGACGAGAAGATCGTGGAGCTGGAAGAAGAGATAGACAAGTTGCGCTGGCATATTATAGGATTATCCGAAGTCCAAAGAGAGGGGGAGGACACGGTAATCCTCGAATCCGGCAACTTGCTCTATCACCGGGAGGGCGACCATCTGTCCCAAGGAGGTGTCGGATTTATCGTCCACAAGTCTCTCGTTAACAACGTTGTAAAGATCGGGAGTGTGTCGACGAGGGTTGCGTACCTTATACTCAGAATCACCAAACGGTATTCGCTGAAGGTCATATAGGTTTACGCACCAACCTCGGCACACCCCGATGAGGAGGTGGAGGAAATGTATGAGGATATCTCTAGGGCCATGCAATCCTCCAAAACCCAATATACGGTGTTAATGGGAGACTTCAATGCAAAACTAGGCACAAGAGAGAACGGTGAGCTGAAAGTAGGGAAATTTGGAATAGGGCATCGGAACCCAAGGGGCCAGCAGCTGGCCGACTTCATGGAGAAAGAGGGACTCTTTATGATGAACTCTTTCTTCCAGAAGCGGCCCCACAGGAAGTGGACCTGGTCGAGCCCCGACGGTTCGACAAAAAATGAGATTGACTTCATTATGACGACCAGACGACAACTGTTCAGTGATGTCTCCGTGATCGCGAGGGTGAAAACTGGTAGCGATCACCGAATGGTTAGAGGCACACTGAACCTAAACGTTAAGTTGGAGAGGTCTCGTCTAATGAAGTCAACGCTTCGTCCCCCTCGTGCTCTGTTCCAAAGTCCCGAAACCTTTCAGCTCGAGTTACAAAACCGTTTTCAGTGCCTAGAAGACTG
The DNA here is from genome assembly GCA_963668995.1 of Parnassius mnemosyne. Lineage (NCBI taxonomy): Eukaryota > Metazoa > Arthropoda > Insecta > Lepidoptera > Papilionidae > Parnassius > Parnassius mnemosyne. Next base: position 26,431,172 of record CAVLGL010000093.1, on the reverse strand, counting down.
CAATGAAGTGGACGATATGAATGACAAGCTTGTGGAAACTGTCCATGCGGTCGGAGCTAAGTTCTGCAAGACCCGCCGCAGAAGAACACAAAAACTTTCCGATCACACTCTTAATCTCATGGCTGTTAGACGGGAGATGAAGCTACATTCTTCAACAGACTTGACAGCATACAGGCATCTGAACAGACAGATCTCCAAATGCATGCGGCGGGACTTACGCAACTTCAATACAGCTCGTATTGAAGAAGCGATCGAGCGGAACCAAGGCTCCAAAGTCTTTGCCAGAGATCTATCTGCCAGAAAGAGCCACCTGTCAAAGCTGAAGACAGAGTGTGGCAGCATCGTTTCCGGGACACCTGAGATTTTGAGTGAGATTGAGAGGTTCTATGGGCAGCTGTACACGTCATCGTTGGAGCCACACGCAAGTGTGAGTAACGATCCAAGAGCGAGTCTCATCCGACACTATTCCGAAGATATCCCGGACGTCAGTCTGAGCGAGATTAGAATGGCTCTCCAGCACCTTAAAAACGGTAAGGCCCCAGGCGAGGATGGAATTACAGCGGAGCTTCTGAAAGCGGGTGGAAGACCGGTACTTGAAGTCCTTCAGAAGCTCTTTAATTCCGTCCTCCATGGTGGCATTACACCGGAGGCGTGGAGCAGAAATGCGGTGGTCTTGTTCTTCAAGAAAGGTGACAACGCTCTCTTGTAGAACTACAGACCGATTTCCCTTCTGAGCCGCGTCTACGTGCTGTTTTCGAGAGTCATTACGAATCGTCTCGCGCGCAGACTTGACGACTTCCAGCCTCCCGAACAAGCCGGTTTCCGAAAGGGCTTTAGCACCATAGACCACATACATACCCTTCGGCAAATTGTACAGAAGTCCGAAGAGTACAATTTGCCACTATGTCTGGCGTATGTGGACTATGAGAAAGCCTTTGATTCCGTCGAAATTTGGGCGGTGCTGCAGTCCCTTCAGCGGTGCCAAGTTGACTGTCGGTATATCGAAGTGTTGAAGTGGGGCTACGATGGCTATCCGAGTACAGAACCAGAGTACGAATCCTATCCAATTGCAGAGAGGTGTAAGACAGGGTGACGTCATATCCCCGAAACTCTTCACCGCTGCATTGGAAGACGTTTTCAAGCTTCTGGACTGGAAAGGATACGGTATCAACATCAATGGCGAGTACATCACTCACCTTCGATTTGCCGACGATATAGTCCTTATGGCAGAATCGCATGAGGACCTAAGCACTATGCTCAATGACCTCGATAGTGTTTTCCAACGGATAGGTCTTAAGATGAACATGGACAAAACAAAGATCATGTTCAATGTCCATGTCACACCTATGCCGGTAGTTGTTGGGAGTACTAAGCTCGAAGTTGTTGACGAGTATGTTTACCTGGGACAAATAGTCCGACTAGGTAAGTCCAACTTCGACCGAGAGGTAAATCGACGGATTCAACTCGGCTGGGCAGCGTTCGGGAAGCTACGACACATCTTCTCGTCAGACATACCTCAAAACCTGAAAACGAAATTGTACAACCAGTGCGTGTTGCCAGTGATGACTTATGGAACTGAGACGTGGTCCTTCACTGCTGGCCGTATGAGGAAGCTCAAGGTCGCTCAGCGAGCTATGGAGAGGGCTATGCTCGGAGTTTCTCTGCGTGATAAACTTAGGAATGAGGATATCCGCAATAGAACCAGAGTAACCGACATAGCCCAACGGATTAGTAAGCTGAAGTGGCAGTGGGCCAGCCATATAGCTCGAAGAACCGACAACCGATGGGGAAGAAAGGTTCTCGAGTGGCAGCCTCGTACCGGTAGGCGAAGTGTAGGGCGTCCCCCCACGAGATGGAGTGACGACTTGGTAAGACATGCAGGAAGTCGATGGATGCAGATGGCTCAGGACCGTGCTTTGTGGCATTCTTTGGGGGAGGTCTATGTTCAGCTGTGGACTTGTGAAGGGCTGTAATGATGAATGATGATTAGCGCATTACGTTATTATAACTTGACTTTAGTACGCGCATTATAGCTCTGGTAGTTTGAGTGAAATCATTGTTTTATACTTGCGCCAACTGTCATAAATGCGTGTGTGCGTGCATATGCGCTGCTGTGTGTGCGTGTGCGAGCGCGTGTGTGCGCGCGTGTGTGCGCGCACGTGTGGCGGTGTGTGTACGTGTATGCGCATGTGCAGCAGGCTGCAGGGCGGCAAGGCCCGCACAGCGCGCGACTCGCTCAGCGCTCACCTGCAGCAGAAAGAGGTCGAGGTGCGTGGCGAGGCTCGCGCGCAGGCGGGCGGCGAGTGCAGGCGCTAAGCGCGCGGCAGCGGCGGCGAGGCGCGCGCACAGCGCCGCCAGCGGCCCGCACAGCGCGCCCGACACGCTCAGCGCCCGCTCCTCCACCGTCAGCATCGCGTGCCATCTGATACAACAACCCACGCCACCATTTATTTTTCATTTCATTAATAGCGGCCGCTTGTCAGAGAGCGGACCCAACACGAGTCCAAATGACGTCGTCACTCACTCCGCTCCGTATTAGTCAAATCCACAGTATAGTAAACACGGATTATTATTGATCTACATAATATGCGCAACTTACCGTATAGTGGCGGTATAAGAATATCCACTACCAGACTTCCCGGGATACAAACACCGGCACTCTTAAAAAGGAGTATAATACCGCCTTCAAGTAATTGACCTCTAAAAAGCTTGGCCTGCTCAACAGAGCATTATGAGAAACGAGCTTACTCCTTTTTAAAAGGCCGGCATCACACCTGCAATTCTCCTGGTGTTGTATTTGTTTATAGGTAGCGGTCGACACTCACCATTAAATCAGCCGCATGGCTCGTTTGCTCCTCTTCTATAAAATAAGTTCGCCAATATGGCCGTCAGTCAGTGCCGATCAGTTTCATTATCAATAGAATCAGGCGTTACTTTGGGGAAATCCATTACATTTAAAGTTAAGTCTGCTGCGTAAGCTTCTTGCTTACGGCATCCCCGCCGAATTTTGCAACTGGATAACTGACTTTCTGAGTGAACGTTTAATCAGGGTAGTATAGATAGCTGCTCTTAATGCCAGAGTCCCTCAGAGGTCTGTTCTCTCTGCGACCTTTTCCTGTTACACATCAATGACCTACTTCTACCAGGTATTGTTGGGTATGCAGATGACAGCACAGTCACAGAGAGATTCTCATGAAGAGAGATGTCCTTTGCAAAAGACGGATGGGCAGTAATACGTTCAATTAGAGAGGCTATGGTGGAGCCAGATAAATGCGACCTTAAGTCTCGTCTCCCAATAGGGTGATGACAATCTGGTCTCTTTCAATGCCGCCAAAACACAGGCCACAAGTTAAAAGCTGTCCAGGCGATACTTCACGCCTGGACAGCTTTTAACTTTATACAATACTCAAGTCTGAACATGCATGGAGTATTGTAGTCACCTTTGGGATGGCTCAGCAAATTATCAAATTGCCGTACTCGACTCAGTGGAACGCAGAGCCAAGAGGCTTATCGGTGATAAAAAGCTGGTGGAAACTAAGCTTCAGCTTAGCTCACCGCCGCCAAGTTGCTTATGTGTCGGTCTTCTACAGATTGTACTTCGGAGTGTGCCCATGAGCTTCATAAGCTCATACCGCCATCTCCGTTCTCCTATCGGAATATTGCAGGTTACCATCCACACTGGAACATTCGCACTTAACGCTATAAGTCATCTTTCATAATGCGCACGGTCAAGGAGTGGAATGCCCTGCCGGCGTCTGTTTTTCCGAGTGCATTAACCTCTTCAAGGTGCGTGTTAACAGGCTTCTCCTGAACAAACTCGCTCCATCGTAGACCTCAACTTTGTCTTTGGGCCAGATGGAGGTCAAGAGCGAACCTAGTTATAATAATAAAGTAAAAAAACTTGGCAGGCTGGTGCAAACCCGCAGATTTTTATATTTTCTATATTATTATTAGGAAGACGCTGCTGCTCATCTCAAAGGGGATTTTTATAATTTAATCCGAAAGTATGCCAACAAGACGTCCTTCAAATATTACATATTGTAACTATTAATTGTAACAAGTTGATCATGAGTATAAATAAGATGATAATGATACCAACGATGAAAACAACTCACTTCTGTTTCTTATAATCGCGTATGGTGGCCTTGAACTCGAGCAGTATGTGATCGGCTAATGAGGAGAGGCCAGCGTCACGTAGGTGCGCCAGCAGCGCCGGCGCCTCCGCAAACACCCCCGCTTCCTCCTCCTGCCCTAACTCGCAGGCAAGCGGCTCCGCCACTGCTAAGTTCGCGATGGGAGCCGCCTGGTTATCAAATTGTTGCAAGAGGTGAATAAAAACAGAGTACAACTATTTAACAACCTTCAATTTGGAATTAAAAATTAACACCAACAAATTAAAAATTAACGACAACCGGTGGGGAAGAAAAGTTTTGTGTTTAGTTTGGGTGGTAGCCTCGCACTGGCAAGCGCAGTGTTTGGAGACTCCTCACTAGATAAAGCGATGACCTGATGAAACACGCAGGCAGTCGATGGATGCAGGTGGCTCAGGACCGTACTTTGTGGCAATCTATCGGGGAGACCTATGTTCAGCAGTGGGCTTGTGATAAGCTGTAGTAGTATTAGTAAGTTCTCAAAATTGCCTAAGTAAGAATAAAGAAGTTAAATCTAAGACTTAATCGAAGGTTAACAAATAATTTATACAGTTTTGGCTTATTCAAAGCCTTTATGAACGCAATATCTACTATCCGTTCAAAATGTCAGACTTCTACACGAGAAGAATTGTTAATAAACTAACATTATGTTTTGTTTACTTTTGTTATAAAAAGAGAAGAATGGATATTTTTTGGAAAAACAATTTAAATGTAGCAGCCGGGAATTAATTTTTGATCCGATCTACGTAGACCGAACAAAAAAAAATTAAATTACAAAAACTTTCGGGCTAACTATGAATTTGGGACGTTAAACATTTCATTTAATGTGTAGTGTTCGCGTAAATATAAAAAATCATTATTAATTTAATTATTTAAGAGTTCCAAAGAGAAGTTAAATATTGATATTGGCTGGGATTTATTCAAACCGTTTCCAGTTCATAATTACGAATATGTGTACTAAAGCCACCGTGTTAACTTAAGATTTTACTTACGATGTCATATTGGCTTTGCTCATGCATGAGCGAAGTCCTTCGAGACATTTCACTCAAAGCCATCATTTTGGCTTTGAACTCCAATTCATTCAGTGACATGGCCTCGTTTATTTCGCTTTCTGTAATCAGTCACACATTAAACAATATTAAAAAGCATAATACAAAATCAAATCGGTGAAGTGCATGCTATATAAAATTGTTTACTAGGAATGGTTAAAGGGAATGTTTTACCACGTATTAATTATGTGGTAGAGCCATGCTGCAGCTATATTAGTAGTATAGTTGTAGCACGAATGGGTTGGCTCGGCCGGGTAAAGACCACGCTCTCATAGAATACCAGCGTAAAATGGCAGCTTGACACTGCTGTGTTTCGTATGGTGAGTGTAGAGAACTGGAGACCCATTTTTCTGGTAAAGAGGCATTCCATCTTAGTCCTCACAGGTGACGACGCATCTGCATTTTGTTTCTTTATTGAGGATAAATGTTACCATCAGGTGGACTGTGTGCTCGTTTGTTACCCTATCCTATAAAAAAAATGCTAGTATTTAAAAAAAATCAAATTGTAATTACATAATTTCTCATCGAATGAAATCAGTCCAACGACAATATTATAAATTTTTTCGAGATAAGCGTAGCTAAAAATTATCTATGGCCAAGTAGCGGCACGAAAGTCTAGCGGTGACCGTTATTACGCATAAGTCGCGCTGATTGACTTATTGCGCATAAGTGACGCTGATTGGCTCGTGCGTATCGTTCGCACGCGCTGATTTGCTCGTGCGTATCGTTCGCACGTGCTGATTGGCTCTCCAGTCGCATTCGTGCAATTCAATTGGCGCGTCCCCTACAAGTTTCGTTCAGCGCTAGACTACGTGCCGCGACTTGTACAATGTAAAAAACCGTGTAACTACCAGTCAGTCATCGAAGTACAACGACCAACAACCGTTCGGGGGTTGTATGGCATGGCTGTCTTGTCACGTTGCAAATAAATTAAAATAGTCCACACTACTTGTGCGGTAAAATGGCGGTATAACAATATTTTTAAATATAGTAGTTCAAAAATCGAAAATATCTAACAGTTGCACATTTGTAGATATATTTCAATGGAATCCCAATAGGGTAGTTGAGTAAGGTTAAAAACGAACAAATATTTAATACCGCTTAAAAGCAGGCTTAAAAAATAATACGATAACTGAAAAAGAAATTAACATTCGTGGAAATATGGCCATAATTAAAGTTATACACTTTAAAATTTTCTTTGCCGTCTTCTACCGCAAAATTGAGAAATCGGCAATATTAACTTACTTCGACGATAATCTTAATGACGTAATTTGGTGTGTATGTCCTTTTATCTATTCAATTTGTTTTCAATATGTATTCAAATAAAAAATATAGTGTTAAATAGATTGTTATTACTCAAATATACGTTATAAACTGCTTATATTGCATATGTATAGTTAACTATTTTTTATATATTTTTTTGTAACTTGCTTATAATAACCTATTTTCATTATTTCTGAATACTTATTGTTTGATTAAGTTATTTAATTTGTTTAAACGTTTTTCTTTTAACTTATTATAAGCCAGTGCTTGACCACAATCCCACCTGGTGGTAAGTGGTGATGCAGCCCTAGATGGTAAATCGCACTGTCTTATCGTAACAAAAGCCTATTCACTCTTGCCTTGAAGACGCCTAGATTGTATTCGGACGGAAAGATAGACGCTGGCAAATTATTCCACTCCTTTGCTGTACGCATTACAAAAGACGAAGCAAACCGTTTGGTTCTAATGCGTGGAATATCGATAACAAAGGGATGAAGACCCGCCGACCGTCTGGTTGTCCGATGGTGGAAAGGAGTGTGACGAATTAAGGCGTGTAATTCCTGCGCACACTCACCGAAATGCATTCTATAGAATACCAAGAGACTGGCTACTCTGCGCCTGTGCTCGAGGCTGACAAGATTAGTTTCAACCAAATCAAGGTCACCAATGAGCCTCTTAGCACGTCTCTCCACTGAGTCCAATGCTGCCAGGTGGCATTTTGCAGCACCAGCCCATATGTGACAGTAGTACTCCATGCACGACCGGAGTTGCGCTTTATATAAGGTAAGAAGCTGCCTCGGCGTGAAGTACCGCCGCACCCTTGCAAGGACACCAAGTTTCCTTGCGGCTGCTTTGGCTCTGGACTCAATGAACCGCCCATAGTTTAGGTTCGGAGAAAATTCAATCCCTAACAACTGAAGGCGGTCAGTGTACGCCAAGGATACATTCCGGAAAGTAGGAGCCAAGGTGAGCGGGCTCCTTTTAGCGGAAAAAAGACACGCTTGTGTTTTGGAGGCGTTAAATCTCACGAGATTGGCATCGCCATATTCGGAGACTGCCTGTAGTGTGAGACTCACACGCTCAACCATAGCCTCTCTTTCTGACTGGATTTGAGCCCGACTGGCCCGGGCGCTTGGTTGGTATCTCTCCACAACTGTACTGTCGTCTGCCTACCCATAGACACCGGGAATGAGCAGATCATTTATATGCAGCAGGAAGAGAGTTGCGGAGAGAACGGACCCCGGAGGAACACCGACGTTAGTCGCCACAGTATCGGATGAGCAGCCATCAACGACGACCCGGAGAGACCGTTCACTCAGAAAGTCCTTCACCCAGATAATTAGGCCAAGGGATAAGCCGTACGCTGAAAGCTTGCCCAATAGACTAGCGTGCCTGACCCTGTCAAAAGCCTTCGAAAGATCGAGGGAAACAGCAAGTGCTTCACCACTGTTCTCGAGGGCTTCGCCCCATATGTGAGTGGCATACGCTAGAAAGTCCCCAGTTGAACGATTTCGGCGAAATTCGTACTGGCGATCACTGAGGAGATCATTTTGCTCTAGGTATGCCATAAGGTGGGCGTTCAATATACGCTCCATAATCTTGCAGAGTATGGAGGTAATTGAAATTGGCCGTTAGTTGGCAGGGTCGTTACGGCTACCTTTTTTAGGCACAGGCTGCACATTGGCCAGTTTCCAAGATTTAGGCACTATTCCAGTCCTGAATGAGAGGCGGAACAAGCAACACAGGAGACAACTCATGTGCACAGAGCTTTAGAACTATAGCTGGTATACCATCAGGTCCACTAGCTTTGTTCACGTCTAGACTTCGCAAGGTTTTAAGAACCTCCTTGTTGGTGACACGGACCTCAGACATAGAGGTACCGCAGTGAGGTAATTGAGATGGTACGCTGTGGCTACTGTCCAGACGCGAATTGCAAGCAAAAAGAGAAGCAAATAAGTCCGCTTTCTCCTTAGGCGCATGCGCCAGTGAGCCATCTGGTTTTACCAGCGGAGGCAGTGTAGACCGACAGAAGTTTGTCTCGACCGCTTTGGCGAGATACCAAAAACATGGACAAAACAAAGATTATGTTTAATGTCCATGTCACACCTATGCCGGTAGTTGTTGGGAGCACTAAACTCGAAGTTGTTGACGAGTATGTTTACCTGGGACAAATAGTCCGACTAGGTAAGTCCAACTTCGACCGAGAGGTCAATCGACGGATTCAACTCGGCTGGGCAGCGTTCGGGAAGCTACGACACATCTTCTAGTCAGACATACCTCAAAACCTTAAAACGAAATTGTACAACCAGTGCGTGTTGCCAGTGTTGACTTATGGAACTGAGACGTGGTCCTTCACTGCTGGCCGTATGAGGAAGCTCAAGGTCGCTCAGCGAGCTATGGAGAGGGCTATGCTCGGAGTTTCTCTGCGTGATAAAAGTTAGGAATGAGGACATCCGCAGTAGAACCAGAGTAACCGACATAGCCCAACGGATTAGTAAGCTGAAGTGGCAGTGGGCCGGCCATATAGCTCGAAGAACAGACAACTGCCGTGCTCTACGTGGAATAAAAAAATCTGTTTTTTATTTTGTATTACTTCCCCTTGTGACAACCCACTTAGTAATTTTATTGTTTATGTCGGCATTACCGACAATATCAAACACGATGACTATGTTTTTAGGGCTCCGTTTCCAAAGGGTAACCAACGGGACCCTATTATTAAGCCTCCGCTGTCCATCCGTCAGTCTGTCAGCGGGCTGTATCTCATGATCCGTTATAGGCAGATAGTTGAAATTTTTACAGAATGTGTATTTCTGTTGCCGCTTTAACAACAAATACTAGAAATGTGTATTACGATGGTACGGAATCCTTCATGCGCGAGCCAACTCGAAATGGTCGGTTATCTTTCTTAGGCCGGGCCCCGACCTTTAAATTTATCGATTCAGCTCAGATTTTGACGAAATGTTTAATTTCCCAAAAAGTTATTGTAATGTTCGATTTTAACTTTTTTTATTTGAAATATTATGCTATGGCATGCATGCTTGCATACGTAAGTAAGTCCATGGATAATTTTCGCAACGCTTATTTCGAGAAAAAATAATAATATTGCCAAAGATTTCATTTGATGAAATATGATGTAATTACAAATTTTTTTTAAATACTAGCAACATTACTAATATTCACTTTAACCATTCCTGGCTTAGCTAAGCTAAGCTTAAAATGCTTCTGTTACGATTCTCACGATAACTTTGGAGATAGATACATACATTAAAGTACTCTTTCAGAATAATGATAAATGTATCATAGTGGAAATGGATTTTATTAATTTTTAACAAAATTTTGTTGCTGTGATAAACTTTCAGGACTGTAGATTTGATACGCCTCAAAGTTAGTTTTAAGAAGATTAGAAAAAATTTGGAATATTCGTAAAAACATCTTGATGGTTGACGAGGCGGTATGTAATATCTTTAAGTTTATAGATTCAAATGGTTAACTAATAAATACATAGCAAAAGTTTCTGCGCTCTTAACAGTTAAATGGCCAACTTAAGAAACATAATTTAACGAGCAAATTATATCATCAGTTAAAATTTTTAAAAAAATTCTACACTTTTTATTGGTTTATATTACACGCCACGTTATTAGGTAGTGTTTTACTTTCGACACGTCAAGGTCAATCAATTTTAAGGTATTAAAATGCCTCTATCATAACCATATTGCACTTATACGATAATATGAGTAGCCGTATATCAAGAAAACACAAATTAATCCATCTTATATTTTGTAAAAAATCATTTTATATTGCTACTTCGATAAAAAACGGTTTGAAAAAATTTTACGTGGACGTCCCGATATTGATTTTGTATGTGGTCACGATAACTCCCTTAAAAATTTACGTATCGAGACAGGGTTTTTTATTAGCTTCAGAATTACGTCAACTGGTTCCCTATTTCATATCAATAGCCTAGTACGCGTAGTTTGTTAATAGAATGATTTTCAAGTTTTGTAAAGAACAATGGCAGACTTTCATACGTAAAATTAGTTGAGAAGGAATGGTGGCGTCTATATATCAAAAATACCTTAAATGTCAAGCGTCAGTCCCTTAATAACTCTGTCAAAGAATTTTGTCCTGAGAAGGCGTCAAAAAAAGATATTTAAATTTGAACCTTTTTAGGTTATGTCTTATGTCACTTGGAAAAAGGCATGCTTCCTGTGGTTGTTTGATGTTAGCTTAATACATAATACATAATTGAGAGTTTTTAGATTATTGTATCTCTATTATATATTTGCATACTATAAATGTATATTTCTGGCATGGCTTCAGGGCCTTTGTGTCATAGTGACATTCTCAGAAGTGCTAGAACCCAGAGCCGGAAAGCCAGTAAAAAAACAGTGACATTTTGTTTTAGCTAGTGTTGCCATAACATTAAATGGAATTGTTACATAGTACTATGATTGAGATAATGTATTATTGTAGGAAGTTCTTTGTAAAAGACTTATTCTCCACCATATCACTTTTATTTTTATTATTACTGATAGTATAGTTATTACTAATAATAACTTAATATAAAAATATTTTGTGTGTTGTGTTGGTAGTCTTACAAAGTTTATACGAAAATAGTATGAATATACTGAATGGCAACACTTGAATAGAGTAAAATGATTTAAGTCATTTGATATTCCCAAAAATGTTTGTTTTTTTCTATGGCTTTAATTAAAATACATTTTTATTTGAAAAATCATAGAAAAATAATAAAACTCATTTTATATATAACTTAAGACGCGAAAATTTTTGTCAACTATTTTTCTGCCATTGTTCTTTTATTGCTATTAAAAATTTATAGGCGCTTTTATTTTCTTCTTTAGCCCTTGATAGAAAACGAACACATGTACCATACAGCCTATATTGATTTTATAGCTTTTATAATCGATTTATTTTGATAATTTATTTTTTTCATCAAAATTAAAGGAAACGTTCATGAGGCGTGCACTTTTTGATTCTCCAAACTATTTTAATACCTATTCTAGACCGTTTCTTGGCCTCATCTTCTTCAGAATCATAGTCGTCATCTTCATCGCTGTCGGAACTAGTTGTTGTTTCAGTTTCATCGTCCCTATGTTGTTGTTGAGTAAAATATTCGAACTGACGCCGATAGAAATGCAATTGTAAGTAGTGCTGCAAGTAGAAAAGGAACATAAATGTAAACAAACAGTATTAGTAAAAACAATTGACAGACTAAAAATTTACATTCTGGGGTGCAGTGTACACTGATGTGTCTCCCAACATACACAAAATTAAGATGGTTTACTAAATACATACATACATATACCCAAAAACCTTACTCTTCTTTTCCACATCCTATAGCACACATAATACGCACCTTTATCAAGAACAACAAGTAATGCTTATCATCAGTAGGGCATTGTGTGAACACTTTGCCGCGTTTATTTCAAACAATCAGAAAAATTGTGATCACCGATATATTCACTATATATCGGGGACTAATATAACCAGCTTGTATTTATTTCATTATTCATCATTCATCGCGTTTAACTTGACTCAAAACTATTACAGGTCATGGCGCAGAAACCAGACGAGATGTTACGGACGGTGTAGGCAGGTGACTCGTGCGTTTAAAGCGTCTTTAAAAGTGCACACGCGGAGGCGTTTTCGATTTGGAGAATCGAATTCAATTTCAGATGACCTCTCTTGGAATCTGCAAAATTTGCGTACACGAAAGAGAAATGACTCTAATTTTGTGCGCTTTTTGCTATGCGCTCTTTTGATTTACTTGCTTTCTTTTCGAGGTCCCGTATTTGCCTTCCAAAAATTGTTTGCAATTTGAAAATGATACGGAAGTAAATTTGAAACTAATAAGTAACACTTGTTATTTAATTAATAAAGTAATACTACCTATAAAGTCCACTGCTGAACTAAGGTCTCCTCCACAAATTGCCCTATAGAGGGGACCACACTTAGCAGTAAACTTTAGAAATTCATATTAACAACAGCAGCAACGTTAATTTGCCTTCAAATAAGGTTACTAGCAACACCGATAGTACTTATCCACATACAGTATCACGACACTTACCAGTGAGTGCGCCCACTGTAACAACACCATGCGGGTGTAGTGGGCGGCGTTTATGACGGCCGTTAGTGGGTGTGGGCTTGACGCAGTCAGGAAGGAGTCCGGCTGGAGTGAGTCCATCGCCGCACTCATGAGTTGCGTCAGACGAATACGCCACTCTTCTATCAACTCCAGTTGGAGCTCGAGGAATTGTAACCTGCAGTTCAACAGTTTGTGTCATCCCTTTGACTTCTAAAAATGTTTGTTATTCGTTTTGTCAGTGCGTATTTTCTTATGTATCACTTTTAAATGTATGTTACATTTTCTGTTTAGTGTGATCTTCTAAATTTGTTTCTAATCCTACAAATTACCTTCAGCATATGTTGAACAGTAGAGACATAAAAATATGTTTTATACAGAGGGGCACACTGAAATAATCGGGAATAGAATATTTCGGATTGAGTTACAATAAAATCTTTTTTAGAATTTGAATACTGGTGTCTTAGAATCATAATGGCATTCAAACAAAAAAATATGTTTAAAAACAAAAACTATGTTGGTTTAAAGTTGACACGTCGTTAACAGAAATGGAGCTCACGCGTGAACAATTCCGTGTCATAATTTATCACAATTTTCGTCGCGGCTTATCTCAAGATAAATGTTTCAGCGAACTTGTTTCGATTTATGATGTTGAAGCACCGAGTCAAACGACAATATACCGATGGTATGCCGAGTTCCGACGCGGTCGTGTGTCGCTCAGCACTATTTCTTCTGCAGGTCGACCAAGAACAGCGGTCACGCCTGAAAACATCTCAGCTGTGCGAACTATTATATTAGATGACCGTCATGTGATATACGAGCAGATTCAGGCTGTTATCAGTATCGGAATGACTGCAATTCAGTCGATATTACATAATGAGCTGTGTGTAAGAAAGCTAGTATCCCGCTGGGTTCCCCACAATTTGTCCGAAGAGCAAAAGGCGGCTCGTGTAGATTGGTGCCGGAATACTCTGCAATGCTTTAACGGAGAGAAGTCAAATGCCGTTTATAATATCGTCTCAGGTGACGAATCATGGATTTATTCATACGAACCTGAAAGAAAACATCAGTCAGCAGGTTGGGTCTTCGAAGACGAGGTCAAACCAACGAAAGTGGTTCGCTCCCGCAGCGTGTCAAAGAAAATGGTCGCTACGTTTGTATCGAAAAAGGGGCATGTTGCTATAATTCCTTTACAAGAACACAGAACGGTTACCGCTGAGTAGTATATCACGGTTTTGTTTTCCAGAAATGATAGCCGAACTCCGAAAAAATAACCCGAAACGTCGCATCATCTTACATCACGATAATGCGAGCTCCCATACGGCTCAGAAGACAAATGATTTTTTGAAGGAGGAAAACGTTGAGCTGATGAGCCATACTCCGTACAGTCCTGACCTGAGCCCAAACGACTTCTTTACATTCCCTAGAATGAAAGATTTATTACCGGTTAACGGTCTGAAGACCCCGAAGCAGCTGTGGAAGCGTACAAATCAGCCATTTTGTCAACATCAACTTCAGACTGGAATTACTGTTTTAATGATTGGTTTTCACGAATGGAAAAGTGTATTAAGTTGAACAGAGAATACTTCGAAAAACAATAAATACAATTTAGCTATACCGTGCATGTGGTTTTACTTATTCCCGATCATTTCAGTGTGCCCCTCGTAGTAATACCAAACATATTGCGCGGGACGTCAGGTACTGCCTGTCCTCGTCTACCAAGCGTTGCGATTAAGGCAAATCCTCCCTAACAAGAAAGGCCCAAAGTCCAGCAGTGCACTTTGATATGCTGGTATAGAAGAAGTGCTCTTTACTTATAGAATATAAGCTGTCACAAAATTTATTTATATTTTATTAACACTCAATGTTTAAATCCTTACGTTAAATTTACTCAATGTTTAAATCCTTTCTGTGGTAGAACCATGCTGCAGCTATATTATGTTTGTAGCACGAATGGGTCGGCTCGACCGGGGAAGGACCACGCTCTCACAGAAAACCAGCGTAACTTTTTACTGGCAAAGAAGTATTCCATCTTAGTCCTCACGGGTGACAACGCATCTGCATCTTGAGTCTTTATTGAGATATATATAGATTTCAATGGGTCACAGTAACCACTTACCATCAAGTGGACTGTGTGCTCGTTTGTCACCCGATACTATAAAAAAATGCACATTTCTATTTCCATTCATTTACATTTTATTATAGACTATCAAAGTTTAATGTTGAACATAGGCCTCTCCATAGACTGCTTCATAATTGGGATATTTTTCATAGCTGTCACGTTTGGCAGGCGGGTAGCAACCGCGGTTTTTATTGTTATTAGGAAGACACTACTGGTTTGTTTCCCTCTGTCACCTCTTACAACACATACGGAATGATATCAGATAGTGGATTCTGTTACACCGCTACTAAATAACGATATTGCTATTAATGTTCAATTATTTACCTACGAAAATTCCTGATACTAATTCTTACTTAAAATCATAGAATAAAAATAGAATCTTCGTTAAACTGTTATCAAAGTGTTCTGCTATTAATAATAAAATGGATGTCGTAATGCGGTACGTACCAGTAAATATGAACTTACTACAGTATAGGTTAAAATAATACTTTACATTTAGACATTGAATGAATTTTGTTATGTTTATATTGAATGTTTATTATTGATTATATTTAAATGAATAAATTTCTAAGTTCAAAAAATCTTTTATATACAACATAATAAGATTCCTCTAATTTTATATTATAGTATATAGCAACCCGTTCCTTTATATCTAGTCAGGTCATAAATTCTGTCACATGTTTAATATAAAATAATTGAAAAAAGTTTATTCATTATGTAACCATTTATAAACCAAAATGAACTTAACAAAACATAGATTCTTATGACACTAAAGTTTATTCAAAATGACCTCCGTGATTTTGAATACAGGCCTTCAATCTGCGCGGCCAGTCGTCTATCGCAGCACGAACGAGGTTCATGTCAATATCGGCAGCTGCCTTAATCAAGGATGTCTTGAGTGATTCAAAATTGGGATGAGGCTTTGAGCACGCCTTTTCCTCCAAGTGTTGCCATATCTTGTAATCTAACGGATTCAAATCTGGACTGGAGGAGGGTCAGTCTTCGTGCCGGATGAAGTCGATTTCACGCGCCGCCAGCTCGCCAGCGCTGTGTGCTCTTCGCTCTATAAGCTGGCGCCGAATCTTATTGGAATACCCAGTGCCTGTTATTGAACATGGTATGAGAAACAGGTTCCACAAGGTTCGTCAGGACTGTATTTTGATACACAACTGCATTCGTTTTTACACCTTTCTCACAAAAATGTACCTCTGTTAAGCCCCAATAAGAAACTCCCAACCATATCATGAGCGAGGATGGAAAATGACCTCGTTGGATACGCGGAATACGGTTGCTCGCTTCTTCACTACTGTGTGCGTACACCTTATCATTTTGTTTGTTATAGCTCACTTCTACGGTAAAAAATTTTTCATCCGAAAAAAGAATTTCCCGATTTTTTTTCCCGCGTACCGCTTCAACAAAGCGCGGCATCTCTTCAGTCTCAGGTCCATTAGACGAGCATTCAAACATGTTTTTCTTCGATATGCCCGAAGCCCTAAGTCTTCATTTAACACCCCTTTCACCGTGGTTCTGCTTAACCCCATCTGAAGGGCCAACAGTTTCTGCTTAAGTTTGGGATTTCTTTGAATTCGCGCCTTCACAGCTTTTATCACTGCTGGAGTCCTAACAGACCGAGGGCGACCACTTCTTGACCTGTCATCTACACTAAGGTCTTCATTGTATCGTTTGATGGTACGATAAACGAATCTTTTGGTTATATTCAAATCTTTCAGTATGTCAAAATTTGAATTGGCGCGTAACCGCAACGATGCAACGCAATAACTGCAACACGGTCTTCTTTAAGCGTCCACTCCATATTTAAAAATGAGTAAAATTCTAAAAAGTATACAGTTTTATTTTCATGTAAAATTCGAAATTCGAATTCAATAAACTTTTTGTGGCCAGCATTCTAAAAGAAAAGTTTTTACTGTGTGACAATACTTATGACCTGACTAGGTATTTTATATTTGTAGATGTTTAAGCTATAATTAAAGCATACAAAATAAACTTGAACTACTTACAAAATTACGACAGATAATATTCTTTCAGCTATTCTTAATTAATAACAATAACAACACAATATACAAAATATGTAACAAGATTTTTGGTAAATTGGTGTCCCACTTAGACGTAAATTTATTATCTTAAATTTAAAATCCTAAAATTTAAAGCTAATGCATTATGCACATTATATTTTAAGAAATAGGATTGATACTAGCTTAAAGTGAAAATAAAAAATGTTGCTACCATATAAGATGATATCATCTTATTTATCCAAAGAAAGACATTTTAAGGCAGGCAATAAGGTACAAACTCGCTTATATCAATTATACTACAAACTAACTACCTACCTATGTCCTGGCTGGGGTAACATCGCATATCGGTCTTCTATGGTTTTCAAAAGGGCTATAAACCAGTCGGCACTGCGCGGAACCCATAACACGGAACCCACGGCAACACTAACTCCAGCCGCAACTGGTTCGCTCCACTGCTCGTTGCCCAAAGCCTCGTCCATTTTCGATAGTGCATCTGAGTAACATCAATACGTGAGAGGCTGGTACTGGTGTAGAGTTTGTAAAATAACTAGTAGATAAATTATTGCTAAAGCTAAGCTGCAGCTGTATATGCAGCTCGAACAGGTTAGTTTGACCGAGTGTAATGTTTACAACTTGGCCAAAACAATCAGCCGCATGATAGGAATGCGTTTTCGCTGCCCGCACGCCGCCTCCATACTCACCAATCACCGTTACGTTTTCCTCCCTAGCTCTAATGACGTGTTAGCTGTCATGTTGCGGATATTCCATCTTAGTCCTCAAGGGTGAAGACGCATTTGTATTTAGATACTTAATTTTACTGGGTGGTAAAACAGAAAAGAATTTCTGCCTAAGAGTCCGTTTGGGTAATAACCACACTCTTAGCTATTTCTGCTATCAATTGCTTGCACTGCTGTTTTCTGGTCTGAATTGTATAGAGCCAGTATTTTTTTTAATACAATTGGACAATTTATAATAGTGTAAGTATTATTATTACATAATTTATAAATCATTAGAGTCAGTTAGCAACTTAGTTATCATTCTTTTAAACTTTAAAATTACAGACTGTGAGGCATTCCATCTTAGTCGTCAGTGGTAACAACGTAGCTGTTAACTTCCTTGTTTGAAGTTGGCTGCAAGTGCCCATGAACTCTAGCAGTCACTTACCATAAGATAGTCATAGAGTTCGTTTTTCTCTTCAGTTTAATAAAATTAAATAATAATCTTAAGGCAGAGGTGGATTCTAATTGCTCGTTTGTCAAGGTTGAGTGTTTTTCACTAGATGAACATCTATATGACCAATAAATTGTGCCCATTACCGTTACAGGCTATTAAATCCACTGCTGAACATCGGCCTCCCCATAGAGTGCCTCATAGAGGGGGCAACTGCCGTTGCTAACGCGCTTACCTTGGCAACGGCAGCTTTTTTTATTTTTAGTCATTATTAGGAAGACGCCTACTCCGTGCCTAGAAGATTGCAATACAGTGCACGACATGAATGACAAGTTTGTGGAAAATGTCCATGCGGTCGGAGTTTTGCAAGACCCGCCGCAGAAGAACACAATAACTCTCCGATCACACTATTAATCTCATGGCTGATAGACGGAAAATGAAGCTGCAGTCTTCAGTAGATTTGACAGCATACAGGCAACTGAACAGACAGATTTCCAAATGCATGCGGCGGGACTTACGCAACTTTAATACTGCTCGTGTTGAAGAAGCGATCGAGCGGAACCACCAGCGGAACAACTATGGCTCCAAAGTCTTTGCTAGAGATCTGTCTGTCAGAAAGAGCCAACTGTCGAAGCTGAAGACCGAGTGTGGCGTGGCAGCGTCGTTTCTGGGACATCTGAGATTTTGAGTGAGACTGAGAGGTTCTATAAGCAGCAACATAAGTGTGAGTAACGATCCAAGCGCAAGTCTTATCCGACACTATTCCGATGATATTCTGGACGTTAGCCTGAGCGAGATTACAATGGCTCTCTAGTACCTTAAAAACGGTAAGGTACCTTAAAAAAGGAGCTTCTGAAAGTGGGTGGAAAACCGGTACTTGAAGTCCTTCAGAAGCTTTTTAATTCCGTCCTCCGTGGTGGCACTACACCGGAGGCGTGGAACAGAAGTGCGGTGGTATTGTTCTTCAAGAAAGGCGACAACGCTCTCTTGAAGAAATACAGACCGATTTCTCTTCTGAGCCGCGTCTACGTGCTGTTTTCGCGAGTCATACGAATCGTCTCGCACGCAGTTTCGACGACCTCCAGCCTCCCGAACAAGCCAGTTCCTGAATAGGCCTTAGCACCATAGACCACATATATACCCTTCGGCAAATTGTACAGAAGTCCGAAGAGTACAATTTGCCACTATGTCTGGCGTACGTGGACTATGAGAAAGCCTTTGATTCCGTCGAAATTTAGGCGGTGCTGCAGTCCTCCAGCGCTGCCAAGTTGACTGTCGGTATATCGAATTGCTGAAGTGTTTGTACAGTAGGGCTACGATGGCTATCAGAGTACAGAACCAGAGTACGAAACCTTTCCAACTGCAGAGAGGTGGAAGACAGGGTGACGTTATATCCCCGTAACTTTTCACAGCTGCATTGGAAGACTTTTCAAGCTTCTGGACTGGAAATGAACGGACTGGTATTAACATCAACGGCGACTACATTACTCATCTTCGATTTGCCGACGATATAGTCCTTATGGCAGAATCGCTGGAGGACCCAAGCACTATGCTCAATGACCTCAATAGTGCATTCCAACGGATATCTCTTAAGATGAACATGGACAAAACAAAGATCATGTTTAATGTCCATGTCACACCTATGTCACACCTACGCCGGTAGTTGTTGGGAGCACTAATCTCGAAGTTGTTGACGAGTATGTTTACCTGGGACAAATAGTCCGACTAGGTAAGTCCAACTTCGACCGAGAGTTCAATCGACGGATTCAACTCGGCTCGGCAGCATTCGGGAAATTACGGCACACCTTCTCGTCAGGTATACCTCAAAACTTAAAAAAGAGACTGTACAACCAGTGCGTGTTTCCAGTGATGATTTATGGAACTGAGACGTGGTCCTACACTGCTGGTTGGATCAGGAAGCTCAAGGTCGCTCAGCAAGCTGTGGAGAGGGCTATGCTCGGAGTTTCTCTGCGTGATAAACTTAGTAATGAGGATATCCGCAGTAGAACCAGAGTGGCCGACATAGCCCAATGGATTAGTAAGCTGAAGTGGCAATGTGCCGGTCATATAGCTCGAAGAACCGACAACCGATGGGAAAAAAGTTTCTCAAGTAGCGGCCTCGTAGGCTAACGAAGCGTAGGGCATTCCTCGACTAGATGGAGTGACGACCTGATAAGACATGCAGGAAGTCGATGGATACAGGTGGCTCAGGACCGTGCTTTGTGGCATTCCTTGGAGGAGGCCTATGTTCAGCAGTGGTCTTGTAAAGGGCTGTAATGATGATTAGAAAAACGCCGCTGCCCATCTCCTGATTTCTTTCCCTCTGTCTGGATTTTCTTACACCGCCTTTACAACGTAAATTGTGTCCACTATTGTTTATTCTGTCAACTTCAAGTTTTAAGGGTCATTTTTGTAGAAATTAATAACTTTATTTGTGAAACAAACGTAAAACAAGAAGGTTAATCAATAAAATGACGTGATATAACCACTAACACAGTTAAAATTACAGAAGTCAATGATCAAAATAGTAGAAAATACAAAACACGCACATTTCTTCTCTACGGATAGCCATCTCACAAAAGTTTCTGCTTTAGTAAGCACAGCTAACACGCTATTCATTTCAATGTCTGTAATAGCTGATAGTTCTCTGTGGAAACCCAAAGTTTCATCAATAGCATGCGCAAAAGCTCCATCGATGTCGACAATCTCTCCCTTAGCTCCTTGAGTAATATATAATCCCAAAACTGTATGAAGTCTCTCCGCCGCCAATGCTATTAGACCAGCATTGAATTCCTCCTACAAAAATGTAAATTCTATTAACATAAAAATACCTAGAAGCAAAATAACAATAAAACCATGGATAACAATAGGATTACTTAGGCGCATAAAAACAAGAGACAGAATGCACTTTAAATTAAAAAAAGACCCCTATAATGAGATACTAAGAATCACATACTTAAGATATAGAAACTATTGTAATAACATTCTTAAAAAATGTAAAAGAAATTATGAAAACAACGAATTAAAAATAGCCGGTAATGATAATAAAAAAATTTGGTGCTATAAAAAAATTAATAATCTTGACCATCCTAAGAATTCACCGCTGGAACCTCTCAAAGCTAAAATAAGTCCCCTTAAATCTGTAAACGCGGTGAATGAATACTTTGCTAAAATGCTAAAATAGGCTGAATTAGCGAATAAAATTCCACTAAATATTCCCTTACTTCCTCTAAAAATAAATAAAAGAACATCAAAGTGTAACTCGTTTGTTCTCCTAAACACTAGTGAAGAAGAAATCGGAAGGCACATTTTAGGCCTTAAGTCAGACAGCGGTGCAGGATGGGATGGGATCTCTGCTAGAGTATTAAAGCATCTTAAAGACTTAATTGTACGTCCCTTACACATATTTTTAATTTATGTATATCAAAAGGCATCTTTCCTCCTTCATTAAAGAAATCTATAGTCATTCCCATATTTAAAACTGGCGAAAGAGGCTGTATCTCAAATTATCGTCCTATTTCAATATTACCTTCCCTCTCTAAGATCTTTGAAAAGATTATTAACTGTAGGCTTATTAAATATCTTGAAGCAAATGAAATAATTTCGAATGCTCAATACGGTTTTAGAAAGGGAAAGTCAACAACTGATGCTGTACACGCCTTAACAAGTTTTATTGTTGAGAAATTGGATAGTAAAAAAAATGTCTAGTCATTTTTATTGACCTCCAAAACGCGTTTGATACAGTCTCTTTCGATAAGTTTACTGAAAAACTAGAAATGTTGGGCATAAGGGATAAGCAGTTACTTCTTCTTATGGATTATTTACATAATCGAACACAGCGTGTTAGGATAGGTAACATAGTAAACGATGAACAACTATTTAGTTACGGCATCCCACATGGCAGTACACTTGGCCCAACGCTGTTTTTATGCTACATTAATGAACTTTGTAACTTAAATATAAAAATTGTAAAATAATATAGTATGCCGATGATACTACACTAACTTTTTATGGGGATTCATGGGAAGAAGTTTTTAATATTGCACAAAAAGGTTTTAATACCGTCTGTCAGTGGCTAGCCATAAATTCACTTTCACTTAATGTTGATAAAACCAAATATATTACGTTTTCGATTCGCAAATTACCAAGATATATTAACAATCATAAAATTATAGCTCATTCATGTTATCAATTTTCTAGTTCAAACTGCAACTGCTTTAATATAATAAATACACAAGAAATTAAATACTTAGGTATAACAATAGATAATAATCTTAAATTCAAAGCGCACATAAGAAATTTAACCCAAAAAGTCAGAAAACTTACTTACATTTTTAAAAATTTAAGACATGTCACAAATTGGACTTTGTTAAAAACTGTTTATATATCTTTGTGCCAATCTATATTAACCTACGGTATTACCGTTTGGGGAGGTTCCAATAAGACGCACATGCTTGAATTGAAAAGAGCTCAACGAATGATTCTAAAAGTTGCACTTTATAAGCCAAAATTTTT
Organism: Parnassius mnemosyne; assembly: GCA_963668995.1. Lineage (NCBI taxonomy): Eukaryota > Metazoa > Arthropoda > Insecta > Lepidoptera > Papilionidae > Parnassius > Parnassius mnemosyne. The sequence continues at coordinate 26,408,766 of CAVLGL010000093.1, read as the reverse complement.
CTCAACTACCAGTTTATTCAGGGAAGCTAAAATGCTTACAGTAGGTACGGCAATTATATATATTGTCTACAATCTAAAGAAAACACACTTGCACTGAGTTCACACCTAATTTAATACAAATCAGGAGAAGAAATTATGAGGTATGCGAAACGATACAAGCAAAATCTACTTTCGCCCAAAAGTTTTATGGGTACAGAATAGGCAGGTTATATAATAAAATTAATAGACAACACTCAATTTTTCAACTAACAAAATATAAATGTAAAAAAAAGTTAACAGATTGGCTTATGAAATTAGATTACGAAAAAACAGAGAATTTACTGAAATAGCGGAATAGTGACTTAGAAACACACACACACACACACACACACACACACACACACACACACACACACGCACACGCACGCACGCGCGCACACACACACACACACACACACATTCATGTATATTTATATATGTATACGTATATGCTTTTATATAACATTTTGATTATATACTTAAATTTTAAACATATTGCATACTATATATAATCAATATGCCTTTTATTGTTATTTACACCTAAGAAATTTTATATTCGCTCTTCACAGGCAACGCTCACTTCATGTCTATGTATATATTCATCGAATTGTAATAAAGCCAAGAGGGGGAGCCAGGAGACCCATAGCACAGGGTTACCTAGTTTAGGCTCCTGTCTCCCACAACAACTTAAAACTCTTAAACTATTTATGTAAGAAATGAAACTGTATAAAAAGTGGGAGAAATAAATAAATATTATTATTATTATTATATATTATATTAAATGTAATAATGAATTCAAAAACTATAGGTAACAACGCATTTGCATTTTTGTTCTTAACCGAGAACAGATGTAGAAGTCTATTGGCCACAGTATCCATTTACGGTCAGGTAGACTGTATGTTTCATTATCACCTTTATACTAAATATAAAAAAAAAACTTAGGCTGATATTTAGGAACGATCTAGAGTTTTAAGTAGTAAGTAAAATTTGTGTAACACAATATTATAGCCTAGATTCAAATTTTGACATTTTAAAGCTTGAATTTAGACTCGAGATTGTCATTTAACACAGACCAAGGTGTCCAAATTTTGTTAAGATATGATTTTAAATTCTCCCAAAGTCTTATAAGATAATGTTACATCAGTGTCTGTTAATGTGCACATTATGCCGAACATGAGCACTCACCAAATACTTCCATAAAGCATGAGATGGTATATAATAATAATTAAGTCACAAGCTAAGAGGAAGACGAAAAGGGAAACATGAGTTTTTATTAAATCACCATCTTGTTAGATCCGGTAAGACTGTGTTAAACCATTGGCAATGAAATCTTTTTTATAAAATCCAGTATATGAACACTAGTATTGCCGGAAGTTTTTGACCACAGTGGGATTTTAGCACTAAGTATATAGAAAGTTAAAAAGTCTGTGCCATGCAGTGAAATGTGTGCTTGGTGTTTTATTCACTGTTGATGATGATACAATTTAAAAATTTATTGCGCCTGTGCTAATACCCCTTTTGAACATAAGTGCAGCAAAATTCATAACGATTTCATTAAAAAAAATTAATTATACGAATTTTATCACATTTAATTTTAGTCATACTTATACATAAGTAGTGTAAAAAAATTAAACATCTGAAAACAAAATTAGAGATGTTAACATATTTAATACTAGCTGTGCCCGCGGCATAGCTCGCGTATATACGCGAAGTTTAAGTAAAACTATATAGGTTTTACTTAAAGAATTTGACGTTTAGGGTAAGATAACGATTTATATCATTACTGTATCAATAAGTGGTAATAAAATAAATCGATATGCTTAAAGTTCTAAGTCGCTTATGATAGAGAGCTTCAGTGTAAACGACGTTAGAAGTAGACTTAGCCGGGGCTTACAGAAAATGGTTACGGGGACTAATAACGCGGGAAAAAGAACATAAAGTTGGCCATGTGTAAAACAATCAGTACTGATGTCCACTCCTGCAACGCGTAAAGTTTGACCTTGCGCTTTATTTACGATCGTCGCATAATACACGCTGAGTGGGAAACACGCTTAAAATAGAGATGTTCGTTGTTAGTTGTTGATCATCGATGTTAAAAATTAAAACTTCGATGTTTTAACATCGAAGTTTTAATTGACACATGTCATATATCGAAACATCGACGTCAATGAACCCAAAATCGATAATTGGGCACTTGCAAACAATGCGAACCCGCGAAATCCATCTAAATCTTGCATCTGCTCTGAAGATTAAAAATTTTGAATAATTCAGAATTCCTGAACGCATCGTTATCCTAAGAAAAATATCATTATAGTGTGTCAAACTTAATTGTCACGTGTGACACGTAATGTCACAATGGTCACTGCTTTCGCTTTATTTTGTAGTGTCGTTGACGGTTGTCGCATAATAATTATTCTACGTAAATTGATATTCAAGTTAATTGTTACTTTTCCCTTTCTGTGTATACCCACATAATTTTAAAACAATGTGTATCTACACATATACAAAAAACATCGATAATGGTCAACATCGATATTTTGAGTAGGTTATACATCGAACATCGATGTTGAGCTATCCATGCCAACATTGATGTCATCATCGATGTTTCTGCAACATCGATCATCCCTATCTTAAAACTGAAAAAAAGTTATTTTGTATTAGAGGGATTCTGGGTATAAAACAATATCACGAAATTTTATTGCAATTTTGCTACTTTTAGTCGAGTTTTGTTGCATAACTTTGGCGTTATGTACGCCTATGTACTCTTTTTTCTGGTTTTTGTTTCTGACGATGTTTTGCCCGATGAAGCTGGGCTTCGGCATCGGGCTCATGGACGTTATTCACAGGCGAAAAATCTTAATAACGTAATTCAGAAAAGGCAGAAAAATTTGTACAACGCCATCTATTACGTTCTTTGTGAGAAAACATCTTTTTTTAATTTAAGGAAAACATATTTTTTTTACTGTGTTTTAAGTACAAATATATTATAATAGAACGTTTTTTTTCACACGAATTTTTTTTATATCTATTTCAGAGATTTTATGAAGCCATTCCATTAAACAAATTCGAACTTAGATTTCAAAATAATTATCATAACTTTCGATAGAATTAACCAATTTTAATAAAACAAAGATTAAATGAACTCGATAATATACGCTTTATGATTTTCTTAAGGATTTCATTGAAAAAAAGATGTTTACTCAAAACGTCATGGGTTCATAAACAAACAGACAGACCGTCAGACAGTACAATTCTAAAAATTATAAAAATGTACTTATTTAATGATTTTCAGCCCCCATAATGATTTTAGTCACAAATTAATATACTATACAATGTACAGAAACAAACAACATGTTATCACCATTTTTATTATATGTTTAGATTTAAAGAGAGATGGCGCTGTTTGATTGATACAATAAAAAACATAAAAGAACTTATAAATCAGTGCCTGCATAGTAAGCAAAAAAGGAAGTTTGATCCTCGGCGAAAAACGAAATTGTTAATAGCTCTTTTAAAATTTTATTTACCACATAGAGTACTCGGCGGTAAAAAATTAATGAGATTGTCAACACGCAGTAGGGCAGCGTTAATATAAAGATTAGAAGCAAATATGAAACTCATCTACAAAAAAAAACCTTAACCTGCCTTTTTTTAATTTATCGTCAACAGATATTTTTGTATCACATTTGTGCAACATCACCATCTATCGATGAAATTGGTTAACTATTGTACTTTATATTTAGATAATAATAAGGTTAATATATTTTTGTATATATTTATTACGTTCTTTATGTAATACTTTTGTTTACTGCGTTGTAGATATAATTATATTATATTATTATAGAACATTATTTTACATCATTTAATTATGATTTATAATATGATATTAATTTAAAAAATGTACTTGATGACTCATTCAACGCCACTATCGAACAAATTCGTACCTATACTTAGACCCATACTTCAGAAAAATATTTGTCATAACTTTTGATGGAATGAACTGATTTTAATGAAATAAAGACTAAATGTAACCCGAAGATACACTTTATAATTTCCTTAACGATTCTTATGATAGAAATTAGTACTTTATACGTGATACGTTAACAAACAAACAGACACACAGACAGAAAATTCTAAAAATGGTAGAAATGTATTTAATTACTTATTTTTAGTACTCCTCAATCACTTTTATTACAAAAATATAAAATGTACAGACGTCTGCTATTTATAGTTTTATTATATGTATAGATAATTCCTGCAAAGTAATGCCTGATTGTATTAAGTAAATTAAAATTAGTGTATATAGAATCAAGTGTCAGGGCTCAGGTATCTGAAGCTATTATACGGAAATTATTTTCCTCTTTTAAGTACTTTGAAGTCGGTTTACTCTTTTTATTAAAAGCCTAATTTTTCGACCCTTTTAAGTGGACTAAGAAATATCAAAAGCTTGAATGCTCGAATTCATCCTCCTAATTTTTTGAAGTAAGTTAATAATAAGTTAAAATGCAATAAAATCCGTAAAATTTGTTTTAAATAGTAAATGTGTCGTTATTGAAAGTTAAAAGCACAAAACACTCACCACAGCGTTAACACTCTTCATTTCAAGTTTATCAGCAACTGGTTGCACATGATTCTTGACAAATGTTTGATGGTCTCGTATCCAAGTAAGTGTTTGTGTTAAAAACCATTCCGGCCTGTCAATGCGCGCTGTCTGACGTGCACCCGTGAAGTGGAATGCAAACCTCTTTTTTAAAGGTCGAAGTAAAATTCTCACAGGTAAACATGGATTGGGTTCTGTAGATTAGATTTTTAATAATTAAATTTTTAATTGTAATTTATATATATAAACTTCATTACAGAAGTACAAACAAGTAATAGTTTCAGCTGCTGTGTAGTGGCAACTTTACCCCATATTAACCTGTGGATGTCTAAAAGGCGACAGGGAAATGAAACTGAAGTGCAGCATCTTCCTGGTAACAACTCAAAATAATAAAAAGCTGTGGTTGCCAATCTGCTTGCCAAGCATGGCAGCCGTGGCAAATATATACATAAGGAATTCATGAGGCAACTTATAAGAAGAAAAGAATAATCTTTATTCAAGATAAATTATTTAATTAAAAAAGTTATAGAAAGTCAATATTTTTATTTACCACTGGTTTGAAAAATACCACTATCCTGTCAAGAAACCCAGAGGGATTATTGTTTAAGAGATTTAATATAATTTTACAATAGTTCTGTACATTATACTATGAGGATGTACTATGAGGAAGGCCCATAGTCAGCAGTGGACTCTTGATAGGATGTAATGAATTAATGAATTTTTAATAATTACATTTTTAATTGTAATTTATACATATAAACTTTATTACAGAAGTACAAACAAGTAATAGTTTCAGCTGCTGTGTAGTGGCAACTTTAGACTATCCACTATCCCATATTAACCTGTGGATGTCTAAAAGGCTACAGGGAAATGAAACAGAAGTGCAGCATCTTCCTGGTAACAACTCAAAATAATAAAAAGCTGTGGTTGCCAATCTGCTTGCCAAGCATGGCAGCCGTGGCAAATATATACATAAGGGATCCAGGAGGCAACTTACAAGAAGAAAAGAATAATCTTTATTCAAGATAAATTATTTAATTAAAAAAGTTAAAGTCAATATTTTTATTTACCACTGGTTTGAAAAGTATAATTAGTATCGTAAGTATCGTAGGTATAATTAATATCGCTATGCACAGAAGGATATACAGAATTTTTACTAAATATTTGTTTTGATTTTTGCACAATCTAGCAACACAATTGGAGTTTCTTAACAATATAAAGCAAAAGCATTTGGCGGGGCATGTGAAGTGGACCAAAATTCACGGCAAGAAAAATTCAGAATAGATTAGAATAATTTTTTATTCAATATAGATTACATGTAACTCTTATCAGGCTTTTGTCACTCTTGCTACCTGCGTGAAATAATTACCTACAATCGCGAGCTGCCCCAGGGGTAGATCGCAGTCGGGGCTAGCGCGCTCTACGATTGAATGTTAAAGTTTTTTTAACGCTGTTTAAGTAAATAATTTTTTGTAAATACTTGTTGAAATACTCGTCGAAATAGTTTTGTTTAGTATTTAGTATATTTAATTGTAGGATAAAATAGTTGAAAAAGTTTTAATGTAATTTAAGAATAATATATATGTATATTACCTATATGTATTTGATAAATTATAATGGCAAAACGTTATTCCTACTATAATTGTTGCGGGGATGGATGCTTAATGAGCAATTAAAACGATTCATATATACAATTTTTTGAGTTATCGAAGGATAATGAAAGGTAAATTTTGCATACCTTAAGCGAAAGCGCAAGCTATGTTCTACTATCGCCTAAAAATTAAGATTCCAACGTTTTATCGAATAAAATCGTATCTAGCAATCATATTATACATATAAATGATATAAAAAGCACATTGTTAGAAAGATAAATGATTGTTGAACTTATTAATATTTTCTTTTTAAATCGATTAATTGCTATTTTTAAATAAAAAAAGGGTTTTAGTGGCTTATGGTGTGGATTTATCATGGCCCCAAGGCTTGTAAACACGATATCTTTTGAAAATATCTTGTTGAACTCAATCTAATTTTTAATCTCTTCATCTATCATGTGGGAACCCACTGAATGTAAATGGCAGTGTAATTTTGTTTTGTTTAGCTATAATTCATTTTTTTCGTCTCCTAAATGGCGAAATTTTCGTTGATTTGGTAGCCTTCTATGTAAATTATTTCTGTAAATGGGGAGCTACCGCCACAGAGTAGTTTAGTTCGGCTTCAGTCGCCGTCGTGAGTGGACATTGTTTCGGTTGTTTGCAGCGGCTCAAAAAGATCGCTGTACAAATACACAATATTCGAATAACCAAATTTCTTAAATACTTGATCTAATAATAATAAGAGATTTTTTTTATTACAATATTTTAAAAGCACAATAAATAATAGTAGTACGTACTAAAAGTAAGTAGTATAATTTTTTTTGTCATGGGTGACATTTTCATAGTTTTCGAGAGTGTTGAAACGGATAGGGTTGTCGAAATGTAAATCTAAGATGGCGGCTGCAATAGATATCAATTTTTTCATCTTGGGTGTCATTTTCAAGGTTTTCGAGGGTGTTAAAGCCGATAGTGCTGTCGAAATGTAAATCCAAGATGGCGGCTGCAATAGGTATCAATTTTTTCGTCATGGGTGTCATTTTCATGGTTTTCGAGAGAGTTGAAGCCGATAGTGCTGTCGAAATGTAAATCCAAGGTGGCGGCTGCAATAGGTATAAATTTTTTCATCATGGGTGTCATTTTCATGGTTTTCGAGGGTGTTGAAGCGGATAGTGCTGTCGAAATGTATTTAAACTACTTTAAAAATTCCGTATAATCATGTTATACGTGATTATCTTCACGCACAATCCCTGACGGGGTAGCCAGAGAGAACAGATCGCCAAGTGTCACGATCCTTACATACCTCTTTCGCTTCTTTCAGATTCATTATCTTCTTCATACATGCACGTCTAGGTATCCGAGTACTCTTGACCCTACCCTCTTCGAGCAATTTGCTCACATGGTCTTCGAAAGTTAGTCTCGGTCTACCTCGACACCTTTTAATATTAACTTTCGCGCTATATATTTTCTTCACCATTCGGTCTTCACTCATTCGCTCTACGTGCCCAAACCACCGAAGCACGCCCTTATCAATTTTTGTGATAAGGTCATCTTTCAAACCTGCCATATTGCGAATCTCTTCGTTTCGCTTTCGGTCGGCCATGGTAACGCCGCACATTTTACGAAGAGATCGCATCTCCACTGCATTCAACTTGCTTTTATGCTTCTTCTGGCATACCCAGGTTTCGCTGCCATATAACAAAGTCGGTACCAACACTGCGTTATGTATTGCAAGGCGTGCACTCTTCACTACGCCTTGCCTTTTGACTAACGCAGTCAGGGCACCATTGACTTTGTTCCCGGCAGCGACACGCCTGTTCACATCTAAATCACATCTTCCATCCCGGCTAAAAGCACTCCCCAAGTATACAATTTCATTTACTTGTTCTAGACATTCCTGATTTACCCATATTTCACACTTCGTTCTCTCTTCGTCCCTTTCAAATACCAGAACCTTAGTTTTATTAGCGTTCAAACGGAGACCTTTAATTTCACATTCCTCTTTCATACACGTGACTAATGCCTGCAGTTCTGCCTCTGATGGTGCAATAAGCACTGCATCATCAGCATACAGCAGACAATTTACTTTAATGTCACCCAATTTCACACCCAAACAGCTATCTTTCAGCTTTTGTAAACAGCTGTCGAGATACAGTATGAACAGCCAGGAAGACATGACACAACCCTGTTTTACGCCCGTTTGGACGCTAAACATGGGTGACAGGTCATGCCCTACCTGCACACAGGCTTTACAGTCACAGTAAAGAGACTGCACAGCCCTTAGCAATCACCATCCACACCATACCCCGGCAACAGTTCCCACATTTTCTTCCTTACAACCTTATCAAATGCTTTCTCAAGATCCACAAAAGCACAGAAAATCTTCTGGTTAGCAGCCAGAAGCTTTTCCGTGATCATGCGGAGAGAAAACATTTGATCCGTGCATCCTCTTCCAGGTCTAAATCCGCATTGTGCCTCCCATAGAAATCTTTCCGATATCTCTTGCATCCTACGTGTCAAAACCTTCGAGTAAACTTTACTTGCTAAACTGGTCAAGCTGATCGCCCGATAACACCCGCAGTCAAAATGTGAACCTTTACCTTTATATAAAGGCACAATGACTGCGGATCGCCAATCATCCGGGACATCCCCCGTCCGCCAGCACAAATTGCACAGCAGATGAAAGCTGTCCCAGACGCGAGGCCCACCATACTTGACCATTTCAGCAGTAACTCTGTCTAGTCCCGCAGCCTTACCACATTTCAAACTTCGAATCGCATGTTCAATCTCTTTCATACTGATGACCTCAGTGTCATCGAGGTCCGGGTCTGGCGTACCAGTCACGGCGTCATCCCCGGATCCCTCACTAAGATCATCACACGCATACATTTCTCTATAAAATTCGCTCCATCGCTGCATGACGTTCGATTTTTCTGAGAGGACGTCATTAGTTCTCGAAAGCACTTTGTTCATTCTTAAGGCCGTCGCACCACTTCGGGTCCTTCCAACCTCTTTCCAGAAGAGTTTGGAGTTCTCCTTAAAGTTGTGCGACAACCTTTCGTCCGCTTCCATTCTACACCTTTCACGCACTTCCTCAATCAATGCTTTCGTGTAAACTTTCTGCAGCCTATATGTTTCTTTCATCTTCTCTCTCATATCCTTATCATTACTAGAGGCCAAGTAGTCTAACCATGCTTTCTTCTTCTTCTTTACAGCTTCTTTCACTTCATCATTCCACCATGAATCTCTTCTTTTACTACTGCCTCTTTTTATTGTTCCACACACTTCTTCCGCTGCACTTACCATTCCATCCCTAAGGTTCTGCCATGTTCTTTCTACACATTCGTTTCTGCCATCGATGGTGTCAAGCTTTTCGGCTACCCTCGCATGATATTTGTCCCTAGTATCCGCTTCCTGAAGCTTCCAGCTTCGGATGCGACAGACCGACTGTGGTTCTGTCACTGCCATCCGGTAGCGCCAACCCGCGAATAGACCCCTAAATCTAGTAATCACTAGATAGTGATCCGTTCCCAGGTCAGCACCCCTGAACACTCGCGTATCCATAACCTGTTTTCGCAGTCGGTCATCCACCAGGAACAAATCGATCATACTTCTCTCATTCTTTCTTTCTCTAGTATACATATGGATTTTCTTGTGATTAAACATAGTGTTTGTCACAAGAAGACCCTTTTCCTTGCATACCGCCAGTATAAGCTTGCCAGCATCGTTAACCCTTTTATCGCCAAACTTTCCAAGTACCGACTCGTACCCTGGTCGAGCGGTACCAACCCATCCATTCAAATCACCACATACAACAATTCTTTCGTTTCCCCTAGCCAAATCTAGAACTTCTCTTACATTCTCCCAAAACTCCTCCAGCTCAGCCCTGGACGACGAAGCTACTGGCGCATAAACAGCCAAAAGGAATAACTTCGTCAGTCCCAATTTAAAGCGAACCCAGAGAAGTCTTGAGTTCACAAACTTATATTCATATACGTAATTTTTTTAATGCGCTTAAGGTATGCCCAATTGGATTTACCAATTTTTAATATTTTTTTTGTTACATAGGTACTTATAGCGAAAAAATAATTAAGTAATAATTTAACTACAGATGTAATACCTAAGTACCTTATTATAAAACTTAGTTGAAATTTGCTTAACTACCCAAGTACCTACTTACATACCTTTACTCGTCTTTGTAATTAAAATATTTTAAGTTATAATAGCACAAAATACTGAAATTAAAACTTTGTTTACAAGATTTTCAACTAAGTAGATTACGATCATATTTCTGTTAGGAATCGTATTTCCGGCTTATTTGTTGTTTACGTTATCTACCTATACGAACCAAGCATCGCGATTCCCGACGAATGGCCTTGCAAGTTGCATGCGTTGGGCATCACAGAACTCACATATTAGATCATATGATCGATTATAGTCAGCACAGGTACTTTACCTAAGTAACTTTCCATTTCACAATGTTTTTTACTCTTTATTAACAGCCCTTAGCAACCACCGAAAGTCCGTTGTGACGTAGAAAGGAGATAAGATGCAAAGTAATACGGACATTCGCGCGCAGCGATAAAGTTTTATTTAGCTTGCGTGCGCGATTTATCTGATTAATAATAACTATGTAGGCTATTAAAACGTCGGCAAGCAGTGAACATCAAAAGAGTGCAACTTCTGTACGTAGTACTATTATTTATTCTGTGCTCTTATTCAGTAATATTTTACATTACCACTGGTTCGGAAAAAACCTCTGTCCTAAGAAGAATAAGCAAGAAACACAGCGGGACTTTAAAAAAAAAGTAAAGTAAATTATACAATATAAGAGGTTGTACTATCTATTTACAAAATTTATTTTAGAAACATCTTGGAAGAGACTACCTCATTCCCAGGAGTTATTATCAACCATGTTTTTTTTTTGTTTTTTTTTTATAGGAGAGGGGGCAAACGAGCATGCGGCTCACCTGATGGTAAGTGACTACCGCCGCCCATGAACAACTGCAACACCAGGGGAATCGCAGATGCGTTGCCGGCCTTTTAAAAAGGAGTACGCTCTTTTCTTGAAGGTCCCTAAGTCGTATCGGTCCGGAAAAATCGCTGATGGTAATCGATTCCACAAGGAGGTCGTGCGAGGAAGAAAACATCTTCTAAATCGCACAGTGGTGGACTGCCAATCATCCAGATGGTGTGGATGGTATCGGGAGTTCTGCCGCGATGTGCGTTCGTGAAATTTGGCGGCTGGGATTAATCCGAACAATTCCTCAGAGCACTCCCCATGGTAGATGCGAAAGAAAATGCAAAGGGATGCAACATCTCTTCGCAGTGCCAATGAATCGAGCCGATCGGAAAGGGCTCGGTCGTCGACAATTCGAGCCGCTCTGCGTTGGATGCGGTCAAGTGGAAGGAGCTGGCACTGGGGGGCCCCTGCCCAGAGATGGGAACAGTATTCCATGTGAGGCCGAACTTGCGCCTTGTAAAGTAGCAGGCGGTGTGCCGGCATGAAATACTGTCCCGCTCTGCTGAGCACGCCAAGCTTTTTAGAGGCCAATTTGGCCTTCCCTTCCAAGTGACCACGAAACTGCACGTTACTCGATATGTCGACTCCGAGGATACCGATACTGGCTGAGGCAAGAAGGGGAGTGCCTTGAAACTGAGGAGATACGACAAAGGGGTTCTTTTTAGCGGTAAACGCGCAAACTTGTGTCTTCTGAGGATTAAATTAGACTAGATTTAGTCGCCCCCAATCCGAGACTTTGTTCAGCAAAGACTCGACTTCAGACACAAGTTTGTTCCGGTACTCAGCGACGTTTTCCCGAGAAATATTGGCACGGCCGGTGTATAGAGCATCACCAGTGCTGTCATCCGCATAGCAATGAATGTTACCAGTTAGCAACATATCATTGATATGCAGAAGAAACAGCGTTGGTGATAGCACACAGCCTTGTGGAACACCAGCGTTAATAGGCTTGTAGTCGGAGCATGCACCGTCTACAACGACCTTGATGCTCCGATCTGCAAGAAAGCTGTTGATCCAATTGCACAATTTCTCGGGAAGCCCATAGGAAGGGAGCTTCGAAAGAAGCGCTTTGTTTCAAACCCGATCGAAGGCCTTCGCAATGTCCAGACTAACGGCCAACGCCTTCCCCTTGGACTCTACTGCCTCCGCCCATCTATGGGTCAGGTAGACCAGAAGATCACCAGCTGATCGACCCCGACGAAAACCGTATTGGCGGACACTAATCAGCTGGTGATCCTCAAGGTACCGGATGAGCTGGCAGTTAATAATGGATTCCATTATTTTGGAGAACAAGGAGGTGATCGCGATAGGCCTATAGTTGGATGGGTCTGAGCGGTCGCCTTTTTTAGGGATCGGGTGGACAAAAGCTGTCTTCCATGAATTCGGGACTACGCCTTGGGAGTAGGAGTACCGGAAAAGACGCGTTAGGACCGGTGCCAACTCCGGAGCACACGTCCTCAGCACAATTGAGGGGATTCCGTCAGGCCCACTCGACTTCTGGATGTCCAGGGAGAGCAGTGCTTTGCGAATCGAGCGCTGTGAGAACAGCACATCCGGCATGGAGCACTCACACCGCGGGATGGTCGGCGGTGTTTTCCCCCCGTCATCAAGAGTCGAGTTGGACGCAAAAAGGGAGCCTAAAAGGTCGGCTTTGTCTTTTGCGTCATGGGCCAGTGAGTCATCCTCCCTGTGCAGAGATGGTAGTGATGGCTTACAGAAATTCCCTTGGACAGCCTTGGCGAGAGACCAGAATGCACGGGTTCCCGAAGGAAGGCGTACTAGTTTCTCGCCAATTCTGCCTATGTGCTCTGACTTTGCCTTGGCAATAACTCTTTTGAAGGACCTGGAGGCGAAGTTATACTTCTTTTTAAGTGTGCTGGTATTTACATCCCGAGTCGCCGAAGCCGCAGCCCAGGCTTGATAACACTCCTGCTTACTGCGTAATGCAGTCTTACAGGAGCGACCAAACCAAGGCTGAGATCTGCCTCCGATGGGTACCACAGATGATGGAATAAATAGTTCCATTCCCTGTAGCACCACATCAGTGACAGAGTCAGCAACAGCGCTGTGATCATCCGGCGAGAAGCAAACCCGCCCCCATGGGTAGGATGCAAAGAAGGACCGCATTCCGTCCCAATCCGCCGACCTGTAATGCCAAACACGGCGGCAACCTGCAGAACGCAACCGCGAAGGGAGCGTGAGTGGCACCACACTCCGGATCAGACAATGGTCCGAAGAGCCGAGAGGGGCATCGACGGAAACCTGATATCCGTCCGGATGAGAGGTCAGCAGAAGGTCCAACAGGGAAGGTGTATGATCCTCCACATCTGGAATCCGCGTAGGCGAAGTAACCAGTTGTGTCAGACCATATGCCAAGGCAAAGTCATAAACAGATCTCCCCGCATGATCGGTTAGACGTGAACCGAGCCATTCGGCATGGTGGGCGTTAAAATCGCCAAGGATCACGATCTCTGCGGATGGGATCTGTTGTAGCAAGAAATCTGTAGCCATTTGGACGTGGTCGATGAGTCGGTCTGTTTCGGCATTACCGCTATGGGACCTATAGAGGCACCCGTAGACGCGCGGATGGTCGTCGCTGTCTACGCGTAGCCAAAGAATGGACAGGTCCGAACCTTCAAGACTGCCGAGGCGTCGAGAACAGATGTCCTCTCTGACATACACGCAAACTCCAGCCCGAGGCACAAAGGAATGCTCCAATTTGTACCCCGGGCAGGAGAGATACGAAATATCAGCCGGAGAGGAAACCTGCGTCTCGGTCAGAAAGAGCAAGGCCGGCTTCGCCGTCTCGAGATGGTAGTGGACGGCGTTTAGGTTAGAGTGAAGTCCCCTGATGTTGCAGAAATTCACGGATAGCGTGGCAGGGGTCGCCTTGGTGTTCTTGCTCAGTTTGCCCCTAGCAGTAATGCTTTTGAGCGGAATTTTGCCCCCCCCCCCCCAGAATACGCGGGGCAGCCTGAGCACCCACGCTCAGGATCGGAAAAACATGGTCGTGGATGCTTAGCGAGGGATTCTCCAGGGGTGCTGGTACCCTCCTGGGGTAGTTCTTCGTGTAATTCTGCTACCATGTTGATGGGGGGGGGGGGGGGGGGGGAATTGGGCCTCCGGCCACCTGCACTCACCAGACGAAACGCAGAAGCAAAGCTTCTACTTCACGCCGGTATTCTGTGAGGTCGTGGTACCAACCCGGCTCGAGCCGGCCCATACATGCAACAGCAAAAACTGCTGCGTGGCTCTACCACCTACCTCTACCTCTACTCTCTACCTCTGTATTCATTTATATTATAATAACCCTTTTCATAGTTTTTGTTTAAAAAAATATTTCAACCTGATAACAGAACATTATTATATAATATACATATTAACGTGGTAGAGCCATGCTGCAGCTATATAAGTAGTATAGTTGTAGCACGAATGGATCGGCTCGGGGAAGGACCATGCTCTCACAGAATACCAGCTTCAAATAACAGCTTAACACTGCTATGTTTCGTATGATGAGTGTATGGAACTGGAGACCCTTTTTACTGGAAAAGAGGCATTCCATCTTAGTCCTCTTGGGTGACAACGCATCTGCATTTTGATTCGCAAACGAGGATAAACGTAGATGTCTATGGGCCACAGCAACCACTTACCATCAGGTGGACTGTGTGCTCGTTTGTCACCCTATCCTATAAAAAAAAACAGTTGTTTTGCTCATGTACATGTTTGTCATGCATGTTGTACACCTCAAAATATGTAAGAAAAATAAAATTACCTAGATTGAACTCATCTGAAATAGCACTGGATGTTAAGTCTTCTGGTTCTTGTATTAGGAACAGGTATCTAGTCATATTGGTAAATTTTGTCAGCAAATCTTTTGGTGGTAAAGAATTTTCAGAAGAAGTAAAAGGCCATTTAAGTAATTTTAAAACATCTTCATAGTGCCTAAAAATAATAGACATTTATTAGGTTATCTGTGATAAGGCGCTTAAGTAGTTTAGAGGCTAGGTGCTTGAATTTCATAGTACGTAAAAAATATGTGTTAAATACATCCAAGCACTAAAATTTATTAGAAAGTGGTAATTTAGCACATGGTTACAAACAAGGAAAACATTGTGACAAAATCTACATATTTTAGAAATTATGTAAGTTTCAAGAACACGTTGCGAAGACAGCAACAAACACTGTAGCAATGCTGCTCTTACTGCTCCTAAAAATCTCCTCAGAGATGAAAAGAGCTCCATGCCCAACAGCAGGGCATACATAGGCTGTTACTTTGTTTTTGAAATTTTTTTCTTTTAATTTATAAAAAGCTGAATATTTTTCTTCTATTATAGTGGTGTTTTACATGCATAAGTTAGACAAACAACCAGACCTAGTTTAGTTTAGTTTAGCTTACAACGGGTGTTTTCCACAACTCCACATCTAAGCACTTATATTGCGTGTGGGCGGGAATATTGATTATTCAAGCCATGAAATCTCCCCGAAGAAGTTTAACAGACCTTTGATGTTACGAGCAAATTCAGGGAGTGATCCCGAGGTGCCAAGATGTTTAGCCCTATATATAGCGACATCCGTAAATGCCAGCAAAAAGAAGGCCGCTGTTTCCTCCTCCCCCATACATGACCTGCACAGGGGACTATCTGTAACACCTAGAGAATTATCAGTACTTCATCCAATCCTTACTCTGTGTATAATTAGAATCTGTGGCACCTAATGCCAAAGCTAAACGTTTAGCCACCATGCTAGCAAACCATCAAATAAACTGCAATAATCTGATTGAGCATACCAGTAATAAATACAAACAAAAAAGGGAAAACTAAACTAAACAGTAATAAACACACATAATCCACTTGATGGAAAGTATGACGTAACTAAAACCAGGGCTCGGAAACCGGTTGAAATTCTAAACCGGTTTAGGTCATTGACCACAAAACCGGTTTTTGCGGAATACCGGTTTTTCACAAATTTCGGTTTAGGTAGTAAGAATTAACCGGTTAAAACCAAGTTTTGTAATATCCCCCTCTCCCTTACCCCGCTTGCACCCATCATTGTACGGCTGCCACAGTTTAATTCCCGAGGTTTTTAGACACATGCACGATATATTCATTGCATCAACGCGACTGCCTTGTGACGTAACTCCCTCATATTTTTTCATCTTTCCGCAACGATCGTATTATAAATAACAGATGTAAGTTCTGTTTCAATTAATTATGCGTTATCTTCACTTTAAAATTAAGTTTTGATATCAAGTTTAATTTGACGTTATATATTTAAATTGACTTTAATTATATTTAACGTATTCTATTAAAATTACGCTAGCATCTTTATTTCAATGTCATTAGTTTTAGTAATATATCGCAATAAATGATGAACTTTCTTAACAGAACACAATATTTTTAAAAGTTTATGAAATTATATGTTATAGTATTTTTGTTCTTTTTAGGACTAAAGTGAGGCAGATTAACAGATTTTTTTTTAATTCTGAAGCTCGTAATTACGACCAACCTCTATCTCAGTCTTTGCAAAATTAATAATGACCACTTCTGAGGTGTAAAGTTTAACTAGAAGTCATGTCTAAACACGACAAAAAATTGTTTGTTATGTTCAGAGAATTCTAACAGAAGAAATTACCATTTTTCACATCTCATTAAAGCGAAATTGGAGCAAATCTTATCATGTTGTGTACGTGCAAGATGCTACTAAAAATATTAGTTTTTCTAAATAGAGTGCAAGGTAACCACATAGATGAAATTAAATTAACTGATACTGAAATTAATAAAGAAAAATAATTTGAATCTAACAAATCATTATGATTAAATTCGGCTATACTTTGCTGTCGACTGTAACCAAATACATACACTAAAAAATCCTGTCTTTTATTTAAAGTAATTATTAATAACTCTCAATTAACTACATCATCACAGATATATCTACGAACATGTATTGAATTATAAAAGCGAATTATTAAAAGTGCAGCCAAGTTTTCTAACGCCTCAAGATCAAAATAATATAGTAATCACTTTCGAATTTTTTACAAACTTTCATACTTTATCATGAAATTATATAATTTTGTCTGTTTGTATGTGGTTACTAGCGTGACTGTGAATCATGATTTGGTCCTGGGTTTAAATCGTGTCCCAGGTCGTGCCAAGTACCGTTATTGGATTAATTTGGGTATAATGAGTGCTCTAGAAACCACCCTGATAGTCGTATTCAGCCCTCAATCAAGCACTTAGATTTTTGGGTTTTCTCGTCGTACGTTTGGTTATAGAAAAGGGGGCAAACGAGCATGCGGGTCATGTGATGGTAAGTGACTACTGCCACCCATAAACAACCGCCACACCAGGGGAATTGCAGGTGCGTTGCCAGCCTTTAAGAAAGGAGTGAGCTCTTTTCTTGAAGGTCCCTAAGTCGTATCGGTCCGGAAAAATCGCCGGTGGTTAACAATTCCACAGAGAAGTTGTACTAGGAAGAAAACTCCTAGTAAAACGCACAGTGGTGGCCCGTCAAACATACAGATGGTGAGGATGGTATCGTGAATTTTGACGCGATGTGCGTTCGTGAAATTTGGCGGCTGGAATTAAACCGAACAATTCCTCAGAGCACTCACTTGTTCTATCACCGGGAGGACCATCTGTCCCAAGGAGGTGTCGGATTTATCGTCCACAAGTCTCTCGTTAACAACGTTGTAAAGATTGAGGGTGTGTCGACGAGAGTTGCGTAACTTATACTCAGAATCACCAAACGTTATTCGCTGAAGGTCATACAGGTTTACGCACCAACCTCGGCACACCCCGATCAGGAGGTGGAGGAAATGTATGAGGATATCTCTAGAGCCATGCAATCCTCCAAAACCCAATATACAGTGTTAATGGGAGACTTCAATGCAAAACTAGGCAAAAGAGAGAACGGTGAGCTGAAAGTAGGGAAATTTGGAATAGGGCAACGGAACCCAAGGGGCCAGCAGCTGGCCGATTTCATGGAGAAAGAGGGACTCTTTATGATGAACTCTTTCTTACAGAAGCGGCCTCACAGGCCCCACCGGTCCCGACGGTTCGACAAAAAATGAGATTGACTTCATTATGACGACCAGACGACAACTGTTTAGTGATGTCTCCGTGATCGCGAGGGTGAAAACTGGTAGCGATCACCGAATGATTAGAAGCACACTGAACCTAAACGTTAAGTTGGAGAGGTCTCGTCTAATGAAGTCAACGCTCCGTCCCCCTCGTGCTCTGTTCCAAAGTCCCGAAACCTTTCAGCTCGAGTTACAAAACCGTTTTCAGTGCCTAGAAGACTGCAATGAATTGGACGATATGAATGACAAGCTCGTGGAATCTGTCCATGCGGTTGGAGCTAAGTTCTTCAAGCGCCCGCCGCAGAAGAACACAAAAACTCTCCGATCACACTCTTAATCTCATGGCTGTTAGACGGGAGATGAAGCTACACTCTTCAACAGATTTGACAGCATACAGGCAACTGAACAGACAGATCTTCAAATGCATGCGGCGGGACTTACGCAACTTCAATACAGCTTGTATTGAAGAAGCGATCGAGCGGAACCAAGGCTCCAAAGTATTTGCCAGAGATCTGTCTGCCAGAAAGAGCCAACTGTCAAAGCTGAAGACCGAGTGTGGCAGCATCGTTTCCGGGGCACCTGAGATTTTGAGTGAGATTGAGAGGTTCTATGGGCAGCTGTACACGTCATCGTTGGAGCCACACGCAAGTGTGAGTAACAATCCAAGAGCGAGTCTTATCCGACACTATTCCGAAGATATCCCGGACGTCAGTCTGAGCGAGATTAGAATGGTTCTACAGCTCCTTAAAAACAGCAAGGCCCCAGGCGAGGATGGAATTACAGCGGAGCTTCTGAAAGCGGGTGGAAAACCGGTACTTGAAGTCCTTCAGAAGCTCTTTAATTCCGTCCTCCATGGTGGCATTACACCGGAGGCTTGGAGCGGAAGTGCGGTGGTCTTGTTGTTTAAGAAAGGTGACAACGCTCTCTTGAAGAACCACAGACCGATTTCGCGGCTCAGAAGCCGCGTCTACGTGCTGTTTTCGAGAGTCATTACGAATCGTCTCGCGCGCATACTTGATGACTTCCAGCCTCCCGAACAAGCCGGTCTCCAAAAGCGCTTTAGCACCATAGACCACATACATACCCTTCGGCAAATTGTACAGAAGTCCGAAAAGTACAATTTGCCACTATGTCTGGCGTATGTGGACTATAAGAAAGCCTTTGATTCCGTTGAAATTTGGGCGGTGCTGCAGTCCCTTCAGTGGTGCCAAGTTGACTGTTGGTATATCGAAGTGCTGAAGTGTTAGTACAGTAGCTATCCGAGTACAGAACCAGAGTACGAAACCTATCCAACTGCAGAGAGGTGTAAGACAGGGTGACGTTATATCCCCGAAACTCTTCACCTCTGCATTGGAAGACGTTTTCAAGCTACTGGACTGGAAAGGATGCGGTATCAACATCAATGGCGAGTACATCACTCACCTTCGATTTGCCGACGATATAGTCCTTATGGCAGAATCGCTGGAGGACCTAAGCATTATGCTCAATGACCTCAATAGTGCTTCCCAACGGATAGGTCTTAAGATCAACATGGACAAAACAAAAATCATGTTTAACGTCCATGTCACACCTATGCCGGTAGTTGTTGGGAGCACTAAGCTCGAAGTTGTTGACGAGTATGTTTACCTGGGACAAATAGTCCGACTAGGTAAGTCCAACTTCGACCGAGAGGTCAATTGACGGATTCAACTCGGCTGGGCAGCGTTCGGGAAACTACGACACGTCTTCTCGTTAGACATATCTCAAAACCTAAAAACGAAATTGTACAACCAGTGCGTGTTGCCAGTGGTGACTTTCGGATCTGAGACGTGGTCCTTCACTGCTGGCCGTATGAGGAAGCTCAAGGTCGCTCAGCGAGCTATGGAGAGGGCTATGCTCGGAGTGCCTCTGCTTGATAAACTTAGAAATGAGGATATCCGCAGTAGAACCAGAGTAACCGACATAGCCCAACGGATTAGTAAGCTGTAGTGGCAGTGAGCTGGCCGTATAGCTCGAAGAACCGACAAACGATGGGGAGAAAGGTTCTCGAGTGGCAGCCTCGTACCGGTAGGCGAAGTGTAGGGCGACCCCCCACTAGATGGTGTGACGACCTGGTGAGACATGTAGGAAGTCGATGGATGGAGGTGGCTCAGGACCGTGCTTTGTGGCATTCCTTGGGGGAGGCCTATGTTCAGCAGTGGACTTGTGAAGGGCTGTAATGGTGATGATGATGACATGTGAAGTTCGCTAACAAACATTGGGGTAGCGCGGCGGACATTTACTTGCCCTAAAACCCTCTCAGAAATAAGAGGAGGCTTGTGCCCAGCAGTGGGACGTATAAAGGCTGCAACTTTACTTTACTTTTTCTGGTACTCGAAGACGTTTCCCGAGAAATATGGCACGGCCGGTGTATATTGCATCACTAGTGCTGTCGTTGTTACCAGTTTGCAAAATATCATTGATATGCAGTAGAAACAGCGTTGGTGATAGCACGCAGCCTTGTGGAACGCCAGCATTAATAGGCTTGTAATCAGAGCATGCACCGTCTACTACGACCTTCATGCTCCGATCAGCAAGGAAACTGGTGATCCAATTGCACAATTTCTCGAGAAGCCTATAGGAAGGGAGCTTCGAAAGAAGCGCTTTGTGCCAAATCCGATCGAAGGCATTCGCAATGTCCAAACTAACGGCCAATGCCTACCCCTTAGACTCTACTGCCTCCGCCCATCTATGAGTTAGATAGACCAGAATATCACCAACTGATGAACCCCGACGAAAACTGTTTATAATGGATTCCATTATTTTGGAGAACAAGGAGGTGTTGGTGATAGGCCTGTAGTTTGACGGGTCTAAGTGGTCGCCTTTTTTAGGGATCGGGTGAACCAAAGCTGTCTTCCATGAATTTGGGATAACGCCTTAGGAGTAGAAGTACCGGAAAAGACGCGTTAAAACAGGTTTCTACTTCGGAGCACACGTCTTCAGCACAATGGAAGGGAACCGAGTGCTGTGTAAGCCGCATATCTGGCATGGAGCACTCAAACCGCGGGATGGTCGGCGGTGTATTCCTCCGTCATCGAGAGTCGAGTTGCACGCAAAAAGAGAGATTAACAGATCGGCTTTCTCCTTTGCGGCATGGAATCAGTGAGTCGCTCTCTCTTTGCAGAGAGGGCTGACAGAAGTTCCCTTGGACAGCCTTAGCAAGAGACCAGAATGAACGGGTTACCGAAGGAAGGC
The DNA here is from genome assembly GCA_963668995.1 of Parnassius mnemosyne. Taxonomy (NCBI): domain Eukaryota; kingdom Metazoa; phylum Arthropoda; class Insecta; order Lepidoptera; family Papilionidae; genus Parnassius; species Parnassius mnemosyne. Next base: position 26,387,245 of record CAVLGL010000093.1, on the reverse strand, counting down.
GAACTAGCCTCTCACCAACTACGCCGATGTGCTCTGACCTTGCCTTGGCAATTAATTTTGAAGAACCTGGAGGCGGAATTATACTTCTTTTGAAGAGCGCTGATGTTTACATCTCGATACATCAACGTCTCGGAATGTAAAGATGTCGTCAGCCCCCGATGGGAACCACAGAAGATGGAATAAAAAGTTCCATATCCTCAAGTACCATATCAGTGACAGAACCAGCAACATTGCTGGGATTGTCCAGCGGGAAGCAAATTCGCCCTCAAGGGTAGAATGCAAAATTAAGACCGCATCCTTTCCCAATCGGCCGATATATAGTGCCAAACACGGCGGCTGCCTGCAGAATGCAACCGCGAAGATAGTGTGAGTGACACCACCCTTCGGACAAGACAATGGCCCTAGGAGCCGTGAGGGGTGTCAACGGAAACCTGATATCCGTCCGGATAAGAGGTCAGCAGAAGTTCCAACAGGGAAGGCGCATGATCCTCCACATCTGGAATCCGCGTAGGCGCGTAGGTAGTAACCAGCTGTGCAACCATATGCCAAGGCAAAGTCATAAACAAATTTCCCCACATGATCGGTTAAATGTGAACCGAGCCATTCGGCGTGATGGTCGTTAAAATCGCCAAGGATCACGATCTCTGAGGATACCCCCCTACCCCCCCACTCCCCTGTATACCAGAATACGCGGGGCAGCTTGAGCACACATGCTCAGGAACAGTAGGGTAGCTTGGGCGTGGGTGCTCAGCGAAGGATTCTCCGTCACCAGGATTCTGGTACCCTCCTGGGGTAGTTTTTTATTTGATGCCGCTACCATACTTTAAGGGGGGATTGGGCCTCCGACCACCCACACCTACCAAGCGAAACGCAGAAGTAAATTTCTACTTCACGCTGGTATTCTGTGAGGTTGTGGTACTACCCTGGTTCGAGCTGGCCCATCCATGCGATAGCAAAAGCTGCCGCGTGGCTCTATCTACTACTACTGTTAAAACGTAAACATGGAATGAATTCTATTTACTTTTTTTCAGCCCATCATAAATAAACAACCGATACACAAGAATAAATTATTTTCTTCATTATGAGACACGTCCAGTCTTAACGAATAAACCAAACACAATAACTGCCTTTCTTTCTTCAAAACTTCTCCAATACTTTCCAGTTTTTCGTAAACGCCAAACTCCCACTACACACCCTGATCGCGACTAAAACAATGTATCGCTTGAAGGCAGATAATTGATGTGTGCCCGCATGCGGCGATGCCGCATAAGCACCTCGCAACGTGAATCTACCTGTCCTATTCATAACTGCATTTACGTTTTACGGAATTAACCGTTTAATTTGGGTGTCGAAACCGTTAAGTAACCGGTAACCTTTATCGTGTAGGTTTAATAAAAACTGGTTAATTTTTTAACCGGTAATTGAAGGAGCGATAAATTTACCGGTAATTAATCGAAATTAACCGCTCTTTTTAAACCGGTTCCGAGCCCTGACTAAAACACCCTTGCTACTGGTTTGATGTTTATTCCCTTTTGTTATAATTAGTACAACTTTCCATTGACTCCCGTCGAGTTGAGGGTTGATACGTATTTTTACAGAAAAGTTACACTATTATAAGCACACACAAAAAGTTACAACATGCGGAAGCGCATAATTTTTGAGAAAAATATTATTGAAAATCAATTATTCTTGCATTGTTTATATCTAATCCTACTATAAAACTGACGCCATTTTTTATTGTTATTGTTAATAGGGATGTCGATTCTTTCCGAAAAATATCGATTTTTTAAATAGATTCGAATGGTAAGCTGATGTATCGATTCCCAAAAAATCGATTTCTAAAATATCTATATTTTTTTTTACAGAAATCCTTCTGAATCAGTCCTCTATATTTTATGATGAAGGGGATTTTTTTCTCATAAAATGGAATTATATTTACATTATAAATGCAAACATAAAAAAATATAGATATTTTAGAAATCGATTTTTTGTGAATCGATACATCAGCTTACGATTTGAATCGATTTAAAAATCAACCTTTTTCGGAAAGAATTGACATCTCTACTGACGAGAATGACATTACAAAATGACGTCAGTTTTATGGTAGGACTAGATATAAACAATGCAAGAATAATTGATTTTCAATAATATTTTTTTTTTCAAAAATTACGCGTTTCCGCATGTTGTAACTTTGTGTGTGTGCTTATAATAGTGAAACTTTTCTGTAAAAATATGTATCAACCCCCAACTCGACGGGAGTCAATGGAAAGCTAAGCCTTATAATTTACTAATAAATCAATAATATATTTATAAAAACTGACTAAAAGCATTTACTGATTATGCTAAAAACAACTTACTTGGTGAGACCATCCTTCAAAATATTATGCCAATAATGTGTATATTCTTTCACATAAGCAGCTTGATGTCCTTTACTATACTGACTGCACATAACTTTTAACTCTCCGTAAAGTTGAACTAATTGCTCATCATCAGTACATTGCTTCATCTGGGAGCTATTGTATTAGCAAAACAGGCGATAAAAAGTTAAACCTTAATAACACTTTAAAAATATAGTTATATTTAATTTCTTAAATACAGATGATAACATTATTTAAACATATAATAAATACTTGATACCTCAATTCATCAATTTTTTCAAAAGACTTCAAGTACAGTAACACTCCTTCTAGTCTGCTGATAGCAGAAAATCTTTTATCAAGTTCTGTTCTCAAAGGTTTGGTTCTATTTAGAAAATCTTCAACTTTCAACTTTAACTGTTCACTTTTAATTTTGAGATTTTGAATTTGTTTGGAATTATGTTCCGCCTTTTTAAGGGTTGATGACAGTTTGGTTGGAACTTCGTCATTTGCTACATTTAACTGTAAGTAATATCAAAAAGTAAAATAATATGAAGTAATATTAGGAAATTAATACTGAAATTTTGAACTTGTAGTATATGTAACAGTAGTAAAGTATTTATTAAACATTTCATTAACACGTACACTACTTTGAAGATGTTTCTTCTTTCGGATTAATTCTCCTTCAACATCAATTGCATCTGCTAAATTATTAATATCACTCCCAATCTTAATATTAAGATTGTTGATAATATCGATTTTATCTTCATCTGTTAATTTGGACTTCATAATGAAATGTTTTAAATCACGCGGTGGGAAATTAAATTATAGAAAATTATAGAAAAAAATTCATAGTGTATGTAAGTAAATAAAACATTTTTGATTTTTTTGGTTTCTGATTTCTGGTCCGTGGTCAATCAAAGTCAACGTCAACGATCAAGATCAACGTCGAAATTCTTACAGTTTTAAATTATTTAAAGACACAGGGATCACGCCCACACAGTCTTATGTGACGTGTATTTTAAAGCGATATTCAAATTTTATAAAATGAAATATATTATATAAGAGTTTCTGATCGACCTTTTTATATGCTGGTACGTTTTTCGTAAAATAAGGGTGACATACGAGAACAAATTTCACCTGCTGGTAGGTGAATGCTGTGACCCATAGAAATCTATATCTATTTGTAGTTATAAATCAAAATGGAAATGTGGACTAAGATGGAATGCCATGTTTCCAGTGAAAAGGGGTTTACGATTACGATTAATAAAGGGTTATAGAATTACGTGTTATATTCAACGATTTTAATGATTTTTCTTTATGAATATACTACTTCGTACGTACGTAATTTATTACGTATGTACGGAGTACCCGCCAGTCAAGCTTGGCAACTAAGACAAATATCTTATGAGTAAGTATGAGTAAGTATTATCGATAAATCACACGAAATGTAATTTTTTGTCAGTAATATGATTGTTACTTGTAACTTACATATAATTCAGATGTTCCTTTATTTTTCTTGCAATGATTTCTGGTGGTCCCTGAATAATAGTCATACATTCATCCTGAAATACTGGTATTTAAATACTTTGTGGTCTACTAGTACAATATTAGTGCAAATCATTTGAATGTTAAGAAAAAAAAAGATAAAAAAGCTCCAAATGTTGTGTTTTAGTTCTTGAGATATCTGTAAAAATTTAAACTTTTCTGCAACTGACCTTTAAGATATTAAAACGTTAACAGTGTTGATACTTTCTCACAAAGCGCCCTTCGTAAACTAATTAGAAAATTGCCCCAAGAGACCGCTCACAAAATTGTTATCATCATCATTACAGCCTATCACAAGTCCATTGCTGAACATAGGCCTCCCCCAAGGAATGCCACAATGCTCGGTCCTGAGCTACCTGTATCCATCGACTTCCTGCATGTCTTACCAGGTCGTCACTTCATTTAATGGGGGGACGGCCTACACAAAACTGTCAAAACAATCAAAGTTTGTATGCAGTGAATGTTCTGTCTAAAACTGTCAAAACCAATCAAAGTTGATATGTCGTCGCGTCATGTCGCTGCAGTCATGATTTCGAACCCGACTGCAGGCGGCAGCAGCCCGTGTACCAATCTGCTCCGAATGTTCTGTGGGTACTCTATTTATGTAAACAAAATAGGTACTATATACGCACACACACACACACACACACACACACACACACACACACACACACACACACACACACACACACACACACACACACACACACACACACACACACACACACACACACACACACACACACACACACACACACACACACACACACGGTGAAACTCGACCAAATGCGCTATCGATCCACAAGTTACAGGCCCATAAGTCTACTCATTATATTGGGTAAATTATATGAGCGTATCATTCTAAAGCGCCTCCGTCACTTCACTGAAATAAACAGACTCCTCCCGGACTAACAGTTTGGATTTGGAGGCAAACACTCGTGCACTAACCAAATCCATCGCCTAAAAGAATATATTTTGCCTGGCTTTAGTCACCACCCGACAAAAAAAACATTTCAAAACACGGGGGTCCTCTTCTTTTATATCTCAAAGGCATTTAATAAGGTCTGAACTGAACTTAACGGAAAACAAAATGAATGACTGATAAAGAAAATAACAGAATGGTAATTTTTTTAACTGAAGGTTTAAAAAATTACGTCTAGATTTATTTATGTTACATCCATATTGTCAGTTCCTCAGACGAAAATTATTCATAGTGTATGTAGTCATAGGGATTTCATTAAAAAAAACTATGCTTAAGTATTACATTTTTTTATTCATCGTCATCAGATATAATATCATCACTGTCACTGTCACTGTCAGTAACATTTATTTTAAACTTGTCTGAGACACTATCGATCATGTGGTCGAGATTAAACATTTTGTCTTCTTCTTTTATTATGTGAGCCACGCAGCTACTCCATTTTTCGGCAGTCATTTCATTTAGTCCTTCGAAAAGTTTTTTTACATCTTTCATTTTGAAGGTTTTGTTGTTTCTTGCAACATACCCTTTGGCCTGCGCCCAAATCAGCTCAATGGGATTGAGCTCACAATGGTAAGGGGGCAAACGTAAAATAGTTAAAATAGTGACTCCACGCTCCGCTGCCATCTCATCCACGGCATACTTGTCGCAGTGCTCATGTTTGTGCTGCCGTACAATGTCTATAAGAGTAGCTTTTACCATTTGTGCCTCGAATGGGATATTTTTGCTCGCCATCGACTCTTGTATTCTTGGTTTATTCCAGGACGTTGTAGGCAGCGATTCTAACTTTCTGGAGTGATAGGGGGCATTATTCATCACCACTACGGAATTAGGTGTTAGTTTGGGCAAATCCCACTAAAACACTCCTCAAAACACTCAGCATTCATCTTTTGATGGTAATCTTCTTTTCCTTTTTAGCCTCAAGCACAAGTAAGCTATCTTCCACAAATCCTTCTTCCCCGTCTATATGGCTAATAATTAGCCGTTTGCCTTTTTCTGAAGGCCCTTTCAAGCCAGTGGTCAACCCTTCTAAGAATGCCTGCTGGAACGATTGTACAGTCTGGTCAATCAATTGCTTCTTCGGTGTATGGCCTTCGAGAAAATGAAAAACACCAATTACGCATTAAATTCACCGGTGGCATGCAATACCTACACTGTAATAGATAAATAAAACCGAGAAAATTTTAATTACCTTCGTTGATCCAGGTTTCATCTTGGTAATAAATGTACCTTCCTTCCCTGCGATAATCTTTAATTTTATGAAAGTATCGCTGGTGCCTCAAAACAATATCGCGTCTATCTATTAGCACGCTTTTTCTTGATTTTGTGGCGTATTTAAAATTTAAGTGTTTTAAAATTTTCTTCAAGGTACTCCAAGAGAAGTTCGTAAATCTGGGTCATCATTTACAACCTCAAGAATCTGTAATTTAAACAGATTATGGGTAAGAAAGTCTACGCAATAGAAAAAAGTCAAATAGAATCTCAAAAAAACGCTATGCGGGCGTGAGTGTGTAAATATGCAGCTTTGATTTGTATGATAGTGACGCGACAGTCGTCGTTACGCACAATGTATCGTAAAACTTAAGTGTTATATTTTTACAAAGATGTAAAAACATAACACTTAAGTTACCTTTGCAATGGCGGGTGTCTCTTTTGCATAAAAAAATGGTGTACTTTTCGCCTTAAAGCCGCTAAGGTGAAATCGTCTAATTTATTCTTCAAATTATGTTTCGGTCCAAGTTTTTCAGGAGACTTAAATTGCTCGTTTTGTTTGTATTCTTTAAGAAGTGTAAGACACTGAATACTGTGGTCATACCGATTCCCAAAATTTCACCTGTCTTAGAAAGACAACACATTTTTACCGGTACTTCAGTTGATAATACCGAAGCAGTTTCCTGCTCAAATACGTATTTGTAGACATTGCGTACCACAAGTTTTTCGGTAACGCTCAGAGAAGCTCGTGGTCTCTTCTTTTTTGGGGAAAAAGAGCTTTTCCTCGACGTGCTCGGTTGAGGTTCCATATCGTTTGTACGAAATAATATAAAAACACAATAACAAACAACACAAACACAATGTAACAAAAAACTTAACAAGAAACTAAAGAAAAGCAACAGGAGAACAGCGCGTAGAGGAAATATTCGAGCGATCAGACCAGAAGCTAGAATCCAAATGAATGACAAGACAAATGACACACAAAATGGCGACCTACACGGTGGGCGTAGGGTGCGTTCCGAAAGTCAGAGCGCCCCCTCGAGTCACAATAGTGTTAAATTATTATTCTTACTAACAATTTTGTTTTCTGTTTATTTCAATGATATAATATTCGTCAACAAGTTTCACAATGTTTATCAAGATAGGTTAATTTAATTTTAGTTATAATTATCAAGTCATCGTATACTAACTGACTGACTGAATGCATCACTATTACAATGAACCTAGCAACATTATTTCACAAAGTGACATTAGCATCTGTCAGTCAGCTTCGTTAAATTAAAAATACGATTTTAGCTGTTCTAGTATGTAGTACATATTACTTGAATGATTGATCCTGTTTAAAGCAGAAAAAACGGCACAAAACATATTGCAATTGTTTTTGGATAGGCTGTGTGATCTTTGCCTATCGTATTTGGCAAATCGTAACAACAACAAACTTGACAAATTTGAAGTTTGTTGCTTTTATGGAGTGTAGAGTAGAAGGAGGACCATCATGGGACATCTCTATATAAGAAAAGTGTCCCTAAAAACGTGTCCAATAAGGGTGGCGCTGCAGTAGCATAGGATAAATTAAAAAAAAAAGCGCCAAAAGTAATTAATATATTATAAGAATAAGATGGAGAAATAAACAAGGACCGACCAATCCGCTTGGTTTTGTACTACATAAATAGTTGAGATTTTGTATACTGGCATTTTACTAACTACTCTAGTCATGAAATTTTTTAAATATTTGAATTTAGCTGACTTCACTTCGTTCACAACAGCTATTTTCATATCGTAATTTTTCAGAGGCTAGCGCTATTGTGGTAGGTTTTGGAACCTCTATTTTCAGTAAATAGTAGGACACTTTTTCAATTTTCGCCCCTTATAAGATGGTTCTCCTTGTACTCTATACTCCATAGTTGCTTTGTTGATCTGACAAATAAAACATCAATGATTGATTCAATTTCAATCAGGGATTGAAAACGGTTCCAAAATACCGGTACAGGTATTTAGGAGTTTCGGTACCTATACCGGAACAGGAACCAAAACCTAAATTAGAACCTTTATTTTACCGGTTCCTAGCCAAAGCGAAAGCTAGTTAAAACTTTTTTGAGGTGCGGTCGTGTGGAGGAGAGAGGAGTTTGTAAAACATCACTTTTGTATTGGTGGATCTTTTGTTGCATATCAACGCAGCGTTGCTAACTCTACGGATTTTTCCGTAGATCTACGGAATTTTGTCATCATCTACGGAACTACGGAATTTGAAGTTGCAATCTACGGAATTTTTATAAACTTAACAAGGATTTTTTTTATCATGAGTGTGAACTTGCCGGCAATGTCATTCTTTCTCTCTTCTTTTATGTTGTCTGTATTAAATTATATTTAGTAATTAATACTATGCTATCTGTATTAAAATAAAACCATGTTTGCTCACAAATATCAAATTTTTGTGAGGTTAATCGATTTCAAATTTTAATAGCTTAGATATTTTGCATTAAATTACGTTTATTTCGAATTTAGAACACTTCTCGGAAAATACGCAGTTAATATAAGTGCTTATAATTTTTTTGTAAATGATTGAATTATCACTTTTTTCAATCCATGCTGTCCTAATAGTTTTTACAATTATTAAAAAAAATCTGCCGAATAAGTGTTCGCTTTTCCTCGATCTTTTTTTTTCGAATTTCTCAAAATTTTTAGTTGTATAGTTTTTCATTGTTACATAAATGACCCAAGTCTGAAACACCGTAATATATCAAATAAACTAACAAAAACCAGAAAATAAAATCTGTGTTAATAAGTCGTTATAATCAAGTATGTAACGTATTTTTTTAGTATAACTATCCACAAATATTAAAATGTGTGGTTATTTTTTTTATTTTTTACTAAAAATTATTTAAATAAAAGGAAACAGTTAATTTCCATGACAGAAATAATTTTTCCCAAAAAATTAATCTATTCTATGATAAGAACAAAAAATGTCGATCCTCAACGGTACGGATATTTTAAAATAGCATCTACGGAATTCTACGGAATTTTTATACCAATCCACGGATTTGGAGAAATTTGATTAAAGGTTCTCGGAACCGGTATTTAGAAGCGGTACATCGGAACCCAAACCTTAACCGATACCGGAACTGGAACCGTACCGAAAAGAGGAATCTATATAAGAACCTAAATGAAGAACCAGAACCGAAATTGGTACCGGTATTCAATCCCTGATTTCAATGACATTCAATTCAACAATCATAGAAATATTATACCATAGATAAATAGATATGTACCAATATTATACTTCTATGTCGGTGTCAACCTTTGAGCATAGAAAAAACAATCAACAACAATAATAACAATGTACCTACGGGACTGGAAAACAACCTAAAATTAAAATTTTAAAATTTAATAATTACTACTTAATTCATACCGTTTCGTGATTTTATTTATATTGTATACAGATTGCAGGTTTTATACGAAGATGTTGACTTTTTTGACCAAAAACAAAAATGATTTAATTTATTTAGGACTTCTTTTATTCAGTGTATTTATTGGACCGTATTATAGAAATATTAGCTCAATACAAACAAAAAAATGGTTTGGTGCAGTCCTCGGTCTTTCTCTAATAACAGTTGTTTCTGGATATAGCGCCATTCACCCAATTTTATCAGCAATTCTCGGTATAACTGCCATAAAATTAGCTACAGTTAGGTGAGCACCTATTTGTGTTATGGTAATAGTTTTTTTTGCTATTTATTGACTAAAAGTATAAACTTTCATTCTTTTCTATTTCAGATACTGTCATATCGTTTCATTTTTTCTTATTTTTGGTTACTTATTTTTCTTTCGGCTGGCAGATAAATTTGGATTACCACTGTCATCGGGTCAGACAAATTTAATAGAAATGATCATAGTTTTACGAGTTGTTGGAGTTGCATTTGAAATAAATGGATCTTGGATAGCGGTAGGAAAGGCAAAGAAGCAGGATCATGAGGATAAAAATAAAACTGACTCTAAAGGAGTATCGGACAAGGATGATGAATTTCTTGAACTCATTAACCCAAGTTTTACAGATTTGTTTCATTATTCTTTTAACTATGTGGGGTTACTTACAGGTGCTTGGATTTTTTAAAGCAACTAATGTTATTGGTTTTAAGAATATAAAATAAAGTTCAAATAAATTCATTTTAGGTCCATACTACAGATACAGAACATTTGATGATTACTTTCACTTGCCCTTCAGCAAGTATGTTGACTGCACTGGATTTACAATTAACACATTGAAGATAGTTCCATTATATGTCTCTCTTTATCTAGCTTTATCTAATGTTTGGCCTTTAGAGGTAAGTTTCATCATGGTAAAATATTTGTGAAATGAAAATGAAACATATAATAACTATATATTTATCTATTATTATATTTTTGTCTTCAATTGCTTTACAAAGACAATAAGTAGTAGTACATTCAAAAAATGTGATTGTAATCATCAGTACTTTGATACGATCTAGGTCAATTGAACCAATCATTCACGATTGACACATGTCTAGTTGATAGTTTGGACTTCAAACTAAACTTGAGTAGTTTTGGCCTTATGGGCTAGTGCAGAATCTTGTTAAAATACCCAAGACTGCCTTTGTAAAAGCGTCTGAGATAGATCTTTTACAATCCAAAATGAGAAATGTACATCAGTAAGGCCAAAGTATGATACCCCTAAGCAAATCATTACTGATGATGGACAATGGCCGTGTTGCTCCCGGGAAATGTACCCCATGAATGGAGACCCATTTTCAGATATAGAATGTTTGTAAGCTTACTAGCTGTGCCAGGCATACATTACAATGCCTGTTTTGTCAGAAACATTCACAGGTGCACACAACATCTCATCAGTTTTATCACAATTGGATATATTGTATGGGAACATATACAGGGCAAAGAGAAACATTATTATGATATTATACAGATTGTAATATTCTATTGACCGCCATTAAATTCAGTGATAGTTATTATTTTTTATTTATATAATGTTAATATAATTGTATTGTTATGTTGTAGTATGTGCTGTCAGAAGATCATAATAACAGGAGCTTTCTCTATAGAATGCTGTATCCATGGGCACTGTTTGCTGCATTTAGGCAGCGTATTTATTCTGGTATGACATTAGCCGAGAGTGTTTGTACATCAGCTGGTCTTGGAGCTTATCCTGTGCAGGGCAGAAATAGAACTGGCCATGGCCCCACTGTAGGATACTTGCGACTTAAAAAAATGTGAGTACTCTACTATGTTGAGATTATATATTTTAATTGAAAATTCTTTTTACCTAATGCTCATGTCTAATTTTGTTTTATTAACCTATTTATAAAATAATATCATAATCTGCATTTCCTTTCTTTACTAAAAAAGGATGAAAGTAAATTTTCTTTGAGGTGGACAAGACAATATACGTGTTTTTGTTACATCTATGTGTTACCTACACCAAAAATTATTTGGAATACTACTCAAGCTTTTTAACAAGTATGTGTACCTGGGACAAAATGTGTGATTATGTAAAGTCAAACTACGGACAAGAGGTCATGTTGACTGACCTCTTCTAACAAAGCAAAGCAAGTTGCTAAATTTTCATGGGTCACATTCACGAAATTACTTCACATCTTTTCGTCTGGCATACCTCATATCCTTAAAAGTGTGTGATTAGTGCTTGTTGCCAGAGAAGATTTATAAAACTTCAGTTGTGTAGTTTATTGCTGTCTGCATAAAATTCAAAGACACTTAGAAAGCTAGTTAGTGTAGTGAGCTATGTCTGAAATTTCTCTGCATGATAAAATTCTTAAAGGATATCTGCAGAAGAATACAACTAACTGACATAGCTCAGACGGTGAAGTAGCAATGCACTGGCCATATCGCTTTAAGAACTGGTAACCAATGGAAAAAATCATTCTCGAGTTGCAGTCTTTAACCGGTTCAGTGCGGGTGGCACGCCTGGCGTGCCATCTATTACTTTTGTGTGTGTGTGGCGTATGACACGCGAGTCGTGTCTTTTTAAAAATCGTTATAACTCGCTCAAATTGCTTTTTTGGAAGATTTATCCAGAACAAAATATTCATTATTTTGCAAGTAGTTCATGCCTGCAGCTTCGTTTCTGGATATTTTGAAAATTTGAAATTTTTAGGGGTTGATAACATTTTTTTAACGTGTACATGGTACTATTTTTACTTTGTGGGTTTTAAATCATGTTGTGGAAAAATAGTCTAATAGGTAACAAATAATAGCACTCATTGCGATCGCTCACAAACTCAAGTTGTAAATAAATTTCTGGAAAACAAGTCTCCTGTTAAAAAAAAACAATGCGTTTGTCTTATTGTTTAATTTTGCTTAAAATGGTTGAACTGCCGTCTTATTACTATCATATGGCCGAATAGACCTACGAAGTACCATGTGCTCTTGTGATATGGTATAAGGTTTATTTTTGCTTGAAACAGTTCGAAACCATTTATGCATAAAAAAAAGTTCGCTAATAAATTGTCTTTTGTCAATCCACCGCCGTATAGCGCCGGTGTTTTTTTCCTTTTGAAAACACTTGTTTTGCTATTCTTACTAATTAGCCGTTTTCAGATCGACTTTACTTTTACATCTGTATAACATTAAATAATGGATCATAAACCTTATTTTTTTTTCCAAATTAAGGTTCTTCATTGTTTGATATTTACAAATTTTATTATTAGATGAAAATTTAATTAAATAAAAACCAAGGTTTTCCAGGATGATTTAGCTGTACCTACTTATATAAATTATTTTTTTATAAAACAAAAAATAGTACAAAAGGTTTGTAATCTCTGCATAAAAAAAGTCACTTACTCTCAATTTCCAAGAAAAACGTATTTACCCACTAAAAACAAGTTTCCTTCCGTTTGCAACTGATGTTTTATGTCAACTAAACTTAATTAGGCGCTTGACACGACAGGCGTGTCACGAAATGTTGCCGGTTCGGTTAACTGGCAAGTGCATTGTTGGGCAACCTCCACTTTGAGTAACGACTGACAACCTGTTGAAACATGTAGGGAGATGATGGATTGATTATCACAAAGCATGGTCAGCTTCGCTCTTGCTCTTTGCTCGACCGGGGAAGGACGACGCTCTCACAGAATACCAGCGTAAAATAGCAGCTTATCACTGCTGTGTTTCGTATGGTGAGTGTAGAGAACCGGAGACCCTTTTTACTGGATAAGAGGCATTCCATCTTAGTCCTCACGAGTGACAATGCATCTGCATTTTGATTCACAAACGAGGATAGATGTAGATGTCTATGGGCCACAGCAACCACTTACCATCAGGTGGAATGTGTGTCACTCGACCCTAAAAAAAAATACCGATGGGGGAGGCTTATGTTTGCCTATGGATTTGTGGTGGGCTGTAAAGATCTTTATGAAATTTTCTTCAACTGCACATGCAGTGACCATTCCATGAATACAATAAGAAGTTGATAATGCTAATGTTTCACCATTTTTTGTGTTATAATGTTTTATTGTAGTGATCATTGTTATTAGGTCTGAAGAAGAGGCAAAAATTACTCAGTATGATTTTAATACAGTTGAATCCATGGATGTGTGGGGCTGTGAGACTGTTGTTACTTTACGTGATTCCATGAAGGTTTGGAATAAGGCTGTGCAATATTGGGTTGCTATGGTTGTTTATAAGAGGTTTCCTGTGAAGGCATTGAAGTAAGTATCTCGTTTTAATTTTTTTTGTAACACAGTATAAAATGTCAATAGGTGCCTTAGTTACATTCTTTTCAAAAAATAGTATTTATTCACTTTTAAGTTTAGTCGAAGTTTTATATAGTAATACATTGGAAAGGAGATCATTATTATTATTTTTTGAAACAAGCGAATGCCCGCGGCTTTGCTTCCGTGGAACTTGAACATACGGCAATTTTGTTTATTGTTGCTCCCTAAGGAACTACTTATTCGGGATGGGTGTACATTACCGTGTGCTATTACTGGACACTGTCTACCCTTATGTACCGTACTCAAAGACTCATTATTTAAAACGAAAATATAAATGCTCTGTCTTCGTTATCCCGTGCGAATATCGAAAAGTCTGAAAATATCTCCTTTCTCTTTCTTCTGTGATCTTTACCTTCGGGACTTGTCTTCTCTTTTCATTCATCCACGCACTGTAATCACACTGACTCACCAACGCTCAGCTTAATCCCTTGGACCTAGAAAGGTCAGAAATTTTGCACATAACCTTTGTGCTTGCTCATTACAATGTAGATTTATAAAAATTAAATCGGAAAGATAAAATTAAGTATAAAATTGATAAATTTTTTTACTTACTTTTATGATTTACAAGTAAAATTTTTTTTACTAGTCATGGTGACAAACAGGCAGCAAGTCTACCAGATGGATGTTCACTATTTTAAGAATCCAAATGCAGATGTTTCGTCATCACTAACAACCATCAGTAAAATGGTCTCTAGTTCTATTAATTTACCATACGGAAACATGACAGGCAATATGTTGCTATTTTGCTGGTATTCTGTGAGACAAATTTAACTAAAACTAATTCATACATATATATATATATATATTATATATATATATATATATATATAAGTGGAACAAAATACATTTTGCCAGTCCATTTATAGCATACTTTTATGGTACTTAACATTGTGGTAGTTTATTATTAAACCTGTTTCTATTTAATTTTAAATTTTGATACTTTTTTATTTTAGGATACATGCCGCATTATTTGTGTCAGTTATATGGCATGGATTTCATGCTGGTTATTTCTTTTGTATTTACTTCTGCCCTTTTTATTTAATGGCAGAGGATATATACTACAAACTTTATTACAAGGATGCTACAGGAATGGTATGTTTTTTTAATCAATTATTAATATTGTTATTATTACAATAATTACATTTAATCAAAATTTTCTCGTTTCAGAAAAAGAAAATTATAGGTTTTGTGATGTGGTTCCTAAGATCTCACTCGGAATCTTATCAAGCTGCTGCATTTCTACTTTTAACATTCGATAGGATCTGGGTATACTATTCATCAGTGTATCATTATTGGTATGGAGTGTGGTTCGCATTTTTGATACTTGGTCTGATATTAAATCATATTCATAAACTTAGGAGACCGAAAAATATTCTATATGATAATCAAAATATGCGCGAAACAGAAAATAAGAAATAAGTGGTTTTACCACAAAAGATAGCTCAATAGAGAGATTTTTAGTACATTAGGCATAATATTGGATACAAATAGTTAATACAAACTTACTGTAATGGTTGTTTGGGATAATTGGTGTACTGGATGGGTATAGTACTAATGCTAGTTGTAACAGTGTAGTGTTTGTGATATTACAACTGGTCCTTTTAATATTGATAAGTTAATACTTACCTCGTGTCCTATTTTATTCAAAGTCATGAAATTTATGTAACTGACGATCCATAAAATATTCATTCATAATTTTACAGGCAATCAAAAGTTCACCGTACAACATGGCTTCCCACATAAATTGCCTCATATTGGAGTTTTGCGCTTAGTAGGCGGGTTGGCAAACGCAGTTTATTAGCATCTTCTCATCGATATGCTATGTCATTTGTCAGTTTCCGTCAGTCGCCTCTTATGATTACGCGACACTTGGGATAATATGGGGTAGTGGTAGAGTCATGCTGCAGCTATATTATGGTTGTAGCACGAATGGGTCAGCTCGAACGGGGAAGGACCACGCTCTCACAGAAAACCAGCGTAAAATAGCAGCTTAACGCTGCTGTGTTTCGTATGGTGAGTGTAGAGAACCGGAGACCCTTTTTACTGGCAAAGAGGCATTCCATCTTAGTCCTCACGGGTGACAACGCATCTGCATCTTGAGTCTTTATTGAGGATAGATGTAGATGTCTATGGGTCACAGTAACCACTTACCATCAGGTGGACTGTGTGCTCGTTTGTCACCCGATCCTATAAAAATAAAATAGTGGATTTCCGTACATCGCTATGATACGGTAACTATCGGTGGTTCAGTGGTAGAATGCCTGTATGTTATAAAATATATTATAATAAATTCCCATATTTACATTTTTGAAAACTTCCACCCCTTTTGTTATTCTGATATTACATTTTTTCCATACTCTGCTCAATAATATCTTTATTCTTATGACTGAATATTTTTTTATCAACTTATTAAGTATTTCAAACAGTGCGTCATGTTTTGTTTGGTACCTACCTACCTACCTACCTATTCCCATTGTCGCTCATCATTTACCTATATCATATAAAGTCATGCCTACCCTGGCAATTTTGTGGAGCAATTTTATGGATAGTCATTACTTACTAGTGAAGTACATAATCTCAAAATTAATGGGCATTATACCATATTATTTATTTGTTGATTACTTGATTAAATACTTCTTAAATAAAATGTTATTTAAAACAAGATTTTTTTTACTGAGCCACATGCAAATTTATGAAAATCTAATGAATAGTTATTAGTAAAAACATGGGTATGCCAGAAGAAGCATAAAAATAAGTTGAATGCAGTGGAGATGCGATCTCTTCGTAAAATGTGCGGCGTTACCATGGCCGACCGAAAGCGAAACGAAGAGATTCGCAATATGGCAGG
Organism: Parnassius mnemosyne; assembly: GCA_963668995.1. Taxonomy (NCBI): domain Eukaryota; kingdom Metazoa; phylum Arthropoda; class Insecta; order Lepidoptera; family Papilionidae; genus Parnassius; species Parnassius mnemosyne. The sequence continues at coordinate 26,370,541 of CAVLGL010000093.1, read as the reverse complement.
TTTGAAAGATGACCTTATCACAAAAATCGATAAGGGCGTGCTTCGGTGGTTTGGGCACGTTGAGCGAATGAGTGAAGACCGAATGGCGAAGAAAATATATAGCGCGAAAGTTAATATTAAAAGGTGTCGAGGTAGACCGAGACTAACTTTCGAAGACCATGTGAGCAAATTGCTCGAAGAGGGTAGGGTCAAAAGTACTCGGATACTTCGACGTGCATGCATGAAGAAGATAATGAATCTGAAAGAAGCGAAAGAGGTTTGTCAGGATCGTGACACTTGGCGATCTGTTCTCTCTGGCTACCCCGTCAGGGATTGTGCGTGAAGATAAGATAAGATAAGTAAAAACATGATTACCTAACTTCCCACAATATTCGAGCAAAAAGTATTAAAGTGGGCAGAATTTTAGAACAAATAACGTGCGACCAACCTTGAATATGTCTTCGCAGCGACACGGGCGGACGCGATCGCGAACGCTTGAACTGTTGGATTTTTTTCATAAGTTTAAAATCAAAATGAGTTAACTATATATATGTTTTCATCTAATTGAAAAAAATAATAAGACTTTAATATTAACTTTTGTTTTTATTTTGTAAATTGCAAAATTACAAACACCGGGTCTAGAACCCGGAACAATTTATTTGTAGGCCAAACAAATACTTGTTCCGTGGGATTCGAACTTTTGGCCCTCAACACCGCTAACTCAATGCTAAGTCAATAGAATAGAATATTCAATATAGATTGTAAATAATTCTTATTGAGTTATTTTCTGCCGACTTCCAAAAGGGAGACGGTACTCAATTCGACTGTATGTTTTTTTTATGTGTGTTACCTCATAACTTTTTACTGGGTGAACCGGTGGAGGTTCGGTTGCTACCTAAGACGATACGACCTGGCAACATACAACGCACGCACCCTGAGGACTGACGAGAAGATCGTGGAGCTGGAAGAAGAGATAGACAAGTTACGCTGGCATATTATAGGATTATCCGGAGTCCGAAGAGGATGGGGATGGGTAGGACACGGTAATCCTCGAATCCGGCAACTTGCTCTATCACCGGGAGGGCAACCATCTGTCCCAAGGAGGTGTCGGATTTATCGTCCACAAGTCTCTCGTTAACAACGTTGTAAAGATTGAGTGTGTCGACGAGGGTTGCGTACCTTATACCTCAGAATCACGAAACAGTATTCGCTGAAGGTCATACAGGTTTACGCACCAACCTCGGCACACCCCGATGAGGAGGTGGAGGAAATGTGTGAGGATATCTCTAGAGCCATGCATTCCTCCAAAACCCAATATACGGTGTTAATGGGAGACTTCAATGCAAAACTAGGCACAAGAGAGAACGGTGAGCTGAAAGTAGGGAAATTTGGAATAGGGCAACGGAACTCAAGGGGCCAGCTGCTGGCCGATTTCATGGAGAAAGAGGGACTCTTTATGATGAACTCTTTCTTCCAGAAGCGGCCCCATAGGAAGTCGACGTGGTCGAGCCCCGACGGTTCCACAAAAAATGAGATTGACTTCATAATGACGACCAGACGACAACTGTTCAGTGATGTCTCCGTGATCGCGAGGGTGAAAACTGGTAGTGATCACCGAATGGTAAGAGGCACACTGAACCTAAACGTTAAGTTGGAGAGGTATTGTCTAATGAAGTCAACGCTCCGTCCCCCTCGTGCTCTGTTCCAAAGTCCCGAAACCTTTCAGCTCGAGTTAAGAAACTGTTTTTAGTGCCTAGAAGACTGCAATGAAGTGGACGATATGAATGACAAGCTCGTGGAAACTGTCCATGCGGTCGGAGCTAAGTTCTGTCAGACCCGCCGCAGAAGAACACGAAAACTCTCCGATCACACTCTCAATCTCATGGCAGTTAGACGGAAGTTGAAGCTACATTCTTCAACAGATTTGACAGCATACAGGCAACTGAACAGTCAAATCTCCAAATGCATGCGGCGGGACTTACGCAACTTCAATACAGCTTGTATTGAAGAAGCGATCGAGCGGAACTAAGGCTCCAAAGTCTTTGCCAGAGATCTGTCTGCCAGAAAGAGCCAACTGTCAAAGCTGAAGACCGAGTGTGGCAGAGGCGTTTCCGGCGCACATGAGATTTTGAGTGAGATTGAGAGGTTCTATGGGCAGCTGTACACGTCATCGTTGGAGCCACATGCAAGTGTGAGTAACGATCCAAGAGCGAGTCTTATCCGACACTATTCTGAAGATATCCCGGACGTCAGTCTGAGCGAAATTAGAATGGCTCTCCAGCACCTTAAAACGGCAAGGCCCCAGGCGAGGATGGAATTACAGCGGAGCTTCTGAAAGCGGGTGGAAAACCGGTATTTGAAGTCCTTCAGAAGCTCTTTAATTCCGTCCTCCATGGTGGCATTACACCGCAGGCGTGGAGCAGAAGTGCGGTGGTCTTGTTCTTCAAGAAAGGTGACAACGCTCTCTTGAAGAACTACAGACCGATTTCCCTTCTGAGCCGTGTCTACGTGCTGTTTTCGAGAGTCATTACGAATCGTCTCGCGCGCAGACTTGACGACTTCCAGCCTCCCGAACAAGCCGGTTTCCGAAAGAGCTTTAGCACCATTGACCACATACATACCCTTTGGCAAATTGTACAGAAGTCCGAGGAGTACAATTTGCCACTATGTCTGGCGTATGTGGACTATGAGAAAGCCTTTGATTCCGTCGAAATTTGGGCGGTGCTGCAGTCCCTTCAACTGTGCCAAGTTGACTGTCGGTATATCGAAGTGCTGAAGTGCTTGTACAGTAGGGCTACGATGGCTATCCGAGTACAGAACCAGAGTACGAAACCTATCCAATTGCAGAGAGGTGTAAGACAGGGTGACGTTATATCCCCGAAACTTCACCGCTGCATTAGAAGACGTTTTCAAGCTTCTGGACTGGAAAGGATACGGTATTAACATCAATGGCGAGTACATTACTCACCTATACGATATAGTCCTTATGGCAGAATCGCTTGTCGTGAAGCGACAATAAAAAAAAATATAGAAATAGAACCTAACCTAAGTACAACAAAACAACAAAAGTAGAGCCAGAAAACAATATATTTAAATTTTTAAAAGGTATTTACAATTTTATAAAAAAAATGAAATGAGGATGATGATGGATGAAGTGAGAGTACAATTAGATTATAAAAAAAAAATAAAGGTGAGAGAATAGGGGAATATAGCGTTGAAGTGGGGCCTAAAAGTCGAAGCGACACACGTTGCGTTTGTAGAAGTAGGTTTCTTAGCAGCGACGGCACGCAGCGCCTGAAGCCAGCACACGCCGTTTGCGCTTGTAGAAGAAGGTTTCTTAGCAGCGACGGCGCGCAGCGCCTGGAGCCAGTACACGCAGCGTCCGGAGCCGGCGCACGTAGCGCCTGGAGAAGGGGCGCGCAACGCTTAGAGCCAGCAGTTGCAGCGCCCAAAGGTAGCGCCGGCGGTAGGTGCACTCGGCGCCTGGAGTAAGTAGTAGTAGTGCCCGGAGTAGTGTGGCCCCCGCGCTTGTAGTAGACTCGAAGCGACTTCCGAGGTAGATGGAGGCTTGTAGGATTCCGGAGTGGCGCGGCCCGAGTTTTAAGAAGGCTTCGCCGAAGACTTCACGTGTAAATGGAGGCTTGCAGGATCCCGGGGCAGTGCGGCCCCGGGATAAGGCCTTTAGGAGATACTTCTAATTCGCGAACTGAAGCGAGACTGCCTTTCTTCACCGATTGTTCGGCTTTTATACCTTTCTAGAGAGAACGGAAAAATTATTTAAATTATACGCAAATTTTTTGTAAATGGTCAAGAGAAAAGAGGATTTATGTGGAATTATCGAAATAGGAATAATAGATCGGTAGCAAATTTGAATATAATTACCATGGAAACGATTTAAATAAGAAAGACAAAACATGTCAAATTTTTGTTTTAGGTTTATAATAAGAAAACTATAAGATTTAAGTGGAAAATGAGATATTATTGATATAGGAAAAAAGGTAGCGCAACTGCCCACACAAAGTCCAAGATTGTAGAGTTACGGAAAACTAGCTAAAAGATCGAAAAAAGGTAGACTCCATTGACACCAATTTAAAAGTGCTGATAATGTGAAAATACGAAGTATAAATGATTTGTTATTGTGTTCTTATGGTTTAAAATCGTTACAGGATCCTATGGAAATAAAGGTGGTGTAAAATATCCAATTTTGAGGTGAATGCAGAAAATCGAAACAGAATGGAAAAATGAATTTAAAATAATGAAAAATATACATATGTAAGTAGCATAACACTACATTTTCCCCCCGACCCTGGAAAATTTTTGACTCAGCAAAAATTTTGATATATACATTCTAAAATAAACCATAAAAACACAGCTTTGCAGAAACAGACATCACCAGGCAAAATCAGATATACTATCTCTTACATACATCATCTGCCATTCAGGTAAGGGTGGAGTTCACATTCAATGACTACCACTCTAAAAGTGTGTTTTCGAAACGACATTAAGGCTTATTTAAGGAGTAGTCATCCGCTCCTGCGTGGAAAAAAAAAATAAATTAGTCGAAGAAACACCACTCTTAAAAGTGTGCTTTCGAAAGGACATTCAGGCTTATTTAAGGAGTTGTCATCCGCTCCTGCGTGAAGATAAAGATAAAGAAATCAATCTTAAGCAAGCTTTAGTCGCTATGACTTAAGTAAAGATAAAGAACGGCCAGAGCGGTAGGGCTCAAAACCAGAGATCAGCAACATCACTAGCGAGATGTGTCTGAAATAATAAGAAGTGAAGATTAACCTACCAAACAAACAAACAAATTAAAAGAAATAATAGCAAGGTGAAAATGATGGTGATATTTATACATATATACAAATTAAATGTGATATTTATACATATATACAAATTAGCAGTTAATAAATGTTTAGATATTTATACATATATTATACAAATTAACAGTTGTAAATGCTTAGAAAAGTTATGAATCGTCTCGCTTCAGCTTTGAAAAACAATTTTATATAAAGTGTAAAGTTCAAAGTTAAGTTTAAGAAATAAAGATTTAATTGAAAAGTTATACCTCTTTAAGTTACCTAGAATAAAAATATTAAAGTGATGAATGTAAGTGTTGTGTGAAATGTAGGTCTAAATATAATCCAGATAAGTTGAAACACTAGATGAAGTGTTGTTTTAGAATTTGGAAGGTTATCTACAATAAAAATATTAAAGTGATGAATGTAAGTGTTGTGTGAAATGTAGGTCTAAATATAATCCAGATAAGTTGAAAAACTAGATGAAGTTTTGTTCTAGAATAAAAATATTAAAGTGATGAATGTAAGTGAAGTGTTAAATGTAGGTCTAAATATAAGCCAGATACGTTGAAACACTAGATGAAGTGTTGTTTTAGAATTTGGAAGGTATGAAAAGGATGAATAAATGAATGATGAATAATGAGTTAAGAACGAAAGGGAGAGCAATTAAATCAAAAGGGAATGGACAAGGCGCAGTAAAGGTGAAGAATTAAGAGAGAAAGAGGACTTTTACGTTGGGCGCCAAATGTCGTGAAGCGACAATAAAAAAAAATATAGAAATAGAACCTAACCTAAGTACAACAAAACAACAAAAGTAGAGCCAGAAAACAATATATTTAAATTTTTAAAAGGTATTTACAATTTTATAAAAAAAATGAAATGAGGATGATGATGGATGAAGTGAGAGTACAATTAGATTATAAAAAAAAAATAAAGGTGAGAGAATAGGGGAATATAGCGTTGAAGTGGGGCCTAAAAGTCGAAGCGACACACGTTGCGTTTGTAGAAGTAGGTTTCTTAGCAGCGACGGCACGCAGCGCCTGAAGCCAGCACACGCCGTTTGCGCTTGTAGAAGAAGGTTTCTTAGCAGCGACGGCGCGCAGCGCCTGGAGCCAGTACACGCAGCGTCCGGAGCCGGCGCACGTAGCGCCTGGAGAAGGGGCGCGCAACGCTTAGAGCCAGCAGTTGCAGCGCCCAAAGGTAGCGCCGGCGGTAGGTGCACTCGGCGCCTGGAGTAAGTAGTAGTAGTGCCCGGAGTAGTGTGGCCCCCGCGCTTGTAGTAGACTCGAAGCGACTTCCGAGGTAGATGGAGGCTTGTAGGATTCCGGAGTGGCGCGGCCCGAGTTTTAAGAAGGCTTCGCCGAAGACTTCACGTGTAAATGGAGGCTTGCAGGATCCCGGGGCAGTGCGGCCCCGGGATAAGGCCTTTAGGAGATACTTCTAATTCGCGAACTGAAGCGAGACTGCCTTTCTTCACCGATTGTTCGGCTTTTATACCTTTCTAGAGAGAACGGAAAAATTATTTAAATTATACGCAAATTTTTTGTAAATGGTCAAGAGAAAAGAGGATTTATGTGGAATTATCGAAATAGGAATAATAGATCGGTAGCAAATTTGAATATAATTACCATGGAAACGATTTAAATAAGAAAGACAAAACATGTCAAATTTTTGTTTTAGGTTTATAATAAGAAAACTATAAGATTTAAGTGGAAAATGAGATATTATTGATATAGGAAAAAAGGTAGCGCAACTGCCCACACAAAGTCCAAGATTGTAGAGTTACGGAAAACTAGCTAAAAGATCGAAAAAAGGTAGACTCCATTGACACCAATTTAAAAGTGCTGATAATGTGAAAATACGAAGTATAAATGATTTGTTATTGTGTTCTTATGGTTTAAAATCGTTACAGGATCCTATGGAAATAAAGGTGGTGTAAAATATCCAATTTTGAGGTGAATGCAGAAAATCGAAACAGAATGGAAAAATGAATTTAAAATAATGAAAAATATACATATGTAAGTAGCATAACACTACACGCTGGAGGACCTAACCACCATGCTCAATGACCTCAATAGTGTCCCCAACGAATAGGTCTTAGGATGAACATGGACAAAACAAAGATCATGTTTAATGTCCATGTCACACCTGTGCCGGTAGTTGTTGGGAGCACTAAGCTCGAAGTTGTTGACGAGTATGTTTACCTGGGACAAATAGTCGACTAGGTAAGTTCAACTTCGACCGGGAGGTCAATCGACGGATTCAACTCGGCTGGGCAGCGTTCGGGAAACTACGACACATCTTCTCGTCAGACATACCTCGAAACCTTAAAACGTAATTGTACAACTAGTGCGTGTTGCCAGTGATGACTTACGGATCTGAGACGTGGTCCTTACTGCTGGCCGTATGAGGAAGCTCAATGTCGCTCAGCGAGCAATGGAGAGGACTATGCTCGGAGTTTCTCTGCGTGATAAACTTGGAAATGAGGATATCCGCAGTAGAACCAGAATAACCGACATAGCCCAACGGATTAGTAAGCTGAAGTGGCAATGGACCGGCCATATAGCTCGAAGAACCGACAACCGTTGGGGAAAAAAGGTTCTCGAGTGGCGGCCTCGTACCGGCGGACGAAGTGTAGGGCGTCCCCCCACTAGATGGAGTGACGACCTGGTGAGACATGCAGGAAGTAGATGGATGCAGGTGGCTCAGGTCCGTGCTTTGTGGCATTCCTTGAGGTAGGCCTATGTTCAGCAGTGGACTTGTGAAAGGCTGTAATGATGATGATGAAAGATATTGTACAATTACAAAACTCATAAAACGAATCACCTCATTCCCAGGGGTTATTCATATCAATCATGTATTCATTTATTTATTTATACATACTTATAAATAAAATGGTAAAATTGTAGTGTCTGACTATAGTATCGAAATAACTGTCTTTTATAGAGGTTATTTGTATGGCATTATGACATGAATAATCATTTGTAAAAAAATTGTTGTCCGTATGTCCGGTGTTATTCGGAATGTGATTAAACTTCACGAACAGTCATTTTTTGTGAAATCGAAAAATTGATAAAATATGAATGGTAAAATTAATGATTATTTTGTATATAATTCTCTCTAGATGTATTTTGTTTAATATATATAAATAAAATGATAGGTTTAGAACTGGATAGATTTCAATTAGGTTTTCTAAGTTTTATTTCTTAGACACTTGGCTCTTATGTAAAAAAAAATATATTGCGATATCTTCATATATATTAATATAAAGTTATTAAAGTATTAAGAAACAACGATTTTTATACGGGGGTTTTCACGCGGTCAACTGTACTTCGCTTCTTCGCTCTCGCGTTACTAACCCAGGTAATTATATATTTTAGCTACAGACGGAACAATGAACAACATTGTTTACAAAGAAGTTTTGTCTTTCTTATAAAATGCACATGCAAAAACTCTGTTATATTAGGTATATCAAGCAACGCGGACGAAGTCGCGGGTATCAGCTAGTAAAAATATAAACTTGGGCGTGTGTGTAATAGAGACCATGTATATTTTTTGGCACTTTGTAGTAAGAGCGTATTTCTACATTTCCACACGACTCTGTGACATTTGTTAGTGGCGGTTAAGTATATCCACTACCCCATATCAGCTCGTGGGTGTCGTAAGAGATGACAGAGAGTAACAAATCAAGAGATGAGCAGCAGCGTCTGCGATTCCCCTGGTGTTGCAGTTGTTCATGGGCGGCGGTAGTCAATTACCATCAGGTGAGCCGCATGCTCGATTGCCTCCTCTCCTATGAAAAAAAAATCAACTGCGGTTGCCAACCCGCTTGCTAACCGAGGCAACTATTGCAAAATATCACCCTCATGAGGCAATCTATGAGGGAGGCCTATGTTCAGCTGTGGACCTCAATAGGCTGTAACGATAACGGACATTGCGCCACGGAGACGTCGTTAAAGTAATACATAGGCTGCACTAAAAGTATCGGGAATGGAAAATTTTGCACTGTTCCTGTCATATTAAAATCTTTTTAATTGAAAACCCCTTGGTTTAAAAATCGAATACCATTTATTTATTTAAAAAAAGATTCTCTGTCTTGTCACACGGTTTTGTCAAACTTGTTTAGTCGTTGAGAAAATGGAATTGACTCGAGAAAATTCAAGAGCGATGATTTATTATGACTTTCGAAGTGGTTTAACACAAAAACAGTGTGTTTACCGGATGATTTCTGCATTTGGTGATGAAGCCCCATCCAAAACCACAATTTATCGCTGGTTTGCTAAATTTCAACGTGGACGTGTCAAGCTCAGTGATGATCCCCGTCAAGGTCGTCCAAAAACCGCAGTAACCCAAGAAAACGTTGATGCTGTGCGTAAGTTGATTGAGGAAAATCGACATGTGACATACCGCGAAATTCAGGCAACTTTAGACATTGGCATGAGTCAAATACAAATAATCTTGCATGAACAATTAGGTGTAAAAAAGTTGTTTTCCCGATGGATATCGCATTCGCTCTGTGAAGAGCAAAAAGCGGCTCGCGTTACTTGGTGCGTCAGAACTCTCGAAAGATTCCACGCAGGATCCACAAATGCTGTATACAACATCGTATCAGGTGAGGAATCCTGGATATACGCGTACGAACCCTAAACAAAAAACCAGTCACGAGTTTGGGTGTTCGAAAATGAGTTAAAGCCAACAAAAATTGTTCGTTCACGTAGTGTTGCAAAAAAAATGGTGGCCACGTTTGTCTCCAAAACCGGCCATGTTACGACTATTCCTCTTGAGGGACAAAGAACGGTTAATGCAGAATGGTATGCTAGCATTTGTTTGCCAGAGGTCGTTTCTGAACTCAACTGCAACCGCCGCATCATCCTCCATCACGACAATGCGAGTTCTCACACCGCACACAGAACAAAAGTTTTTAGAGCAAGAAAACATAGAATTATTAGACCATCCGCCGTACAGCCCCGACCTAAGCCCTAATGATTTCTATACTTTCCCTAAAATAAAGAATAAATTGCGTGGACAGAGATTTTCATCACCTGAAGAAGTTGTGGACGCCTACAAAACGGCCATTTTGGAGACCCCAACTTCCGAATGGAATGGTTGCTTCAATGATTGGTTCCATCGTATGGAAAAATGTGTCAAATTTCGCGGAGAATACTTCGAAAAGCAATAAATACATTTTTAAATAGTAATGTTGTGTCACTTCCTTGATTCCCGAAATTTTCAATGCCGCCCTCGTAACGGTGTCATTATTATGACTTTTTTAACGAGCTATTTAATATGACTTGCCTTCCTATTTTAGCACACACTTCGGTATGTTTAAATTTTATAAAATGATTTTGTTTATACGCGAAATAATAACATTTCAGTAGATTTATATTTTTATTTATACACTATGCTGATATCCGCATTGCGGCCAACCATTCGGTTGACCTCAAGAGAAAAAAATATATGAGACTTATTTCTAACCAGATGTTTCTCGTAACTTCGTCCGCGTGAAATTTACGATTTGATTTCATGGGTTTTAATTTTTTTTTTGCGCGGAACCTTAATTATTTTTCTAAAATAAAAGTAGACTAAGTTACTCCTTATAATATCAGCTATTTGCCAGTGAAAGCCCCATCAAAATCGGTCCAGCCGTTTCGGAGATCAGCCGGAACAAACAGACAGACAAAAATTTCAAAAATTGATTTTTTTTGTTCGAAGTACCGCATTTACTTTTATATGCATTTAGTAAAAAGCTGTTTTTAAGTAATTTTTAATTACAAATAGACCCTTGAATTTTATTTATTTGTATAGATTACACTGCGATACGGTTGCCCGCGCCTCGGTTCGATGAACTGCGGCGCAACTGCTGCATTGTCGCACGGTTGCTATTCATGTCGCGTATTGAGCTTAGCTTGCGGCTCTTGTTAGATCAGTAAATTCCTTTCTTTGGTACTGTCCACCATCGAGTCAGGTTGTGTGTATACATACGTGTAGATACAAATAAAGGAGGCATCTGTTACTTCCTTCTCTACTTTTTCTTCTTTATATGTATAAAATATAAATGTAGTATTTCAATGGTTTCTTAAATTGTAACATGCTGGTACAATTGCGGCTAGCCGCAATTTGGTTAACTACCGTTAACAAAATTCACATCACATAGCATCCTGCGGGTAACCGCATTAGGTTTCATAAAAGATGTTTACTACAAGCCTTAAGTAAGTTGACGTCTTTAGTATTGGATTTCCGTTAAGTACCACCTGAGTCTATACAATTTATTCAACAATAAAACGAATGGGATTTCTAATAAAGAAACATTTAATGTTAATATTTGCACGAAATATACATATTATTTAAAAACAAATAAAATATTTCTTGGTAACAATTAATCACAAAGCACCAAAAATATATTATATATATTCTTACATATAAATTAGGTATGTATCACATTGAAGGCATATTGGTGTACCAGGTATGTCAACACCACTGTCACACTGAAATAAAAATATAACATGATAATGTTATAATGTAGATGGCACTAGGCTTTGATAATATGTATCACTACATACTATTAATAATTAATATACTCAAAAAAAATCTAGATATTATTTTACTAATTGTTGAACAGAACAGTAACGAAAGATTTAAATAATTATTTATAATAACCAGATATTGATCAGATATTGTTTATAATAACCAGAAGAAAAAAAAACAAGATAATTGAAAACATCTTGTTTTTGTTGTTTTGCAAGATTGCTAAATAATTATTCTATCAAAAGTTATATTCCTGATTTTGTTGTAAAAAGAACTGAAATAGTGTTTGTTCTACGACTTATTTTCTAGTTTTGTTTCATTTGAGTATAATATAATACCTTAAAATATTTACTTAAAGTAAAATTAGTGAGTGTAAGTTAAGAAAAAAATATAGAATAACCCATAAATTTGGATCTGTCATGCTATACAAGAATGTCTCGAAATCTGTAATACTATGCTTACATTTTTTGTAAGATTCAGAAAACTATCGCCAATAAAGACGGCGATGTACTGCGATATTCTTGATAACACACCAGCTCATGAGTAAGTCACACAACATGTTAAAGATTTTTATTTTTTTAAATTATCTATCTGTATGATTATCTACTACTGTACGTGAGGGTAATATGGTCACTTTCGTATAGTTCAGAAACTACAGCCTTGTTTGCATAGATAGTTCTTAGATACGATGGCTCTTCAACGGTCAATCAAATAATATAAGGTCAAGGGCGCTGCTTTATCTACGCCATTTTGACAGTTGACAGTACAGTAAATATGGTCATTAACCGTTTTTTGAAGTTGATTTTTGGAAATGTTCCTAATTATTGCCAAAGTTTATTTCCGTTTTTTTTTTTTAAATATTTTACTTATAGTATAAGACTTTGTATTTTTGTCTTTGTTCTTCTCTTAGTTTAGGTTTTATAGGGCGGCAATGCTTGAAGTGACCATATTACCCTCACGTATATTAGTAATTAACTTGAGATGAATGACTGGACACAGGGTTAACATGGCCCAATAAAAACCCTTAAATTAACATTGTGGTGTAATTGAACTTAATAAACTTCAGTTATATTGTCCCTTTTCTAAAACGTTGATATCTGGTGACTCAATCATAAGCAGTAATAGATACATATTTATGTAAAGAGCAACATAATTAGTGCGTTGTGTATATGTGAAAATAGCTAGAGCTAAAGTAGTTACTAGTTACTTATTAAATAATTAATTAAAGCTATAAATAGAGAAAATATTGCAGCGATTAATAGTGATATATTACCAGTATGTACATCGATAGCACATGCAAATCTTGTAAGTCAAAAAAAAATTAAAAAATTCAATTAAAAAAAACTAAATGTACAAAAATGTGTAAAGAAACTAAATGTACTAAATAACAATTGCCTAAAATGGCTAATTAAGTAGTAGTAACAAAATGAGTATTAATAAATTATAGTCCGGCAGTTAACACTTGAGTCGTCGGGTTATATAAACTTCAGTAACGATAACAATGTGCCTGCTACTTGCGAAATACCCGATAATTTGCTACCTAATATGCGGTCTATTGCCCGAATACGCAAACACTACTCAATTTTAAGATGCCGTTAACTCTCGTGCTGTCTCTATCACTATAAGTCAAAGTGACTGTGACGCCACGAGACTTAAAACATTTTGAAATCGGGTACCGTTTGATTGTTTCGCCATTAGTCTTAGAAATCTTCTTTACGACGCTGATCACCGATTGGTTGTATAAAAAGTTATTTCTGGGTGCCTAGTGGTCGTAAACGCGGCTGCTGATCACGAGGTTCCGGTTTCGTAATCCGTTTCGGGTAAAAAAATTAGTTATTGAGTTTTTTAATCGATATACACTCACTACTAAATATACTACAGGCCGAATTTAGTTCGTGACGGCCAGTCTGGACGTAGACTAGTCATTCCCGCAGGATAGGATTATATTGTACGAAACAGTGCGCATCACATGTGCACTCGCTATTCCCTTATTCTCATAGTCCGATGGAACGATCCGACATGACCGAAGAAGATCAGGCATATGACCAACGGCTATACGTGCTCTCTGAGTCTCGGGAGTAAAACATCGCCCAACTTCCTTACTCGGGACTATTATAGCAAATTTTTTGACAGAGAAACTCAATACATGTTTTTGGCCCGACCTATTATTTTAACCTGGGAATTAGCAGGATCGCGCTTGCAACCGTTAGAGACCAAGCTTTTTTCGACACTTGCTACTAGACACATCACTACGACTACGGCGCTCCGCAAGCCTAACGATTGCGAGCAAATCAGATAGATAAAAAAGATTATGATCCGACGACTCAGTTGACAACGACCAGACAGTAAATCGATGAGTAAAGAGATTCGAATTTTGTTTTCTTACACCAATTAGTTTTAAACACATTGGGTATGTACCGATATACACTGCACTGCTTGGTACTCTCATTGGTGGAAAATTCGTTCCGTTACGGACTGTAGGGAAATATATTATGGCGTCATAAATCGCCGCCATTTTTGTACTGTGAGCACTGGGGATTTCGAGGCAAGGTGCTCTCAGTACTTTGATTACATGATCAAAAAACATAACGCCTAGAGATTTCCAACAGCTTCCACGAATGGTTATTATTATTAATTAATATTGTTATTCAAATAAACTCGGACATTAAGTTTTAAAAGTAACAACATTCAAATAATAATTTTTCTTGTTGTACAGTAAACGTGTACATAGTAAATATTTTCATTTGAAAACAGTGTCGGAAAAATGGGGATAACAGTATACTGGACTGCGTTCCGTTTTAAACAGTAACCAGTATAGCAAACTAAAAAGGAACGGCTTCATACTGTGAGACTGTGACTGAATTGACGTCACACCTTACAGTGGTCACAGTGTATATCAGAACATACGCATTATTCTACAGTTGTGACTTTTAATATATAAAAGAGTACAGTCGTCCACAAAGCTCTGCTTATTATAGCGTCATTAGACTTACCTACAATTTATTACAGTTAATATGCTCGGCACGGTTGTAACATCGTTCTAGTATTCACATTAGAGTAGTAAGAAAAGACAGATTATAAATTTTAATCTAATTGCGAAAGAAATTAATAGAAGTGTTCTCATGCAAAGCTTTTTTTTAAACAACTAAAGCCACACCATTGTAAGTGATTTGACAATGGCTTATTTACCCAAAATTCCAGCCATAGCTCACTGGTTTATGCGTGGTGCCTGTATTGTGGTGCGCATTACTGTGAGCGTAGTTCTTGTTCTGATTCGGCGCCTGATAAGCCGGTTGATATCCTGCTGATGGATAATTTTGAGTATTAGCATTCTTTGAGTTAGAGCTATACGATGAGTAATTAGGGTTCTCCATGAGCGGTCTAGTATTGAAAAGTCCGTTCAAACCTCCGCTTTTGGTAAGATCTCCTAGAATATTCCCGAAGATGTTGGATAAGCCTGAGCCACCAGTGCTTGCACCGCCACCGCCACTGCCAGTGCCACCGCCCTTTGCAAAATTGTTCAAAGTATTGAATATGTTATCAAGAGGACTCTTTGTTCCGGTAGGATTTCTTCCACCGTAAGGGTTACTTCCTCCATGGTTCGATGATCCTCCATATGGTGAACTGCCTCCGTAAGGGTTACTTCCTCCAGGATTCGATGATCCCCCATACGGTGAACTGCCACCGTAAGGGTTACTTCCTCCAGGATTCGATGATCCCCCATATGGTGAACTGCCTCCGTAAGGGTTACTTCCTCCATGGTTCGATGATCCCCCGTATGGTGAACTGCCTCCGTAAGGAGACTGGCCTCCATATGGTGAA
This sequence comes from Parnassius mnemosyne, assembly GCA_963668995.1. NCBI lineage: Eukaryota > Metazoa > Arthropoda > Insecta > Lepidoptera > Papilionidae > Parnassius > Parnassius mnemosyne. Next base: position 26,355,416 of record CAVLGL010000093.1, on the reverse strand, counting down.
TTACCGCCATAGGGTGAACTACCCCCATTAGGCGAATTGCCGCCATATGGTGCATTCCCGCCATAGGGCGAATTTCCACCATAGGGGGAATTTCCTCCATACGGCGAGTTGCCACCGTACGGTGAGCTTCCTCCGTGCGAACTGCCTCCCGTGTTTGAAGAGGGGCCAGGAGGTGGAGCTGGTGCGGGATAGTTTGGAGCGGGGTCGAAGTTGTTTGTTGGAGCATGTGGCACAGGTTTCGGAACAGATGGCTGAGCTGGTTCTCCGTGGGATCCTAAAAACATACAATGAAGTTACTTTATGACGTGCAAAATGTAATTTTTTTATGAAATAACTTGTATGGATTACCATGTGCATTGGGACAGCTGTATTAATCATATTAAAAAATTGATTATGTGCTGAAAAAAAAAAGTTGTTTTTTCCAAACTTCTATAACAGTTTACTTAACAAAATTAGTATTTTCGATTAAAAACTATTAAGGGATGAAACGAATATAATTGTGATTAAAGTATAAAACTAATCAAAAAGTGAAGTAGTTACTAGAGGTAGCAAAATACGTAATCATACGTTGCGGAAATAATTATTGGTCTAAAGTTACCTTGTACTTGAGACTTCTTTTTGCAAGTAGGATATGTGCCGCAGTTAGAGCTGTGGCCGAAGCTGCAGGGGTCTTCAGCTAGCACGCATACTTCGCTGTTGAGACATCCGATGTCTTTACATGTGCGTCCATATTCTGTAATAATAATACAATACCCTTTATTGTACACTAAGAAAACAAATAACATAACAAGAAACAAACACGGAGAATGACAAAATGCGGTCTTATTGCTATATAAATACATATATATATAATAATATAAGAGTTTAAAAAACTTAACACGCATTGATCATGAGCTGTGATGATTTCGGTATTTATTTTATTTTATCCCAGTGATCCTGATCAGGATACCAGGATGAAGTTATTAATTTATGTTATCGGTACTTGATAAGAGTGCTTTTTTAGTCAATCGGCCGTCTACAAGTTAGTGAAAAGTACATTAAAATATTTCGATATAGATTGATAAGTAAAAAGCTGCTAATATTTGACACTACTTTCAACGTTTGATGCTTAAGATTAAAAAAAACTGATGTTACGCTTGCTTGGTGTAATGCAAATTCGGTATAAAAGATAATTATGTGGTTACTTTCACTAGAAACATGCATTAATATATATATATATATATATATATATATATATATATATATATATATATATATATATATATATATATATATATATATATATATATATATGTATATAAAAATTACGTGTCACATTGTTTGTTCGCGATGAACTCCTAAACTACTAAACTTATTGCAATGAAATTTTGCACACCGTGTGCAGTTTGGTTCAACTTGAGAGATAGGATAGTTTTTATACCTATAAGTGACCCTCAATATTTTTTATTACGAATTTAAGAATTTTTATAGGACACAGGGTCGTCGAAGAGGGCAGAACAACGTATTCCTGGCCAGCTATAATATGAGTGTTTAAATTTCAACTTCATCAACCACATTAATTTTCTCATTCAGTGTAATTATATTACATTAATATTATGTTTATTTCGATAAACTATTACCACAAAAATAAAAAATAAACTTCGGGGACGGAAAGAAGGAAGTAATTTTTAACTTTAGTTATAAAAAATATGCGTATATCAGTTGTATAAACTGATATACGCATATTTTTTATATTTAAAGAAATATGGTATAGCAGTAGTCTTATCAAATTTATTTCGTCATTATAATCCAAATTATTATAAACTTACTTTAGATTTGAGAAATGAATATAGTGTTATGGCAAAATGAATTAGTAAACAATGCACTTTGTGATTTATTTTGATAAAATAGAGTTTCCATAGATGGTAGTTAAAACTTATGTTTCTACTGCATAATATATTTTTTCTAAACCAATCATACAGAGCGCATTTAAAGTTAGACTGACATTTTTAAGAACGTTTATCTGAACCAGACTTTTGTCGCATTAGCTTATGACACAAAAATGTCAAAAGAACTATATAATATTCTTCTTCTCCTTCATATTTAGTTAGTAAAATTCTGCAAGACGTCGACCTCTCCACTGAAAGAGCGATTTGCTATACCTAATTGTCACGGTGGGCGGACAGATTGACGATTGGAATACAAGACATCTCGCACTTTTCACGTTGCTGTCCGTAGCCAGGCTGGGATTTTTTTTTCGAAAGGCATTTTTCTGGGGTTTTCCATAATTGTCTCTTGCTATACCCCCGGGACGTAACGTGGTTATGAATTAATTAACGCCGATACTACACGGCAAACAAATTGCCGGTCCCTCCTTATATTCTATACAAATAAAAAAAAATTAAGTGCCCGTTTGTAATGTCAAAATAACATCATCATCATTCATCATTACAGCCCTTCACAAGTCCACTGCTGAACATAGGCCTCCCCCAAAGAATGCCACAAAGCACGGTCCTGAGCCACCTGCATCCATCGACTTCCTGCATGTCTTACCAGGTCGTCACTCCATCTCGTGGGGGGACGCCCTACACTTCGCCTACCGGTACGAGGCTGCCACTCGAGAACCTTTCTTCCCCATCGGTTGTCGGTTCTTCGAGCTATATGGCCGGCCCATTGCCACTTCAGCTTACTAATCTGTTGGGCTATGTCGGTTACTCTGGTTCTACTGCGGATATCCTCATTCCTAAGTTTATCACGCAGAGAAACTCCGAGCATAGCCCTCTCCATAGCTCGCTGAGCGACCTTGAGCTTCCTCATACGGCCAGCAGTGAAGGACCACGTCTCAGTTCCATAAGTCATCACTGGCAACACGCACTGGTTGTACAATTTCGTTTTCAGGTTTTGAGGTATGTCTGACGAGAAGATGTGTCGTAGCTTCCCGAACGCTGCCCAGCCGAGTTGAATCCGTCGATTGACCTCTCGGTCGAAGTTGGACTTACCTAGTCGGACTATTTGTCCCAGGTAAACATAATCGTCAACAACTTCGAGCTTAGTGCTCCCAACAACTACCGGCATAGGTGTGACATGGACATTGAACATGATCTTTGTTTTGTCCATGTTCATCTTAAGACCTATCCGTTGGGAAACACTATCGAGGTCATTGAGCATAGTGCTTAGGTCCTCCAGCGATTCTGCCATAAGGACTATATCGTCGGCAAATCGAAGGTGAGTGATGTACTCGCCATTGATGTTGATACCGTATCCTTTCCAGTCCAGAAGCTTGAAAACGTCTTCCAATGCAGCGGTGAAGAGTTTCGGGGATATGACGTCACCCTGTCTTACACCTCTCTGCAATTGGATAGGTTTCGTACTCTGGTTCTGTACTCGGATAGCCATCGTAGCCCTACTGTACAAGCACTTCAACACTTCGATATACCGACAGTCAACTTGGCACCGCTGAAGGGACTGCAGCACCGCCCAAATTTCGACGGAATCAAAGGCTTTCTCATAGTCCACATACGCCAGACATAGTGGCAAATTGTACTCTTCGGACTTCTGTACAATTTGCCGAAGGGTATGTATGTGGTCTATGGTGCTAAAGCCCTTTCGGAAACCGGCTTGTTCGGAAGGCTGGAAGTCGTCAAGTCTGCGCGCGAGACGATTCGTAATGACTCTCGAAAACAGCACGTAGACGCGGCTCAGAAGGGAAATCGGTCTGTAGTTCTTCAAGAGAGCGTTGTCACCTTTCTTGAAGAACAAGACCACCGCACTTCTGCTCCACGCCTCCGGTGTAATGCCACCATGGAGGACGGAATTAAAGAGCTTCTGAAGGACTTCAAGTACCGGTTTTCCACCCGCTTTCAGAAGCTCCGCTGTAATTCCATCCTCGCCTGGGGCCTTACCGTTTTTAAGGTGCTGGAGAGCCATTCTAATCTCGCTCAGACTGACGTCCGGGATATCTTCGGAATAGTGTCGGATGAGACTCGCTCTTGGATCGTTACTCACACTTGCGTGTGGCTCCAACGATGACGTGTACAGCTGCCCATAGAACCTCTCAATCTCACTCAAAATCTCAGGTGTCCCGGAAACGATGCTGCCATATTCTGTCTTCAGCTTTGACAGGTGGCTCTTTCTGGCAGACAGATCTCTGGCAAAGACTTTGGAGCCTTGGTTCCGCTCGATCGCTTCTTCAATACGAGCTGTATTGAAGTTGCGTAAGTCCCGCCGCATGCATTTGGAGATCTGTCTGTTCAGATGCCTGTATGCTGTCAAGTCTGTTGAAGAATGTAGCTTCATCTCCCGTCTAACAGCCATGAGATTAAGAGTGTGATCGGAGAGTTTTTGTGTTCTTCTGCGGCGGGTCTTGCAGAACTTAGCTCCGACCGCATGGACAGTTTCCACGAGCTTGTCATTCATATCGTCCACTTCATTGCAGTCTTCTAGGCACTGAAAACGGTTTTGTAACTCGAGCTGAAAGGTTTCGGGACTTTGGAACAGAGCACGAGGGGGACGGAGCGTTGACTTCATTAGACGAGACCTCTCCAACTTAACGTTTAGGTTCAGTGTGCCTCTAACCATTCGGTGATCGCTACCAGTTTTCACCCTCGCGATCACGGAGACATCACTGAACAGTTGTCGTCTGGTCGTCATAATGAAGTCAATCTCATTTTTTGTCGAACCGTCGGGGCTCGACCAGATCCACTTCCTGTGGGGCCGCTTCTGGAAGAAAGAGTTCATCATAAAGAGTCCCTCTTTCTCCATGAAGTTGGCCAGCTGCTGGCCCCTGGCTTCCGTTGCCCTATTCCAAATTTCCCTACTTTCAGCTCACCGTTCTCTCTTGTGCCTAGTTTTGCATTGAAGTCTCCCATTAACACCGTATATTGGGTTTTGGAGGAATGCATGGCTCTAGAGATATCCTCATACATTTCCTCCACCTCCCCATCGGGGTGTGCCGAGGTTGATGCGTAAACCTGTATGACCTTCAGCGAATACCGTTTGGTGATTCTGAGTATAAGGTACGCAACCCTCGTCGACACACTCCCGATCTTTACAACGTTGTTAACGAGAGACTTGTGGACGATAAATCCGACACCTCCTTGGGACAGATGGTCGCCCTCCCGGTGATAGAGCAAGTTGCCGGATTCGAGGATTACCGTGTCCTCCCCCTCTCTTCGGACTTCGGATAATCCTATAATATGCCAGCGCAACTTGTCTATCTCTTCTTCCAGCTCCACGATCTTCTCGTCAGTCCTCAGGGTGCGTGCGTTGTACGTTGCCAGGTCGAGTCGTCTAAGGTGGCAACCGAACCTCCACCGGAGATTCTTAGCACCCCCTGCCCCGCCGTTACCATGGTCGCCACCGTAGCCAGGAATAGCGGGGCCGCCGGGGACTGGGGGCCGTCTCTTTGTTACATTCATATAACAGCTTAAATATTAAATAACAGCTTTTTATTAAATACATATTTAAGTATGTACGGTACTTATAACAAAAACATTTTTTTTAATTTTTGTTTATCTGTTTGCTCCGGCTAGTATCCGAAATGGCTGGACCGATTCTGACGGGAATTTGGTATTGATATCGGGGATTATGATAAATATTGTTTTGTTTAATTTGTCTTCACCTATTGTGACAACCCTACCAAAATAGGTAACAATGTTATACGTTCTTAGGAAGCTTTACCTCTGTTCCGTTTATTTACTCATGTGGCGCAGGTACCACCTTAGAAGGCACTTCACTCGTATTCCTGCAGGCAAACACCAGTGCTTGCATTGCCGTGTTCCGGTCTGAAGCATATAGAGAACTAGTTATTGCAGGCTGTGAGGCATTCCATTCCAGTTCTCAGAGGTGATAATACAAACAACCCTGAAGGCCACGGTTTTTTGTTTGAAGTTGGCTGCAGACGTCTATGGGCTGCAGGAACCACTTACCATCAGGTGAACTGTAATTCCGTATGTTATTTTAGTTTTATAAATTAGGTTAGAATCAAAGATTTATATTATCTTTGGTTAGAATGGAATAATACCTGTGTTCATAGAGCTAAAAAAAAACTAATAATTGAATATGCACTCACGAAACGAGTTATGAATTATAAAAAGTGTAATTTGGTTTAAACAAATCTATTATTGGAACTGGCTAAATAAAAATCTCTACAAGTAAATTTAACACGGGCAGCCGACGAAATAGTTATTGATATAATAAGGTGTTCGAAATATAAGTACGCACATTCTATGAATAAATTTTATTCATGTTACTTCGGGAACTGTGCCCTTTTATAACCCCGAAGCGTGACTGGGTAAGGAATTCGATCGTAAAGGAAAAGGGTCATTTGCATATACAAGGCTATGTACTTAGATTCGGCTTGCCGTAGCCCTCCAGAGTCAATACCGCACGTAATATAAGCCAACTGAACCGAAAAACTTTTCGCCACTGGATTGTTTTTCCATCCCTTTCACACCAAAGCAATAACCTGCGTTTCGTTCTTTCAGTTTATTGTCACGTATTCAAAACTTACAATAACAAAAACTTATACAAAGAAAAAAAGAGTAAGCAAAATGATAAAATGGAAATGAAGGATGGGCACTGGAGTAAGTTTTTGTTAAACTATTCAACGTTTTTGTTTGTGTATGAGTTGTTACCGCTGTTGAAATTTCAAAATAAGATAAAGAATCGTAAGATAAACATTTCATGAAGTTGAGCAATTAATTCTATGACGAGAAAAGTTTTTTTGTTGAATAAAAGCTGTTAAGAAGCCTTTATGAAGCTACAGAGGAAATAATGTCGAGTTTTTATAGATATTATAATAGCCCTTGAAATGTTTTTAGTGCTCAGGCATACAAATTTATAACAACAACAATGATTTTTATAAGACGAGTACTTTTAGTATTGTCATTTTTGAAGACGAGAAGCTCGCGTAATAAACCATTACATATTAATATAATTACTACTACAAATTAATAGCTGACGTGGCCCAACTACCTTAAGATAGAAACAAAAACAATTATTACAGTAAAAGATGGAATCGGTTTCTTTACAAAAAATAAAAACTGTATTTCTCGTCGTTCCTGTGCCCAGGAGGCATGCAAATGTTTTACAATGATTTCATGTAAGGCGAAAACTTTTAGAATTGTCATTTTCTAATGTAGGAAGCTCGCGTAATAAGCCATTACCACCATTTACTACTACTGCGTTACTGTAAAACATGGAACTGGTTTTTTTGTTTCAAATAATTTGTCCACCTTTTTCTTTTAAGTATCTCTCTCTAAAGTTCTATACGGTTAGAAAAGGATGCATTTTTTAATAGGGTTAGGGTGACAAACTAGCACACAGTCCACCTGATGGTAAGTGGTTGCTGTGGCCCATAAACATCTACATCTATCTTCGATTACGAATCAAAATGCAGACCCGTGAGGAGTAAGATGGAATGCCTCGTTTCCAGTAAAAAGGGTATCCGGTTTTCTACACTCACTATACGAAATACAGCAGCGTTAAGCTGCTATTTCACGATGGTATTCTGTGAGAGCGTGGTCCATCCCCGGTCGAGCCGACCCATTCGTGCTGCAACTGTACTACTAATAGCTGCACCATGCCTCTACCACGTTAAAACAGTCTTTTACCAAGTCTTCACTCCATCTAGTGGGGGGCCGCCTTACACTTAAAAAAACGGTTACTTACCTAAAATTTGGATAGAAGTCGTTACATTTTTTCGCTAAAATGCAATCATTATGAAGCAATACGCATTGGGACAGCAGGGACGCAGAACTTTCCTTGACTTTTATATTCACAGAAATATAAGGAGGTCTGAGTTTAGCAGTGGAACGTACATAAATAAGTTACCTATTACTGCATAATTATTGGCTGCACCTTGGACTGCGACCCGGAACTACCCCGTAGTCAGTAGACAGAAACGGTGATATAGCCGCGCACTTTTAATCATTCAATCGCCATTTTACTTTTATGCTTTTTCTTTTCATCACTTTAGCAGAAGAACCTTTTTGAATTATAGCTAATACGTTTTTTTACGTTTAATTTACCAAAAAGAAGCAACATTTAAGTACTAGCAAAAAATTAAAAAACGAATAATAGCATTATTCCAGAGTAAACATTTGAGAATAATCAAATTATTCCTAACAGCAACTTCTATTCTGAATATAACTTTTTTTAATATTATAAAAAGAATAATACAATGTATTTTAATTATAATATACAATATTAAAACTATAATACAAAAAAAAAACTAAAACTACAATGAAACATCTACATTTATCTTCGATTAAGAATAAAAATGCAGATGCGTTGTCACCCCGAGAAATACGATGGAATGCCTCGTTTCCAATTAAAAGGGTTTCCGGTTCTTAACACCCACCATACGAAACACAGCAGGATTAAGTTGCTATCGCTGCTATTCTGTGAGAATGTAGTCCTTCCCCGGTTGAGCCGACCCATTCGTTCTACAACCATAATAAGCTGCAGCGTGGCTCTACCTCGTAAAAAGGTAGTCTCAGGGGTTTCATATAAATTTTAAGAAAAAATTTACCCCGAAGGGAAAAACAGGGGATGAAGTTTTTATTGTATTTCCTTACACGACGTTTTAGTTTTTACTTTGAACTTTGGATTTGATGTTTTCCTTCATCGCCAAACACTCGGTGAGTCGACTTTTTCGAATCGACTTTGCATCATAGGGGGGATATTTGCCAATGTTGCCAAGCTTAACGGGCAGGTTAGCAACCGCAGTTTTTTAAGTTATTATTTGAGAGACGATGCTACCCATCTCCTGGTTTGTTTCCCTTTATTGCCTCTTACGACATCCACGGGACGATATGGGGTAGTGGATTTTCTTACACCGCCACTACACGATTACAAGCATATAATTTTAAGGCAAGCGCTTATAAGTTACCACGGCTTTCACGGCGGAGTAAGTAACTTAAGAGTTCGTTCGAAACTGAAATTGGATATAAAAGAAAATTTTAATGTTATAAATACGGACCGAATGCCACAGCTAAGAGCGTGTAATGTATGGCGCGAAATTTATGATACTTGTGACTTTAGACGCAATAAAAACAAGTAAAAAGCGCGCCATAAGGTCTGATCATAACTCATTGTTTTGTTATACTTCGCTGGAGAGCTGCGAGCGGGTTTTATGTGTGCATTAGGTAATGGATTCGAGCCGTATCTTACGGGAATCTAGGGTGTAGTGTACGTGCCGAGACGCAGATGCGAAAGACATTTACTATGATCTTCCATCTTCGTACCACTGAGAAAACAATATGTGTTAACAAGCCCTTGTTTTGTTGTTAGCTGAACTGTTATTTTATTAGTGTAGCAGCAACAGTTCTTTTGTTTTTAATGTTTTTCTTTTGTTTTGCTTGTTAACACATGCTGCAGTTTTCTCACATACATACTTAGTAATTTTTATTTTCTTTATTACATTTTTATTAAAAAAAAAGTTACCGTAGGATTTTCACCTGAATCGTCGTGGACGTTTACAAACATTTAACAAAGAATCCAGACCCAGAACAATTAATTGTAAGCCATATAAATAGTTATTCAGTGCGGATTTCGAACCCGCGACTCTCAAGTCTCAACGCCGTAACTCATTGCTATGCCAATGCGTCACGGAGCCGTCGAGTATTTGTTGTTTTATTAAAATGCATTTAATTTTAGAGCCGTTTATACTATTATTTTTACGTGGTAGAGCCATGCTGCAGCTATATTAGTAGTAAAGTTGTAGTATGAATGGGTCGGCTCGCCCGGGGAAGGACCACGCTCTCACAAAAAACCAGCGTAAAATAGCAGCTTAACGCTGCTGTGTTTCGTATGGTAAGTGTAGAGAACCAGAGACCCTTTTTACTGGCAAAGAGGCATTCCATCTTAGTCCTCACGGGTGACAACGCATCTGCATCTTGAGTCTTTATTGAGGATAGATGTAGATGTCTATGGGCTACAGCAACCACTTACCATCAGGTGGACTGTGTACTAGTTTGTCACCCTAAAATATAAAAAAAAAATATAGCAGCAGTAAGTAGAGAAGATAGCAATAATTTCTAAAATCGATTAATAAATAATTTCTAAATTCTAAAATCGGGATGTACACATGACATTATTTTATGGTTATCGAAAGTTCTGACATTAAAAGTAGGCTTCTCTATGTATTAAATACAAACAGTAATCGGTAAAGTTACATGTTATATTCGTCTCACCGGGCACAGTCAGTTATGAGACTCTCAGTTGTGAGAGGTTGTTTTAGGACAACGAAATGTCGGCTGCGCTTCAACAATGTGTATTCACATTTTTTTAAATTTGTCAGACATGCAGGTTTTTTTACAATATTTCCCTTCACCGTCGAGCACGTGGTTAGTCATAAATTAAAATTGCAATAAAACAATATCATTAGTGGCGGCGGGTATCGAACCCGGATTGCTCGCGTATTATGAAATTTACAGCGAGTCATAGGCCCTCCTAGTTTAAATATGACATAGAATATGTTTTCTAAATAGAAAACATATTATATACCTAGCGCTATTATTTAACTTCACCTGTCATAATTCTTACTAAATTTAAAACCAGTTCCACTTAACCGATTGAGCTGAATTTCATTTCTGCTTGCTTAGTAATAGTACAATACAATCCAATATACTGAGATACAATTGTAATATTTTTTTCCAAATGGACGCCGCTCTGATGTGGTAGATATATTTTCTTTACAACCCCCTTGATATGAATATCAAATGAAATGGTATTTTGAGCAGAATACGTGATGAAGCTTTTTTTTTTCTAATCATTCTAATCAAATCGTAAGCTTCAAACATTTGCGCTTAAAGTTAATATTATCACATAACTCGTTTTTTAGTGTAGCGTACTAAGACCAATAAAAATATATGACGAAGCCGAAGCACCGTCAAGTAAAAATAAATAAAAAAAAGTAAAAGTCAACATAAAACAACTAAAAAGAATTTTATATTTTGAAGTCGGGGCTTTAATTCTTCTAGCGCCGATTTTAGAATGTAAATTATTTTATTATTTTTAGTTGTCTGATGTTTTTTATAAAATAAATAAATGATATTTGTCGTGTGGACTATAGTATATACGAGTCTTAATCAAATATTGTTCATATTATCTATGATTTGCGGCTTAATTAGGAAACTTTTACTTCCTTTGCTCCATAGATTTGTCTTTTGTAATACGTACCTACAGCAATGGAGTGGAATAATTTACCGGCGTCAATCTTTCCGTCCGAATACAATCTGGGCGTCTTCAAGGCAAGAGTGAATAGTGAATAGTGACTTTTGTTACGCTAAGACAGTGCGATTTACCATCTAAGGCTACATCACCACTTACCACCAGGTGGGATTGTGGTCAAGCACTGTCTTATAATAAGTAAAAAAAAATGAGGAACATATTTATCTCTTCTATTTGATTTTAATGGCCGACTGCACTGCACTCAAGTCTTGACTTAGTAAACCAATTTATTGAAGTGGATAGCACATTTTTCGTTTTATTATCGTCGCTTAGCCCTACGTTTTGCTCATCGTGTGGTCGCTGCAAGAGATCAAGTCGCCAAATCACCATCTCTCATGAAGCTTCGTATAGAGATGGTGACAGATGGACCCAGACCAAAAACATAAAGCGGCATCACATGTGTAAGAGGTATGATTATATAGTAGAGCCATGCTGCAGCTACATTAGTAGTATAGTTGTAGCAGGAATGGGTCGGCTCGGCCGGGGAAGGACCACGCTCTCACAGAATACCAGCATAAAATAGCAGCTTGACACTGCTGTGTTTCGTATGGTGAGTGTAGAGAACCCGAGACCCTTTTACTGGAAAAGAGGCATTGCATCTTTCATTGTCATTGTTTCACATTAGTCATATACTGTAGCCACTTCTCACCCTTCTTATAAGGCTGAGTCAACATCTAGATATAGTCCTCTCCCATACTACGGAAGATTAACTGTATTAGCGCTTAGCAGAAGGATTGGTATTAAATCACAATAACTTTTTTTTAATAGGATAAGATGACAAACGAGTCCACCTGATGGTAAGTGGTCCCTGTGACCCATAGACATCTACACCTTTCCGCAATAAATAATCAAAATGCAGATGCGTTGTCACCCGTGAGGGCTAATATGAAATGAATGCCTCACAGCTTGCAATGTAAATAAAATTTTGTGGTCTAAATACTTTTCGGGCAATAATAGATAATTTTATTAGATTACTAGCCTGGGTAGAATCTATTAATGTAGATTTAATTATTTAGATTTAGGGTGATTACCCTCAAATACCAAATCAAATACCATTCATTTTATCAATTTCTGGATTTCTTTAAAATAATTCCAAGATGTTCTCTATCTGTTGGTCAAGTTTCATTAATATCGGTGGCGAAACCGAGAAGCCCAGACACAAAAATTTAAAAAATAATTGTTCATGTCTTAACGTCATGCATTTCGATATTACAGATATACACTTCAATTTTATTTATATATCAGATTATGGTAGATTTTCCCTTTACCTTTACCGTATCTAGAAGTGGGACGATTATATTCAGTACTAGCGACCCACCCTGGCTAGGATATATTAATTAAGATTGTCAAAGATTTATTATTTTATCAATAAAAAAAAAAGAAAACAAGTTTTCGGGTAAAATATAGCTTAGATCACTACTGGCATTGTAGGTACGAGGTAGGTAGGTGAAGTTTTATTACAATTGGTTCAGCCATTTCGAAGACTAGCCCGGACAGATAAAATGACAGACATACAAAAATTTTAAAAATGGTTGCTCATATCTTTATGATATGCAACCACTTCAGCTCAATATAAGGTAGTTATTTCGATATTACCGACAGAAACTTCAAATATAGATGTATAATATATTATATCTGAAATAAAATAATGCATAGACATAAAAAAAATATAAGGAGAATATTTTACACTTCGCAATAATTTTATCAGGACTCTAGTATTAAATTATGATGTGTATTAATACTTAATACTTACTTGAGAATGCTTCCGCATAAAACACCAACGATAGCGCCACTAAAACAGTCCTCCAGTCCATCGTAAACCTGCGAACATATATTTTATTAAGTTATAATAATAATATACTCTCTGTGAATTTAATTTCCGTTTTATTACAAATAGTAGTTTATAGTTAGTTTCAAGTTTTAAACTAGAATCTGTTTCATGAAAGTCTAGTTTCAAATCCGGCGGAAATATACGAACTTAGATGTATGAAAAAAGTATGGAAGTTGACAGAAAATGTCAAATTTTGCGAAGATTGTGCTGCTGCGGCTAAAGGACTTCTATCGTGAGATAGGACTTTTCTTAAGCCACAGTTCAAGCCCGAAACATTTTTTTATAGGATAAGGGTGACAAACGACCACACAGTCCATCTGCTGGTAAGTGGTTGCTGTAGCCTCGATTACGAATCAAAATGCAGATGCGTTGTCACCCGTGAAGAATAAGATGGAATGTCTCGTTTCCAGTAAAAAGGGTCTCCAGTTTTCTACACTTACAATACGAAACACAGCAGCGTTAAGCTGCTATTTTACGCTGGTATTCCGTGATAGTGTGGCCCTTTCCCGGTCGAGCCGACCCATTCGTACTACAACTATAGCTACTCTACCACGTATAAAATAAACTTTCAATAAACTTCTTTTTGTAATAATACGGATTTTTCCCCATGTAATGTATAATGGTGGTTTAAGGGAATCTACTACCCCATATCATCCCGTGAGTGTCGTAAACAACGATACAGGTAAGCTGAAATAGGAGCTGGGTAGCAGAAACTTCCTGATAAGTACACAATAATTATAAAAAACAAACTGCAGTTACCAAGCCGCACGCCAAGCGAGGCAACTATGACAAATATATATATATATATATATATATATATATAGGAGAGCCCTAAGCAGTGAACATTTGACGGGCTGTCATAAATAATTCAATGTTTGTTTTATTTATTTATATTCGTCTTAAATTCAAAATATTATATAAGTTATAATATTTTGAATTTAAGAAAAAAATATAATAACAAACATTTTTATTAAATGTATTTTATATATATATATATATATATATACTCTGATAGTTACTTGTATGATTTGCGTGTAATAAAACATTACACCAATTTTGTAATTAATATCAGTGGCACTAGCTTAAGGTGCGGAAGCCGTGTACATTATAATGATGTAATCGTTAGTCATAAATAAATCAAAATATAATATTAAAAATAATTGAACATTGTAATTTTTAAAATTATCAGACGAATAAGTGTTTTATTCATACAATTATCGCATGATTAGCAACAGCCATAATAATTATATATAAATATCAAGCACCATATTGAAACAAAACATTGCGAATCGATAAAGATCCAAAAAGATACCAATTTGTTTATCAATAAACGAATCGAAAATTGCAGTCAATCTAATCAATAAATCAATTATAATACAATTGAAACCTGACAAAGTTGTATCGTGTTCATAACTTGCTAGCACGTAATATAGTAATACAAAGCTGCACAGGTGCTGCTTGTCCGACGGCTCCGTCCAAACTTTATGACACCGAAGTACATTCCCTGAGCAATTTCGCCTGAAACTGTTTCATATAACCTCGTTACCAACTACTGCGCTCCCAGCAGGTGAATAAACGTTTCGTGGATTATAGCGCGGGTTGTTTCCCTTTATTGAAAACTGAAATGCGCCGAGACGTTCCGCAGCTCGTTTGCAGAGCACGAAAGTTTCCTGTTTAGAGAATCATAGCGAGTTACAGACTGAGACTTATGAGGACTTGTTGGCTAAGTTTGAACTATATATATCTTGTGTTCCGTGTTCGTGGATACCGCATAGTTAACAAAGAGCGGAATGCTGCGCAGTAGTTTGTGTATGGTTGATAGTCAGTTATAATTACATCTACATAACTTCGTCTTGACGTAATAAAAGAGATGTATGAAATTGGCTGCTTGACATCGTTTGTAACAGTTATACAAAAATATGTAGATAAAAAAACGATAAATTATAAGCACAAATAGATAACTTTGATTTCTGTAATACTTGGGACAATCATAAAAACATTTTTTAAATCTGCAAAATTAAAGCTAATGCTTTTGCTATAGCAAAAACGAAATGTTTTTAAATATTTTTCTGTATTTTGCCTATGGCAATAGATAATGAAGGCTATTTTATTATATAAATACAATATAATCACAACGATGTAAGAAAACATAAAAAAATAGCAAAAGAATAATATGGGAAATTTGAAAGTACCTACATATTTTAATATGTATAAAGTTACATAAATAATATCTAAAAGTCATATTATTTCAGTATATTAATTAATAGGTAAAGAGAAAACTCTGTACGCCTTTTTAAGCGAGCATGGAGGAGAGTGAGATTTGGCATAGTTAAAGTTTATATGAAGAAGGAGTGTAGAAAGCTAAAATTTATATATGTGTTACAAATAAATAATATTTATTTTTGTGATTTCAGTTTTGTCTACACAAAAAAGCGTTTATTTTATATTTTACATTTGAAATAACTAGTTTTAAATGTGTAGTTGAAAGCAAAGACGATGATGTCCTACGATGATTCACGGCTGTGGCACAGCCGTGGAGCGAGAAGGCGCGGGCGTGGCTCGGCAGGTGGATTAATTAAGATGGCAGTTGTATTTTCATTTAGGAGTTAGTTTTTAAGCAAATTAAAATAATTGTGAAATAAAATTCGATTCACGTTGATGAAGTGCGCACATAAAAAATGATAGCGTTTTCTTAGTCATATTAAACCAAATCAGTGTTAGATTGTCAAGCCCCATTTACATATTCGCGCGAGTAACGAGGCGGTTCCATATCGATGGTGGTTCGTCATTCGCCTCGAGTCTCGCGTCGCCGCTTGTGACGCTTGCGTCGGGACTGTTTTTTTTTTATAGGATAAGGGTGACAAACGAGCACACAGTGCACCTGATGGTAAGTGGTTTCTGCGGACCATAGACATCTACATCTATCCTCTGTTACAAACCAAAATGTAGATGCGTTGTCACCCGTGGGGACTAAGATGGAATGCCTCATTTCCAGTAAAAAGGGCCTCCGGCCACCTGCACTCACCAAGCGAAACGCAGAGGTAAACCTCTACTTCACGCTGGTTTTCTGTGAGGTCGTAGTACTACCCCGGTTCGTGCCGGCCCATTCGTGCGACAGCAAAAGCTGCCGCGTGGCTCTACCACTGTTAAAATGGTTTTACGGACACTACGCTTTTTTATGCTTCAACACAAGAAGCTAGCATCAATAAAATCCGGTGCAGAAGAGGACACCGTGGTCTAAATAATTATAAAGACTTTGGAATTGCAATGAAAAAACCGCTAGAATGATGATGTCGTCCATTTTGTCAAGCTGAAGTGGAAATCAATAGACGCGAATGTGTAAACGATCACTTGTGTAGTTTAAAGCAACACGAATATCTCACCAAACAATTCGCCGAATGGCGAGGCGAATCACAAGTACGCATGTGTAAATTCGGTATCAAAAAACAAAGTTCGCAATTTACAAAAAAAAGAACAAGTTTTCTCGCCGCAAGCGGTCGACAAAGGAGTTACCAACGGAGAATTGATCGTAACTTAGAACGGACGAAGAAAGAACAGAGTCCGTCTAGTAGTATACATAGAAGTCTTTAGTTGAAAGTGAAATACAGCTTGCAAAATCTGGCTTGAATTCCTCCTACGCTGACGTCGGTCGGTATATTGTGTTCTATATAGCTCCACACTACGCGTCGGTCTCGCTCGTCAGCGCCGCGTACGTCGGTCGACGGACGAACGTGAAATAGTGCGAGGGCCCTTACTCTATTACCGACGATCCACGCGTGCACGTACAGTTGCAATGAATATCAATACAGAACGTCTTATTTACCTAAAGATTTGTACAAAGATGGGAGAGCAAAATACTGGATAGAAGTTTTCGAGGCTTTATTTCCGGATTACAATAATGAGGACGATAGTAAAAAAAAAAGAGATCAGTAAGTAAAAGACAATGTTGACAATCATAATTATTAATATTGTATTTTACTGGCCGATCTCCTTTCCGAAATCAACTTAGCAGTAAGACGACTGTACCGTATTAGAGCTCGGTATCGCACTATGGTATTTTATTTCTCGCTGACGTACGCGACCGACCGTACGCAACCGACGTCAGCGTAGGAGGAATTCAGGCCTATACCATACCGTGTAGTGGCGGTGTAAGAATATCCACTACTCCATATCATTCAATGGGTATCGTAAGTGGCGACAAAGTGAAACAAATCAGGAGATGGACAACAGCGTCTTCCTAATAACGACTACAAATAAAAACTGCGGTTACCAACCCGCTTGTCAAGCGTGACACTATGGCAAATGTCCCCCATATGAGGTAATTTGTTGGGGACGCCTATGTTCAGCAGCGGACTTTAATAGGCTGTAACGGTGACGGTAAATATACAAATTTAAAAATGTAATGAATTGTGGTCGAATTTTTTACCCGCTAGACGACCACTAGTTTCAGTAAATACCTTAATACGAATGAGTTCAATCGATATGTCAACGACCGAAGCCATGTTACGAGGCCGTAAATATTAGAAACAATGCCCTCAACAAATGTTCAAGTCTAAAACGTTACAATCTGTTACTTTACCTACCTAATGTAATAATAAAAAAAATTATTGAAGTATAAACACAAGTTATTCATTGAATTCTTGTAATATTAATATGTACCTACGTAAGTGAAGAATAAAACTCTAATAAAGAATACCACAAAGAATACCAGCGTAAAATAGCAGCTCGATGCTGCTGTGTTTCGTATGGTGAGTGTAGAGAACCGGATACCCTTTTTACTGGAAAAAGGGCCATCTTAGTTCTCAGGGTTGGTAACGCGTCTGCGTTATGATTCTTAACACACTTGCCATCGGGTGGACTATGTGCTCGTTAGTCATCATTATTGTATTAAAATGTGTCCTGCCCAGTTTGAAGAGCACCTCCCGCCCTCCATCAATTGCGTGATAAATTCCAACAACTTTAATATAATGGATTTCCGCAAAGTAACGCCTGATTCTATTAATTAACTAAAACAAAGAATTGGAGTAAATCAAATTATCAATGTAGAGCTCCATGAAGGGACGTAAAAGGCGCGTCTAAATGGCAAAGGTCAGCGAAACTCGAGAGCCGGGATCGTGAAAGTCACGCAATTTACTCCGCCCTATCCGTCGTATTTAACATATTATAATATTACGCATTTAGCCTTCATTTAATGGCTGCCGCTGTGCAGTGACGGCGTAAGAGAATCCACTATCCCCTTATCATCTCATGGATGTCGTGAGTGTCGACGCGTTTGAGAGAAACGAAACAGGAGATGGGCAGCAGCATTGTGTACTTTTATCAAGTGGTAGGACGCTGAACCCGTCTGGGTAGCTACCACTGTTTTTCTCTATTTCTGCTGCCAAAAATCTATGCATGCACTGATGTGTTCCGGTTATAGAGAGCCAGTATAGTTATAGGCTGTTAGACATTCCATCTTGGTCCTCAAAGACGACAACACATCTGTAGCCTTCATTGTTTTTAGGTTGGTTGCAGATGTCTATGCAGTAGCCACTTGCTATAACATGAACTGTAATTTCACTTCAGTTTTATAAATATTTTTTAATCAATTTTGTACAAAAAGAAATTAATAAGTATACCATTTTTTTTATATTCCTATATATATATATATATATATATATATATATATATATATATATATATATATATATATATATTATATATATGCATATGTATATATTATATATTTTACTTTATATTTTATTATGTGTTAGTAATTTATATATGCCTGGAAGAGATCGCTATGTAGCAATAAGGCCGCCAAATTGTACATAATATCATCTAATTTTTGTTGCCATTTGTATATTTGTTCGTGGTGTACAATAAAAGTATATTCATTCATTGTCATCCAATTCTGAGCTATATTCAAAATTTCAAGTATCTAGCTAATCGGAAGTGTTTGAAATTTAAGTTGCAAGATTCCACATGGAACGACAGACAGACCAACAAGAAAGTGACTTAATAAAAACTATAGAAAAGAGCATCTTACTGATGAATAATTAATCAATAATAATAATAATAATGAAAACTGCAGCAAACCCATCTGTTAAGCGTAGCGACTATGGCAAATATTCTATGATGCCAACTACAGGCTGTAGTGATGATGATTAAAATGGTGATTGCCTTATTATGGAAAACATATTGGTAACAAATAGAATGGAATAGCGTATACATAAAGAATTGATTGATATTAGTAAACATCAGTAATCTTAACTTACGTACATAGATAACGGGAGTGTATCGTTTATTAATCTGTCAAATCTTTGAATACCACATGTGGTCATCCTTTTTTTATTTGTAGAACGCTCCAAAGAGTATGGTTATAATTAGAAAGGACCCCTCAGAACCAAAGAGTAGATCACTACGTTTAGTCAGAACCATAGTTGTTGTGCTCAGAACAATTATTTTTTAAATGCTATTTATATGAAGTATAAAACTAAAATTTTATTAGATTAGTTTAGTTACTAAATTACGCTTCTTTAAATTAACAGAATTTACTTCAAATTACGAGTTTCCGCCTTTACCTACGCGTCGCGTTTACGTCACATACTGTAGTCTTATTTCCTTCGCCGCGTGAGTGTAAGAGGCAACTACAAATTAAAAAAAAATAAGTAGGTACAATAGAAAGTTTTTTGTTAGTTTTTATATAAAAGTTAAGTAATTACACTGTTTTAAAAAGTTAATTCCTTATAAAATAAAAAAAGAACCATCGAAATCAGTTCACACAGGAGGAGGTTATAAGGTAACTCACATAAAAAAACATACAGTCAACTTCCTCCTCCTGTTTGAAGTCGGTAGAAAAATGGCGTTGGTCAAAGATAGCGTAATAAAGTATATACCTATGATTTAATTTTTTTGAGGTTCCTACTGAGTATATCGATATAATTGTATTATATATTTCTTTTCTTTATGAAAATCGAGTGTTTCTATGTCCTTGTTTCTTATTTGATTTTAACATATAGATATTGAATTTTAACATATGGCGATTCGTTAGATTTGCCTTAGTTGTAGAAGTGACATAATATTTGAATTTGTTCTTTTCAGTAGAATTGTTTGGTTTTGTTATTTATTACTGTTTTAACCATTGAACTTGTTTACGCTACTTTTGTTTAATAAATTGTTTCATGATGTTTGATGACATTTTTAGACACAAAAATATTTTTTCAAATAATAAAATTAATCCCTCCCTCTCCTTACAGCTTCCTTCCACTGCTGGTCATGGGCCATGGAAATAAAGGGCAGCACAGAATTTTACTGTCACAAATACTACCCACCTTTGCAACACTGCCCTAAACATCGCACGGAGTATTTGCCTTCCACCGAAATTAAATTTAGAAAAAATGTTCGCCTTTTTTCTCTCCCACATTTTTTTCTTGTCATTATTACAACAAACACCGTTACATCCTATAAAAACCTCCACTGAACATAGGCCTGCACTATATTCCTCATAGAGGGCATACTTGTCTTAGTTGCCACGTTCTGTTCCATGTAACAAGGTACATGTACCGTGGAACTGTACAGTGGATCAGTGGCCCCTTACGAAACCCACGGAATGATAATATGAATATTCATATAGCGCCACTACACAATAATTGATAATTTCTTGAAACATTTCATTTATCGACGAATCGCTTGCAATCGTCGTTACTCTAGGGCTCACTTGACCTTCATACAAATAATTCGATATTTTAATTGTTGATAATTTTTTATTTTTGGATAAGAACATAGTAACGACTCTAAGTTATATTTACCATCTTTTAAAAAAATTGTCTTTGGCCTGACCTACTTACTATACTCTGGCTTGACGATAGTTCTGACTAAATATGTCTAATAAAATGTCAAGGTCTGAGAGGAAATCCGAATATAAATACAATAATGGTAACATCAAAAAATAAATTAACATAAAAAAAAACTAAAAGCAAACTTCAAAGAACAGAACACGAATAAAACAATTTTACATTAGAGACAGTGATTTTTTCATATCAATAAAATTGAAGTGTTTGTCAGTTATATCGAAATAATGGACTGCCTGTTATTCAGCTAAGGGGACAAACCGATAGGTAAAAAAGCTATTTTTAGATTTTTTTTCTATCGGTTAGTCAGAGCCAATCATCGGAATGGCCGAACCGATGGTAATGAAACTTCACGAACAGATAGAACAATGCCAGTGATATTGACCAACAAAC
This sequence comes from Parnassius mnemosyne, assembly GCA_963668995.1. Lineage (NCBI taxonomy): Eukaryota > Metazoa > Arthropoda > Insecta > Lepidoptera > Papilionidae > Parnassius > Parnassius mnemosyne. Next base: position 26,334,146 of record CAVLGL010000093.1, on the reverse strand, counting down.
TTGGAGAATTTTTTTAATTAAAAAAGTTGATAAAAATGATCTTTCATGATTATCTGAAATGTAAATAAGGCCAAACCGGGGCGTGTACCTAGTTTTAAAATAATACGTGCTTAAAGTAATCCCCTTTAAGTACGTAAAACACGTATTATTATTCAAAATAGTATAATGTTTTTTTTTTATAGGGTAACAAAACGAGCACACAGTTCAACTGATGGTAAGTGGTCGCTGTGGCGTATAGACATCCACATTTATCCTCGATTACGAATCAAAAATCAGATGCGCGTGACCTGTGAGGCCCAAGATGAAAATCCTCGTTTCCAGTCAAAAGGGTCTCCGGTTCTCTACACTCACCATACGAAACACAGCAGCGTTAAGCTGCTGTTTTACGCTGATATTCTGTGAGTGGTCCTTCCCCGGTCGAGTCGACCCATTGGTGATACAACTATTACCATTAATATAGCTGCAGCATGACTCTACCACGTATAGAAATTATTGTAAATAGTCAATTAATGATGTTGGCCTCCGGGTTTTTCTCGACGTAAGGAAAAATAAATTGTTTTCTCTGAGATTACCCCTACGTATTAAAACTTGTAAAGTAAAACATTATTATCCAAATCGTTAGAGCCGTTTTCGAGAAAGCAGTTACATACAAAAAATCTACATATTATATACCTATTTTATATATATTTTTATAATATATTTTAATAATTCGAAAGAAGTATTAAATAGGATTGATTGTTACGAGTATATCGATAAAACAATGATTTTCTGTAAGAACACTGTAATATGATCAAACATTAGGTAAAAAATGTAAGTCCGCAAACAAAATTTTTATAATTATTTATTACTAGCGACCCGCCCGGGCTTCGCCTGGGTATAAGTAGCGGCACGAAAGTCTAGCGGTGACCGTTAGTGCGCATAAGTAGCGCTGATTGGCTCGTGCGTATCGTTCGCACGCGCTCATTGGCTCTCCAGTTGCATTCGCGCAATTCAATTCGTGCGCGTCCCCTCCACGTTACGTTCAGGACTAAGTTTACGTGCCGCGACTTGCAGGATCTATTTAATGTGGCGTTATTTAGATTAAAGATAATCATGTAAGGCAATTTATTTTATTAATTATTTGATTTCTCAAAAGAAAATCCTCCAAGTTTTTCGGATAAAATAAAGCCTAAATCACTCCTGGCATTGCTCTTTGTCTGTTTGTAAAGTTTCTTTTCAATCAGTTTAGCCTTTCCGAAGATTAGCTCGGACAGAGAAACCATGTTTTAATGTCATGCAAATCACCCCTTAGTTTAATAAAAGGTATAAATTATTAAATTACAAATTATTTATTTTTGGTCAGCTGTGGGGCCGTGTGGCCTACAACAAAAGAACTAGAAACCTATCATATATATAATAGATCTAATAGGTCACTATTGCAGTTGTTGTAGGATTCGAATTCGCGCAATCCGTCGTGGTAAATTTGTCCCTGTAAATCCTGTGAAACCTTCGCATTTTGATGCAAAATAGATTTCTAATTTTTTTTACTTCAATACCTTTCTACAATTACTATATATGTATATACTATATATTCCTCTATGCCTTTCTACAACAGTGTTAGAATAAGCTAATAAGACCTTTTTGTCTATGTCTTGAATTTTTATTATAATTTTTTTTATATCCCACAATGCACATAGTTTTCAGGATAATAGCATTTTTCGACAATTTGCCCAAAAACCACTATTATATATCTGCAAGTGTTCTAAGTCGCGGGTGAAAGCTAGTTTTCGATATAATAAAGTATTATAATAAAGAAGATTATTCAGTTCAGCAGCGTCTGTACAGCGTCACTTTAATAAATTAATAAAATTACTTTAATACAATATTTAAGAAATACATACCACAGATTAAATAATAGTTACTAAGTATGTGATACTGTTAATAATTTGAAAGAATAACAAAGTAAATAGTTGGCCTAACGATACTGAGTTAGATTAATTTGAACTTTCTCGGTAAAGTAGTGACATCGTGAACGGTCAAGTTTTATGTTTCTCTCTCGGCAAAAAGTTGGCAAGTTAAGCTGCCGCACATTATTACGTCGTTTTGTAGTGCGACGCTCGAGTAGACAAATAGCCGTCTCTAGTCGCCCCGGCATTTTTTATTTTTTTCAGTCTACGTGAAGAACTTTATAAGATCATAATACCTATATATTTTAAACAAAAGATATTTTGCCTGTTCAAATTCAAATTTTATTTATTTGTGAATCCTGTATAATGACACACAATAGATCTTTAAAAAAATTAACTTCGTTGCATTCAACCCTTAGGTATACAAATATTATAATTACAATTATATCTATTACCTTTCCACAATTAAATTATTTATATTTTAATTATATTATAATGATGTAATTATTAATTCGAATAGGATATTTGTGATACGTAATTTGTGGTACCTTACTCGTGGTAGAGACATGCTGCAGCTATATTAGTAATATAGTTGTAGCACGAATTGGTCGGCTCGACCGGGGAAGGGCCACGCTCTCACAGAATACCAGCGTAAAATAGCAGCTTAACACTGCTGTGTTTTGTATGGTGACTGTAGAGAACCGGATACCCTTTTTACTAGAAAAGAGGCATTCCATATTAGTCCTCATAGGTGACAACGCATCTGCATTTTGATTCACAAACGAGGACCACTTACCATCAAGTGGACTGTGTGCTCGTTTGTCACCCTGTCCTATAAAAAAAATTATTTACAATCTATAGTCTAATCGAATGTCAAAAAATTCTATATTATGCAATGTCATTACAATATACCTACTGATGCGTAGTTTAAATATTCATCGATTGAGTAGTAGTAGCATTTCTCAATTAGAAATGTTTTAAATTCTTTTTTAAATTTATGAATACTTTCCATTTCATGAAACATAGATTGAACAATGGATGTTCTTTTATTTAAAGAAGGAAGTAAATATTGATTTGACATGTTAGACTTGCATTCGAGACGAGTACAAATTTACTAAGATCCGCATGCAACAGTCAACAGTAAGCTAAAAAAAAATTTATGATGTTATAAACGTATCTATTATCCATCATGTCATTACAATTAAGAACAAACTGTGCCCGTTGTACAAAGTACACTGTGTGCGTGAATAATATTCAACACTTTATTATTTAGTAATTCCGTTCCAAGTCAGTTCCCTACAGACAAAAGCAAGAAGTACACAATTCGACTGTATTTTTTATGTTTGTTACCTCAGAACTTTTTTCTAGGTGAACCGATTTTTATGATTCTTTTTTTTTATTTGAAAGCTGGTGCTGCTCATGTGATCCCATATAAATTTGATCAAGATCTAATAAGTAGTTTTTGAGTTATCCTTAATAATGCTTAATTGACTTCGACTACATTGATGATGTTCTCATTTCATTTATATTGAAGTCGGTTGTACAAAATTTTTAATGTTACCACTTGTGTTTATTGTGGTCGTTTAGAATACATAAAAACCTATAACACATTTCAAGATATTTGGGTGAAATAAAATTTAATCGATTTTAAAATAGAAGCCACAATTATGTATCAAATAAAAATAAATGACTTTGTATAAGTTAGTTTTTATATAAATATATTATTGAAGTTATTTAAAAGAGCCTAACAAGAGATGATATCAAGTCTTGTCTCGTAATTAATTGGTAGGGAGTAGAGACTTACATAACATCACAAAAATACCATCTTATCCCTGTGGATTAGAAAAAATCTTTTCTAGCAAATATATGGTTATAAGACTGGAATTAATGGTCTGAAATTAAAGGCCGAGGCAAAAATTAAAAGGATCGCTGTGGGATATTACACGCCATAGAGCAGAAATTGGATAGAGATACGAGAGATATATTGCCGGGCATAAAGCCGCACTCGGCGATTTTCTATCCATTCCTCCGGCCCACTTGTGAATCGTATTTCGGAATGCTTTTTATCTTTTTGCTCCACGTGAAGTGACAGCGGCGCGGGGACACTTAGTAGCTCGTATATCACTCGGGTCCGTAACGGCCATTTTAACGGCTACACTGTCAATGTCAGCGCCATACTTCAGTTGTAAACGACTATAGTCCTCGGTGACGACGTCCATTGTCTATTGGTTTCCAATATCACTAAATCGTTACACAATATCTGTTTGTCTCACATGGTAACTTCGTAAACTATAGAATTCAAAACGATGCTCTTGTGCGATAAAACGTTATTAAACTATTAACAATTTGATAATAATAATAATTATCATTATCAATACAACTTATCAAAGGATCACTGCTGAACATAAGCCTCTTCTAGGGTATCCTGTTGTAGAGTATTTGCCACAGTTGCCACGTTTAGCAAGTAGGGTTACTACAGTTTTCATTTTAATTTTGGGTTGTTATCAGAGACAAGCTGCTGCCCATCTCGTTTCATTTCCCTCTGTAGCCTCTTACGACACCCACGGGATGATATTGATAAAATTGATAATGTGTTAAATTTTAAATATAGGAAAACCAATCGAGGTTCAGGAGGGTATTTAACTGGTGATACATGGCCTCGCCGAAGCTCTGCGTCAGGTAAAACTTGCTTTAGTGGCGAATGGGGGCATTCAGTTCCACAGGATCAAGTTTAAGTGCAAACATTATTACGGATGAAAAGTTCTAGTAATAGACGTCAATTAATGCTTCGTGTTTTGCCCATGTAACTCTTACTATATATTGTTTACTACGAACCATATATTGAACGTAATGAGATAACGGCTTTGTAGCCTTTGTTTGCAGTTGACTGCAAGTGTATCTAGGAAGTGTGGCCATTGATACATAATTATAAACTGGTTTGTCAGTCTCGTCTATAAAGAGTAAAATCCTAGGACCGCTAGAATTACGTTTTTTATTAAAGCTAAGATTTTTTCCGTTGCACGATCGAATAAGCTAAAGCATAAGTTAAGTGTCTCCATATAAATGTGTCATCTATGGTTGAGTGTCAGTCATTTAGGTAAGTAATAGCTAGTAAAAGTATAAACAATTTCCTGGGATCTCGGTCTAATAGTGGAGCTATTCCAAGATAGGAACTGACGCAATGTGTTTTTCCAACCATCGTAAGAAATAATTTCAATCTCTTCTTTCATTAGGATATATTTTTTAAATAGGTTAAGGATGACAAGCGTGCACACAGTCCACCTGTTGGTAAGTGGTTGCTGTAGCCCATAGACATCTACATCTGTCTACGTTTGCGAATCAAAAAGCAGATATGTTGTCACCCGTGAGGACTAAGATGGAATGCCTCGTTTCCAGTAAAAAGGGTCTCCGGTTCTCTACACTCACCATACGAAACACAGCAGCATTAAGCTGCTATTTTACGCTGGTCTTTGTAAGTTCCAAATAAAAGCGTTGCAGACAAAGCTAACTAATGCAGAGGACGACGGTAACAGTTGTCGTAATGCTACGGTACTTTAAAACATCGGGAGCCGTGTATCACGGTCGGGTGTACAGCGCAGAAATTCACGGTTTGCGAGGATGTGGCGCGTGTAACGTGAGGATGTCGCGTGGCGGGATTTATAACGACGGAAATTCCGGAATTTTCTCGCACGGGTTAGGTAGGGCTGCTTGATACCGGTATTTGTCAATGACCGGATTTTCATGCAGTTTTCTTAAATCTCGCATTTCAGAATTGTAAATCTAGTTTTTACTTTAACTGCCCTAAAACCCTCTCAGAAATGAGGGGAGGCCTGTGTCCAGCAATGGGACCTATATAGGCTGCAACTCTAACATTTAACTTTTATACTATATTGTATGTATTTTATACGTGTAATATGTATAAAGTAATATATTTATATTCTATAATATGTGTAAATAAGCTAGTTTTTTCTGTTGCAGCTCTACCCATACCCATAGCTCTCACCACACTACCAAAGGTTAGCTGGTAGAGAATGCCTTTTCGGCATTAAATTCGCCTTTGTACGAAATTGTTTTGAGTGCAATAAAGAATTTTCTATCTATCTATATTACTTTCCTTACTCATCAACCCGAATACAGTCCAATGTTGGGCATGGGCTTCTCCCAAAATATAAATATATCTCAAATAATAACTTATACAAGCTTAATGCTGGGTAGCCTCCTCTCACGTGTCGTTGAATTTTTTAAGATTGTTAGTGCCGTATAATGGAGGCGTAAGAGAACATATTGCCCCATTTCCTTCCTTTGGTATCGTAACAGGCAACTATGGAAAATGAAACAGGACATGGGCAGGCAAATACTATAGCAAACTAATTTCTCCTATGAGGCAATCTATGCGAGGGACGTTCAGAAATTTATTTTTGATACATACAGTATGTAGATTTTTTTTAAACTTATCAACAGTTAAACATCTTGGTGTGTTTTAAATTAGTTCTTAGATTTTCAGGCAACCCTGCGGGAATGTGGCGCAGCGACAATAAATAAAAATATTCCGGAGTCTGATTGTGAATCTTGCACATTTCCGCAGATTTGCAGCCATATCCAGCCACTGCACACGATTTTATTTTTCTTTGCAATTTTAAAGTTCTTTGAAGATATGGAGTAAAATGCAGCTTGAGTTCGAATGATCTATCTACAAAATTCCGTCGCAAGTTACCGATTTAGACGAAATATTCACTTATGAAATAGGTATAAATATGTATATAATTTTTCATTAATTTTCTATACACGTTACGTTTGCTTGACTTACGTATATTTTGCTTCTTTATTTTCCTGATGCTTACTTCTTCAATTCAAAAAAGGATGACTAAGTTGCCTAGTTTTTCAATTTATATTTTTTTTATTAAGCACAACAATAATCAGTAACAGAAATTATCTGTAATCACAAACTAACCGCTATTTTTTCGATTAAACATTCCACTGGAGGACACAACAACAATTACAGAATTGCGCTGTGTTAATTGGAATCAGAAAATTTATAACTTGATATTGAGAAGCTATGGTAGCCGTTCGTTCACAACAAACGAGATAAGGCCGGGTAATTTGTAAATGAGATCATAATGTCGGTCAAGTCATACGTAATAGTCAAGCGTTTGTGTTATCTTCAGTATAGTGTAAATAAATAATGAACTGCCTCGTTGGTTGGTTGTAAGCGTGACTATTGATTATGTGGTCCCAGGTTTGAATCCCAAGTAGGGAGAAAAAATTGTTATTGTGATTTTGTGTTCAGAAATTCGTAGTAATAGCCCGGAGGCAGAAATATGAGCGGTGTTTTATCTCCGTGCCTCGTAAAGCACGTAATGCTAATGATGATCCTGCGCCTGGTCCCCCTTCGGCCATGTCGCATTTCCGTCCCATTGGACTATAGGGGATAAGCTGTTATTTTACACTGGTATCCCGTGTGAACGAGATATTTTCCTGATCGAGACGACACATTAGTATTGCAGACAAAATCGTTGCAGGACACCACGTCATATCACAAAAGTAGTTATTGAATTACATATTATCTGGGGCTATCAATGTTTAAACCCGACAGCCACACTCGGCCACAAAAACTATTATTGTTGTAATATTATTTTCCTTTAAAATTCAACGAAATCCAACCACAATCAGTTATACGTATAATATAATATAATTAAATTTGTTGTATAAATTATTAAATAGTGAGACGCGAATCCTGGGTTTAATTCGGGTTCAGTTTAATCGCTGCCATAGTAGACACTTATTTAAATGCATAAAATATTTATATTCAACAATGCATATAAGCCTACCATCGATATTATCGCATGAGGTATTTTTAAAACTACGATGTACGTACTACCACATGGAGCGTTGGCAGCTCCCCGGGCTAATTACCTCGACTCGCGGGAGATTACCCTTTTCAGTCACCGGCCAAAGTGATATCCCTAACGTGGTCTAAAAAGCTATCTAAAAAATTGGCAATCTGCAATCATCGGAAACTTTCAAATCATTCTTGTTTTCATCGTCCTCACAAACTTTCGTCCGCTCCCGAGCATAGATCGTCTGCAGTCTTAAGCTTCTGCAAGACAACAAGCTAGCTTCACAAGGTTCATCGCTGTATTGAAATAACGTTTCTCGTTCTTTCAAGTTACTTTTTGCACTAGTGTTCGGCACGGCTCTGATCCTTTTTTCTCGCCTCTGCTTTACAACACTCACAGCTTACTCGCGTTCTTCTCGACTCACCGCAGACTACAATGCAACTCAAGTAACGGGACTGCACTACTAACCTCCGATCTTAGCAGGGGGGTGATGTGCATGGAGTGAGGAAGCACTGGTTTATAATAGTAAAAAAAAATGTGGCGGCGGAGACATAGCGTCACAATAGTTTAAGCGGACAGAAAAACAACTAACGCCTAAATCAAGTTTCCGCATGACTCTGCATAACAACATAGAACAAGCTCAGTACTACCACCACCAATGTACCGTATACATTGGTCACATTCCGGGATGAACTCCCCGTCAGTCGGAAGATCCCTTTACCTTCGCACGCCAAATTACTTTTGTATGTCATACAAATACTTGTTGTTTGGGAATCAAACCTGCTGCTCCCGCGAGCATCCAAACGGCCACTGCGCTACCAAGATGTTTGTCGAAGGTGTAGTGCTTTAAGTCTCTTTGTGTACTTGGGAATCTATCTATCTATCTATCTTTGCCATTGGCAACATCAAAGAGCTTACTGAAGTCGCTGTGGCCATAATAGGTTTAAAGACAATATTTTCTTCTTTGAATATTGAATTCTAATTTGAGAATATATAATTCGTGAAACGATAAAATCTTCATAATCAGGTTTAACCTTCAATTTTAATAAAGCAATATGTGACTATGACTATATATGAAAATATAGATTAGGGCTAATTTTGATTAATTTATTCCAAAGAACTAAGTTTACGAGATAAAGGGTGTATATACCAATAACGAAGCAAACTTATCTCAACGTTATAATGGAGTCGAAGTAAATCTTTAGAGGCGCCCAAACTAAACGAACGGATTAAGTGAAGCGAGAACTGATTGAATTTGTCCTAATGCGATAAAGTGCCGCTGTTCCCATGGTTTGGATGTGAGCCAGAACATAATCGGGAATATCGAGCGAAGCTAACGTTTTATTTATCGTTTGTCACTTGTATGCATTGTATGAGTATTACAATTCGTTTCATTCTGCTTTTATCAGTCCGTTTAAGTCAATTATTACTATCAAGACATGCTTACCATTATGAATAACGTCATCGCCGATCTGTACAACACGTACTATTGTAGCTATTGTGCCGCAAAGGTACTCGTAAACAGAATTACTCACTCCTTTTGATATACAGGTGTACTGTGTAATATAACGGATAAGACCGGAAATAGGTTTGGATGATTAGTGCTAAGAGATAATTCTAAGATGTTCAGATCGAAAAAACAAACAGTTTGTTTGCAAAAACGTTAATTACGGAGAATTGAACTGAAGATCACCGAAAAGCAACTAGCTTAGTTCATTAGATTTTATAAATCACGCAAATGTGGACGCTATACAAAGCGGACGAGCAATGACACTGCAGCCGTTGTAGATGTTTTTGAACAAAACTATTGTATCTTAATCACCAAATAAGGTGACGAGTGACTGATGTTTCATGTTACGCTGTTAAGGAACAGTAAAATATACTTTCGAGAATGATATAACTTAATATATGTACAATCTGGATATTTACGTTTCCGTGGTTTTTTTTTATAGGATAGGGTGACAAACGAGCCCAAAGTCTACTTGATGGTAAGTGGTTGCTGTGACCCATAGACATCCACATCTATCCTCGTTTGCGAATCAAAATGCAGATGCGTTGTCACCCGTGAGGACTAAGATGGAATGCCTCTTTTCCAGTAAAAAAGCCCTCCGATTCTCTACACTCACCAATCACCACACGAAACAGAGCAGTGTTAAGCTGCTATTTTACGCTGTTATTATGTGAGAGCGTGGTCCTTCCCCGGTCGAGCAGACACATTCGTGCTACAACTATACTACTAATATAGCTGGAGCATGGCTCTACCACGTAAAAAACACGTAGCGTGTTCAAAATCGCGAATCACAACTAGCCCTAAGTTAAAGCACTATGGTGTACATTACATACATACAAACTCAGGTTTTAAGTTTTCATTTAGCCAAATAATATTTTCTGTAGTAATATAAAATACTTTGACGTTTTTTGCCTAATTTATGTAATTTTGTCGTAAAGACACGTTTCGACGTTCATAATAGAATCCGGTTTTTATGTTTTTAAAATAACGTCTGTACGCGTGCTCAAATACATACATTAGAGAAGTTTTTCGCCTCGCATATTTCGAGAAGAAATAACACTCAATTGTATAATTAATACCTGATTAAGTTAATATTAGAAAAATTAAACATTTTAGTTAGTTTATAGTTCGTACGAAATCATTGCTGGTAAATCTAAGAACCGGTTGCTTGTTAGCTATACAGCTATGTGTATAAAAATACCCTTGAGAGCAGGTCATTTCTAACCTACGAGATAAAGAATTATTGTATCCGTTGAACTACCTTAAACGGTAGGAAGTCGTCATAGTTATCTTATTACTTCAAATTCAAAGTCGTTTCTATTAAAAGCATATTCTTTAGTAAATAACATAGTGTTTATACTTCTTTTATATATAAAAATTACGTGTCACATTGTTTGTCCGCGATGAACTCCTAAACTACTAAACTGATTGCAATGCAATTTTGCACACTGTGTGCAGTTTTGTCCAACTTGAGAGATAGGATAGTTTTCATCCCTATAAGTGACCTTTAATATTTTTTATTGCGAATTTAAGGATTTTTTTTTATAGGAAGGAGCGTCGGAAAGGGCAGAACAACGTCTGCCTAGCCAGCTAGGATATTGTATAAGGTATAATTCCAAGGTATATATATTTATTATTTGATTTTAATACATTCGCCGTTGCATTAAAATTATATGAATATAAAGAGGTTTTAGTTCACGAATGTAATGATGAATTATCGCCTAATAAAGTTTTGTAGCCGTGTGGTGGCGGCGTAGGATCATCCATCACATTTTATCCCGTGGGTTTAATATGTCGCCAGAGACGTCTATGGAATATGCCTAAAAGCTCTTACAGCTTCCGACAGATGGCGGTATAACATCCAGTGCCTTTTTTATAGGATAGGGTGACAAACGAGCACACAGTCCTTGCTGCGGCTAGACATCTACATCTATCCTCGTTTGTGAATCAAAATGCAGCTGCGTTGTCACCCGTGAGGACTAAGATGGAATGCCTCTTTTCCAGTAAAAAGGGTCTCTCCGGTTCTCTACACTCACCATATGAAACACAGCAGTGTTAAGCTGCTATTTTACGCTGGTATTCTGTGAGAGCGTGGTCTTTCCCCGGTCGAGCCGACCCATTCGTGCTACAATTATACTACTAGTATAGCTGCAGCATGACTCTACCACGTAAAATTATTGCCTGATTTAGAGTTCCTACAGTCCTCGGCTAACTTTTAATATGCACCCTCACCAGCCTATTCTGTCCGTGCCTGCCCATCTCACGAATATATTTACTAGATTTTTATATTTTACTAGCTTACTAACCCGCGGGTTCGCCCACGTTAAATTAAAAAAATCGTGATAGTAAGTGTCGACTATCGCCCTAGAACAACTACAAAACCAAGGAAATTACAAGTGCATTGCCGGCCTTTTTAAAAGGAGTAAGCTCATTTCTTGAAGATCTCTAAATCGTATCGGTCTGGAAATATTGCCGGTGGTAGATGATTTCACAAATAATTCTAGCGAGAAATAAAACTTTCTAGTAAATCGCACAGTCACGGTGGACCGCCAAGCATCCAGATGGTGTGGATGGCACTGTGAGTTTTATCCCGATATGCGTTGGTGGAATTTGGCGGCTGGCATTAATCCGAACAATTTGTCTAAGTACTCCCCGTGGAAAATGCGATAGAAAATGCATTGTGATGCTACATCTCTTCGCAAAATCAATCATATCTCAAGAGGAGATACGACAAAGGGGTTCGTTTTAGTGGTAAATGCGCAAACCTGTGTTTTCTGAAGTTTGAACTGGTTTAGAGTCGTCCCCAATCCGAGATTTTGTTTAATACTCGACTTAAGACACAAGTTTGTTCCGATACTTGATGACGTGCAAATTTTCCGAGAAATATTAGCACGGCCGGAAAGCATCACCAGTGTGTAACCAGTAACAGCAATATATTATTGATATACAGAAGAAACAGCGTACATGATATCACGCAGCCTTGTGGGGCAAGGAGGCGATGGTGATAAGCATTGTTGGAAGGGTCTGAGCGGTCGCCTTTTTAGAGATCGGGTTCACTAAAGCTATCTTCCATAAGTTCAGCATTACGCTTAGGGAGTAGGAGTACCGGGAAAGACGCCTTAGAACCGGTGCTAACTCTGGAGCGCCGCTCTTCAACACAATAGGAGGGACTGCATTAGGCCCACTTGACTTGTTGACGTCCAGGGATCCTTTGTACACTAGATATCAGACAGCGGAATGGTCGGCGGTGTGTACTTCCGTCATTGAGAGTCGATCTGGACTCAAAAAGAGAATCTAAAAAATATACTTTCTCCTATGCGGCATGGGCCAGTGAGTGTGAGCCGTTGTCCCTGTGCAGAGATGGTACAGATGGCTGATAGAAGTTCCCTTGAACAGTCTTGGCAAAGCATTAATAAAATTAGATATAGAGAAGAGAGCTTAAGCAGTTTAAAATCTTTGAATAACGTCCAGTCAGTCAACGAAAGACAAAAAGTCTTATTTTTACAATATTTTTATTTTTTACTGTACCAAAAATACAGAAAGAGTAACAAGTAAAATACTTGTGGGTTGCGGGTAATGTCTATTATTTATTGAGAATATTATACCAAATTTTATTCTGTACATAGGTGGCGCTTGCAAAGGCGAGCTCAGCGGCCCCTCAAACGTTGCGTCCCAGGCTCCAGCCTGGTTAGCCTGTGGGTAAATCAGGCCCTGATAACATCTCGTTAACGCCAAGCGTAAAATACCCAGATTAGCGTGGGGGAAAGCGGCGTTATAGTGTATAACGTCTAGTAATGTGATCGTCAATTTGCTTACCAAGCGTGACAATAGGCCCATGACCAGCAGTGAACTGTTACGTTACGGTCGGAGGAGAAGAAGAAGAAGAAAAAGAAATTGCAGTAGTAATGCACAATATTTTAGATAATAGACCGTACAAATACATTAATACATAAATAGATATATTTGTAGTTTACAAATGTTTTTGTGTATCTAGTCCTTCCATATTTCATTTCTTCATAATGAGCCTGTAAACAGTCCATGTGTACATCCGTATGCCGTGTAGTGACGTTGTAGAGATATCTACTAGCCCATATTATCATTCGGGCGACATCTACCTGATAATAAATCATAATAATAAAAAAAACTGCGGTTTCCAACCCGCCTCTGCCAGACGTGGCAACTTTGGCAAAATTCCCCCTATGAGGCAATCTATGGGAGATACCCATGCTCAGCTGTGAACTTTTATAGTCTGTAACGGGTGGATGGATGGATGTTTTTTTTATAGGATAAGCGTGACAAGCGAGCACACAGCCCACCTGATGCTAAGTGGTTGCTGCGGCCCATAGACATCTTAGTTTGCGAATCAAAATGCAGATGTGTTGTCGGCCGTGAGGACTGAGATAGAATGCCTCTTTTGCAGTTAAAAGAGTATCCGGTTCTCTACATTCACCACACGAAACACAGCAGCATTAAGCTGTTATTTTACGCTGGTATTCCGTGCGAGTGTGGTCCTTCCCCGGTCGAACCCATTCGTGCTACAACTATTACCATTAATATAGCTGCAGCATGACTCTATAGTATACGTATAGAAATGATTGTATATAGTCAATTAATGATGTTGGCCTCCGGGTTTTTCTCGACGTAAGAAAAAATAAATTGTTTTCTCAGAGATTACCCCTACCTATATTAATTTAAACCAATTAATATAGATGGTATTTTACATCTGGTAAAAAAATACTAGATATTTATACCACCGTCTATTAGCGACACCTACGGAACAAGATAGGATGTTTTTATTTTTATTTTAGAAGAAATTGATTAGAAGTATTGGAACAGACATGAAATTTAGGCGACTACTATTGATATGTGCATACAATAAAATATTACATTAAAAAAAAGTTGCTAGTCATAATTTTTTTTTCATTATTTATCAATAGTTATTTAACAATAGAATAAAGGTAGTTTTTAAAATTAAATTTTTTGACTTTTTAAACTGAAACAAGGGAATATTACAAGCTAGAATGTCGTCTAACTTCACCCCTATTTTTGCATTAATAAAAAATATTCTATAAAACAATGGTTATTAAAATACGTTTACAATTTACGAAGATATCGCATAACATACCTACATATAACAAAAAGTAGTAATTAAAACCGTCCTTTTTTTTAAATTTAGCCGAGCCGATAAAAGATGTATGAATAATTATATTCATAAATGTATTTAAGTATATATTTATGTCTATCTTATGTCTATCTTTGTTTAACCTAATTGTTGACTGGGAGAGAATGCCCCAGATGTCATTAAGTCTGCCATAATATGTACTACTTGTGCACGGAAGTATAAATAAATAAAATAAATAAATAATTGATCCAAAAAACGGACATTTTTACAGTCTTATTAAATTATAATTTTGAATTATATCGCTAGAATTTGAATGTTTAATGAAAAAAAGCTTACGTGTTCAACTCATGTTCAATATACAACTGCGGTTGGCGCAGTGCCATAATTGTTCTTCGGTTGCCCACTGGACTTTCAGATTACTCGAAAGGAAGTTATTCCTCACAAAACTAGACGTCTTTATGGCGTACTGTTCACGCATGAGAAACTTTTTTAGAATGAATGGGCCTTTTGGGAATACATCGTAAATGTAGGTTACATTAAAATCTCGTATTTGAGTTAATACGTGTATTTTGTATTCAATGTTTATGCAATACATGTTCAAATAAAATGTGAACTACATTATCGGTCAAAAGTAATGGAAATATATCTCACTTCTATCCAAAATATTGTGCAGTTTGAAAGATTTTTTTGGCAACTCTTCTCAATTTGCAAGCATTTCGTATAAAAAACATTAGACTTTTTATGAAAAAAAAAAATAATATGAATTTAGCCATTTTGCGTTTCGAACATTCTTTTGTGATTGCAAATCGGGCATATATGTAACTTAACTGAAAGGGTTTAAGAGCTTTGCTACTAAAAATATTTAAATTGTCTATTTGAGCTGCTACAAAAAGAAAAATAAACAAAATATCTGTTTCACTTCGATTTACGTTAAAATGAATGAAGTTGAATCGTTAGCTAAAATATAAATGGCAAACAATTTGATAGTTTACTTTAGTTTTAAAGATAAACGATCTATTCCGGTAGGTGACTCAATGAGTTTCACTCCGAATTTACTCAGTATTCGAACTTTTTACAGCTTGAATGTAAAATGTAGTAATAACTCGACCACAGCGCCAGATATCGGGTTTAGGTTTTGTGATTTGATTTTTGGCACTAAACCTACATGATATATTGTGAATATGAGGCCATTTTGGTTCATAATTATAGAATTGTTAAGTGGTAATAAAAATGAAGTGTGTGTCTATAGTGACGATGTCATCAGGATGATCATCGTCACGTCACCATTACGGCCCATCACAAGTTCACTACAGAACAAACTACTTTATTTAGTTTCAAGCTAAAATAACAATTACTAAAGGATGACGAAGTCAATATAGAAATACTAGCAACCAAAGCTGGTAATTCTGGCGGTATGGATAATGGGATTTAAAAAAAAAAGTCGTCGACACGTCTAAATAAGAGAGTAAAAGAAGTAGTTGTAAGGAAAAAGCAAGAACGAATGGATAAGAATGATAGAAGAATATCTGATAACTTCCAGGGAAATATCTAAATATTTTGGAAACTCGTAAGAACTGCCAGGGGAAATTCAAACCAGCCTAAAATGAATGTTATGCGAGACGAGAATGGCTGTATTCTGAAGGACGATCTTGAAAGAGATGGAAGGAATACTTTCAAAACGTGTTTATGAGTGAGGAGACGTTTGAATTAAATGAACTGTAAATTTCGAAAAAAGAGGAAAGAGGTAGGAAGATATGTATAGATGAAATAATTAAAGCAATGAAAAGCATAAAATGCTAAGGGCTGGAGAGGGAGTGGTGGCAAATATTCAGTACACTTTCACTTCAGTTGTAGTCCCAATATATAAGAGAAAAGGATCACAGCAGGACTGTATAAACTACTGTGGTATCAGCCTGCTAACTGTATGCTAAGATGTTAATTGAAAGAGTTATGAAAGAAACTGACTAAACTAACTGAACCGAGTTGCAAATGATGGTTACATTAATAAACAGTTCATTTAAAGAAAGGGGAATGAAAGTGAACGCAAGTAAGACGAAAGTAAGAATAAGAATAGAAGGGCAGTTGGTTGAGCAAGTGGATGAGTTTATGTATTTGGGATGTGTATTTACATAGGCTGCACTAAAAGTATCGGGAATGGAATAGTTCCACTGTTCCTGTCATATTAAAATCTTTTTAATTGAAAAGTCCTTGGTTTTTAAAATCGAATACCATTTATTTATTTAAAAAAAGATTCTCGGTCTTGTCACAAGGTTTTGTCAAACTTGTTTAGTCGTTGAGAAAATGGAATTGACTCGAGAAAATTCAAGAGCGATGATTTATTATGATTTTCGAAGTGGTTTAACACAAAAACAGTGTGTTTACCGGATGATTTCTGCATTTGGTGATGAAGCCCCATCCAAAACCACAATTTATCGCTGGTTTGCTGAATTTCAACGTGGACGTGTCAAGCTCAGTGATGATCCCCGTCAAGGTCGTCCAAAAACTGCAGTCACCCAAGAAAACGTTTTTGCTGTGCGTAAGCTGATTGAGGAAGATCATCGTCATGATCATCGTTATGGTCGTCGCTATGGTCATCGTCATGATCAACGTTATGGTCATCGCCATGGTCATCGTCATGATCATCGCCATGATCATCGTTATGATCATCGCCATGGTCATCGTCATGATCATCGTCATGATCATCGTTATGGTCATCGCCATGGTCATCGTCATGATCAACGTTATGGTCATCGCCATGGTCATCGTCATGATCATCGCCATGATCATCGTTATGATCATCGCCATGGTCATCGTCATGATCATCGTCATGATCATCGTTATGATCATCGTTATGGTCATCGCCATGGTCATCGTCATGACCATCGTCATGATCATCGTTATGGTCATCGTCATGATCATCGTCATGATCATCGTCATGGTCATCGTCATGATCATCGTCATGACCATCGTCATGGTCATCGTCATGATCATCGTAATGACCATCGTCACGATCATCGTCATGGTCATCGTCATGATCATCGTCATGACAATCGTCATGGTCATCGTCATGATCATCGTCATGATCATCGTCATGATCATCATACATACATACCGCGAAATGCAGGCAACTTTAGACATTGGCATGAGTCAAATACAAATAATCTTGCATGAACAATTAGGTGTAAAAAAGTTGTTTTCCCGATGGATTTTCGCTCTGTGAAGAGCAAAAAGCGGCTCGCGTTACTTGGTGCGTCAGAACTCTCGAAGGATTCCAGGAGCAGGATCCTCAAATGCTGTATACAACATCGTATCAGGTGACGAATCTTGGATACACGCGTACGAACCCGAAACAAAAAACCAGTCACGAGTTTGGGTGTTCGAAAATGAGTTAAAGCCAACAAAAATTGTTCCTTCACGGAGTGTTGCAAAAAAATGGTGGCCACGTTTGTCTCCAAAACCGGCCATGTTACGACTATTCCTGTTGAGGGACAAAGAACGGTTAATGCAGAATGGTATGCTAGCATTTGTTTGCCACAGGTCGTTTCTGAACTCCGTAAAGAGAACTGCAACCACCGCATCATCCTCCATCACGACAATGCGAGTTCTCACACCGCACACAGAACAAAAGAGTTTTTAGAGCAAGAAAACAGAATTATTAGACCATCCGCCATACAGCCCCGACCTAAGCCCTAATAATTTCTATACTTTCCCTAAAATAAAGAATAAATTGCGTGGACAGAGATTTTCATCACCTGAAGAAGCTGTGGACGCCTACAAAACTGACATTTTGGAGACCCTAACTTCCGAATGGAATGGTTGCTTCAACGATTGGTTCCATCGTATGGAAAAATGTGTCAAATTTCGCGGAGAATACTTCGAAAAGCAATAAATACATTTTTAAATAGTAATGTTGTGTCACTTCCTTGATTCCCGAAATTTTTAGTGCCGCCCTCGTAGCAGTGATAGTAGATAATATGATAAGGAAACAGAACAACGAGTGAATGCAGGACATAGAGTATATGGGGCTCTTCACTTTATTGTGGAAAGTCAGAATGTGTGAAAAAACGGCCAAATGCAAGTCGGACTCGCGCATGAAGGGTTCCGTACCATCGTACAAAATTTTAATACTATATAGGTAAAAAACATGTTTCTAGTAGGGGAGCCCCCTTTAATTTTTAATTATTTTATTTTAGATATAGTCCGCTGACAGACAGACGGACGGACAGCGGAGGCTTAGTAATAGGGTCCCGTTGGTTACCCTTCAGGTACGAAAAGGTACATATGGCAATTTACAATGCTGTGTTAGTCCCTATCTTAATGTATGACAGTAAAAGATGGGTGTGTCAGAAGAAACACGAGAGTAGAATAAATACTGTAGAAATGCGGTCATTCAGAAGTATGTTAGGTCTAAATCTGAATGATGGAATGAGAAATTATATAATAAGAGAAAAGTGTGGTGTACAAGATGATGTTGTGATCAGGATTAAGAAAGGAATGCTTCAGTGGTTGGGTAGTGGATATTCTTAAACCGCCACTACACTACTTGAAACAGGTAGGGCAGCAGCATCTTCCTGATAACAGCTCTAAATAATAAAAAACTGCGGTTGCCAATCCGCCTGCAAAGCGTGGCAACGATAGCAAAACCCTTTTATGAGGCAATCTATGGGGGAGGCCTATGTTCAGCAGTTGACTTATATAGACTGTAATGGATGTATGGATGGATATATCGATGCTGGTTAAAAATATTGATACAATACATATCAATATATTTTTTTCACTTGTCCATCAATAGCTGGGCGAAGTAATAACATTAGTTTCTAAGCATGTAGGCTAGGGACTAGGAACAAATGGTAAAATTAAAAAATTTGTACAACCGACTTCAATATAAATATAATTATTTGTTGATTTTTTTAAAACCGCTTGACTGATTTCGATAAAATTTAAATGGAGCCACCTGTAAAGTATACACTTTGAAACAAAAAAAGAATTTTCCAAATCGGTGCAGGCATCTTCGAGTAATCGGTGAACATATATACAAAAAAAAAGATTCCAATGAATTGTAAACCTCCTCCTTTTTGAAGTCGGTTGATAAAATAAAATACCTACACATAGTTATTTGTAGGAAAATATTCTATTAACAATTGATGTATTAGTTTTATGGTACCTAAATTTGTCAGTTTAAAGATAGATATTATGATTTAATTTGATTTGACATGACATTGGGATGTCATAGTCAGCCCGGCTACCTTCAGTTTTTGAATATTAATTTTTGGTCCGATCTATGCAGAATGAGGTTATAGTATCTTGAAATCTTGCAATGGTATGCTTGGGTTTGGATTTAATTTGATTAATTATAGGATCCCAAGCAGATGGCAGCACCCATCTTCTCTATTGAAATTAGGGTGATTTTTAATTTCAAAAGCCTCGCCAATCATCCTTGGTGAGAATCAATGTTTTTTCTGGATTTGTGGTAATTAAAATAAGTAAATTAAACATGATAAAATCCATAAATATAGTTTTATTCAAAATAATATTACTTATTCATCTACCTAGTTACTGTGTAATAAAGTATGTGTAATGTGTACTTGACCAGTACACTGACTGATCAATCGCCTAGGTTAGGTGAAATTCTTATGTTTCAGAAATAATTAGTAGAATGGTTCTTCTAGCATAGCAACATAGCTTAGGTAAGGAAGGTAATAAAAAATCGACTGCTTAACACATTCAGTACCACCGACTCGCCCGGAGAGTTCACGTAAATCTTATTCCAGTGCCGACGACTCGTCTGGCGAGTTCAGTGTTTTTCACTAATATTTCCAAAATGCATCCGTATTTTCTGCTTAAAATTATAGTTTAGACTAAATATATGGTAAACTAAAGATTTACGTGGTGGGCCGGGTGTGGAGACTCCGTTTAAATTTGAAAGGAAACAAACTATTCTGCAATGCCTTGAACTCGCTAGGCGAGTTCCCTGACATAGATCCTCAACCATTTACATGTTAGATAACGACGTCAACATAGTAACATGGACTACCTACATACTTGTGATATGGAACTAATATTCACAATAAAAATAATACATACCATATTCTTAAAACTGAAAGCCCGTATTATAATAATAATCGTTTATTTCAAATCAAAAGTAGATAAAGAATGTGTGTGGGCGTGCGTGCGTGTTGTTGTTGTGTTTGTTGTTTTAGATATGAAGATAGTTATTACTGTAACTTATATTTACCATCATTTAAAAAGAAATTGTCTTTGACCTGACCTCCATATACTCTTTGGTTTGACCATAGGTCTGACTAAGTTGGTATTAAAATGTCAGAGCCTGAGCAGTTAAGAGCTTGTTCAGGAGACTAAAATGTCAAACCCTATGAAATGCCTTAGAGATATCCTAAGAGACAATAACCTTAGTTTTTAACATACATACGAGTGCTGTAGACCACATAGATATAGCTAGTAATCTTTTTTAAGGTAGGCTATAATTTATTTTATTTTGTTGAAGCATGAACTGATGGAATTTTTAAGCACTTAAGCTACTTTATTACTTTATACTTAGCTAATTATTAACCCTATAACCTTATTTTGACAATTTATATAACATAATCTTACTTTTATTACCATAACAATCTTAAAAACAACTGTCATAAACATTTGATAACAATGAAAATTTCTAGCAGACACAATACTAGATTTTGGGGGCCGGGTGCTCCCTGTGCCCTTACTTAGCTATGTCCATGGTGAACTAGAAGAATCAAGATTCAGAAGCTTTATACTTACATTTAAGAACAATTTTAGTCACAATCATGATCACTACTCCAATCAATTCAATGAATACTATTTGAACAACTTTTGGAGTACTACAAATTTTATACACAATTTTTTACCCTAATACTTCCAATGCAAAAAAATATAACAAATATTGATATTTTCTATCTTACAACATATGTTACTTATAAATATTATGTTTTTGTTATAAATCTCCTAAAATAATAATGGTTGATGACGTAAATATGTATTCCAGAAGAGTTAATAACGGAAACAAACATTTAGTCTAGGTAAATTATTCTATAAGAGATAACAGTGTCACGGAATGGAAGTACCTAATAAGGAAAAGTGCGTCTTAATTGAACTAAAATTCTGTGGACTCTAGGACCTCGGACAAATCGTAACAAGTAACGATAAATGTTTTATTTATAATAAATATAGTTATAAAGAGCAAAAATAACTTTTACATGGAAATACTTACAATCAGAACGAAAACTGGATCTTCTATCTTGTGAAGAGGATAAGAAGCGGGTCTGTTTTTTTCAGTACGACACAGCACAATAACTACTACAATTGACTACCTGATCGTCACTCCCACAAGGTCAATTTTATTCGACGAATGTATTTAACAATTTTGCACAGGATGAAGGCATTGGCATACAATACAAAACGTAGACTTCATGTTATTGATATTGACATTGACAGATTAATTAAAGAGTATATAAATCATTCTTAATAACTGGCTTTACGGCTCTGGGATCTAGCCCTTCTGAGCCTGAAGTTACAATAATATATTGTTACAAATAGAAACACGAATTGACTTTATTTAAAATATTTTAATGGCCTTTGGCCTAACAAATATTAACTAACTTAAAAGCTTAAAACAAGGTTCAAAATAATGACGCTAGTATTCGAGCAAAGCTTCCGCACTCCGTGATGACCGTCGGCAAAAAGGGGCGAGTGACGCCAGCCGCCCTCCTATATAGCCCGGCGCGGCGTCGTCAGACCTTCTCTTCTAACACGGCCTCTCCTGACGGGGCTGCGTGCTCGAAGCCCTCAGCAGGAACTCGTGGATGGCTCAGCAACACTCACCGCGTCCCGCGGTTGTTCGACGTCACCATCGTCGATCTCTGAGGAGATACACACAATCTAAGAGACACTTATTTATATCGCGTATTAACAGTTGATCAAAATTCATATAGTTCATAAAAGCGTCAGATTATGTACCCAATTAGCCAAACAAGTCAGTCAGTCAAAACAGTCAACATGAACAGTTATCAACGCCACACAAAAGCGTTTCAAGTCACATAGGTTTTACACAGGTCTCTTCCCACGCAACCGAATACCCCGCACATACTCGCGTGTGCAAACAGGATTTACATCAGTCTCTAGCAGGTCACCCCAGATACCTAATAATGGCTGGATTTACACAGGTCTGTTGTCGGCTGCGCCACCGACTCACCCCAGAAACCACCAGTGTCAGGGTCAACCCAATACCATGCGCACAGGATTTATACGGGTCTCTTCCACTGAACACAACACGTAACGTAGTCAAAATCAATAAACACGGGCTTGTTTGGTATATAATCTAGCTCAAGAATAGGGAAAGATTATCTTCTCGATTGTCACAGCACCAACACACGACCAAGCGCATTCGCCGCGGCACCTCTGAAGGAACTCGCGCGATCGCGGTACGTGTAATCAGATTTGCGATTTCTGCAGAAGTCCCGTATGAGAGCTATAAACAATGCATACATCGTTTGAGTCATTATAAAATAAGCTAACGAATTACATACGAATCAGGACAGCTCCCTTCGTAACACATTATCAATTCTATTTTGAAATTGATGTAATCGAGCTCCTCCTACTTCAATACACATAAGTCGTTACAATCATAAAAGCAAACCTTTATTCGACAAATATTTTACTTTACCCACTTAAAACATATTTAACATAAATCCATAAAAATAACATAGCTCTTGACACATTTTTTTTTTCACCCCACAAGCTCTACGATAACATGCCTCACTTAAATGACCCGATAAGGTAAGTTTTGGGTGAGTTTAAGTCGAGAGTCGAGAATACTGCAAATTAAGTGGTTTATGTAATAATTTATGTCCCGTTTGGGTTCACATTCTTATCACAAACATAGTTTTAACTTTTGGATAAGAAATATAGCAAAAAATATAGAAATACGTGGGAACTGATCGAGCTCCACGAGGCACTTGACATAATATGCGCCTTTGTTTACTCCAATATTCCAGAGGCCTGTTGACAGATGAGGGGTTATTAGGTATGTAAAATAACAAAGCAAATATAACAGCAATCGTACTACTAGTACCTTCAAAAAATGCAGCACATGTTTCGGGTGTCCATTCACCCTTCCATAACACCATGTATGCTGCAGCTGCCTGACTAGTCTTTCCGTAAGCGCCGGCTAACAAATGTATCTTCGGAAGTATCCTGCGAGGCCAAGAAATTGGCGAACCTGTTTGATATTACTCGGTCGTGGTGATTTAACTAACGCATCAATTTTATAATTGCTCGGTCTAACCTGACCATCTCTTATAATCCTACCCAAGTATTCTATTTCGTTAGTAACAAAAGTACATTTCTTTAAATTAATTGAAAAACCTGTTTCAGTTAGCGTTTTCATAACCGAATCTAATAAAACGAGGTGTTCGTCAATCCCGACCGTCATTATTAATACGTCATCTATGTAGACCATGACTTTTCCGGCATCGATAAAAGATTTAAGCGTTTTAGAGATAGTCTTCTGATAAAATATAGGCGCGTTCGCCAAACCGTAGGGTACCTTGCAATATTCATACTGCGCCTCTGGTGTAACGAATGCGGTCTTATGAATCGACTCTTCTGAAACTCTAAGTTGATAGAAACCGGAAACCATATCCAGAGAGCTAAACCAGCGACCATTGCCTAGCCTGTCTATATAGTCGTTGATCAAGGGGAGAGGATATCTAGTTTTAACGGTTATTCGATTCAATGCACGATAGTCAACGACCATTCTATCAGAACCATCCTTCTTTTTTACGAGCAAGATCGGACTAGCGTATTCTGAATCGGACTCGCGAATAATTCCTTTATCGAGCAGATCCTTCACTATAGTGCGTACTTTTAATTTTTCGCCATGCGATAATTTGTAGGGTCTATAGTACACGGGCACATCGGTTGTTAATTTGATATGCATCTCACTATCTTTCACCGTTGTGGTCGCGGTACCACTTAAAAAGAAATCGGAATACTTGGTGAGGATCTCTAGTAATCGTTCTCTATTATTTCCAAATACCGACGTATTAACTTGATCGGACAAAGAAATCAAATTTACTTGCAGAATATCGTTTACAGTCGCCTCACTATGAATTATACGTTGGCTATCACCGGTCCTAACATATGTAATACCTTTCCTGTTTAGTACGTCTGTACCGATAATGACTGGCACACTCAAATTATTCCCACCCACCACATAAAAATCAATTTCTATCGTTATATCGCTAAACTCGACGGGTAATGTTACAAATGATTCCGACCTTATTTCCATACCACCCAAGCCGCGTAGCAAGTGATTCGTAGGCTTTACTTGACACGGAAAATGCTTAACAACATTTTTTGACATTAAGGAAACACATGAACCACTATCGATTAGTACGTCTAATGGTATTCCCGATATGACCGCAGTCGTGACGTCGCGATTTTTATAACTGTCCGTGATTTCGCGACAAAAATTGACACCATTATTATTCCGAGAATTTGCGCGTTCCTTAGCAAAACAAGTTACCTCGGAATGACCTACCTTTTTGCAAAACCCACACTTTAACGGATCGCTACGAGATATCGTCGGTAACGCGATTGTTTTTTCGTTACTATAACTCGGGAGTGTATTCGACCGTTTGTTACAATTAAAACTCCTATGACCAAATTGATTACATTCGTAACACCTTATTGATTTTAAGTCTTCGGAATCATATCGACGTTTTATCGGTTTGCGGTTCGAGTTACTATTATTAGAGGGTCGGTCAAATCGATTGAGACCATTAGAATACACTTTCCTATTATGGCTGTTAGAAGGTTTAACAAAGCTCGATAAAAACTCCACTATAGAGTCAGGTGATAATTTGGCGTTAGCAGCCATAGCACGAATTTGTGGATCTGCAATTCCACGAATGATAATAGCCGTAAGCAGCTCGCTACTGAGACCTTTAACTATGCGTAACCTTAAAAGTGATTTACGAGCATACTCAGCATATGTGGAGTATTTATCTGACCCTGTCCTCATTACATCATAAAGCATGTTCGCGACATCGACAGAACGTGGGCATAGCGCTTTTAGTTCTGATTTGAAATTGGACCACGTGCGAATACTGCTAAGCCAGGTGCGAGATTCTCCTTTAAAACAATGTCCGACACGAGCAAGGCATTCTCTGTCGTCCCAATGGTTCGAAATACGGGCTCTTTCTACCTCATCACACCACGTGTCGAAGTCATGAACATTCGGATCAAAATCAGAGACAAAATATCGGTTAGATCTGACCTGAGTACTGCCGATAGCGGTCAAAAGACGCTCTACGGCGTTCGTCACCACGTCTTCAGACTGCGTTGATCCCACGTTGCCAGTGTGCGGAGTCAGCGGCGGCGTCCCCACTCGCGAGGGCACAGGCGCACGCGGCGGTGTAGGCATCCCGAACACCGATGCCGATGCCGATGCCGATGGTGTCGTGTTTGGCAGCTCGAGGGCGCACCTAGGGCCCGAGCTGGTCGTTGCAATGGCTTGCGTCTCCACTGACGCACGGGGCTGCTCCTCCAGCACGCGTAGCCTCCTCAGGATCTCTTCCATCGGATTGGGCGAAGGAGTTTGCCCACGGCGTTTTTGTTTGTTGCGTTTATCGTTGCTAGGCATCTCACAGACAAAAACTGTGCCCGAATATTAAATAAACAACTGAAAGGAAACTAAGTTTTCCTTTATAAAACCAGAAATATAGGCGTACAGCGGCTTTTCAGCCTTCTGATCCCACTTCTGATGTTACAAATAGAAACACGAATTGACTTTATTTAAAATATTTTAATGGCCTTTGGCCTAACAAATATTAACTAACTTAAAAGCTTAAAACAAGGTTCAAAATAATGACGCTAGTATTCGAGCAAAGCTTCCGCACTCCGTGATGACCGTCGGCAAAAAGGGGCGAGTGACGCCAGCCGCCCTCCTATATAGCCCGGCGCGGCGTCGTCAGACCTTCTCTTCTAACAATATTATAATAATTATCCTTCATAGTACACTGCTTCACAATATGTTGATGCGTCACATTGTGCAGCCCTTGGGATATTTTGACGGCAACTTGAGCCAGCAGACAGTTGACGGTTGGCGATGGTATCTCAAGGCGCCTAAGCAGACAGACACCTTATTTTGAGAATCACATCACCATCAGAGCACTTGTTTCACAGTTTTCACTAATAGTTCACATGCGCGGATACTTAATACACAAAATCGCACCACTTTTACGCATGAAAGTCCACTTCAAACCATTATTTAAACAATAATACAGGAGCAGCAAACCGACGCCGGTCAAGTTCCCGCCAAAACTCAGTATATAAACCACTATACGTTTTAACCATAGAGCAACACGGTCCGCAGAAGGACCGGAGGCGACCAGCCATAGCGTTTTTCTCCGATACAGAACTGTCTGTTTATTTTTTGTGGGAGGAGGGGGGGAGGCACACACATAAGCAATCATCTGTCACTACTAAAATTACATATTATAACAATTAAAACAATAAACTTTTTATTTCACACACACATGGATACATTATAACAGTATTGCTCGGTGACAGCGACAACTCAGATACACAATCGGTTGCTTGACCGATCTAAATATTGTATTAGAGCGAGCTACCTGTCATGGTGAGCAAGTCCGAAACAACACGAACGTTATTATTGTAATTTATAAGTTTTAGAATAAGTAAATAGCAATAAATTCGTTAAAAACTACTTATCCACTCAAACGTCCGGACGACGCGGTGACAATAGCCTTGAACGTCCCGGCGACGCTCATAGCGAATTTTATACGGTCCGATCGCGACCAGGTCGACCAAAATCGTTACCACGGAGAAAGTTATTTACCTATATCAGAATAAAAATAACTCACAGAAAGCTAATGAAATGCAGAATTTAATTATTTTAGTTAATTATATTTCATTAAAATAAATAATATATAATACAAAAACTTAACGAAAAACCGACACACAAAGGTGAAATTTTCGCATATCGAATTAATCACATATAAAAACATCATTACAGACTTTGGATTTATAAAACTTGTAAATATACAAAGAGAAAGCATCTTAGGGATTATTTTCATATATAATACCAGTACAAAACTATAATAAACACAATATTACTTACATTTTAAATACAGTAGTCACAGTACTACCGACAAAACATGGCACAACGCTTGTTTTTTTTTGTTTTTTTTCAATGGTATCTTATACTTGACATAAATTTTTTACTAACCAATAGACGCGTTTTTTAATATAGAGCCGTTAAGTATAACATTCATGAAGATTTTTGTAACTTTCAATAGATCAAAAGCTGTTTAAAGTGTAGAAGTCAGCGAGCAGTAGTCGCCCTAACGTTCAACCGGAAAAAGTTTTAGGTGACTATGGTCGCCCGGACGTGTGAGTGGTTATGTATATATAAAAGGTCAAAAGTGAATCAAAAGGAAAAATCATTTTGTAAATTTGACGCGGCAAATCTCTTTTTGATCTTGACGTTGATTTAGTGCGGCTGCAACTAGTTTTATTGTACGCATAGGACCTCGTGGACTTATACTTTGACAGGGGGGAACGACGGCGTATGGCTACTCCGTACCGAGCCACCGGTAGCCCGTGTTGCTCTATGGTTTTAACAGATTTAATAAACGTAATAAAAACGAATACTCTTTGGATATTATATCATCATGACATGATCTTAGGACAAACAGCTTGAAAATCACTATGTTTACAAGAGTACAAGAAAACAATCTGAGTGTAGGTATCAACTACTGACCTACTGATCAATTACTGACCCTATACAAGTACCCTGGACTAGCTAAATACCGTAACATAATGAGGCGATTTGATTTTGGCCATTTTGGCGCTGATAGCAGAAGTGAGCTTTTACTTAATTAATAATAGAGATAAGACAGTGTGACAAAATATATCGATAAAAATTCTATACCCAGGCCTACCATTCTATTTGTGTTTCATTTTAATATAATACCATACAATAAATAAATGTATCAATTAATATTTAGTCTTAGACATAAGCAGCTATAAACCACACATAAAATAAAAATCTACGCTGCGTTAGTCTATCGAAGTTTTTTTTTGTACTATAGAGCGGGTTTTTGTACGGCGTTGCACCATTGGGTATTTAAGGTTTATTCGAGAGATTTGAAAAGATCAAATGAGTAGGAAAACTGGAGTAGGTAATAACAAAATAAAAAAAATATAATTTAATAAAGAATTATTGTTAACTATTCATTTAGTCCTCATGATAGATAAAATCAATAAGCTACCAAAATATTATGCATATATCAACAATGTATATTGTGTTAAATAATACTCTTAACTATATAACTAAATAAATGAACACTACATACTTGTAAAGACTTCACGTTATAAAATATTCATTGTACGCAATAGAACTAATTACAATATATATATTATATATATCACAAAAATAAAATGATGTAGGTATGCAAAACAACAGCAACATAGCCCATCACGATGCGACATAGGCCGGCCTCACTGCAACATCATCTTCTTTGCTGGTACTAAGAGAATTACCACGACGGATAGAATGAGGACATAAATTGAAACTCGTTGAATGACCCAATCTAGTTGCCTGCGTAGTACTTTAAACTGCTTGACTGAGTGGGGGAATGTAAACGCTTACTACCCTCACTCTTAACAATAGGTACAATTAGAATTGTACAAGTTGTTACACAAATAATTGACGTCATAATCAATATGCTTCACGCCAATTCACAAGTTATATGCTTTTTAGTCATAATTTTAGTATAGAGTCAGTTGAAAACCTGTAATTTTCTGTAATATTTGATAATTATCTATTATCAGCGACTTTTATTGTTGTAAACAGATAAAGGTAGGAAAAAAACATCGATAAGTATTATCGACAAGGAACTCAACAACCCTATTAAATTTTATTGTTTATCAAAGTTGGTAATTTAAAGCCAAACATCTTAGTAATTCCATTTAATAAGGTAAGTGACAGATTGTTAAGAACCCATATTATCAAATAGTTTAGTTTTTTAATATAAATGGAATGTTACCAAACTTCCCTTCTGGTGACGATTTTTACATTATCATTGTTACTAAAAATACTTTTTATTACATTACTAACATGAAACATAACCGAACTAAACAACACTCTCTTTTTCTCGTTTAAAACTTTAAGATCTATTAGCCTTTTTGAGCAAAACAACGGCCGTTTGCAAATTATGTCAGATTTAGTTTCCGATACACTCAGTAGCGGCGCTTCAAATCGGCACAAACGTTTTGTAGGATATCAGTGTATGTATTATAGTATTCCATGGCCAGTCATGTGGCTAGTATATGTGGGAGTCAGTGATAGGTATCAATAGTTTCTTTACTCATGTGTCAATAGTTAAAAACCAAATTTTAGAGAATTGAATACTATACTAATCAATTATTATTATATGCTTTAATAATTTTTATAGTTGGGGGCACTAAGCTCGAAGTTGTTGACGAGTATGTTTACCTGGGACAAATAGTCTGACTAGGTAAGTCCAACTTCGACTGAGAGGTCAATCGACGGATTCAACTCGGCTGGGCAGCGTTCGGGAAATTACGAGTACGACACATCTTCTTGTCAGACATACCTCAAAACCTGAAAACGAGACTGTACAACCAATGCGTGTTGCCAGTGATGACTTATGAATCTGAGACGTGGTCCTTCACTGCTGGTCGTATGAGGACGCTCAAGGTCACTCAGCGAGCTATGAAGATGGCTATGCTCGTGGTTTCTCTGCGTGATAAACTTAGAAATGAGGATATCCGCAGTAGAACCAGATTGACCGACGTAGCTCAACGGATTAGTAAGCTGAAGTGGCAATTGGCCGGCCATATAGCTCTTTTAACTTTAAACACATAAGCATGGACTCTAGCTACTTTACCCTTAAAATTTGGTGTAAGAAATCTTTCTAGCGTTGCATTGCCTGCTTCCTTGCTTCCATGCATAGCATTAGTGACGGGTGAGTGAGGTAAGAAAATAATTTTAAATAATAAAGTCGACCTGTGGTTTGCTGCGGAGGCAAGACAGTCATGGCAAACGGCCAGACTTGGTCCCGGCAAAAAGTTTCCACTGGAAATTAACCAACAAAAACAGTGGGATATTCCGTTGGTGCGGAGTGTGCGGTAGATTTGTTTCATAATTTCTATAGTGACCAACATAGTGTGTAACGTCCATGTCACACCTATGCAGTTAGTTTTTTAAAGCACTAAGCTCGAAATTGTTGATGAGATATTTACCTGGGACAAATAGTTCGACTAGGTAAGTCAAACTCCGACCGAGACGTCAATCGACGGATTCAACTCAGCTGGTTACCTCAAAACTTGAAAACAAGATAGAACAACTAGTGCATGTTGTTAGTGATGACTTATGGATTTGAGACGTGGTCCTTCACAGCTAGCCGTATGAGGAAGCTCAAGGTAGCTCAAGGAGCTATGGAGGGGGCTTTGCTCGGGGTTTCACTTTGTGAAAAACTTAGAAATGAAGACATCTGCAGTGGAACCAGAGAAACCGACATAGCCCAACGGATTAGTAAGCTGAAGTGGCAATAGGCCGGCCATATAGCTCGATGAACCGACAACCGATGGGGAACAAATAGTTCTCGAGCGATCTCGTACCGATAGGCGAGGTGTGGGGCGGGCCCTCAATAGATGGAGTGACGACCTGGTAAGACATGCAGGAAGTCGATAAATACAGGTGGCTCAGGAGTGTGCTTTGTTGCATTCCTTGGGGAAGGACTATGTTCAGCAGTGGACTTGTGAAGGGCTGTAATGATGATGATGATGATGATAGTCATCAAGATCAGGCCCGCCTTCTAACTGTTTCGAGAACGGAATCTAGTCACTGGTTACACGCTTTACCGTTAAGTAATCTCGTCACATTACTTGATGGGGAATGCTTGCGCATAGTCGTAGGAATCTGATTAGGAACTTAGATATGTAAATCTTATCAGTGCCCATGTGGTAGAGCTACACTGCAGCTATATAGTTGTGTCGGCTCGACCAAGGTAGGTCCACGCTCTCACAGAATACCAGCGTAAAATAGCAGCTTAATGCTGTTGTTTCGTATGATGAGTGTAGAGAACCGGAGACCCTTTTTATTGGAAACGAGACATTCCATTTCAGTCCTCAGAGGTGACAACGCATCTGCATTTTGATCCTTAATTAAGGATAAATGTGCTCATTTTTTTACCCTTATGCTATAAAAAAAAAACAGCGTCGACGATGTCCACGGACTTTCATGTAAGAAAAAATTTCCCCGTTACAGCTCTATGGACGATGTCATCCGAAGAGCTCTTGTCAGTATATTATGTTCCCTTGGTATTAGAGTCTTGGGGGTGATAAGAGGGCTGGTTCTTTTCTTGCTCATAGCCATTCAGCAAACAAATGCAGCCAGCGTTCTTGGCATGATACCACGGGGAGTATGACTGTATAATAATTTAAGTTTTTTTTTAATTATAGTTTTCTAATATTGTATTATTAGAAATTAATATGTAGGTTAATTGTTAAAATTGCAAATAATAAAACTGTGAGAGCAGATGATCAACTGTGGCAGCGTCAACTCCGGGGGATTAAGACGTTCTGCGGACAGGTGTACACAACGTCGTCAGAGCCATACGCAAGTGTGTGCAACGACCCAAGACGCATCTTGCATATCTTGACAACTTTTAGCGTCCCGAACAAGCCGATTTCT
Organism: Parnassius mnemosyne; assembly: GCA_963668995.1. Taxonomy (NCBI): domain Eukaryota; kingdom Metazoa; phylum Arthropoda; class Insecta; order Lepidoptera; family Papilionidae; genus Parnassius; species Parnassius mnemosyne. The sequence goes on along the minus strand of CAVLGL010000093.1, from coordinate 26,302,006 downwards.
GAAAAGGCCTTAGTATCATAGACCAGATTTATCCTCTTCGGCAAATTGTTCGGAAGATCGAAAGAGTAAAATACACAACGTTATTTTGTGTCTTTGAACTTTATACATAAAATAGTTGTTATGGAGTTAAAATTTAAGCGACGCTACAATTCCTTTCGCGACCTATTTACAGTCGGTAAATTGAAGCGCTGACTTATTTGCATAGTAGGGTTACGATGGCTATTCGAGTACAGAACCAGCGTATGTGTATAAGTGTCTATCACAAACTACCAGCGTAATACGAGTATATGAACTTGATGCTGCTGTGTTTCGTATGGTAAATTTAGTAAACAATAGACCCTTTTGATTTGTTTCTTACCCCTTGATTCTTAATCGAGGATAGATGTAGATGTCTATGGGCCACAGCATACATTTTCTTCAACTCAATTCGATTGTATGTTTTTGTGTGTTACCTCATAACTTTTTTCTATGTGAACCGATTTAGATGATTCTTTTTTATTTGAAAGCTGGTGCTTTTGCAATGTGCAATTTGCAATTTTGCAAAATGTGCAATTTGATCAAGGTCTGACCAATAGTTTTTGAGTTAGCCTTAATAATTTATGTTGAAGTCGGTTGTACAAAATTTTTAATTTTACCACTTGTGATAAAATGAAAACCAATAACGAATACTCTAAAATTATCATGGCAAAGTCGCTGGAGGACCTTTTAGCAATGTGCTTAATGACCTAAATTAATTTTTCAGGAGTCATTTTGTGAATGGTTGAAGTGACGATGAAAAAAAAAGTTGGTTTGTAATCGATACTGATACATTTATGCAATATAATGTGTGAAACTAAGCATCAAAATTAAGCCAACTACGATTTCCACCAGTTACATAATGGTAACTGCTGTGCTCGGTGTGTAATTTTGTGAATATGATAATATTGTCTCTTGGCATTGGTACGGGTAGTTTTTTTATCATTGAGTGCCTTTAAGTATGCACGTACACTTGTGGCACTGATATATCTCCTAAGTAGTTGATAGCTTCCGGTAGTAATCGATATTGTGAGAGTTGGCAAAAGCGATTGGAAGAACATCATCATTATTAATTATGATTTAGATAATTTTTTTGCCAATTTTTAATATTGTTTATGATGCTAATTACCAATAGCAATCATCTTATTGATACATATTAGTTACTATTTTTATTTTTAGAAGCTATTTTGAGTTTGGTGTTGTAAGAATAGTCTGTGAGTTTTTTCTTTATAATAACACTTTAAAGGATAAAGGAGCTAAGATTACACATGTAGAATCCGTTTTCGTTTTATTTAGCGCTAAAAGAATAGCTTTGAGAATATATTTTTCGTTCTGAATGCTCGGACAGAACCTTGCTACAATTTGTATTTTGTGTCACACTGTAACAACATATTGCATGTTCAATGAAATAGAAAAATAACAAAAGTATAAATAGAAGTGTAAGTTATTTTACTTCGTTTCTTTCGTCATGTTGCACGATACTTGTCTTGAATATTTTTCTCCAAAACTCCAAACCGTACTCGATATAATTTAGTTATTTTAGCAATAGCGCAATACACATAGTATTACCACAAACACAAATATGTATAGTTTTATTAAAAAGTGATATACACTATTTAAACACTAGGAACAAACACAAGCTAGTGATACCAGTCTCTCGACTCCACAGAGTCAGTAATCCATTCTTGGGGCAATGTATACGCTATTACAACAAAGTCCCAGAAAATATACAAGGTCTCTATTACCAACTTTAAATATATATTTAATTTAACAAAAAATATAGAAATAGGGTTATTATAATATAAATGAATACATCGTTGATGGTCTGGGAATGAGCTGGTCGCTTCCAAACAGTTTCTAAAATAAATTTTGTAAATAGTTTGTAATCATTTATATTGTAAAATTTATTTAAAAAAAAAAACAGTCCCACTGGGTTTCTTGCTGGTTCTTCCTAGGACAGAGGATTTTTTCGAACCAGTGGTAAAGTAAAAAAATGACTCAATAAGAATTACTTGTAATCAATATTGAATACAAATTATTCTATTCTATCTCCTTTAGGCTAATATATGAATACAAAAGGCTGGGTATTAAAGGTTTTCTTTCGTTGATCTTTGGGTATGTGTACCTCATCAATGTTATATGGCGGCAGAAAGACGTAAGAGGGTGGTTACTACACAGACAGACACCGAGACAGAAAATGGGAACTACTACCTAGTAAAATCAAAAACCAGAAACATGAGAAATTACCACTACTTAATACTTTAGACTAGTAATTGGTGTTTAAGTGTTCAACGCCTCGTAGCTTTTTTCAAGTAGATCTCGATTCCGGAGATATATCAAAATATAAAAGGCTTATTATTGGCTTATCCAGACTGTGGCCTATCTATGCTAAATTTCATCCTAATGCGTTCAGTCGTTTTAGTTGTGCTTGAGTAACAACCATTCAAATCTCCATATTTTGTTTTAAAATTAGGCACTGCCATTATATCGTCATCATCATTGCCCTTACCCTCCACAAATCCACTGCTGAACATAGGCCGCCAGACACTCCTCAAAACAGAGTTCTGAGCCACCTGCATCCATCAACTTCCTGTATGTCATTCCAGGTAATCATTCCATCTAGGAACAAATTTGCTGAGGAAGTTCGTTCCATAAACAGATGACCTTGCGCTTGAAAGAATATATAAAGTATTTAGTTCGATAAGATTGTGTTGCGAGTATATAAGTTCTCCAGCTGATTGTAGAACTTTATGCGGTATGTCAAGAAACTTACTTTTCCTTCAAATAGCTCTAAGTCATAACATTGAACAATACACAGTACATAAGAGAAACAGTTTGTGTCGAGTTTGTTTAGTTGTCCGTCAGTTAACATGCGTCCGTATAATCGAGAATGGAGATGAGTGAGGATTGCGCTAACAAATGTTATTAGAAATGGGGAGAAAAGCCGTAGAGAACACATGGTAGCAAATGCCTTTGTGCTAACTTCCTTCAATTGATGAGAGCACGAGATAGTAGAATCGAAGTGGATACCAAGGTTTTTAATGGTGGCACTCTAATCACTGGTGGTATCACCGTTACAGTTTTACAGTCAATCAAAAGTCTACTGCATAACATGAGTCGACAACATAAATTGCTTGGAAGGATATTTGCCATAGTTGCAATGCAATACGATAATCGAATAAATAAGAAAAAAATAATCATCCGATTATCGTATGATTAGGAATTTCCAACGGCTGTTGCTAATCAAACGATAATCGTATGATTAAACATTATGTACAACCGACTTCACCGAGACAAGTGGAAAAATTAAAAAAAAAGTTCTGAGGTAACACACAAAAAATACAGTCGAATTGAGTACCTCCTCCTTTTTTGAAGTCGGTAACAAAATATTATTCATATGATAATCGTATGAATAAAAATACTTATTCGTCCGATAGTTTTTAAAATTATAAAGTTCAATGATTTCAATATTATGTTTTGTATCATTATAATGTACGCAGCTTTAGGGTGGCCTAAAGGCCACCCCAGCCGCACCTTAACCTACTGTCTGTACTACTGTGTGTCGCAAGATTGGTGTAATGTTTTCTTAGATCCAAAAAGGCAAATTTTAATAGCCTAAAATTATTAAAAATGTTTTTTTATAATTTCGACCACATGAGAAGAACCAGCTTTCAAATAAAAAAGTATCATCAAAATCGGTTCACCTAGAAAAAAGTTCTGAGGTAACACACATAAAAAATTCAGTCGAATTGAGTACCTCCTCCTTTTTTTGAATTCGGTCAAAAATAATTATTCATATGATAATCGTATGAATAAAAATACTTATTGGTCCGATAGTTTTTAAAATTATAAAGTTCAATTCTTTCAATATTATGTTTTGTACCAAAATAACGTACGCAGCTTTAGGGTGGCCCAAAGGCCACCCCAGAGTGTGTTGCAAGATTTGTGTAATGTTTCATTAGACGCAAAAAGCCTAATTTTAATAGCCTAAAATAATTACAAATATTTTTTTATAATTTTATTTAAGGGGATCGACGCTATGTTGCTTGCCAGGTGCCGGGGGTGACAGGTAGGAGTAATATTTGAAAATGGTGACAACTTAGTATTTGTTTAATTGCAGTAACCCAAAAAGCTTCCAAATGAAATCTAAAAATTTATAAAGATAGTAAATTACACGCGAACAAAATCGCGGGCACGTCTTGTTGAGAACAAACATTCTAAAGTGCGATAAAATCTGTAGAATAGAATTTAGAGTCGGTGCGAAGCTTTATCCTCTAGAGAAATTAACTGCTCCATTAGTTTTAATTTACTCAACGCTCGTGCAGTAGGTATGGTTCATTATTTTTGCCATTTTCTGTGTAAAAATGCATTTAAGTACTTTTGTTTCACTAAACTGCAATATACATTAACAGTTTACAGAATTCTTCAGTAGGTATAAAACTTAATTGGGCCGCTTTAAGAAAAGAGATTTATTAAAATATTTTATTTTATTAAGTACATAATCTTAACGCTATGCCAATAATTTGATAATGAAGCTTTAGGCTCCGGATACACTAGGGGACATTTTGTCTCGCAACAGAGCGCGGTACACTAAATCTACGCATAATGCTGTAATAGTGATTAGAACTCTCAGTAGTGTCGATACCATAGTATAATGTCTTATGGGATTTTGATATGGGCAATTGGGGTTAATTAAGAAACTATTTTTGTTTTGCAGAAGAGAGCCGTAAAAGTCAACCGAAAGGGTCTCTCAATTAAATTTAAAGAAAAAATTATACTAACTTTGGCCTTGTTAACTGACTCTGTGTGCATTTACAAAAAAGTTACAGAAAATATACAAGGTCTCTTCTTTTCAAGGGTTACTTACTATATTAAAATAAATGAATACATCCTTGAAATTAACCCCTGGACATGTGGTGATTGCTTCGAAGCTGTTTCTATAATGAGTTCTGGAAGTTATTTTGCAAAATTTTTTATTTCATAACGTTAATTTGGAAAAATGACCCGCTTTTTCCAGCTAGTTCATCTTAGGACAGGGGTTTTTTAGGAACCAGTGGTTAATGTAACTATAACTTTTAACAAAAAGTAAAAGCAACTTCAAATTGCTAAAAACGAAGTTATTTATTTGCTACCCTTAAGGTGGAATTTTTTTTTTCAAATTTATATAGGACCATCCTTGAACCAACTATTTAATAAAAAAGAATCATTGAAACTGGTTCTCAATCCCTGAAGATATCATATGAAATTCCTTAAACAATAGTCCAATATGAAACTTTTTCCCATACTTTTTAACCCTTGGGACCGAAATTTTGTCTTGAAAATTTAATGGGACCATCCTTGAGGTAAAACCCATTTAATAAAAAAAGAATAATTAAAATAGGTTCACAATCTAAGAAGATATCGCGTAACATATACATAGTCAGGTCATAAATTCTGTCACATGTTTAATATAAAATAATTGAAACAAGTTTATTCATTATGTAACCATTTATATACCAAAATGAACTTGACAAAACATAGATTCTTATGACACTAAAGTTTATTCAAAATGACCTCCGTGATTTTGAATACAGGCCTTCAATCTGCGCGGCCAGTCGTCTATCGCAGCACGAACGAGGTCCACGTCAATATCGGCGGCTGTCTTAATCAAGGATGTCTTCAGCGACTCCAAATTGGGATGAGGCTTTGAGCACGCCTTTTCCTCCAAGTGTTGCCATATTTTGTAATCTAACGGATTCAAATCTGGACTGGAGGAGGGCCAGTCTTCGTGCCGGATGAAGTCGATTTCACGCGCCGCCAGCCAGTCTTGTGTGCTCTTCGCTCTATGAGCTGGCGCCGAATCTTGTTGGAATACCCAGTGCCTGTTATTGAACATAGTATGAGAAACAGATTCCACAAGGTTCGTCAGGACTGTATTTTGATACACAACTGCATTCGTTTTTACACCTTTCTCACAAAAATGTACCTCTGTTAAGCCCCAATAAGAAACTCCCAACCATACCATAAGCGAGGATGGAAAATGACCTCGTTGGACACGCGGAATACGGTTGCTCGCTTCTTCACTACTGTGTGCGTACACCTTATCATTTTGTTTGTTGTAGCTCTCTTCTACGGTAAAAATTTTTTCATCCGAAAAAAGAATTTCCCGATATTTTTTTCCCGCGTACCTCTTCAACAAAGCGCGGCATCTCTTCAGTCTCAGGTCCATTAGACGAGCATTCAAACGATGTCCTGTTTTTCTTCGATATGCCCGAAGCCCTAAGTCTTCATTTAATACCCCTTTCACCGTGGTTCTGCTTAACCCCATCTGAAGGGCCAACAGTTTCTGATTACGTTTGGGATTTCTTTAAATTCGCGCCTTCACAGCTTTTATCACTGCTGGAGTCCTAACAGACCGAGGGCGACCATTTCTTGACCTGTCATCTACACTAGAGTCTTTATTGTATGGTTTGATGGTACAATAAACGAATCTTTTGGTTATATTGAAATTTTTCAGTATGTCAAAAATTTGAATTGGCGCGTAACCGCAACGATGCAACGTAATAACTGCAACACGGTCTTCTTTAAGCGTCCACTCCATATTTAAAAATGAGTAAAATTCTAAAAAGTATACAGTTTTATTTTCATGAACAATTCGAAATTCGAATTCAATAAACTTTTTTGTGGCCAGCATTCTAAAAGAAAAGTTTTTACTGTGTGACAATACTTATGATCTGACTAGGTATATTCAAAAAAAGCACACTGGAATTGAGAACCTCCTCCTTTTTGAAGTCAGTTAAAATGACTTTCAATGAGAATAACTTATAATCTATATTAAATAAAAAGTTTTTCTATTATGTTCCCTTGCCTTAGTAAAAGGGGATATTTGCCATAGTTGCCACGCTTGGCAACAGCAGTTTTTTTTGTTGTTTTGACGAAGATGCTGCTGCCCATCTCCTGTTTCACTTCTCTTTGACATCCACGGGATGATATGTGGTTAAATTACTGTACCAGAATAAATTTGTTTTTGTATTGTAAAAAGTTTTAAGACAATAATTGATAAAGTGCAAGGTGGCAAAGACATTTCAGTTAATTTGGGCAATTTGTGATCCTCAGGAGATCCTGTCGTCTATATTATGCAGGTCAAGATTTTTTCGTTAAGGCTATTCAAACATCGCCGTTCTTTGAAGTAGAAATAATAGAGGTTACAGTTGATTCGGAAAAATGGTTTAAGTAAAAAAGGACTTTTAATTTATGATTAATACTCGACGGGACGCTTCGGTCATCGTCTACTCACTTGGACCAACGAGATAAAAGGATTTATAATGTGACTTATAAAGGGCACTGAATAAAAGTCGGGGCGTCGCATCGCGTCAGCTATAAGCTGACATATAATTTCTGTACATTTTTTTCTTTCATCATAGTACAGTTTGTTAAATTCAGAACATTTTATTTTCTGAACCAAAAAGTTCCTTTAGTTTCAACAAATTTCTGAATTATAATCTTGTTATTGTAGGGAATAAAACGTTAATTTAAAGAGTAGATTTTCTTGTTATATTTTGTTTATGCTGAAAATCCAAGTACTATTAACTTACGGACAAATTTATTGGAAAGTTATATATCATTCAACCTCAATGAATGTATTATCATTCCTAATTAAACTATATAACCCTTCCAAATTTAAAACAATATTTCCATTATCTATTTCTTATGCGGCAGCAACGTGTCGAGACCAGCTAGTTTTATAATATAAGAAAATATCTGTATACTCACGAAAAAAATCAATAGCAAATTACAGTGTTGTAAATGAGTATTTGCTTTCGAATTTAAAAGTCATAATCAATAATTTATTAAAAAAAAGCCTAAATAAACTTAACTTACTTCAATAAATGCAAGAAAAGCTGTACCAATAATTTTCCTTCTTGTATTTAATTGTCAGCAAAAAGATTAATGAAAATAAAAATCCCGGAAAGTAATAAAATCTGTGGGATAAAATTCAGAGTCGGTGTGAAGCTTTATCCTCTTGAGAAATTAACTGCCCCATTAGTTTTAATGTACTCAACGTTCCAGCGGTACAGTTTATTATTTTTGCTATTCTGTGTTTAAATATATTTCTCTGTTTTTGTTTTCTGCAACAGTATATATCTACAGTGCGAAGTTTCTTTGGTGATTAATCATTCTGATTTAGATAATTTTTAGGGGCCTTAAATTCAACACTGTCTATTATTTATTTTGTGATTAACTACTAAGTTTGTATAAATGCTGCTGCAAAAGTGTGCGAACGTGATTTTACTTTCTTTTTTTGTGACTGTATATCCACACAGCAAAATTGTTTATAAATAAAGCGATATTAAAAAAAAAAGAACAAATAACTAATTTTGGGAAATGAAATACATACTTACTTAAGTAATATAAATTTTATTTGAATTTAGAATTCCAATTCAAACAAAAAAGTAGGTATTACACATCAAAATGGCCAGTGCAAAAAACGGTAATTTAATAAGTAGTTACGTTAAAAGTTTAGCGAATATGAGCTAATTTGAAAATTTTTGAATATTGTATTAATAATTATTTTAACCCGGCGTCAGTCTGGTAGAAAACTAATAACAGCAACAGCTGCCGGGTGGGTCATAGTGACCCTGATTTTGAACCTGAATTTCTAACAATTTAAGAACGATGGGAATTATTTATTTAATAATATGAATAATTCGTTAATTTATATATTTTAGTGCATTAAAACAAGTCACGTCAAGAGTTTTATTATTTATCTATGAAAATTCTATGAAACAATAAAAAGATATAACTTGTAATCTTACTACTAATCTAACATTATTATGTCTTAATCAACATTATCGTCTTAATAAACATTTTTTTACTTATAGTTTTCATCATCGCGCAACTTCCTTGTGGAATAGACTACCACCAGCGATTTTTCTGGACCGATACAACTTAGGGACTACAAGAAAAGAGTCTACTCTTTTTAAAAGGCCGGCAACGCCTTTTCAAAAGTAACAATGAGATCTTTAAAGAACTAAATGCTAAATATAAATTAAAATCTTATTATTAATCACTTTCAAAATGTTTCTGCACATCCGCTGCTTTAGGAAATTATGTGCTCAGGACAAATAAACCTGTTGCAAGCTTTACAGGTGTGGGTAGTTCCTTTTCACCTCTTTTGGCAGGACATATTTGGCATCGTTATGGAACACTGCGATTTTTAGCATGAGACTCCCCTGAAGGTTCCAGTGAATTCTCTAATTTTTTTGCACGAGATTCCCTGCCTCCCATCTCTCTAGGCAACATCACGATCACTGAGAGAAGTGCTGAATTATACGTCATATGTTAACAAATTGTTTTTATTTACAAAACTACAAGCTTTTTTAAACATCACGGGTCATTATGACCCGTAATGTTTAAAAAATTTGGAAGGTCAGTAGCCTAACGGCAGGGCGTGGATTGCGTACTCGAAAGGTCATGGGTTCGAGTCCGCCATTCGAATACTGTCGTGAACCACTCCTAACACAAGCATTTTAAGCTTACCAGAAGTGGTTAAAGGGAATATTAGTAATGTTTAATAGCATTACTAGTATTTAAAAATAATTATGACCCAACCTGACTGACGTCGGGTTAAACAAATTTTATACTCAGCTTAAATAAATGGATATGGGACCAGTGGGCTAGCCCAGCCAAACCTAACCTACTGTCACTGATATAACTTGATATGTGCTTTCCTATTTTTGACAATTTTAACAAAAAGTTGATTATTTAATACATTTAACATCATGAAGCAAATACAAAGAGGAGATGTTGTAATTAGATTTCACTATGTATCAACGCATGACAATTTGCGTGGCGAGGGGATGTTAAGCCCTGTCCATTTTACTATGAACATCTACATATCTTTACTATGTATGTCTATAAAGAGTAAAACTATTCGAATCGTTCCATATCGACGTTGCAATGTGGTTTAGCTACCTTGACGATCTGCATCTAGTGTCGATTATATTTAATTATATTTGAAAGCCTACGCAAAGAGATTTTTCTAGAACTATTTTAATAAATTAGGTGTAAAATTACTCACAAATGAAATGTGATGCCATCCATAGCACCAAAGCGTCTATCTGAGTAGTTTTTACACGATAAAACACAACACTTCATCCTTTTCTTCTTAATACTATGAAAATACACCGATTTGCGATTTTCAACACATAAGCGCATGCTGACAGTATAGTAACTAAAGCCACGCCTACTATGATGACGTCAGGGCCTACTTAGAATCACAGTGCACAGTTGCTTATGCCGTCTCCTTTTTGTATTTGCTTTATGTTTAACATAGATAATATTGTTGGTTAATCATTATCAAAGTAAGCTGTATGAATTATCAAACTATTCTATAAGTTTTCACTAGAACAAATAAACTTCCGCTTGTCCGTTCGTGCCTGTAGAAACCTGCATATCTCGAAGGCTTTTTGTACAAGAGGGGGCAATACGTAAATTGCTTACCTGATGAAAAGAGATTACTGCTACCCTAATATTCGTAACATCAGAAGAATTGCAGGCGAATTGCCGATCTTTTAAGAAAGAGTATAATAACCATTTTCTTTAAGCTGCTTAAGTCCGGACAAAAATTTTACTACAGAAAATTTTACAATGTGGTCGCGTGTGACATAAAATACTCACTGCCAGCTATGGCTTTGATGCTCCGATCTGCGCCAAAACTATTAACTAGTAATTTCTTCTGAAGCTTCTAAGAAGAGAGCTTCTAAAGACGCGTTTTGTCTCTTTCGCGTTTTGTTTGACTCGATCGAAGGCCTTTGCTATGTTCAAGCGTGTTGTTTCGAGTCACCCTCACTGTACAGAGATAATACTACAGTGACAGAAGTTTTCTGGAGAATCTTGGCGCAAGATCAGCATGCGAGGCTTTCTGAAGGAAGTTTCTTGACAATTCTACTGATATTTTTCGACTTTGCCCTATCAATAACTTTTTTGAAGAACTTCGAAGAGGAATTATACAACTTTTTAAAAAAGCTAGTATTTGCATCAGAATACCAAGCAATGCCGTGATGCTGTTTTACACAAGAGACCAAATAAGGCTGACGTACGATAGGTTCCATAGATGACAAAATGAAAACTTTCATTCCCTGAAGCACCAGGTCGGTACACTTTGCAAGGGCATTTAGTTGGAATTATCCAGTGAAAAGCAAAATGTATAAATGTATAATAATGTATGCTGACCTGTAATGCCATACACGGCGATAGGCTGTGGATCGCGATCGCAATGGGCACATAAGTGGCACCATCCTCCAGATCAAACTATGGTCCGAGAATTTAAGTAAGGCATTGACAGAGACCTAAGAGTATTCTGGATGGTAGGTAGAAGTTCTAACAAGAAAGTGGAGGCTTATCATCTAAAACCCGCGTAGGTGAAGTAACCAGTTGTGTCAAATCATATGTCGGTGTAGAAAACCGGAGATCCTTTTTACTAGAACGAAGCATTCTATCTTAGTCTTCCGGGGTGACAACGCATGTGTATTTTGATTCTTATTTGAGGATAAATATTAATGTCTATGGCCCACGGCATCCACTTACAATCAGGTGGAATTATTCTATAAAAAAATACCACGGATAGTCATTGCAGTCTATGCTTTAGTACACAAAAATACTCTTACTAGCAATTGTATCGATTTTATAGTACAAACATACATACTATGATATTTATTTCGTAACCATGATGCATCATCATGAAGCTTTCACTACCAACGTAACTTATCTGTAAGTGACGTTGGTAGTGAAAGCTTTACACTTAAATGAAAACACAAAAATAGTAAAATTTTCACTTTACATACATCATCATATTATAATGAGAACAATATAACAAGTGTTCTAAATCAAAACGTATTTTGAAAATAAATTTAAAGCAAATTAGAGCTTTTAATGCATTCATTTTGTATCAGTCAAATTGTATTGAAATAATTTACTTAAGAACGTGACGAAATTCTAGTCACTGGGCTTTGGAATTACAAAACGTTTTATTTCTGTGAATAGTTTCACATTCTTCAGTCACAAAATTTCTTTTGTCTTTATAAATGTTTCGTTTCCTTTTCGTTCAAGCACATTTAGTTTTACTCGTTTAATCTAGTTATTATTATTTAAATTTTAATTGTTACAACATTATTATTTCATATATACGTAAATATTTATGTATATATGTTATTAATTTTATATTACATAATATTGAAAAACATACAAAATTAAAAACTATAATAAAAAAACTAGTTACTTAAATTATTATACAGTCCTACTCCCCGTGGTGCCGTGCCAATAACGCTGGCTGCATTTTCTCGCTGAATGGCTATACTTAGCCTTTGAGCGAGAAAAGAATGAGCCCTCTTATCACCAGCAGCAACGAACGGTCGTAAATAGAGTTCCTTTAGGAACTTCATCGCACGTTGACACCACGGACCGATAGTCTCTACAGCAAATGGCACAAATATGTAGTCATCTCTTAGAGACTTATATTTTCTTGGTTCAACTGCCTCTGAATCCACCCTGGCTCTAAACGAGGTACCCATGAGATGAGAGGGTCCAAAGTGTCTACGCAAGTAGCATCCCACACTAGGACTTTACCTATCTCCCAAGGGATCAATGTCATAACATAACGTTGGGCCTCCTGCCATAGTCTCTAAATATTCCACAAGGCTCTAAAATCGAGGAAACAGGTATAGAAATGTGCTCTTCGGATGAAATAGTTCATAAAGCAGTGACGTGAAAATGTACCAACACTTTTTTACATTGAAGCCGTGGAACCCAAAATCATCGATGCTGCTATCGCAGGGGCACTGATGAGGTTGACAAATCGCCGCTCCTAGTCGGATTCCTACGGCAGCGGATACATCGAACCAGACCAGTATGACGCGTGTAGTAGCCATCGCCCTTTTACACCATATTAAAGGGAAGTGGAAGAGTAAAAGCAAGCATGACATAACCAAGTCCGTCACACACTGAGATAAATAGATAAATAAATAAAATAACGTTTATTAGCAACCAAATTTTTCTAGATACAAAGGAGCTCTGTCTCCTGAACTAGGTCCTGAACCTGTATCTCAGGAAACAGTGCCTTCCCTAATTCTTAGTGCTAAGTCCATATTCGGTAAGTACATAAGATGATTCATTATTCCTTAATTAATATTATTTTATGGCGGTTACTGCTAGGTAATGTTTAATGTGGTGTGTGTGTGTGTGTGTGTGTGTGTGTGTGTGTGTGTGTGTGTGTTTGGGCGTGTGTGTATGTGTGTGAGTGTGTGTGTCTATGTTTGTCTATGTGTATGTGCGTGTTTTAATAGTAGAATTTTAATATTGATTTTATTTTATTTTAATATTGTAAAAAGATTTTCAGTTTGGACATAATCAAGATCTTGCAGCCATTTCAGTATATATTTTTTAAATTTATTGGTACTTAGAGTTATAAGGCTAACAATATTCTCGGTGGGAATTTTATTATAAATGTATGGAGCTATGAAATTCTAGTGTCGTTGCATAAAGGTAGTTTTGGTAGTGGGTATAGGGCACCGTAATTTTCTTTTACTGGTTCGTGGCAGTGAATAGGCAGTTACACGGTGGTATCTCAGGAGAGCTTGAGTTATAAACAACTTGCGAACTGAGAGTACCTGAGTCTCGTTGTAGACTTTATTAGTAGGATGTCGGTATGGTAGATGCATTAATACCTTTAATATTGATCTTTGCACACGTTCAAGTTGAATCATTGTTGTTTTCGGCGCGCCACCCCACGTCGTCACACAATAATTAATGATACTTTGGCAGAGCGCTTTATAAGTTTGAATAAGAATTTTTTTACTAGCGACTGTTCTTAACTGTCTGAAAATATATATATAAGTTTTCTAACCCGAGAACAGACACTAATGATCTGTTCTTTCCAGCTCAAATTATCGTCTACTTGAACACCTAGATATTTGATACATCTGGCTCTGGTTAATGTGCTACAATTGCATTGGCTAGTAAGCTTTCCATTACATGGTAAAGAATGTAGTGTTATAGTAAAGTCTTGAGCTGGACCTGAAGTTGCAGATCTCGAGAAGCAGAGGTATTTGGTCTTTGAAATATTTAATGTGAGCAAATTCTTCTCTAGCCAGGCTGAGACATTCTCCAAACAGGTTTCTGCAAAGGTTTGTGCTTGTTTTCAACTCTTACCATGAAATAGTAAGACTGTGTCATCAGCGAATATTAGTACATCCGTATTGGATGTTAATGCGTTTGGAAGACTATTAATATACGCCAAGAAGAGAGTAGGGCCTAATGTACTGCCCTGTGGTATACCGAATCCACAGGTTGAGGCATCACTCAGGTCATTATTTACTCTGACGTATTGCTGTCTACCCGCCAAGTAACTCCGGAACCATTGGTGTACATGACCGCGGACACCCAAGCCCTCTAGTTTTGACAATAGTATCGGAATTAATACTGTGTCGAAAGCTTTTTTCAGGTCAAGAAAAACGCCAATGACTTTCTCTCCTCTATCAACATATTTGTGAATTAAAGATGCCAACTTCAATAAGGCGTCATCAGTCGATCTTCCTTTGCGGAACCCATACTGAAAATCAGTTAACAGTTTGTTTTTTTCTAAATAAATAATCAGCCTACTGTTGACCAATCCTTCCACAATTTTTGACATGGTAGACAGCATAGAAATCGGTCTATAGTTAGAGATCTTGTTTGTCCTCCATTTTAAAAATTGGAGACACGATAGCCGTTTTAAATAAATCAGGAAATATTCCTTGTTCTAAACTAAGGTTACAAAGATGTGTAATTGGATAAACAAGGTACTCCTTTGCTAGTTTAACAAAACTAGTGGGAATGCCGTCATAACCTGGTGCACTATCAAATTTTATTTTATTTATTAATTTCATAAGGGTCTGTGGGTGCGAAAGACATAGAGTGAAGTTGGAAGTTTGATTGCACAGATGCTTGCCTTGCTAATTCGAGCTCCGTTTTTTTGAGTTTCTGTAGGATAATATCCGCCAGACTTTTACCAATAGTTGTAAAGTAGGTATTAATTTTGTTTAGTGATTCTTTTGTAGTGCTCCCAATTTTAAGCAACTCTGGGGGCACTTCGTTTTTCGTTTTCATATTGCATATGTCCTTTATCACATTCCAGGTCTTTTTAATATTTTACTCACTTTTTATTAGTTCCCTTTGATAATACTGCTGCTTCAAAGATTTTATTATTTTATTGCAAGTGTTCCTATATTTTATATAATATGCGTTAATTGTATCATCATTCGGTCGTAGTTTGGCCTTTTTATGCAACTTATCTCTTTTGCGAATTGATCTCACAACGCCTATCGTAATGCAAGGCTTAAGAGGTGCTTTCTTTTTGGATATTTATATACCTAGTGCTTGTGCACTCGTTAATGATATTTGTAACAATTTTGACAAGATGTTCCGCAGTTTGATTTACATCACGCAACATAAAATAGTTTGACCAGTCTGTGACACTTAGATTATTTAACGCCCGGGCGTAGTCTAATACCTGTTTGGTGTGTGTGTTTTTTGTCTTCGACAATCGAGTATTTTTTATTTGTAACAGGATAGGACTGTGATCTGTTAATGGTGGAAAAACCATGGTTTGCCATTTTTCAGTCGTCTTTATCATAAAGTGATCGAAACAGTTGTTAAGCCTCGTTGGGTGTGTAACACCTTGATCTAAGCCATGAGTAGCTAATATGCAGAGATATTCGTGTAATTGATTATTGTGAATGTCAAAAGACATCGTATTAATGTTTATATCACCTGTAAATATGACGTTCCTGCTAGAGTATTTTTGTAATAAGCTATCTAACGATTCTAGATATCGTCGAGGGTTAGCGTAACAAGGTGGTCGATATGAACAGATCGAAAACCCATCAACATTAAGTACAAGCCAGTTACCCTCTATTAAAATCGGTTCAGAGGCAATAACTGTAAAGACCTTACGAACATATACCACTATGCCATCGTTCTGGTTTAAAAGGTTTTTAGAGTAATAAATACTGTAATCGGTTATATTTGGGGGAGGGATATCCTTTCTTGACCAGCATTCGGTTAAAACTATCATATCTATTCTTTTATCAAGTGCCGATAAAAAAGCCAATAACAGATCGAAGTTGCGGTTTATACTACGTATATTTGCAGTAAGGATGCAAAAAGATTCGGAACCATCATCACATTGCAAAAGTTGTGAGCACTGCGACACATCGTCAATCAGAGTACAGTTGGCTTGATTTTTATCCAAGTCAGATATAATATTATTATTAAAGGGATTGAATTTTAATTGTATAAATACTTAGTTTCATATATTTGCCGTTTTTTTATTTGCGATTTGGTAATTAGTAGCAAACGTCAAAGTGTCGTAAGAATGGTACACTAATATAACAGCATAAATAACAGTTCGAAATCGTTTTGAAATGAACACTTGCTTTACAATATGTAAATGTTTATAGGATATATATTTCAGTGAGATATATTTATAAAAAGATGTGTAACATTGTGTGGTGTGTAGTGGTAGTAGTTGTAGTAGTATTTTGTTATAGTGTACATAAGAAAATAATTTTTCTTTTCAAAATGTAGTAACCAGCCTGTGAAAAGATAGAATAAAGTATGACTAAATTTTATAAAATTAAACTTACTTTCTACTGTAAATATTAACTTAAGCATGCAAAAAATTAACACTAATAGTCATTTTTCTATGAGTTTTTGCAGATCAGCTTCGCAATCAATACGAATTTGTTTCATACCTTCTTCTTTTCTTAAGTATATACGTCCAAACGAAACCCAGCAGAACGTGTATTTATGTTCCTTTGCAAATTCTCTACTCATGTAAAACAGCTTTCTAGCGTTCGCTGTCAAGGTTTCTGTTACATATATTGGTGTACGAGACTGATTAATTTTTAAGTGGGTAGTATTCAATTTATTATTTGCGTTTTCCTTATTAAATGATTTTACTGCTGAGATCACTTTATCCTTTGATATTTTGTTGGTGAACTCGACAATTATAGGCTTATAGTTATCTGCCTTAGTATTTACCCTAAATACGAGTATATCTCTTATCCCTTGCTTTTGTATTTCTACATTTAATAAATTACTAATATTTTGGACTATGTTAATTAAATCGTCCGCTGTTTCCGTCTTTTGAAGTTTTGGTATATTCCGAATTTCTATAGTGGAACATTTTTGAGTTTTTTCCATGGATTCTATCTTATTTTCGAGGTCGCGAATATATTTTAGTTGTTCTCGTTTTTCTTTATCTAGTACAGCAATTTTCTCCCTTACCTAATCATATTTACTGCTCATAAATTGTACGCTTGTGTGTAGTTCTTTATATTCGTTACGAAGCTCGTTTATAGTCTTAAGAATTGTCTCCGTCTTATTTTCTTGAGAATCCTTCCAAGAGTTCAGGGTGCTAAGGATATATTCTTTAAATGCCTGTAGTTCCTCTTTGAAGTCTTGATCATGTTTACGTTTAGTAGCACGCGTACTCATGTTAGTGGAGAAATCTCCTAGATCAGAATCTTCTTTATAGATAGAAATGTTGGGTTCGGAGCCACCGTGATATTGTGGTTCCCTGGGTTCCGTCGAGGTTGCTATATGTGGTGGAGTCCGCCTAAGTGGCATGTTTATAAAGCAGGAGTTTTAGGGTTTCTTATGATTATAATAAGTATATAATAGTACAAAATTGGCGCAGCGAATACGTATACTTTTGTGTGTGCTTCTGATGCCCTAGTACTTGTGATCGGTGTTGTGCATCGCCTTTAGCGCGTATGCAAGCACTATTTGGGCGGGCACATTAGTGGCGCGTGGTGGGCGCTACACCAAAGCAGCGTGCGCAAATCTTATTTCCGATAGTATATAGGGGCGGGGTTATATCTCAGCGGACAATCTTATTCGCTAATTACTCACGTAACAGGGTTCACGGAGATTAATTATTATGTTGTTCTTCTTACGCTGTTAACGTAGGATACTTCATGCGCGCCAAGTATTCGATAATTTAGTGTTATTTTTTTCTAAATCAATATTAATTAATATTTTAAACACGATTCACTATAAACACGTCTGTACTGTACAGTGATCCGGAGGGAGAGGGGAGATGTATCTCCAGAAGCCACAAAATTAAGACAATTTACTGAACACACCGGCCGTGAAGAATATCCACTACCCCATGTCGTCCCGTGGGTGTCTTACGAGGCGACAGAGGGAAACTAAAACAGGAGATTCGCGGCAGCACCTTCCTGATAACAACTTACAGTAATAACATACTACGGTTGCCAATCGTCAAGGTTGGCAGGCGTGGCAATCGTAGTAAATATAGCAAAATCCCTCCTATGAAGCAATTTATGGGGGAGGCCTATTTTCAGCAGTACACTTTTATAGGCTGTAATGGATGGATGGATGTTAATATAACAATAACTAGTTAGTTGCATTTAACGACACACTGACCCAAAATTTGTAAGTATATTATTTTTAATAATTTGTTTATTTATAAGCACGAATTAGAATTGTTTTTAATAACGGCGACGAACTGAACAGGAACGATAAATGAAATTCATGGAACTTATAACCCTACGCCTGTCGATGCAACATGTTACAGGGCAAAATCTATTGGCGTATCAATTTCGATAACACATCTTGATGTTTATGTTATTGTTATTATCTTGTGTATTGCTGTGAAACTTTTCAATTATGCTGAATTTATTTATTTATTTGCTTGTTATTGTATCATCATCATCAATACAGCCTATAGTAATCCATTATTAAACATAGACCTCTTGAAAGGAATGCCACGACTTCTTGCATCTCTTACCAGGATGTCAGTCCATCTAGTTGGGGAACGCCCTACACTTTGCTTACCGTTATGAAATTGCTACTCGAAAATCTATCTTACCCATCGGTTGTGGCTTCGTTGAGCTATATGGCCGGCCCATTGCCACTTCAGCTTATTGATCCGTTGCGCTGTGTCGTTTACTCTAGTTCTAATTGTCCGATCACAGCTGTATCATGCAATCGGCGCTAGGCCGCGACCAAGCTAGGCTGAGACTTCACAAATACTATTCTTAGACCGTGGCTGAGACTGAAAGCCTAACGGTATAACCGCGCCTCACTAATTATTATTTTTTTGATACTCGGGTACTCATGTCAACTGTTTAGCGTGTGATTGCCATTGCTTAAAAATTAGAAATAACTAATAATCTGAAGTATTTTCCAATTAATATTATTAACATTAGGTTGTACAACGATGTATTTCATTTTTTAACAATGATATTGATATTGTAATAAAACCTTTTTGTTATCAGGATTTTCTTATCGACTGAACAGATTGTCTCGAATCAATTCATTGTGAACAGTTCCATGAAGATATTAGAGAAATGCAAAAACATTTGAAATAAAATAAGGATTTTTACCCGTTTTTTTGTTATCACGTATCCTTTAGTTTCATCGGTTATGCGATTATTTCAAAAATACACTCGGAGAATACGTTTTTGTACGTGGTAGAGCCATGCTGCAGCTATATTAGTAGTATAGTTATAGCACGAATGGGTCGGCTCGACCGGGGAAGGACCACGTTCTCACAGAAAACCAGCGTAAAATAGCAGCTTAACGCTGCTGTGTTTCGTATGGTGAGTGTAGAGAACCGGAGACCCTTTTTACTGGCAAAGCGGCATTCCATATTAGCCCTCACGGGTGACAACGCATCTGCATCTTGAGTCTTTATTGAAGATGGAAGTAGATGACTATGGGTCACAGTAACCACTTACCATCAGGTGGACTGTGTGCACGTTTGTCACCCTATCCTATAAAAAAAAATATAATAAAAGCTTTTGTTGGGTTACTACAAAAATAATATGAGATCTTGTTGAACAAGAGAAATAATTTAATTTCTTGTACATAAACTTACTTGGGGGACACCGGACACGACAAAGACACGGACGACAAAGGGGTAAAGCAGTGATTTTTAAGTCCCATTGACAGTTACATTCAAGCACTCATTTCACAAAGATAGCTTAGACTACTTTAAAATTATTATTAAAATTATTGTCAAAATATATAACAATAACTTTAAATATATATAAGCATATATATAAGCAGTCAGTCAGTTGTATTTAACAACTGACTGACTGACTTATCACGAGATCTAAAACTATACACCCGATTAACTTGAAATATAGTTACACATTTCGCAATGTAGACTAAGAACTAGAGCTCACTAAGAACGGATTATACGATAGGACCATCAAAAAAATTTTAACAAGTTCCGCAACAAAATATTTTCGTGCGCCCAACGAAGCGAGCGGGTTTCAGCTAGTAAATGATAATGCGGATGCCTAGGTAGTAGTTATATTAAATCAAAACTTGTAAGATACACTCACGCTCAAGTGGCTTAGTTATTGCAAGTTTCCATATCCATCATTATTCAAGATTTTGAACGATACTTCAAAACGAATAACTAAGGTAACATTTGCGAATATTACCAATAATGGCAACCCTTACTTTAATTACAATGCGTGTAACCTACTGTGCTGTTGGTTGATTAGAGGTGGTCGCAGCTAATTTTATCAGGTAGTTATAGTTATGCAATATTAGTATTCTTAGCCAAAATATTTAATTAATGTGTCCAAAATCTCAACTCAAATATTTAAACATCTTTCTACAGATTAATAAACCTAAGCAAATAACGGCACAGAATAAATAATAGTACTACTTACTAACGGTGGATTCGACCAAACCTCGTTTGTACACAATTAACTATATCAAGGATAAGCTATGTATGTATTTAAATCTTGAGCAAAACCGGGTATGGTTTTTCCATGCAACCTAAAGTATAGGTGACGAATGTAGTAGAGTGAATGATGAAGAAATGATCGCGGCAAAAATATTGTTGTAATAAGGGACGATGTTAAAGGTCATGTCCATCCACTTTTTTCAGTCTCACTAGTTTTAGTGTATTATAGTGTCTAAAATAGCTGTTAATAAGCGTCAGTTTCGAGTTGTTTGCTAGTTTTGAAGTTCTATTTGTTGTGACTATTTTGATTGTGTGTATGTATTGTTTCTTGTTATTATTCAGTGTTTTGAAATACAAAATGATTGAGGATAAGCTAAATATAATGATTACTTATATCTGAAGAAATGAGCTTTAAATTTACTCTGACAGTAATACCAGCGAATAAACATGACGTCATTAAAATATTCTTGGAATAACTATTTTATTACGAGCGAAAGGATGGTCTAGTAACTACTCCTGATTGGGCTCGTTATTTTTAGGTTGTAACTTATAAATTTTTTCTGCCGACTTCCAAAAAGGAGCCGGTACTCAATTCGACTGTATGTTTTTTTTTTCGTTTTTTTTTATGTGTGTTACCTCAGAACTTTTTTCTGGGTGAACCGATTTCGATGATTCTTTTTTTATTTGAAAGCTGGTACTTCTCGTGTGGTCCCATATGAATTTGATCAAGGTCAGACAAATAGTTTTTAAGTTATTCTTAAATAACTTATATTGAAGTCGGCTGTACAAAATTTTTAATTTTAAATTATTTAAATTGAATTTCACACTTGTTCCATTGCTTTTTTATTATTATCTCCGTTTATCTTAAAAAAATGAGGTTGGTGTTATATCATTGAGTGTCATGTAACGGCTTGTTCATCTTAATTTTTAACTTATCTATTAAAAATTAAAAGGAAGTACTACCCATAAAGTAATTATGCCATCGCGGATTTTTCTCTAGGCCTTTTCAACTATTTATCTACTGTTCAAAACCTTATTAGAATGTATTGTACATACACTAAAAACTAGCCTTCTCTTAAAAATCTCTAAATGGCAGTGAAAACCGTATCCAAATCTGTTACGTGGTTTAGAAAATATTACAGTAAGCAGTTGTTTTGAAAAATCTACTTTCAGTAAGTTTCTCGTTAATCGCCCCGTAAAATAAAAAGTTTCATACAATCAGTTACACCTTATTTTTATGTTACCTTACTCTTAGGGTTTGAATTTTCCCAAATCCTATCTTAGTGGATTTGGATATTTTAAAAGGCAGGTACTAACATTTTAATGAATGTATTTATACTACGTTATTGAATATACTTATTAAAAGTAGAATGAAGTGGATAAAAAAGCAAAAAGTAGAAATCCGTAATTGACAAAAATATTCACTTACTACACCTGCACTGTAAAAATCGATCCAAAACTGGCGTCTGTATGTTTTTATTTTTTAAAGAATAAAAAATATTTTTACGATATTTTATAGAATATGTTGACAAACGAGCACTGGAATGCCTCATTTCCACCGTGTAGAAAACCGGAGACCCTCATAAGGGTCTTCGGTTTACACACTCATCATACGAAACACAACAGTATTAAGCTGCTCTTTTACGCTGGTATTCTGTGAGAGCGTGGTCCTTCCTCGGTCGAGCTCACCCATTCGTGCTGCAACCATAATATAGCTGCAGCGTTACTCTTCCACGTATAACATGACGCCTTACAGCCGGCGGCTGTACTTATATTATTAGCACAAATTACTTATTTGGCAACTTAGTCATTGTTTGAATCACCTTAATATCTAAAATATATCTGTTAGATATGTAGGAACCAAAGGATCGTGTCAAGTAGAGAGTAAGTTAAATTTAAGCCAAACGCATTAGTGGACAATTCGCTGCCTTTAAGCCCTCTCAGAAATTGGAGGAGGCTTTTGGTCGGGAGTGGGACGTAGGTATATAGAATCTAACATTATAAAAAAAATAGATGAAATGCTGGCTATAATCCCTTTACTAAAATATGTCCTAATGGTCATTTGTATATAAAATAGATATTTTTTAAAACTTTAAAAAGCTTGCGTATTTTTTTTTCAGTTTAAGCTATAAAATCGAGACTAAAAATTGAATTATACCAAATATTATTTAAAATTAAATTTGAAAAAATATTGGCAATTTTCCAAAGAGGTGTTTTTCCTTCTCGAAAACTTTATGTCAAAATTGTATTTACTTCGCGTGATATTATGATAGCAGCCTGGAATCACTTAGCAGCTCGTATATCACTTGTGTCCGAAACAGCCATTTCAACCACTACTCTACTCTTTCTCATCAAAGTTGTTTCCTTTTTAAATTATTAATATTAATGTTTCACTGTCGTTCACTTGTTTCAGTATGCTTCAGTATTAAAATCATTTGATATAATTAACATCTTTTTGATTTATTTATTTTTAATAAGATTAAGGGTGACAAACAATCACACAGTAAACCTTGTGGTAAGTAGGTGCTGTGGCATAACTGCGGCGCAGTTGGATGTAAAATGGAATTCGTCGTTACCAGCAAAAGTGTCTCCGGTCCTCGAAAAACCATACGAAACATATTAAGTACTTAAGTATTTTCTTTTTCTTTAAAAGCACAGTCCCCAGTTGAAACAACCTATTCGTGTCATAGACATCATACAGTTGCAGCGTGGCGATACTAAGTAAACATTATAACTTTTATAATAATATTTATCTGGATAAATATTAATACGGAATTGGAAAAAATAGCTTTGCAAATAAGGTTACATTTTTAAATAATATTTTAAAGATAAAAGTGGTTACTGTGAGTCAACCTTAGGAGATAGACGTATTATGTTAGTTAGCCTGGGCATTTAATGTGAATTAAAATGATCCCTTACAATTTAACATTTAAATTCATATTTTAGAAGATATCACAGATTCAAAATTACGCGCAATGAAAAAAATCATGGCAGGCCGGAACGCCATTGCAGTGACTTCTTTCGTTGTCTGCACATAAAAGCCGTAAAAGCTATTTTGTAGAGTTGTGGCTCAAAGGGCATATGCCACAAGACAATGGAATAATTAATCTTGACTACTAATAATAAATGAACGTTATAAAGTAACTATAATATTTTCTTGTCCGTGCTTTTCGTAAAAATCAATAGCAAAGCGATAAACTCTTCTCCGGACAGAGATTTTTTAAACATAAATGACACCACAACATGTAAATTGCACCCGTGCGAAACCGGGCCGGGTTGCTAGTATTAGTATATTTTCTAACTGAAAATAGAACCTTCTCAGAAAAATGCTGGTCCTACGTGCCTCTTATCCGCCTAAACAAGAATTTCACGTGTACCTGGAGTTGTTAAACGAATACTAGTTATGTTGTCAGGCTTACTGCTGCACTATTTAAAAAAAACCATTTAGACTTCCGGGATAGTATCAGGTGATAGTAATCCTTTCCTGGCTAGGAGTCCGTCTGGGTAGATAGCATCTTACCTCTTTTTTGCCGTCCAACAGCAATGCGTGCACTGTTAATGTGAGAAGCTGACTTTCTTCTCCCGTATGCCGCCTATAAATTCTGCCACCCGGGTCATGGCCCACTTATAGAATAGAATAATTTTTTATTCAATATAGATCACATGTGTAATTCTTATTGAAAGTCATTTTTTATTTTACCACTTGTTTGCGATGCTATGCGATGCCACTACCTCCAGGGGGACAACGGTTTGATTATTGATCGAGTATAAATATATCTATCGAGCATCCCTTATTATCCGTTGAATTCATTTGTCACTTTGCTTGTAAAATGTATTTCTATTATATTTCTTGGAAACAGTCTTATTTCTTTTACTAATTTTACATTTAAGCGAAATTTGGGTCAAGAAATTAAATAAAAGGATTTTTCATAGTTGTTAAAATTTCAGTGCGTAAGATAAGCGTAATGCTGTTGTTATATTAAGTCGCAGCCCAACAAAGAACAAAAGGGAGCGCTGCCTACTTTTCAAGTAATGCAATAACCAAGCCAAAACCTTGCTCACTTGGTTACTGTAAAACCTTATTGTAAAACACGCACTCATATATACATATGTGTCTTAAATCATTCATTTGCAACCAGAAACATGGTTTTAGGTGAACATGTGCGCGTCCAGCAGTGAACTTTTACGGGCTGATAAAGAAAAAAAGAAGAGAGATGTGTGCGTGAATGCGTAAAGATGTTGAGCAGGGTTTCGATATTATTTGAAATGTACGCAGTGCTCCGTTGGTGTTTTCTTTCATCGCTTTTGTTAGTCTGAATGCCACGTATGGTTATTGAAAAGATTCGAAGGGCCTTTTTATAGGTAACGAAGCATGCCACCTTAATCGTTCGGATCGGGGTGACAACGCACCTGCATCAAAACACAATCAGTTTCAAACGAGTATAGATGTAGATGTTCAGTGGCCACAGTATCCATTTAGCATTAGGTGGACTGTGTTAATAGGATTTATGGAACGTCACGAAGATCTTTCTTTGAGAAAAAGCCAAAAGTTAAGTCCTGCTAGGGCACAAAAGCTTAACAAGTTTATGGTGGATGATTATTTTAAAAAACTCAAGGAAATAATGGAGAAGTTGACTGTGCAAGATAAACCGGCTCACATTTACAACATTGATGAAAAGGGCTGCCAATTGATGCTTCACAAAAGTCCTCTAGTTTTGGCACAAAAAGGTGTAAAGTGAGTCCACAATCTAGCTTCCGAACATGCAGAAAATGTAACTATTGTTTCCTGTGGAAATGCTATCGGTAACACCATACCACCTATGATCCTCTTCAAAGGAAAGATATTGAAACCAGAATGGGAAGATAATTTACCCCCAGGCTCTTTATTAGCAATGACTCAAAAAGGCAGTATGAACTCTGAAACCTTTGTGAAATGGATACATCATTTTGTAAAATTCAAGACTCCAGGTCCATGTTTATTGATATTCGATGGAGCATCTAGTCACTTAGATTACTATATTGTAGATGTTGCAGATAAATACGATATTACTCTATTATGTCTTCCAAGTAACACAACGCACGAACTGCAACCCATGGACAAGGCTGTCTTTAGAGCGTTTGAGTATTACTGGGATCAAGAGCTTCAGAAATTTCGGTACCAGAACAAAGACAAAGCTCTGACAAATCAAAGATTCGGGAGGATATTTACTCCAGTATAGGACAAAGCTCTTACCCCATCTAATATAAAATCCGGATTTGAAGCTAATGGAATCTATGGATAGATTCCATTCAACCCAGATAGAATTCCGGAATGTGCTTATGCTCCTAGCATTCCAACTCACTTACCAAAAGCAGGTGAACCGGAGAGCAATTCTGATGAAAATAATGCAGCAAGCATTATAAATGCAGCTTCTGCACTTAATGATGAGAGTTTCAGTTGCGAAGATAACGTCCCTTTAAACTTGTTTCAAAGCAATGAACAACAAAATGTGATTTCATCTTGCATCAGAGATAAACCAGCACCATTGGCTTCCCTGGAAGTCATAGAATTAAAACCCGTGAACCCAACAGTGTTCAATAAACCGGGGCCTTCGAATTCTGTATGCTCTGTTCAGCCTATATCTTCAACTAATGAAGTCGTTGTTCAGCCTATAGTTTCCTTCATGTTATGCAATGTTCTGCAGTCGATATAAATGTAGCAATATAAATGAAGCGGGCAATGTGTCCTTCACAGATATGATGAAGACACCTGAAAAAAATTCTTCCAGTAAGTTACAACGACGCAAAACAATTAACAGTCTGGCACAGCATTTGACAAGGTCGATGCTCGCTAAGATAAATCCTACAGTAGTAAATACACCATCAAGCACAAAAGCTTCCCATCCAGTGAAGAGACGCAAACAAGCTACCAAGCAAGCGCAATCATGGTATTGCTTCCTCTGTAAGGAAGACAGAGTAGCAGACATGAGGCTCTGCAAATGTTGTGGTGTTTATGTACATCAAGAGTGTGTTGGATTAACAGCAGAAGATAAAGAAAGATACATGTGCCCAAAATGTGACAACTAATTTACGTGGAAAATTCATACTGGTAATATGGACACATAGCGACCATATTTCTACAAGTTTTCCTACGTGGTGGAGCCACGCTGCAGCTATATTATGGTTGTAGCATGGCATGAATGGGTCGGTTCGACCAGGGTAGGACCACGCTCTCACAGAATACCAGCGTAAAATAGCCGCTTGATGCTGCTGTGTTTCTTATGGTGAGTGTAGAGAACCGGATACCGTTTTTACTGGAAACGAGGCATTCCATCTCAGTCCTCAGGGGTGACAATGCATCTGCATTTTGATTCTTAATTGAGGATAAATGTAGATGTCTATGCGTCACAGCATCCACTTACCATCAGGTAGACTGTGTTCTCGTTTGCCATTCTTATTCCATAAAAAGTGTCTGCGCTACAGCCACTACTTGGAGAAACAAGATAAAAGTGAAAATATTTCTGGAATATCGTTCACAAGTACACCGATAAAATACAAAGTCGAATTCCATTTAAGGAATCCTAAGTCATAATATAAGTAACGAGTTGAATGTAAATTCAAGAAAAACAACTTCCTTCTGCGTGAATCCCATATCTTTGGTGCCCTTTAACCTACAGGACCCAAATTCAAACTCGACTGAGCTACTACCTTAAGGTATCCACATACCAAATTTAAAGTCAATCGGTCCAGTGGAACGGAAGTTATCGTGTCGGCATACAGACTAACAGACTGCCAGCTAAAACCATTAACTTCCTTTCAATGCTACGCAGAAGGAAGTTAATAAAGCTATACTGTCTGGTATATAGGTATATATTATTGAAAAAAAAATACTACAGGTTTCGTAAACATTAAATGAGTTATTTGAGTAACTGCTATTTAATTATTGCTAAAAAATTTATGACCTAACGAACTAAAGTTAAATATATAGGCCAATGTAACATTTATGCGAGTAAGTTTATCCTAATAATAGTGCTTCGTTGTTTGAGTCGTTGCTTGAGGGAAGGAAGGCTTTAAGGCATTCATTTGTATAAGCCAAATTGTATTAAACTAATTCACTTCACGACGTGACGAATATCCAGTGACGGAGCCTGCGGAGCTGTAAGACGCCTTTGAATATATAGTGTTACATTTTCCACAATATAAATTTACAGTATCTACTTTTTTTTCTCACAATTTCTCTCGTGAGATCGTCTTACGAGTATTGACGTGAAATTTAGTATATTTGCTCTTTTAGCAGAAATTTTTGAAAATTTTGTAGGGTTCGTGTTCCGAGAGTAATAGGAGTTTCTAGCAATAGTAAGGATAATGTTTAAGAGAAGTGGAAGGGAGGTGTATAGGATTTATTTAAAAAAAATGAACTTTTGTTTAACAGCCCGTAACTCTATAACATCCCTTGTTGAATATGCACCCCTCAAGTCGGAGTGTTTTACTTGATGTACATATGAGATAGTTTAGCTACATTATAGATGGTCACGAGTCCTGTGTGGGCTTTGTTGTCGCCTCTTATAACAATCCAGAGATAAAATGGGGTGCTCGGTGGATCTCGTCAATTGTTACCAGATGATATAAAAACATGATAAAGTAACAGCCTTTATATAATATTATGCACTCCTGCTGTGCACAGGTCTCGTCTCTTTTCTCAATGGAGTTTGGAGCAAGGAAGAATTCACTGCACTGCCTTACTAGGTGCACTTTATTACTCTAGGAATGATATGAATATGAATTTAGGTAAAACTTAATTTACAAAAGTGTGTACATTTTACATGAATAAATGTTTGCAGTTCTATCATTTTGAAACGTTAATTAAATAAAAATAAAGTTTCCTTTCAACTCAATATTGTTTTAATTAAAATTTATCACTCTGTAAATTAAAATATCTTATATTATAACGTAAAAGACATTATATTTATCTTTTATTTTATACGCCATTAATTTGAGGAAGCAATGTTTTTATAAGCGATAACGCCATTTTGGAAATTTATGACGGCATTAAGCCCTGTAAGCCATTTTCTCAGACAAAGATAGAGACAATTGTTGTATCAGGATCTTTTACGATTATTATGATGGAAATAGTGCGAATTTATGGCACTTTATTAATATGAACTACCTATTATCATTGAATCATCTATAGTTTTTATTTCATCTATAATTGACTTTCAGTAGTTTATTTCTGTTTTGAATTATAACTAATGAGTACATCCACTTACATTTATTAATGTGAAAGTTTGTGTGTCTGGATGTTTTTATATCTGTTAATCAATCACATTTAAATGATTGAAGGAAAGACTTTTTAATTAAATTTGGCATGGAGGTACATTTTATGATAAAAATGGATATAGGACACTCTTTATTAGCGCTATGAAGTTCGGAGGGTTGGGGTTACATCAATGAAACGGGTGAAATCACATTGGGTGAAACCGCATTACATTTACTTACTTACTTACTTATCTTCACGCACAATCCCTGACGGGGTAGCCAGAGAGAACAGATCGCCAAGTGTCACGATCCTTACATATCTCTTTCGCTTCTTTCAGATTCATTATCTTCTTCATACATGCACGTCTAGGTATCCGAGTACTCTTGACCCTACCCTCTTCGAGCAATTTGCTCACATGGTCTTCGAAAGTTAGTCTCGGTCTACCTCGACACCTTTTAATATTAACTTTCGCGCTATATATTTTCTTCACCATTCGGTCTTCACTCATTCGCTCAACGTGCCCAAACCACCGAAGCACGCCCTTATCAATTTTTGTGATAAGGTCATCTTTCAAACCTGCCATATTGCGAATCTCTTCGTTTCGCTTTCGGTCGGCCATAGTAACGCCGCACATTTTACGAAGAGATCGCATCTCCACTGCATTCAACTTACTTTTATGCTTCTTCTGGCATACCCAGGTTTCGCTGCCATATAACAAAGTCGGTACCAACACTGCGTTATGTATTGCAAGGCGTGCACTCTTCGCTACGCCTTGCCTTTTGACTAACGCAGTCAGGGCACCATTGACTTTGTTCCCGGCAGCGACACGCCTGTCCACATCTAAATCGCATTACATTTAGTTTCGAATAGTAACATACATCATAAAGTTCAATGTTTTTTAAGAAATTATTAAAGTTGCTAAAAACTCAAATCATAATATTACGATCTAAGGTTATCATAATATGGTTGTTACTGTGGTCGTAAAATAATTATTGGCAAAATGTTAGCAATGATATACTATATAATATATACATAAATACAAAATTATATTTATAACAGTGCTTTAAATTAAAAAAGTTAAACCCTCTGATCCTCCCGGGAAGGCTTTGAAGCTATTAACGAATAAAGGGACTTTCAAAGCACTCGAAATAATTGTCTCAATTGTGTTTTCAGTCCATTGGTTGCAGAGCGGCACTTTAGGGCTAGCACTAGAAAAGCTTGTTACGACACATTTTGTTATTGTTGATTTATATATTTCAGAGATAGGTTATTTCGGTCATACTCGTATACGTAATTAAATACATATAATTACATGATAACATTAACATAGATAAAGTATGCAAATCAACAGCAACACTACATATCACGATGTACACTTGTCAATTCACAGCTTTTCATAACGGAATAATAACAATGTACATTATCACAATCAAGATAAAGGATTGAACGACATACTCAGAATGACACTTGCAAGGAACTATATACTGCTTGAACAAGTGGAAGTTTTTCGAGTAGTTCCTCACTTCTATTCTTTTTTAACTTCTACCTTCTATCAATGTAAGCTAACGGTGACACCATTCGCTAAAAATGCAGTTACTTTATCTAAGCGCAGAATTGTGAAAGTACCGTCTACGTTCCAATTGTAGAATCTTGGATTTACAGAAGAAGTAAGATGGACTTTCTCCTCAAAGTCCCCCATATCGGCGACTGCAAATCAAAACTGACCATGGTTTCATTGTCTGCCAGATGTACGTCGTTAATGTCGCTGAAAAAATGGTAGAATCCTTAGTGTATGCGCTTATATATCCCCTGAGCGGTGGAAGTATTTTCCTTAAGCTGATCACCAACTTACAGATTGGATCAATGAATCTGTAAGTTGGTGAATTTATTTGGCTCACTATAGGACGTAGTGAAGCATTGGGCTTATGTATCTTTGGTAATCCATATAATTGCGGTGGTTTGGCACATCATTTTTACATCCAGATTTAATTTTTCGGAGTGTTTCTTTATGAGGTCACTATTTGTTTTAAGTGTGTTATTTAACTATTTTATAAGTGCTAATACACATCCGACAAAAGTTATTGTATTTTAAAATTATAATCAGACGTATTTATTATTTCTATAGCATTTGCCTTATTTGCTCGAAGACTCGTGAGTTCTGGTTTATTGCATAAGTTGTTCTACGCTATAAATTCGTCTTGAGAAGATTTGGTTCCGGCACTGAACTTTGACGAAATATTGTATTTGATAATACTCTGAACACTACTTAGCAGACTTTACGTTATAAAATATTCATGGAATGCATTAGAAGTAAATACAATATATATCCTTAAATAAATGATGTATGCAAACCAATAGCAACGTAGCCCATCACGATGCAACATAGGCTGGTCTCACTGCAACGTCACCTTCTTTGCTGGCACTGAAAGTAATACCACGATGGACAGAACGACGACAACAATTGAGACTCGTTGAATGACCCAAGCTAATTGTCTGCGCAGTTCTTTATACTGCTTGTACAAGTGGGAGAGTTTAACCGCTTATTAATATCTACCCTCACTCTTAACATTCGGCCTTCCTGAAAAGTCACACGTCCTCGTCTGAAGACTAAAGAAAAGTTATAGCTTAAAACATCTGAAAGCAGCATTACAAAAAAAATATCTCGCCTCGACCTTTCCTCAGCATAAATCATCCAACTCATGTTTTTCAATTCTTATTGTATATTTTAGAACATATAGGATTCAAACAGCTTTATTTATTACTACAGATGAGAGTTAGGGGACTGAAAAAAAATCTCGATACAGTGCTCAAAATACTTGGACCGTAGTACTTCAAGGTGAACTCCAATTGTTTCGACTGACTTTAATACAACAGTACGACAACATATCACGATATGTATATTACGATCACCAAATCAGTTATTTGAAATTATTTATAACTACTCAAGAATATTTGAATATATTTGTTTATCATATATATATTTATTAACATTATAATTTTTTGACTGAAATAGCTATTAAGTAAGGAATATCACCGGAAGTTATTTTGTCTAAACTCTCGGTAATATTTATTTTTTTATAGGAGCCCCAAACGAGCATGCGGCTCACCTGATGGTAAGTGACTACCGCCGCCCATGAACAACCGCAACACCAGGGGAATTGCAGATGCGTTGCCGGCCTTTTAAAAAGGAGTAGGCTCTTTTCTTGAAGGTCCCTAAGTCGTATCGGTCCGGAAAAATCGCTGGTGGTAAACTATTCCACAAGGCAGTTGTGCGAGGAAGAAAACATCTTCTAAATCGCACAGTGGTGGACCGCCAATCATCCAGATGGTGTGGATGGTATCGGGAGTTCTGCCGCGATGTGCGTTCGTGAAATTTGGCGGCTGGGATTAATCCGAACAATTCCTCAGAGCACTCCCCATGGTAAATGCGAAAGAAAATGCTAAGAGATGCAACATCTCTTCGCAGTGCCAATGAGTCAAGCCGATCGGAAAGGACTCGGTCGGCGACGATTCGAGCCGCTCTGCGCTGGATGCGGTCAAGTGGAAGAAGCTGGCACTGGGGAGCCCCAGCCCAGAGATGGGAACAGTATTCCATGTGAGGCCGAACCTGCGCCTTGTAAAGTTGCAGGCGTTGAGCCGGCATGAAATACTGTCCCGCTCTGCTGAGCACGCCAAGCTTTTTAGAGGCCAATTTGGCTTTCTCTTCCAAGTGACCACGAAACTGCACACTACTCGATATGTCGACGCCGAGGATTCCGATACTGGCTGAGGCAACAAGGGGAGTACCTTGAAACTGAGGAGATACGACAAAGGGGTTCTTTTTAGCGGTAAACGCGCAAACTTGTGTCTTCTGAGGATTAAACTGGACTAGATTTAGTCGCCCCCAATCCGAGACTTTGTCCAGCAAAGACTCGACTTCAGACACAAGTTTGTTCCGGTACTCGGTGACGTTTTCCCGAGAAATATTGGCACGGCCGGTGTATAGAGCATCACCAGTGCTGTCATCTGCATAGCAATGAATGCTACCAGCTTGCAACATATCATTGATATGCAGAAGAAACAGCGTTGGTGATAGCACGCAGCCTTGTGGAACACCAGCGTTAATAGGCTTGTAGTCGGAGCATGCACCGTCTACAACGACCTTGATGCTCCGATCTGCAAGAAAGCTGGTGATCCAATTGCATAATTTCTCGGGAAGCCCATAGGAAGGGAGCTTCGAAAGAAGCGCTTTGTGCCAAACCCGATCGAAGGCCTTCGCAATGTCCAAACTAACGGCCAATGCCTCCTCCTTGGACTCTACTGCCAACGCCCATCTATGAGTTAAGTAGACCAGAAGATCACCAGCTGATCGACCCCGACGAAAACCGTACTGGCGGTCACTAATCAGCTGGTGATCCTCAAGGTACCGCATGAGGTGGCAGTTTACAACGGATTCCATTATTTTGGAGAACAAGGGGGTGATGGCGATAGGCCTGTAGTTGGACGGATCTGAGCGGTCGCCTTTTTTAGGGATCGGGTGGACAAAAGCTGTCTTCCATGATTTCGGGACTACGCCTAGGGAGTAGGAGTACCGGAAAAGACGCGTTAGAACCGGTGCCAACTCCGGAGCACACGTCCTCAGCACAATTGGGGGGATTCCGTCAGGCCCACTCGACTTGTGGATGTCAAGGGAGAGGAGTGCTCTGCGAACCGAGCGCTGTGAGAATCGCACATCCGGCATGGAGCACTCACACCGCGGGATGGTCGGCGGTGTGTTCCCCCCGTCATCAACAGTCGAGTTGGACGCAAAAAGGGAGCCTAAAAGGTCGGCCTTCTCTTTTGCGTCGTGGGCCAGTGAGTCGTCCTCCCTGTGCAGAGATGGTAGTGATGGCTTACAGAAATTGCCTTGGACAGCCTTGGCGAGAGACCAGAATGCACGGGTTCCCGAAGGAAGGCGAACTAGTTTCTCGCCAATTCTGCCTATGTGCTCTGACTTTGCCTTGGCAATAACTCTTTTGAAGGACCTGGAGGCGAAGTTATACTTCTTTTTGAGTGTGCTGGTGTTTACATCCCGAGTCACCGAAGCCGCAGCCCAGGCTTGATAACACTCCTGCTTACTGCGTAATGCAGTCTTACAGGAGCGACCAAACCAAGGCTGAGATCTGCCTCCGATGGGTACCACAGATGATGGAATAAATAGTTCCATTCCCTGTAGCACTACATCAGTGACAGAGTCAGCAACAGCGCTGGGATCATCCGGCGAGAAGCAAACCCGCCCCCATGGGTAGGAAGCAAAGAAAGACCGCATTCCGTCCCAATCCGCCGACCTGTAATGCCAAACAAGGCGGCAACCTGCAGAACGCAACCGCGAGGGGAGCGTGAGTGGCACCACACTCCGGATCAGACAATGGTCCGAAGAGCCAAGAGGGACATCGACGGAAACCTGATATCCGTCCGGATGAGAGGTCAGCAGAAGGTCCAACAGGGAAGGTGTATGATCCTCAACATCTGCAATCCGCGTAGGCGATGTAACCAGTTGTGTCAGACCATATGCCAAGGCAAAGTCATAAACAGATCTTCCCGCATGATCGGTTAAACGTGAACCGAGCCATTCGGCGTGGTGGGCGTTAAAATCGCCAAGGATCACGATCTCTGCGGATGGGACCTGTTGTAGCAAGGAATCTGTAGCCATTTGGACGTGGTCGATGAGTCGGTCTGTTTCGGCATTACCGCTATGGGACCTATAGAGGCACACGTAGACGCGCGGATGGTCGTCGCTGTCTACGCGTAGCCAAAGGATGGACAGGTCCGAACCTTCAAGACTGCCGAGGCGTCGAGAACAGATGTCCTCTCTGACACACACGCAAACTCTAGCCCGAGGCACAAAGGAGTGCTCCAATTTGTACCCCGGGTAGGAGAGATACGAAGTATCAGCCGGAGAGGACACCTGCGTCTCGGTCAGAAAGAGCAAGGCCGGCTTCGCCGTCTCAAGATGGTAGTGGACGGCGTTTAGGTTCGAGTGAAGTCCCTTGATGTTGCAGAAATTCACGGATAGCGTGGCAGGGGTCGCCTTGGTCTTGTTGCTCAGTTTGCCCCGAGCAGTTATTGTGTTGAGCGGAATTTTGCCCCCCCCAGAATACGCGGGGCAGCCTGAGCACCCACGCTCAGGAGTGGAATAGCATGGTCGTGGATGCTCAGCGAGGGATTCTCCAGGGGTACTGGTACCCTCCTGGGGTAGTTTATGACGTAATTCCGCTACCATGTTGATGGGGGGTGGGGGGGAATTGGGCATCCGGTCACCTGCACTCACCAGACGAAACGCGGAAGCAGAGCTTCCACTTCACGCCGGTATTCTGTGAGGTCGTGGTACTAACCCGGCTCGAGCCGGCCCATACGTGCAACAGCAAAAGCTGCTGCAAGGCTCTACCACCGTTATATATACTATGAACATCGCTAGCCTTGGCGCTGTCTGTATCTCATTTTTATTCCTTGATATTTATAAGTCATTTTAAGGAATCAATAGTTTTTTTTTGCTTATTTATAACATTTATGTTCTTTCTTGGGGATATCATAATTACCTTCATAGAAGTATGGAATATATTACACAGTATTAATGAAGTTTAGGTTTAGGTCTCTCAAGACATTTTAAGTAAATTACTCAGAATTTTTTGCTTAATCACAGAATTGCTCTCTGGGATAGTGGCTTAAGCATACAGCAGTCCTTTCCGGTACATTATATCATATAGATGCTCTCTGCAATATAGACTTGATCACACAGCCATCCATATAGTTTACACAGTTATTTTAAATATGGACTTGATCACACAGCCGTCCATATAATTCACACAGCTTTTTTCAAATATGGACTTGATCACATAGCCGTCCATATAGTACACACAGTTTTTTTTTATATATGGACTTGATACACAGCCGTCCATATAATTCACACAGTTTTATTAAAATATGGACTTGTTCACACAGCCGTCCATATAGTTCACACAGTTTTTTGAATTATGGACTTGATCACACAGCCGTCCATATAGTTCACACAGATTTTTTAAAAATATGGACTTGATACACAGCCGTCCATATAATTCACACAGTTTTATTAAAATATGGACTTGTTCACACAGCCGTCCATATAGTTCACACAGTTTTTTGAATTATGGACTTGATCACACAGCCGTCCATATAATTCACACAGCTTTTTTCAAATATGGACTTGATCACACAGCCGTCCATATAGTTCACACAGATTTTTTAAAAATATGGACTTGATACACAGCCGTCCATATAATTCACACAGTTTTATTAAAATATGGACTTGTTCACACAGCCGTCCATATAGTTCACACAGTTTTTTGAATTATGGACTTGATCACACAGTCGTCCATATAATTCACACAGCTTTTTTCAAATATGGACTTGATCACATAGCCGTCCATATAGTACACACAGTTTTTTTTTATATATGGACTTGATCACACAGCTGTCCATATAGTTCACATAGATTTTTTTTAAATATGGACTTGATTACAAAGCCGTCCATATAATTCACACATTTATTTTAAATATGGACTTGATCACACAGCCGTCCATATAGTTCACACAGATTTTTTAAATATATGGACTTGATACACAGCCGTCCATATAATTCACAGAGGTTTATTAAAATATGGACTTGTTCACACAGCCGTCCATATAGTTCACACAGTTTTTTGAAATATGGACTTGATCACACAGCCGTCCATATAATTCATACAGCTTTTTTCAAATATGGACTTGATCACATAGCCGTCCATATAGTACACACAGTTTTTTTTTAAATATGGACTTGATCACACAGCTGTCCATATAGTTCACACAGATTTTTTTTAATACGGAATTGATCACGCAGCCGTCCATATATTTCACACAGATTTTTTTTTATATATGCACTTGATTACACAGCCGTCCATATAGTTCACACAGTTTTTTTCAAAAAATATGGACTTGATCACTCAGCCGTCCATATAATTCACACAGATTTTTTGAATACGGACTTGATCACGCAGCTTTCCATATGATTCACACAGATTTCTTTTAAATGTGCACTTGATCACACAGCTGTCCATATAGTTCACATAGATTTTTTAAAAATATGGACTTAATCACACAGCTGTCCATAATGTTCGTATTGTTGCAGTAAGTTAATAATTAGTTTAATAATTACTCAATACGTATTTCCAGTAAATAGGTCGTAGTAGATTCCCACAAATCTAATTATCGTTTGTTTCCGTGCCAATTGTCGTAGTTCACACATATTTTCGATTATATTATGTAAGATCATATTTCCGATTTCATTATCAATTATTTTACAGATTTAGTTAAAATCTTCAGTATTGCAAAATATTAACTAAACAGGAATATTATAACCGATTTTTTATAAACTAATCGAGTAGCTAAAAATAATAACTTTAATCGAAAAGATGAAGAATTCGTCAAACCTTTGAAGGATTCAACAATTAAACATTAAATGTTGTTCTGCGTTTTAAAAAAAATTAAAATAACTGCATTCACTTCACGACTCGGCTACAGAATATTATGCATCGCTGATATTATTATTTTTTGCAAGATAAACTTATATTGACGTAAATTAACACGATACTTACAGTAGACTCACATTGCAAAGTTGGTGAAATCAGACTTACTTATAACAGTGGTACAAACCAACAAGCGCTTATTTAAAAAAATAACCTTTCAAACACCCCAATTTGTCGTAAATATTCGTAACAATTATTGCAATTCATAACGGAGTTTAAAACAAACCTTGTAAGTATTTAAAAAAAAAGTCAATTTATATTCTTCGCGAGAAAGAGTTCATTATGTTAAATATCTTGTGACCGTGTGAAATTTTATATCAAATTATTTTATTTTATTGATCATAAATTTTTGTTAACTTTTTGTCTAATTTATGTGAGCGATACAGGGAATAATCCCTAGTACGCACGCACGCACGCACTTACATTTTCCTATTCTCAATCACACAGGAGTCATAATTGCATGCATACCTTATTTAAATTATTAGTATGTAGTCTCTCAGTTCATTAACATGTTTAAATGTATGTTGTAAAAGTGTTTTTGGAAGAGCGGAGTTTCCTAGGACAAGCAATTTATTTAGCTTAAAAGGAATCTCCAAACATAGCAAACTTGTATTTTTAGACTTAAATAAAATAAAATAAGGATTTATTTATTTGATTTTGATTTTTTTTCCTGGAAGCTGTTAAATTTCTAGGCGCTGATATGTTTTTTGATCACGTCATCAAAATACTGAGAGCTCCTTGCCTCGAAAGCGCCAGTGCTCATAGTACGAAAATAGCGGCGATTTATGACGTCATATATTTTCTTAGGGTACTGTAGCAGTATAGTGGCAGTCCATAACGGAACGAATTTTTCACCACTGAGCAGTACTCGCAGCGTATATCGGATTACGACCTATATAAAAATTAATGTTTGTTTGTTCGTATTTTATTGCGGTAAAACTGGCAACTTATTATAGGCATAGACACTTATTTGAGAATTTATTTGAAAGTTACCCATCATTCAATTTTAATGATTGTATGAACATTAAACAATATGACTTCCAAATTTAAAACGTTATTTTCACAATTATTTCTTCTGCGGCAGCGATGCGCCGGGAATCAGTTAGTTAGTAATAAAATCATGCTAAATTAATTTTATATTTAAAATTATTTTAGCATTTAATATGATTATTTAAATTAACCACATTACGGTATACAAGGGTATTACGGTGACATATGACACGGTAATGCCATATTACCTTGACGGTAGGTTAAGACCAAATTACGGTGCATCTACGGTAATTACCGAGTACATGGAGACACTGCATGTTGTACAAACCAACAGCAACACTAGTAAAATAATCACAATTGACAGAATCACTATACTCAAGATACACTAGCATCGAACTTAATACCGCTCACATAGAATACTATAATCCTCCAGACCGAATTTCGGTCACGGCGGCCAGTCTCAACGGAATGCAGCCATCGGCGTAGGACAGGATTATAGTGCCCAAGTGTATGCGCAAGCACAGGTGCACTATCTAGTCCCTCACTCTCATAGTCCGATGGAATGGTAAACCGCCACGACCGGAGAGAGATCAGGCGCAGGACCAACGGCTTTACGTCCTTTCCGAGGCACGGGGGTGAGACACCGCCAACTTCCTGACTCAGGGCAGCTACTGAGAATTTTTTAATGGAAAAACTCAATAACTGTTTTTATAGCCGGATCCGGGATTCGAACCCGGGCCCTTATGATCAGCAGTCGCACTATTACAACCACTAGACCAACGAAACAGTCATAGAATACATTATGTATTATAGTATTCTATGACCGCTCACTCCTAGTCCTCTTTTTAACTTCTACCCTCTATCTCCGACATATAATAATGCTAGCTTGTTGATACGTATAAATATACATAATACGTTACTCTATATTATGTATATTTTGTAACATTTAACATTATTCCGACAGTCCACAATCCCACCGATACTTATTATAGGATAAGGGTAACAAAGGAGTTCACAGTCCAACTGAAGATAAATGGATGCTGTGGCCCATATACATTCACTAACTATCCTCGATTAAGAAACAGATGCATTGTCACATCTGAAGAGTAAGATGGAATGCCTCGTTTTCAGTGAAAAGCGTTTCCGATTATCTACACATAGCATTAAGTTGCTATTTTACACTGGTACTATATGAGAGCGTGGTTCTTCTCCGGCCGAGCCGACCAATTGGTACTACAACTATAATATAACTGTAGCATGGCTATAATTCATTCATGTTATTTAGTTAGTTAATTCCTTTTTCCTGTTTCCACTCAACATGGCTGTATGGTGCGGCTTATATATATATATATATATATATATATATATATATATATATATATATATATATATATATATAGAAAACTAGAAACAGGTAGTACTTACCATTATCCGAAGCTAACTTCGCACCAAGGCTTGGGCAGGCCGTCAGTGTGTGTAATAGTGGATGGTGAGTAGGGTACAGTGAGGTGTGAAGGTGTGGAGCCTTGGCAAGCATAGGCGACCAGCAGCGGCCGAGTTCCAGGCTGCTCCAAAATGCTGCACCGCTTCAGACTGCTTCGGCGCCGGACCACTTCTTCGTTCGTCACGATGACAGTCCATTAACTCTATCGTACTATTAATCGCCACCGTAGCCAGGAATAGCAGGGCTGCCGGGGACTGGGGGCCGTCTCTTTGTTGCTCTAATCATTGGGGGGTATTAACCATAGTTGCCACGCTTGGCGGCAACCGCAGTTTTTTTTATGGTACTTTTGCTTTTATCAGGAAGATGCTGCTGCCCATCTCCTGCCTGTTTCCCTTTGTCGCCTTTTACGACACCCACGGGAAGATATGGGGTAGTGGATATTCTTAACCGCCACTACACGGTAATGTGAGTAATGATCCAAGAGAGCGTCTTATCCGACACTATTCCGAAGATATCCCGGACGTCAGTCTGAGCGAGATTAGAATGGCTCTTTAGCACCATAAAACGGCCAGTCAGGGGCAGGGGGTGCTAAGAATCTCCGGTGGAGGTTCGGTTGCCACCTAAGATGACTCGACCTGGCATCATACATCGCACGCACCCTGAGGACTGACGAGAAGATCGTGGATCTGGAAGAAGAGATAGACAAGTTACGCTGGCATATTATAGGATTATCCGAGGTTCGAAGAGAGGGGGAGAACACGGTAATCCTCGAATCCGGCAACTTGCTCTATCACCGGGAGGGCGACCATCTGTCCCAAGGTGTCGGATTTATCGTCACCAAGTCTCTAGTTAACAACGTTGTAAAGATTGAGAGTGTGCCGACGAGGGTTGCGGACCTTATACTCAGAATCACTAAACGGTATTCGCTGAAGATTATACAGGTTTACGCACCAACCTCGGCACACCCCGATGAGGAGGTGGAGGAAATGTATGAGGATATCTCTAGAGACATGCATTCCTCCAAAACCCACTATACAGTGTTAATGGGAGACTTCAATGCAACTAGGTACAATAGAGAACGATGAGCTGAAAGTAGGGAAATTTGGAATAGGGCAACGGAACCGAAGGGGCCAGCAGCTGATCGACTTCATGGAGAAAGAGGGACTCTTTATGATGAACTCTTTCTTCCAGAAGCGGCCTCACAGGAAGTGGACCTGGTCGAGCACCGACGGTTCGACAAAAATGAGATTGACTTCATTATGATGACCAGACGACAACTGTTCAGTGATGTCTTCGTGATCGCGAGGGTGAAAACTGGTAACGATCATCGAATGGTTAGAGGCACACTGAACCTAAACGTTAAGTTGGAGAGGTATTGAAGTCAACGCTCCGTGCCCCTCGTGCTCTGTTCCAAAGTCCGGAAACCTTTCAGCTCGAGTTACAAAACCGTTTTCAGTGCCTAGAAGACTGCAATGAAGTGGACGATATGAATGATAAGCTCGTGGAAACTGTCCATGCGGTCGGAGCTAAGTTCTGCAAGACCCGCCGCAGGAGAACACAAAAAATCTCCGATCACACTCTTAATCTCATGGCTGTTAGACGGGAGATGAAGCCTATATTCTTCAACAGATTTGACAGTATACAGGCAACTGAACAGACAGATCTCCAAATGCATGCGGCGGGACTTGCGCAACTTCAATATAGCTTGTATTGAAGAAGCGATCGAGCGGAATCAAGGCTCCAAAGTCTTTGCCAGAGATCTGTCTGCCAGAAAGAGCCAACTGTCAAAGCTGAAGACCGAGTGTGGCAGCATCGTTATCGGAACACCTGAGATTTTGAGTGAGATTGAGAGGTTCTATGGGCAGCTGTACACGTCTTTTCTGGAACGTCTTTTCTGGAATTTGAAATAAGAAAGAAAATACGTGAACACGGCTGTTCACGTTTTTTCTTTCTTATTTCAAATTTGTGTACTTTTATTTCTGTTGTAGCCATTTTTTGTTAATTGCTATCTTTTATTCTTATTTTTAACCTATTAGAATTACTTTTTAATCTATTGTTAAATGTATAAAAATTACTTTTTAACAAACAACCTTTACTGCTTATTTATACTATTTATTTTA
Organism: Parnassius mnemosyne; assembly: GCA_963668995.1. Lineage (NCBI taxonomy): Eukaryota > Metazoa > Arthropoda > Insecta > Lepidoptera > Papilionidae > Parnassius > Parnassius mnemosyne. Next base: position 26,259,891 of record CAVLGL010000093.1, on the reverse strand, counting down.
CCTATTATATGTTAGTGCTTGTCTACCACACACCTGACGGTAAAAGGTAATGCAGGCGAAGATAATATAGTATACTGGCTTAACTTAAGAGCCTATTCGCTCTTAACTGTGAAGAACAACCGAAAATTTTGTTTGGACGGGTAAATAGATGCTGACATTTTCAACCGACTTGAAAAAAGGGGAGGTTCCCAGTTCGACTGTATTTTTTTATGTATGTTACCTCAGAAGTTTTTGAGTTATCCTTAATATATTTAATTGATTTTGAATATTAATATTCGACATTGATAATGTCCTCATCACTGAAGTCGGTTGTACAAAATTTTTAATTTTACCACATGTAGCTAACAATTTTAAACGTGTTTACTTTTATTTCTATCTTTTAGTCTTATTTTTAAAAAGTGCTATGATAATAGCAATACAAGTTTTATGTTTCTAATACAAGTTCAATACAAGTTCTGAATTCATTATTTGAATTTAGATCACCACTTTTACATGCATAAGCAGTATACTGACACAGCCCCATACTGACGTGATAAATATTGAATGTATATAGTGGGTCTATAATCCGCCAATACGAAGTGTGATTTATCCATACATATTACACTGATGGATCATAATTCGTAGTGAACGTCTAGCCTTCGACTTAATATACTTTGCACAAATCCAATTTATCAACAAATTGGATATGTGCTACTAAATTTTGTGTTACTAAATTGGCTATTAAGCCAAGCATCCCGATAGAAACACAATATATATATATATATATATATATATATATATATACACATATATATATATATACTTATATATATATATACTTATATATATATATATATATATATATATATATATATATATATATATATATATATATATATATATATATATATCAATATAATAATGCTATATCTAAATTAGTAACTAGGGGGTCATTGTAGAAGCGTGCTCGTCGCGACCCCTGCCAGCCCTTTTCAGGGCTGCAATTCTACTTAGCTGCGCACCCATGCCAACGAGGGTTAGGGCGTCCCCCCAAGGCGACGCACACCAACTCGTCCCCGTTGGTGTGGAATGCAGCGCGCAAAGCGGCGATGGGGACCGCCCCCCGTCACGCACAGCCTGACACGGCGGAAGGTGGAGGACAGAGTGCAGAGTTGGCACGTGGAATGTTAGAGGAGGCATGCGAGATAAGACGAATGAGTTGATCGAAATAATGAAAGAAAGAGAATTAGATGTCGTGTGTATATCGGAGACCAAACGGAAGGGCAGTGGTACTGAAGAGCTCCCTGGCGGGGCGTTAGCTTTATGGTCCGGAGTCCCGGAGAGCGAGAACGCCTGCCAGGGAGTGGGGGTGCTGCTGTCTTCTCGGTTGGTCGATGTTATGACTGAATATAAGGTTGTGAACTCAAGACTTCTCTGGGTTCGCTTTAAATTGGGACTGACGAAGTTATTCCTTTTGGCTGTTTATGCGCCGGTAGCTTCGTCGTCCAGGGCTGAGCTGGAGGAGTTTTGGGAGAATCTAAGAGAAGTTCTAGATTTGGCTAGGGGAAACGAAAGAATTGTTGTATGTGGTGATTTGAATGGATGGGTTGGTACCGCTCGACCAGGGTACGAGTCGGTACTTGGAAAGTTTGGCGATAAAAGGGTTAATGATGCTGGCAAGCTTATACTGGCGGTGTGCAAGGAAAAGGGTCTTCTTGTGACAAACACTATGTTTAATCACAAGAAAATCCATATGTATACTAGAGAACGAAAGAATGAGAGAAGTATGATTGATTTGTTCCTGGTGGATGACCGACTGCGAAAACAGGTGATGGATACGCGAGTATTCAGGGGTGCTGACCTGGGAACGGATCACTATCTAGTGATTACTAGATTTAGGGGTCTGTTCGCGGGTTGGCGCTACCGGACGGCAGTAACAGAACCACAGTCGGTCTGTCGCATCCGAAGCTGGAAGCTTCAGGAAGCGGATACTAGGGACAAATATCATGCGAGGGTAGCCGAAAAGCTTGACACCATCGATGGCAGAAACGAATGTGTAGAAAGAACATGGCAGAACCTTAGGGATGGAATGGTAAGTGCAGCGGAAGAAGTGTGTGGAACAATAAAAAGAGGCAGTAGTAAAAGAAGAGATGCAAGGTGGAATGATGAAGTGAAAGAAGCTGTAAAGAAGAAGAAGAAAGCATGGTTAGACTACTTGGCCTCTAGTAATGATAAGGATATGAGAGAGAAGATGAAAGAAAGATATAGGCTGCAGAAAGTTCACACGAAAGCACTGATTGAGGAAGTGCGTGAAAGGTGTAGAATGGAAGCAGACGAAAGGTTGTCGCACAACTTTAAGGAGAACTCCAAACTCTTCTGGAAAGAGGTTGGAAGGACCCGAAGTGGTGCGACGGCCTTGAGAATGAACAAAGTGCTTTCGAGAACTAATGACGTCCTCTCAGAAAAATCGGACGTCATGCAGCGATGGAGCGAATTTTATAGAGAAATGTATGCGTATGATGATCTTAGTGAGGGATCCGGGGATGACGCCGTGACTGGTACGCCAGACCCGGACCTCGATGACACTGAGGTCATCAGTATGAAAGAGATTGAACGTGCGATTCGAAGTTTGAAATGTGGTAAAGCTGCGGGACTAGACAGAGTTACTGCTGAAATGGTCAAGTATGGTGGGCCTCGCGTCTGGGACAGCTTTCATCTGCTGTGCGATTTGTGCTGGCGGACGGGGGATGTCCCGGATGATTGGCGATCCGCAGTCATTGTGCCTTTATATAAAGGTAAAGGTTCACATTTTGACTGCGGGTGCTATCGGGCGATCAGCTTGACCACTTTAGCAAGTAAAGTTTACTCGAAGGTTTTGACACGTAGGATGCAGGAGAAATCGGAAAGATTTCTATGGGAGGCACAATGCGGATTTAGACCTGGAAGAGGATGCACGGATCAAATGTTTTCTCTCCGCATGATCACGGAAAAGCTTCTGGCTGCTAACCAGAAGATTTTCTGTGCTTTTGTGGATCTTGAGAAAGCATTTGATAAGGTTGTAAGGAAGAAAATGTGGGAACTGTTGCCGGGGTATGGTGTGGATGGTCGATTGCTAAGGGCTGTACAGTCTCTTTACTGTGACTGTAAAGCCTGTGTGCGGGTAGGGCATGACCTGTCACCCATGTTTAACGTCCAAACGGGCGTAAAGCAGGGTTGTGTCATGTCTTCCTGGCTGTTCATACTGTATCTCGACAGCTGTTTACAGAAGCTGAAAGATAGCTGTTTGGGTGTGAAATTGGGTGACATAAAAGTAAATTGTCTGCTGTAACTGATGATGCAGTGCTTATTGCACCATCAGAGGCAGAACTGCAGGCATTAGTCACGTGTATGAAAGAGGAATGTGAAATTAAAGGTCTCCGTTTGAATGCTAATAAAACTAAGGTTCTGGTATTTGAAAGGGACGAAGAGAGAACGAAGTGTGAAATATGGGTAAATCAGGAATGTCTAGAACAGGTAAATGAAATTGTATACTTGGGGAGTGCTTTTAGCCGGGATGGAAGATGTGATTTAGATGTGGACATGCGTGTCGCTGCCGGGAACAAAGTCAATGGTGCCCTGACTGCGTTAGTCAAAAGGCAAGGCGTAGCGAAGAGTGCACGCCTTGCAATACATAATGCAGTGTTGGTACCGACTTTGTTATATGGCAGCGAAACCTGGGTATGCCAGAAGAAGCATAAAAGTAAGTTGAAGGCAGTGGAGATGCGATCTCTTCGTAAAATGTGCGGCGTTACCATGGCCGACCGAAAGCGAAACGAAGAGATTCGCAATATGACAGGTTTGAAAGATGACCTTATCACAAAAATTGATAAGGGCGTGCTTCGGTGGTTTGGGCACGTTGAGCGAATGAGTGAAGACCGAATGGTGAAGAAAATATATAGCGCGAAAGTTAATATTAAAAGGTGTCGAGGTAGACCGAGACTAACTTTCGAAGACCATGTGAGCAAATTGCTCGAAGAGGGTAGGGTCAAAAGTACTCGGATACCTAGACGTGCATGCATGAAGAAGATAATGAATCTGAAAGAAGCGAAAGAGGTTTGTAAGGATCGTGACACTTGGCGATCTGTTCTCTCTGGCTACCCCGTCAGGGATTGTGCGTGAAGAAAATAAATAAATAAATAAAATAAATTAGTAACTTGGTTCAATGTTAATAATTTGCATTTAAATGGCACTAAAATGAAATGTATGAAATTTATTACTTTACAGTATGTTAAACAATTAAATAATAATGTAATTTTAAATGGGTAGAAACTAAGTCTTGTAGATACCTGCACTTTTCTTGAAATGACACTAGACGCGAAGCTGCAATGGAGCTCCCAGATTTAGTTCTGCAGCATATGCTGTAAAAAAGATAAGAAATCTTACCAGTGTTGAAGCAGCTAGACTAGTTACTTTAGCTATTTCTATAGCATAATGTCGTATGGTATTTTGCTATGGGGACACACAACTGTCATTGAAATTATATTTGTTTTACAGAAGAGGACCATAAGAGCAATTTAAGATTTAAAGCCTAAAGAGTCACTGCGACAAAAATTTAAGAAAATTAATATATTAACTTTGGCCTCTCAGTACATTTATGAAAATGTAATGTTCGTACACAAAAATAAAAGTAGTTTTACAAAAAGAAGTGATATTCATTCTGTAAATATTAGGAACAGACACAAGCTAGTAGTACCAGTTATTCGACTCCACCGAGTCAGTAATTCATTCTTGGGGCGATGTATATGCTTTTACAACAATATTCCAGAAAATATACAAAATTTGACCTGCTGTTAATTGTTTTTTTTTCTTTTTAAAATGTTACCACCAAACTAGGATTTTTTCCTGTATCGTGGAGGCAGTTTACAAACATAAATTGCACGAGGACAAACATTCAGACCCGGAACAGTTGTTTGTAGGCCATATAAATACTTATTCCGTGCGGGAACCCGCGGCCCCTACCGCAACAACTCATTGCTAAGCCACTGCACCACGTAGCCGTCATATACGATTGTAAGTTGTTATCTAAAAAAAAAAGTCCCACTAGGTTTCTTGTTAGTTCTTCCCAGGACGGAGGTCTTTTTCGAATCAGTGGTAATTAAACAAAAAAGTGACTTTCAATAAGTATTATTTATAATCTATATTGAGTTAAAAGTTTCTGTTTCTGTTATTCTAGGGTTAGGTGTTGTGAGAAAACAATTTGAATCCTTTGATATTAGTTGGTATATAGTAGAATACGACGAGGTGTTATGCAATGTATTAGTATTTCTTTTTTTTATTTTGTTAAAAAAGTTACCCCTATACTAAGATTTTATCCTGTATCGTGGAGGCAGCTAACAAACATAAAATGCATAAGGACAAACATGTAGACCCGAAATAATTATTTATAGGCCATACAAATACTCGATCCGTGCAGGATTCGAATCCGCGGGCCCAGCGTTGCAACTCATTGCTAAACCACTGCGCCATGGAGCCATCAATTTGCTGATAATAATTATTGTTCAATGTGAGGAAGAATAATGACGCAACATTGAGGAAATTAAGATTATAAAAACGTGAGCGTCTTTGAAACTCAGATAATTTACCTAATTACTATTTTTAACCGACTTCAAAAAAAGGAGGAGGTACTCAATTTGTCTTTATTTATATGTTACCTAGAACTTTTTTTTTTTTGCATCAATTTTGATGATCCGGGGTGGTACCACGACCTCACAGAATACCAGTGTGAAGTAGAAGTTTACTTCTGCATCTCGCCTGGTGAGTGTAGGTGGCCGGAGGCCCAATTCCCCCCCCCCCCCCCCATCAACATGGTAGCGGAATTAAAAGGAACACTACCCCAGGAGAGTACCAGCATCCCTGGAGAATCCCTCGCTGGGCATACACGCCCAAACTACCCTACTCTTTCTGAGCGTGGTGCTCAGGCTGCCCCTAACTTATTCTGGGAGGGGCGAAATTTCGCTCAAGACGAAACCTGTTCGGGGCAAGCGAAGCAAGAAGGCAAAGGCAACCCCTGTCACGCTTTCCGTGGATTTCTGCAATATCAGGGGACTTCATTCAAACCTTAACGCCGTCCACTACCATCTGGAGATAGCAAAGCCGGCCTTGCTCTTTCTAACCGAGACTCAGGTGTCCTCTCCGGCTGAACTTTCGTATCTCTCCTACCCGGTGTACAAATTAGAACACTCGTTTGTGCTCCGGGCTGGAGTTTGCGTGTACGTCAGAGAGGACATCTGTTTTCGACGCCTCGGCAGTCTTGAAGGTAAGGACCTGTCCATCCTATGATGCATCAACGTCCCGGGATGTAAATACCACGCTATAAATAATACGCTTTTAAAAAGAAGTATAATTCCGCCTCCAGGTCCTTTAAAAGTGTCATTGCCAAGGCAAAGTCAGAGCACATCGTCAGAATTGGCGAGAAACTAGTTCGCCTCCCTTCGGGAACACGTGCATGCTGGTCTCTCGCCAAGGCTATCCAAGGAAAGTTCTGTCAATCATATCTGCCATCCCTGCACAGGGTGGACGGCTCCCTGGCCCATGACGCAAAAGAGAAAGCCGATCTGCTAGGCTCTCTTTTTGCTTCCAACTGGACTCTAGATGATAGAGGGAACACACCACCGACCATCCCGCAGTGTGATAGCTCCATGCAGGAAGAGCTGTTTACACGGCACTCGGTGCGTAAAGCACTCCTCTCTCTGGACGTCAACAAGTCGAGTGGGCCTGATGGAGTCCCACCTATTGTGCTGAAGACGTGTGCTCCGGAGTTGGCACCGGTTTTAACGCGTCTTTTCCGGTACTCCTACTCCCTTGGCGTAGTCCCGAACTCATGGAAGACAGCTTTGGTGCACCCAATCCCTAAAAAAGGCGACCGCTCAGATCCGTCCAAATACAGGCCTATCGCTATCACCTCCTTGTTCTCCAAAGTAATGGAAACCATTATTAACAGTCAGCTCATGCGGTACCTTGAGGATCACCAGCTGATTATTGACTGTCAGTACGGTTTCCGTCGAGTTCGCTCAGCTGGTGATCTTTTAGGTTACCTAACTCATAGATGGGCATGGAGGCAGTGGAGTCCAAGTGGGAGGCGTTGGCCGTTAGTTTGGACATAGCGAAGGCCTTCGATCGGGTTTGGCAGAAAGCAGTTCTTTCGAAGCTGCCTTCCTATGGGCTTCCCGAGAAATTGTGCAATTGGATCACCAGTTTTCTTGCAGATCAGAGCATCAAGGTCGTAGTAGACGGTGCATGCTCCGATTACAAGTCCATTAACGCTGATGTTCCACAAGGCTGCATGCTATCACCAACGCTGTTTCTTCTGCATATCAATGATATGTTGCAAACCAGTAACATTCATTGCTATGCGAACGACAGCACTGGTGATGTTTTATACACCGGCCGTGCCAATATTTCTCGGGAAAACGTCGCCGAGTACCGAAACAAACTTTTGTCTGAAGTCGAGACTTTGTTGAACAAAGTCTCAGACTGGGGTCGACTAAATCTAGTCCAGTTCAATCTCCAGAAGACACAAGTTTGCGCGTTTACCGCTAAAAAGAACCCCTTTGTCGTATCTCCTCAGTTTCAAGACACTCCCCTTGCTACCTCAGCCAGTATCGGAATCCTCGGCATCGACATTTCGAGTGACGTGCAGTTTGTAGTTTCGTGGTCACTTGGAATAGAAGGCCAAGTTGGCCTCTAAAAAGTTTGGCGTGCTCAGCAGAACGGGACAGTATTTCATGCCGGCACACCGCTTGCAACTTTACAAGGCCAGGTTCGGCCTCACATGGAATACTGTTACCATCTCTGGGCAGAGGCTCCCCAGTGCCAGCTCCTTCCACTTGACCGCATCCAACGCAGAGCGGTCCGAATCGTCGACGACCGACTTTTTTCCGATCGGCTTGACTCACTGGCACTGCGAAGAGATGTTGCATCTCTTTGCGTATTTTATCACATCAATCATGGGGAGTGCTCTGAGGAATTGTTCGGACTAATTCCAGCCGCTCAATTTCATCATCGCTCATCGCGACAAAACTCGCGATACCATCCATACCGTCTGGATGATTGGCGGTCCACCACTGTGCGATTTAGAAGAAGTTTTCTTCCTAGTACAACTTTCTTGTGGAATCGATTACCACCAGCGATTTTTCCGGACCGATACGACTTAGGGACCTTCAAGAAAAGAGCCTACTCCTTTTTAAAAGGCCGGCAACGCATCTGCAATTCCCCTGGTGTTGCAGTTGTTCATGGGCGGCGGTAGTCACTTACCATCAAGTGAGCCGCATGCTCGTTTGCCCCCTCTCCCATAAAAAAAATATAAATTTGATCAAGAGTGAGACCTGGCCAGTAGTTTAGGAGTTATCCTTAATAATGCGCATTAATATTGAAGTCGCTTGTACAAAATTTATAATTTGATTAGTTGTCTCTCTTCGTCTCTTTTAAAAAAATGTTACCTCCAAGGATTTTTTCCTGTATCGCAGGGACAATTTACGTACATAGGACAGACCCAGAACAAGTATTTGTACGTCATACAAATATTTGTTCCGTCCGGGATTCGAACTCACAGCCCTTAACACTGCTACTCATTACTAAGCCACTGCGCCACGTCACTTGTCTGTTTTACATTTTTTGCTATTTACAAACATGCGACACGCAACTTCATTATTAATGAAAGAGTGACAATGAGAAGTGCTGCTACTTTCAATGTTTCTTTTATCGACCAAGTATAAAACTATATCCAGTATATGCTGATCTTGCATTAGTAGGCAGTAGTACTAGGAGGTCTACTTACACTAATCCATATGTTATGGTTATTGGCATTATACGCGAAAAAATCGAAAACTGAGAAGCAGTGGTCGGGTCACTAATCAAATAACAATTATGTAACTATGGTGTCAGTAACTAAGTATCTCATTATCTAGATCTACCTATAAATAATAATATATTACCTTTCGGTATCCTCAGGAACAGTAAAGAATGAAAAGTCGACATTCCTATTATTATTTAAGCATCTTTTTGCTTTTGAGGGGCCATACTTGAATAAAAACTCAAAAATAAATATCAAAAGTGTTTAGGCACTAGGCACTAAACTTTTTTATCGTACTATATTAAGGTAAAAGTGTCCCTTGGGTTGTATGCACAACCTTGAGGTCTACGTTTAAGGCATTTAAAAGGACTCCAACAATTGTCACAGAGGAAGACTAAGTTCACACTATGATCCAATGAAGGACCTCTATGTACCATTGTTAAGGGTAACAAATTTAAGACTTCTCTGATCTACTAATATGAGTAAACTCGTTCACATCACTTGTACTGAAGGTATTGTTTCCTAGTACCCGTTACTTCCGATTTTATCATCCAATCATGGAAACATATCCTGCTCGAGGACTATATGCTACACCAGTGATGAAAGTTCCCGTATTTCTCCATTATTTGTTTATCAAGGTCAACTTTTGTTTTATATGTATTCTCTACTAAAATATTTATTCCTTCTTTATTTATTAACCTTAACCTTAACATTGTTCGTTACTAACATGTCTTTAACATCTATTTGACTGTATCAGTTACTTTTATATACTTGCATGTTCCCCTTCTATATACTAACTTGTATTATTCTCGGTCATAATGAATTCCACACCAGGAGTTTAAGCATCATCAATATTTGGGAGACCAGTATAATATTGACGAAACTTAGCTACTTAATCATTCGTATTCACAATTTAGAACATACTTTTTTTTCATTCCTCACACCTTTTAAATACACACATTCTAATTTTGTACAAAATGGAATAACATTTTATCAGACCATTTTCTATGTCCGTGCTTAACTCTGTTAAGAAGTATTACTACTAAAACCTCTCTTAATTATTATATTCCTTTCTTTACTGTTGTTTATTATTTTCATCTTTATTATCATGTTGTTATAGTTTATTCTATTTCTGTTCATGCATCGCATGTTGCTCCCTATTTTTATTATAAGATACATATTAAGTCTGTTGTCGTGCATAACTTGTTTGACATGTTGGAACTCGGTGCCAACAAGCTCGATTGTGAATGCGGTCTCTCTTATATAGGACAAACTAAAAGATCAATAAAAACCCGCGTTACAGAACACATAGCTGATGTAAATAATCGACGCTCCGGGAAGTCTGCAGTCTGTGAACACATAAAGGATCGCCACCGTCACTACGTTATATTTGATAGACCACGAATCCTCACTAAAAACACTGAATCCTTACAAGAATGATTCGCGAGGCTATTGAAATAAAAAAATATGCTAATTAACTAAACTGTAGACTTCAAGATACTATAAGTTCATTCATTGGAAAAAAATTAATAATTTTAATCTGGAGGTGGTTAGGGTTAACTATGACATTAGGACGTTAAATACCTCAGTCGAAATCGAACGAAATCTTTGTTTAGACATAATATAAAATTCCATACATAAGGGATGGTGCGTCGAATTTTTTTTTGTAGGATTGGGTGTCAAACGAGCACACAGTCCACCTGATGGTGAGTGGTTACTGTGACCCATAGATATCTACATCTATCCTCAATAAAGACAAGATGCAGATGCGTTGTCACCCGTGAGGACTAAGATGGAATGCTTCTTTGCCAGTAAAAAGGGTCTCCGGTTCTCTACACTCACCATACGAAACACAGCAGCGTTAAGCTGCTATTTTACGATGGTTTTCTGTGAGAGCGTGGTCCTTAAACTTTGAAATAGTTAGAAACATCAACTTTATAAAAAAAATCTCAGCTGAGAGAAAAATAAGTAGCTGAAATAAATAATTGTTGCATCCCAAATATATTGTTTATGAACATTAAATAATAATTAATCAAGGCTTACTATTTTAGTAGAATGAGAACTGAATTTTATTTATAAAATAAGATTATTCAGAACTAAAAAAAATTGTATATGAAATTATTATTTATTATTTGACTTCTTTGGGGGAGGCCTATGTTCAGCAGTGGACTTGTGAAGGGCTGTAATGATGATGATGATGATGATTTGACTTAATGTCCTATGGAATTAAGTCCGCCATATGTACAACTTTGTGCATGAAAGATTAAATAAATAAATAAATCACAAACAATGTTTGTAAATTCATTTATAAACAATTTTTTTTGGTTTTGATTCAAAAACTGTTATTAAGAATTGTCCAACGGTTTAGTAAAATTACAAAACGTGTAGGAGAAATAAAAATTTTTGATTAAATTACCATGCACTACATGATTTCAAAATCAAACTTGTAGAAATACTAAAGATATTCATAAACCTCGGATACTTTATAACGATTTGATAACCAATTTTTGTTTGTAACCTTTTTCAATATTTTTTTATAGTTTTACAAAAAGCTATAGTAATTCAAATTACAAACAATGTTTGTAAATTTCAGTTTTTATATTGATAACTGCCCACAGTTTGGTAAAATTACAGTAAGTGTAGGATTACTACATGAAGTTTGTAAAATTATAACTCGTCTTAGTGAGTTTCCTCACCTGATTTGGTAAATTACTCGAATTGTATTGTAAATTATATTGGCAAAACATTGATTTGTACTTTTACTCATATTTTGTTTTATAAAACATCTGTCATTTTACTAAAATTTTTAACAGTGTAATTATAAGAAATCATTATGCATTCGTGGCACTTTAAGTCACTTGCTGTGCCGTGAATCGAATCAAGTGAAACGTGAAAAATTAAAGACAATAAATTATAAAATATAAATAAATCATGAAATAAATAAATTTAAAAAATATATATTTGATAAATATAATAAAAAACGTTTTTTTAATGCCACTAAGTATTAAGGCCCAAAAGGAATATCGTGAAAAAGCATTATGCCGTAAATTGAAGCAGTGTGGAACACGACACGATTTGTCAAAATAAATGAATACACACCTAATATATTATAGTCTGCTCATTAAAATAGTGTCGATACATCCGGAGGCACACTTATTATTTTGCTTTTATTTTATTATTTTTTACTCTGTTTGTAAAATTAATGTTTTTCAATTATGGTGATATTAAAATATTACGGTGATTGTAAAAAAATACGCATACAAATAATAAACAAAAGTAAGGTAGTAAATGAAACTAACTTTTACGGATTTTATCGCATTTAATTTAACTTTGACGTGGTCCTTCACTGCTGGCCGTATGAGGAAGCTCAAGGTCGCTCAGCGAGCTATGGAGAGGGCTATGCTCGGAGTTTCTCTGCGTGATAAACTTAGGAATGAGGATATCCGCAGTAGAACCAGAGTAACCGACATAGCCCAACGGATTAGTAAGCTGAAGTGGCAGTGGGCCGGCCATATAGCTCGAAGAACCGACAACCGATGGGGAAGAAAGGTTCTCGAGTGGCAGCCTCGTACCGGTAGGCGAAGTGTAGGGCGTCCCCCCACGAGATGGAGTGACGACCTGGTAAGACATGCAGGAAGTCGATGGATGCAGGTGGCTCAGGACCGTGCTTTGTGGCATTTTTTGGGGGAGGCCTATGTTCAGCAGTGGACTTGTGAAGGGCTGTAATGATGAATGATGATGAATTTAACTTTTTATTTCCCGAGGTTAACTGTACTAATAAAATTAAATCCAAACCCAAGCATAGCACTGCAAGACTTCAAGATACTGTAAGCTCATTCTGCGTAGATCAGACTAAAAATTAATATTCAAAAACTGAATGTAGCCGGGCTAACTATGACATCGGGACGTCAAACACTCCAGTTCCTCCCAGTGACCACGGGTGCTATAAAGCCTCGGTCACACACAGGGAATACTCGCTGCGATTAGGCACTCGCAGCGAGAACCCACTGTGTGTGACAGGCTATTCGCTGCGAAGTTGCCGCGAGTTGAATTCGCTGCGAATTGAATTGAACATGTTCAATTTTACTCTCTGCGAAAGAGCACTCGCTGCGAGAATTTGCTGTGTGTGACAGGGTACTCGCTGCGAGTAGGCATTCCGCTCAGCGCGCCGCTTCAGACTACACGCCTGTGCATAGATGCATCAATCAAATGAGTCACACGATAAACGATTTTCTAAAATGGGGAAATAACAATATCATTACTTTCTTGGATGTGGGTGTTGGGTGTAACAGTAATTAAAAATACGCAAAGGCAGACGCCTTCATTGTTTAACGAATTAATTGAGTTGGGATACGAAACAGCAACCCAAAAGTAATTGAAAAGAAAATTGAAGAATATAAAAGATACACATTACATATATAATTTTCCTGTAGTACTCGCTGCGTGTGACAGGCAGGCAGCGAATTGTCGCTGCGAGTAATATTCGCTATGTGTGACAGTAGCCGAAACGTCGGGAATTAAAAAATTAAACGAAACGCGATAAAATCCGTAAAAATTAGTTTAATTTAATGTGTAGTTTTCGCGTAAATATAAGAAATCACTAAAAGTTAGGTAGCGAAGAGAAATTAAATAAAAAATATGAGTAGTTAAGTAAACATAGACGAAAGTAAAATAGACTCTATTTTTCATCACTCGAAGTGTTGGAGTCATTGCCAACTGTACTTATAATAAGGCATCCAACGTCATCAAGTTCTGACTCCATACTTAAATTGTATTTTTGTTATTGGTTCACTCAAAATTTCATCTTAAAGCACTTCAATGTCCCCCCAAGGACGAAAAAAACATTTTCCTTATACGTAGCAGAGTCAACAAAAACAACTTTTCACTACGGCGTTTGTTTTAAAGTTCTAAATTCTCCAGGTGTATACTGCATGCGACCTTTGATGTCGCAGCGACGCCTTTGATAGGATGCGGCACGTGCCAAGGCGGCGCCACACAAAGGCGATAGTATATAAGCGAACAGATTATACAATAACTTTAAAACAATATTATAAAAACAGTGCGTGTTGCCAGTGATAACATATTATAGATTTGAGACGTGGTCCTTCACTGCTGACCGTATGAGGAATTTCAAGGTCGCTCAGCGAGATATGAAGAGGGCTATGCTCGGGGTTTCTCGGGGGGACTGTAGGTATCCGCAGCAGAACCAGATTAACTGACATAACCCAACGGATTAGATTAGAGGGATCGACCACCGATGGGGAAAAATAGTTTTCGAGTGGCAATCTCGTACCGGTAAGCGAAGTGAGAACCTGGTAAGATATGCAGGAAGTCGTGAAGGGCTGTAATGATGATGATGACTCATCTCTAATTTTACGGATAAAATATAGCTTATATCAATCCTGGCATTGCGCTTTATTTATTCGTGAAAGTAATCACAATTGGTTCCGCCATTCCGAAGATTATTAGTCTGGGGATAAGTACTGACAGTCAGACAAAAAAATTAAAAATGATTATTCATGTCTTAATGGCATAAAACACCCTGAGCTCGATAAAATGCAGTTATTTCGATATTACATACAGACATTTTAATTTTATTTATATCTGTATAGCTTAACAAACACAAATTATAGTGTCATATTAAGAGACTGCTATTATTATATCATTATTTGTTCACGTTCCCTCACAGTTCCACACCACGTACCGACAAAATTAATCACTGTAACTGGAACTAATGTGGTAAATAATTTTGGTAGAAAATAAGAGCAGCACATTCCAGATTTATTGCCGCAAAACATTAAGTAATTATACAGTATATTTATTTTGTTATTTTGTTTTTTTTTACGCACAAATAAAACCACATACAATTATTTATCCATATAACTAGATTGATTTATTTTTATTTATATAAATTGCATATGGTGGTGAAAGTTGAGCATGGTAGAAGAAGCACGAGAGTAGAAATAAAGTGGTAAAATTAAAAATTTTGTACAAACTCATCAATATATATTTTAGAGAACATCATCAATGTAGCGAAGTCTATTGAATACGCATTATTAAGGATAACTCAAAAACTACTTCATCAAATTTATATGGGACCATATGTAGAGCACCGGCTTTCAAATAAAAAAAAATATCAAAGTTCACCTAGAAAAAAGTTCTAAGGTAACACACATAAAAAATATTAAAAACATACGGTCAAATTAAGAACCTCCTATTTTTTTGAAGTCGTTTAATAATGATGTAGAAATGTGATCATTATTGAGTCTGAATGACATGGTAAGAAATTGTGTGATACGAGAGAGACAAAGTAAGAGGAAAGTGTGGTTTGCAAAAAGATGTTGTGACTAGGATTTTATTTTATAGATATAGGGTGACAAACGAGCACACAGTCCACCTGATGGTGAGTGGTTGCTGTGACCCATAGACATCTACATCCATCCTCGTTTACGAATCAAAATGCAAATGCGTTGTCAGCCTTGAGGACTAATATGGAATGCCTCTTTTCCAGTAAAAAGGGTCTCCGGTCCTCTACACTCACCATACGAAATACAGCAGCATTAAGCTGGTATTTTTCGCTGGTATTCTGTGAGAGCGTGGTCCTTCCCCGGTCGAGCCGACCCATTCGCGCTATAACTATATTATAAATATAGCTGCAGCTTGGCCCTACCACGTATAAAAATTAAGAAAGAAAAGCTAGGAGTACCCTTAACCAATTAGCATATATGCGTGGGTATATGGACGTGAAGGAGGTGGGAGAGATGTGTGAGGATCGTGCCAAATGGAAGTCCGTAGTCTGTGCCTTCCCTTCTGGGTGACAGGTGTAAGTGTTTATGTTATGTTTATGTTTAGCTAGCCTGTAAACGTGGCTTATGTCTTACGGAATTCAATCTTGGAAGTGTGTAAAGCCGAAGAGTTCTTTGCTTAAAATTGAGAAAAATGGTATCTATGTTTTATTCTATAACATTATCTATTTTCAAGCAAATTTCTTTTCCTTTACAAAATTTTTTGTTATACAGGGTATTTTTGGAACGCTCCCGAAAACTAAGACAGGCGACAGCACCAAGTATACCTTTGATCATGGGTCATAAATAAATTTGATCCTGATGAAAAAAAAAACATATTTTTACAACGTTTTATTAGCTTTATTCACGCGCCATCATGTTAGTACAGCTAAATGAAACGATAATTTCATAAAAAAAATAATGAAAATACTGAAACATAAAACCAGCAGTGGAAACTGAATTGATATCACCTGACTAATGGAGGTTAATGTACGCGCGAACGATGAAAAAAGAACGCTGGCCTTGAACTTGGGCACTGAGCGATTTATCACATATTGGCCAGTATTACTGTGCCTGCATGCTATTGGTTCCCGCGCTTTCTTCGCTCCAAAAATACAGTCGCATACACAGCTTACTTTGCGACTCGCGACGATGTTTTAAAAAGGAAGGAAAAAAAAATTATGTATATCTATTGTTTTATGACTAAACTAGTGAACGAAAAGGTAAATATGATAGGAGAAGGTGAATGGGGAAAATTGTGCAGCAAAGTTAAAATTGTTGAGGAAGAATACCGAAAAAATTACCATGTAATCGACCTGATGACGGAAGCTCAAGCGAAGATGAAAGTGATGATGAAGTAGCATCCAGTAACACCAACACACCATCAACATCTGGCTTCCATGTGACCCAAGACGTCATAATGGACGGCGTGTCACCCTTAGCTTAAGTTTTTTTGTTACAAACTACTTTATATTTTACGATAGAAATAACAAACAATGCTCAAGTAAACATTATCTATTTTTAATTCCCACCTCTTCCAAAGTTCTAAGTAGCTAGTAAAACACCTATTATGATTCTACAATAAAACAATTAATTACTATAATATTATAAAACAATAGCCCAATACCATGTAGTACATTAGAACGCGACTGTACCCACACTCACTCCGCTGTCGACCTGTATCTAGCTCGGTATGAAACAATGCTGCGGTCATAAGAAAAAAGGGCGCATCTAACAATTTTCGAATAAATGAGTTAATATACCATTCGACTCATGATAAGAAGACGCATCTACTAAATTTTTTTAATATTCACAAATATCAATATTTTAGAAATTATCGTCAGAATTTTAGACGTAGCTGTTGATCACAGATGACATTTTATTAGTAGAAAAGACTTATACAAATTCAACATAAAAGAAAAGACTTATTTAATCAGTTGCTACGTCATCTTTAACAATATTTACATCGATTACTTAAATTTCAATTATTCTTGTCTTATTATTTTATATCTTATTATTAAGAGCTTATATCTTATTATTAAGAGCAGGTGTTTCACATGTGGTCCCATATAAATTTGATCGAGGTCAGACCAATAGTTTTTGAGTTATCCTTAATTATTTATATTAAAGTCGGTTGTACAAAAGTTTTAATTTTTAATTATTATCGTAGTAAGTCTTGTATGATATCCCCTTTAAAATCATTACTCAAGAGTTGCGGGTTGTTATTTTTTGTGTCTCACTACCAATGCTTTTCTAATATTTACTAAGAAAAAAGTAGTAAATTACTATTAGCGTCCTTTCAACTTCAAATGACCTTTCCAAAATATGTAAAAATGTTAAATGAATGGCAGTTTTGTTTTATTTATTAGGTTGGGAAGACCCAAATAGTTATATGCGTCTTTCCTTCGATGTTTTTGTGTTGCCAGGTGTATTTTTTAATCTAAGATGAAAAGGAAAATTCGTTTTATTTAAATAAATAAACAAATTTAAAAAAATTAAGTTCGTCCTTAAAATCTTCATGTCTCTACGTATATATTTCAATATAGATACCTTTTAATATACTTTAGACACGGGGTCTGAAAGAAAAATTCATCAATTTATTTTTTATTTCCATTTTACGTTTTTGTTAGTTGCGTCCTTCTTTATTTTGACGGCAGAATGCCTAACCCGGTCGCCTCACGCTTGTGACGCAGTAGGTTTCAGCCTTGACGGGGTTCGTTCGTTTTAGTTTTTGAGACAGTTCCGTGTTGATTTTGTACACGCGTGCGCGAGCGACAGTTCAATCGTTTTGTTTAATAAATTTACTTGTGATTACGTGTTGATATTATAGTTGTTGTTACGTTTTTGGATTCTTTTTTATTTTAATAATGCCTAACGCTTACGTTTATAGTGCTCAACATGTTAGGTATCCGAACCTAGGTACACGAAGTATCGCTAAATAAATTGTTAAGACGCCGGGATGGAACAAGTGTGTTATACTGTGCAGTGCACAAAGTGTTGAAGCGTAACCGAATGCGCCCATACAAATTGCACAAACTTTAGTTCCCGGCGATCACGACCGCCGACGAGTTTTCTGCCGTTGGTTATTATACCAGCAACAACATGTGCCTGGTTCCATTGAGCACATTATCTGGACGGATGAGTCGACATTTACCAGAAACGGCCTGTGGAACCGAAGAAATACACACGTGTATTCAGAGGTTAACCCGCACGCTGTTCGACAAACCGGGCACCAAACCCGATGGTCGGTTAACGTATGGGCAGGTTTATTTAAGGATCGCATACTGGGACCAGTGTTTCTGCCAGAGCGATTGAACGGACAGCGATACCTAAACTTTATAAATGAACAGTTGGTTGACATTTTAAACGACCTATCGTTGGCTGAATATCGCCGCACATGGTTCCAACATGATGGTGCCCCTCCACATTTCGTGAGGTTCGTCCGTGAGCGCCTCAATGAGATATTTGATGATCGCTGGATCGGCAGACTAGGACCACACGCTTGGCCACCTCGCTCACCAGATCTGACTCCGTTAGACTTCTTTTTGTGGGGTATGTGAAAGAAAGGGTTTTTAATCGTGAATGTGATAGTGCTGAAGAAATGCGCCAAAGGATCGTGGATGCTTTCGAGAAACTACGTACGGACTGTGTCGAAGACCACACGATGATGCCCCGCCTGCACCCAAATCTGCCTTGAAATGAATGGAGCACAATTTGAGCCCCTTCTCATAAGACCACGGAGGATTTAGAGCAGTAAGCTGTTTCATAACTATTTTTTTTAAATAACTTAGTACTAGACTAATCTGAATAGGTACATAACTGAATACATGAGAATAATAAACATACCTACACGATGTATAAAAACGCATGACTCCAACCTTGGTTACATTTCATTTAAGTATTTCTTCATTAGCGGGGAATCGAACCAGTTATTTGGGTTATTTAACCTGTAAATTCGGATTAAAGTGGCTACGTGGAGATAAGCACAGTGGCAAAATAGTAGGTTAAGTAGATAAGTTAGGTATTTAGACACGTGTTGTAAATTATTAGGTATTGTGGTATGGCCCGCTAGTTGCGGGCCGCGCGAATTTGTGTTCGCGCGTACATTGACCTTTATCTAGCTCAGGTCAGGTGATATCAATTCAGTCATTCCACTGCTGGTTTTATGTTTCAGTATTTTCATGATATTTTTTATGAAATTATCGTTTCATTTAGCTGTACTAACATGATGGCGCGTGAATAAAGCTAATAAAACCTTGTAAAAAGATGATTTTTTTTTCATCAGGATCGAATTTATTTGTGACCCATGATCAAAGATATACTTGGTGTTGTCGCCTGTCTTAGTTTTCGGGAGCGTTCCAAAAACACCCTGTATATATAGTTTTAATTTGAAGACGATTAGTGCTTTCGGCTTAATTTAGCGATTAACATGCTAAGGTACAATTTATAATTTTAAAATTAGTATGTTTATTTATAAATTTTATGTAATATAACATGGTTGTTTATTAATTATTCAATCTTTATAATATAAATTTATAAAAATAAAAATAGAATTTTACAATAATAATGTCTTCCAGACCTTTCGGTCACAGCGGTCAGTCTCGACGGAGACTACCCATCTGCGAAGGACAGCATTATAGTGCACGAGACCCGTGCTTGTGAACATAAGGATGGGTCGATAAATGAACACGACCGGAGAGAGATCAGGCGCAGGATCAATGGCTTTACATGCTTTCCGAGGCACGGGGTTGAAACACTTTATAATACATCTCATATTAAGAGATATAAAGGACGGATTTAATAACAAAGAATTCTCTACCAGTCAACCCCGGTTTGTTTTTGTAATTTATAAAGTGTATTAATATTGATTCATTATCATGATCACCTTCATCCCCACTGTGACTTATTTTATGGTTATAATACCAGTACTCTGACGAATGTACAATTCCGTCCGCCCGGAACGTTGAAAATTTATAAATGGTCTTTGTCCTATCTTATGTCACGACATAATCGATAGCTTGTTCTGCTTAAATCGGACCAAAAGTATTCAAAAGATAACTATGACATCGGAATGTTAAACAGGTCAGTCCCCCCCCCCCCCCAACTCCGTGACGAAGAACTTCGAAACGTCGGGAATTAAAAATAAGTTATTTATTTTCACGTTTGAGTCTTTCCATTGAGTCCGAAGCTGCTAGGTGGCAGCACATATATGGCAGCAATACTCCATGCACGACCGGACCGGAGATGCACTTTTAATGAGGGGACGTGCAACCGCTGTTCAGCTTTTCTTTTGAAGACACCTTAGATTTAAGAGTGAATAAGGTTGGAGAGCAGCGTTTGAATGAGGCGTTGAATTGGCTTGATCTGGAGACACTGCGGGGATGCCCGTACACCCCCCCCGAGTCGCCATCGGGTCCTTTCACCCGGTTACCAACTGCCACGATAGAGCTACCTTGGGATTTTTCGCTAGTTGGCGGGGCAGCCTTTCATGCGTAGCTAATGCGTTAATTGCGGTTGACCGACGGAACCCTTTGCTTCAGATCCCGCTAACCTACACGACCAAGCACCCGACACAGGAAGAATTGACACTTGGCACCCGGTTCACACACACAACGCTACTGTTCAGACCCATTCTCCACCAAGCATCATGCCGGAACACGATTACGTCATTTGGCGACACAACTTTGCATTAGTGGGTGGTAACCGTAAAGCCAGCGGCCGAAACCTCCAACCGCAGTTAGTGCTGGTCGTTTAGCACTACCCGGGGGACAGGTTTAGAGAGGAGAGACGCTGCAGCCTCATCCCTCAAAAATTAAACGCGATGAAAATTGTCAAATTAGTTTTATTCTAGCTTTCGTGTCAATATACTCGTAAAAAATCATTAAGATATTATATTCGTAAGTATACGAAAATAATAGTTGTTTCTTTTATTACTTCTCTAAAATATAATTAATAAAATACTGCTATTTAATTCTGTACTTGTATGACTTACAAACATTTTTGCCAAGTCTAGATATTTATCAACGAACAATTTGTTTATTTAAAATGTCTTACAATAAAGAAATCCAAGTGTGGGTAACGTTTTGAAAAGGGGTTTTAAATTTTGAAAAAAAAAAGTGAGTGTTTGGCGATTGATTGATGACGAGAAATCATTTCAAATTTGCCGAGCCCAGAAACTAGTTTTGGGGAGCGGCATTATTTAGTAATGCGAGGTCCTGCCCTGAAGAAGAATAGGACCTCGCATTACTGCGTGTACATAATTGCGTGCACTATCCCTAACACCACTACTCTAGGAAAGACAGTATACCGTCGATAATACGAAAAGTGTTTCGCTTCTAAAGGAGGCATCATCAGTTGAAATAGACTCTGCGGTGGCTGACAGTGACCGCTAAGTCACGTATGGTAAGGTCGCAATTGAGTCAGGCCGGGAGGTGCTCACACTTCGTAAGACAGGTTATTTTATTTTATTACGCGGATCTTAGCTAATTAATTTTAATATTAGTTTAATCATTCTTCATTTTGTACATTATCATCATCGTCATAGTCTTCAGTCTTTAAAGCTCACTGCATGGACCTAGGCCTTTTTAGAATGCGTTAAATATGCATTAGGAAGAAGATGCACTCGTTCTCATCACGCTGGCCAGACGAGTGGTAAATGCCGATCGAATATCCTCTCACTTTAACGCCAGCAATTTTAGAGAAGGAATTTTTGCTTTGTAAGGAAATTCTGATCCTCGCTGTAAGTTAAGGCGTTGAATAAAACGCTCACCATTTCCACAGTAAAATACAATTTAATTTCGCTCGCCTTTTACATGGAAATCAGGATAACCGCTGATAGAATTTTAAGAGAAAAATCAAATAACACGTTGAAAGTTCAAATCAGAACATGTTTTTCATAATCCTACTAATACGAGTATCATAAACGTGAAAGTTTGTGAGGATGTATAGATGTATGGATGTTTGTTACTCTTCTACGCAAAAACTACTGAATGTATTTTAATGAAACTTTACAATAATATAGCTCATACATCAGAAAAACACATAGGCCATAATTATTTATTTATTTATTTATTACAAAGTATAGTTATTTAATTACATCCGACAGTACAAATAAACTTACAAAAGTTTTTCCATGTACCGCCATTCGTAACTTAGATCATGTTCAATCGGTTCGCGTTTAGCTAGCAATAGGTATTTCACTTATTCTTATTTCACATATTTGTGTAAATTGTTCAAAATATAACAATAAGTGTTAAGTAAGTCGGAAAAAAATCTGTCATCTGCGAGCTATTTTGACGTGCGGTGCAAAAATTATTGTAAAGTATAATTGGTTTAAAGTATAATATTTACGCGGACGAAGTCGCGGGCATAAGCTAGTTGGTCCATAATTCGTCGTAGGAATAATGTGTCATAATTGCCATGCTTATCAGGTACTTTAGCGATCGTAGTATCTAACATTTCTTAACTTTGGGATTTACTCCCCTTCGCTGGTTTGGTGTTATATGTATGACGCAACGGAATACCGCCATTTGTTGGAAGCTATGAGATCTTTTTGACATTTTTGATCTATAAATTTACGATACCCACGAGTTGAAGTGATAGACTCTCTTACGCCACATCCACAAGGCAACTGTCATTACATGGCTGCAGTAACTTAAAAAGTTTATTTATAAATCAAAACGGCCCATCACACCGATTCGCACGAAGAAAAGAAAAATTTCGTCGAGTTTTGTTAAAATAAC
Organism: Parnassius mnemosyne; assembly: GCA_963668995.1. Taxonomy (NCBI): domain Eukaryota; kingdom Metazoa; phylum Arthropoda; class Insecta; order Lepidoptera; family Papilionidae; genus Parnassius; species Parnassius mnemosyne. The sequence continues at coordinate 26,237,056 of CAVLGL010000093.1, read as the reverse complement.
TTGCGTGATAAGGATTTAGTTAACGATTAAAAAATCACCTGTAAACCAATAAAAACATGCGTGAGTGTCGTGGAACACTTGGTTGGAACAAAGTTTCTTTCGTAGTATATTATTATTGATAAACGTATTATATGAGTATTATTGATTAACAAATACAAATAAATGAATTACTAGCGTCTATTAAAAATAATTTTGAATTATTAAAACGTCATTTAAAATAGTATTTCTTTCATGGCAAAATAAGAAAAAGTGTGAGGGAGATGGATATTATTCCATCTCGCTCGCACTATAGAAAGGGGGTCGTGAGTCGTGACGGAAAAATCATACACCTTTTCTTGCCTAGCCCCCCATCCGTCAAATTCGTACCGTGCGCTAAAGAACTTCGTTCCAACTAGAAGATTATTATACACTAATGAATTTTATTATTTTTGCTATACTACTGCCATGTTCATGTTGACACATGTAAATATATAAATTACTTTCACTTCGTATGGAACTAGCGCAAAGCGTCATGGCGGACTGTACTACCAATGATCTCAGTAGGATCGTTTTCGCGGTAGATTTAAAGAGTTTGATTGTCAAGGAAATATATTACAATTCTATTTAATACAAAAACATCTGTCGTCTAGGTGGCTAAGTGTGCATAAGATGCAATTAAGGAGATTAAAAAAAAACGGTAAAAGACATGTAGTATTTAGAGGAGTTCTGGGCCTTGCAGTAAGGTGTTAAGAGGCTTCAACTTCGTTTTTAATTGTAATAAGATAATATATATGAAAGTATTGCATGTACACAGTGTGTTTGTTTGTTAGAAAATAATGCAAACGCAGCTCGATCAAAATTATTCTCCCGAATAGGATATAAATGATTAATTTCGTAATAAAAAGTATAAACCGTCTTTTTAAATAATTACCAAATAGCTTCTGAAGCCGCTGCTAAGACATAGTAAATAAAAAAATTAAACTTAATTATATATAATAAAAATTAATTGTGAAAATTCACAGAATACTATAATACTCAATAGAATGGCTATCAACCTTATATCCGTCTGTATGTTTATATATAACCTTATATATAAACAGACGGTTTAGTTGTATTATTACTAGTAGAACGTACGTAGTACTACGTGTCGTACTACTAGAAATGCAATATGCCCATTAGTCATACAAATTTCAATAAATAAATGTTACAAACCCATTTTTATATTACATAAAATCAGACTTAATTGCAAGGCAATAACAATGGATTCACAACGAATCTTTACCGACCGTCTCTTTCTGAAACGAAAGAGAAGGAATAACTGTGTTGATAGACTGAGCAAACTTGCATATTTTGGACTTTTGATCAATGTTCACGATCATCAAAAAATTTTTAAAACTTGGTTATTTGTAAATAATGTGCAAACTAATTGCAAATATGGTATGCAATGCAATGGTACATAAGTATTATTTTTTGTTGTTGTAAATAAAAAGTTGTTGAACTCGTATAAGATGCGTAGCATCACATTAGACTGTGCCACAGAACACAATTACTCTCTACCGATAGGTCTGTGCGTTTAAGCAAACTGTAGTATATAATGGTATCACAACTAGGGATGTAGTCTTGTTTAGTGATTTACTGGTAACCTTACCGGTTACCACCAACATATTTTGAAATATTTTAATAATATTTGCTATTTTATATTTTAAGAGTCGGCAGCACGTCAATTAGTAAAGTTTTCGATTGTAAAATTCAAAATTATATATATCTATATATAATTACTAAAAATGTTGTTATCTATTGTTTAATGTTGTCAATTTTAAAATTTTACCTCAGAAAATATAAGAGAAAAATATAATCTGCTGCCAAAATACATTGATAAATAAAAAGAGAGTTGTTCAGAATCATGCATATGAGATATCCATACTTTTCTATTTTCATGTGAAAATCTGTCCAGCTTTCATGACTAAACTGCTGCACTGATATTTTGATAAAATTGAGATAGTTTGATGTCTGGTTAAGTTAAAAGGTAAATGATCACAGCAAAGTAGGCTTTACAAATTTGGTCGTTATTAGCCGTTAAACTGCAAACTTGGAGAAAAAAAGCTATAAAAGGAAATGTTAATTCCCTCAACCGATTTTGACGATACTTGGTTTGGCGAATTATAAATTAAAAATTTTATACAACCGACTTCAATATAAATTATTAAAAATAACTCAAAAATTAGATCTTGATCAAATTTATATGGGACCACTTGAAAAGCACCAGCTTTCAAATAAAAAAAGAATCATCGAAATCGTTTCCCTCCAAAAAAAGTTATGAGGCATCACAAATAAAAAATAAATAAAAAAGAAACAGTCGAATTGAGTACCGTCTCCTTTTTGAAGTCGGCAGAAAAAGCTAGGCTATTTTATCGTCAAAATTTACTATAGAGAACGCGGTACGACCGAATTCCACGCGGATGAAACGTTTCATATAATTATTTTAGTTAGTATTGCTTTATTATTGGTTGCCTTTAAATTGAGTTGACCTATTTGCCTACGTTGTTAAACATCCACAGATTACAATTCATTGCAACGAATACAAAAGAACAGAATAAATAATTAACAAAAGTAACTAAAATTATTATTGGTCTATTAAGAAGGCGGTACATACTTCGTTTAATAAATAAAATAGTATTTACAGAATAACAAAATTTATTAAAAAAAGTTTATGTTATAGTAACATTTATTAGAAATTCATATAAGCCGTAACAATTAAACATTATATATCTTTAAGCGATCTAGTAGACATATTATACCGACTTTCGTGTTTGCCGAATATTTTCAAAGCACATTTTTCGTATTTTCTATAAATTAATTTTAAAAAGTTTTTTCATTTACGTTAGAAAAATATATATTTGTTTAACAACTGCCGCTTGGCATTTTTTGCAATTCAAATTTTCAACAAGAAATGACATCGAATATTGATATATTTTTTATATACATTTTACATATATGATTTATTATAGGATATTACATATATGATAAAATATAATCTCAGGAAATAGTTATTACAGCCTATGCGTGATTACCACGTTTCGAGCTTATATCTTCTTACCCTTCAGTGTTGTCATAATTTGTAGCCTCATTTTTCACATTCTCAGATGTTGAATTAATCCTTTTCACAGGATTACACTTACCAGTGCTAATGTTATATATACAATTTCTTTACGTGGAACTGTATTATCCTTCAAATATCTTTTATGGTATATGGATATGAAGTTAGTTTGAAAAAAAAGTAACTATTTTTGTAGACATCCAGTTAAGTTTGTCCGTCGCTTCAATCCTTAATTTTTTGGTTCGGATCTCCAGGAAAACTACAAAAATGGTTTATGTAAATAAAATATACGTTATCTAAAAGTACCAATAGTTATAAATAATACAGCATATTATTTACAACTATTTGTGCCAACACCAGGCAAGAGCAAAATTGGAAGAAAAAGTATGAAAATACATATTAATAATATATTTTTTACTTTTCACACAAAATGGGTCTTACCAACCCTTTTTGGGTGATTGGGCGTGAAGTGAACATACAGTATTTAGTAATGATACGTAACCGAAAGATTAAATCTAAAACTTTATTGAAAATTTTCAATGATACCTATAGAGGGAAAAAAATTACAATGTAATAAAAAATGTTATAACAATTTATTCGTAGGTCATTAAATTACTAGTTTTCACTGTATTTGGTCGCATTTGTTTAACTTGTCACTATACCAAGTACAATTTTAAAAGCGACAATATATGTACCAGTTTTGCTGGTATCAGTAAAATTTTGTTACATCCCTAGAACTATTATTTTTACACGTCAATATTTTTCTTTATTTTTATTTTTAATATTCACAAAATGTAAACAGTTTCGAGGTAATAGTATATAGGCTATACTTCAGGAATTTTAAAGAGAAAAGAATAATTTAAATCAGTTCAGCCGTTTCTGAGAATATGGTGAAAATATATAAAAAATAAACATACGCGTTGAATTTAGAACTTTCTCGTTTTTTTGAACTCGGTTAAAAACAGCACTTGAACATTATTTTTAGTAGGTACCTTTAATTCATAAACAGCCCATTATTTGAAATTTGCCACTACCAAAGGAGAAGGAGACGTCTCCATTCATTCTTGGGCCCAAGTGTTAACAAGATGAGAGTAGGACCATTTGAAAGCGTGTATATGTATAAACAATTCATAACTGAAAATCTGGCAAGATTTATCAGTCTAGGAGCTGAGTTATTGTAGCATAAGTAAAAGTGAGATTATCTATTACCTATACTGTAACAGGTGATTTTTCACTGTTATTACACTGTAACAGGCTAGTTTTCACTATAATTACTTAAAGACATAAAAGCAGGATTAGTATATAATCGCCAAAAAAGCTGTGGTTAATAATGAAACGAAATGGTGAAACGATTAACGAAAGTTAAAACAACAACAACTAAGTGAAGTGAATATTAGGTATAACGTTCTGAGATCGATTACTTGTATAGTTATTGTAACTGTTACTTGTTGGAATGTTGATATTTTGTATTTTTTGATTATTATTTTACAGATATGTCCGCATTTTTTTTTATCTCCCTAGTTAATGCCGAAAAATATTCAAAAATAGATATTAAAATGGTCAGTTTAATCAAGAATCGATTCTATTGCGCTCGTTTTAAATGGAATCGAAAATCCTCAAGCTTCAAACTGTCAAGCCAAGTTTCAAAATGAGAAGTCCTCAATCGATTTATTGCCACAAAAAATACATGAAAATAGATTTTCTAACTTATTTCTTATTTTATTGTTTTTTCGAATTCTAGATTGTAAATAGAACTACTTTTTTGTATTTTACTTTAGAAAAATATGGTCAATTTTTTAAAGTTTAAATCAATTAGTTAATTTCAGGCCCCATTCTCCTTTTCGGACATGAACATATGATCTATATATTTTTGCCCCGTATGATTGAAATGTTAGGAGGTTCCACTGAGTATATATATATGTATATATATAACTCATTCTTCTTATTTACAGAACTATCTCTTGTAATAAATCGTTCAGATATTTTCGTACCTACGTGACTGAATATGACACACATGTGATGATATAGAGATAATATTTACACTGTCACCACAAGGATTACTTTCCGAAATACCTTAATTACTTGTTCGTTAAATTTTATCATAGAGAACATCATGTTATTTCTATGTTAATCGAAAACTTCAGGATCAGCGAAACCTAGAAACACAAACAAAGTGGACGGTAATTGGACAAAACAAGTCCCTAGCGACCCCTCAAACCCTCAAGTTGCAAACTACTTAAGTTTAGAATTTAATTCTCTGCTACGCACAAATGCTTCCAGCTAATATAATATTTTATTTATTTAGTCAAATACATAATAAAACAATAATTTAACCAAGTTATGTACTTATTAAACAAAGAAAAAATTATATTCGCATAACTATATCACCACTTACCATCCGGTGGGATAGTATGTAGAGCACTGGCTTAAACCAGTAAAACATTATGATAATTTAAATTTAAGAACCTATTACTATGAAAAATCAACCAAACGGCGACGTATATGTTTTGTTATTTCAAATGCGCCATGACAATATTTCTTCATACCTATGTAATCATGAACTTTAAGTATTGAATAATTCTTCTATACTTTAATCTAGTAATGCAGGAATAATGCAATTTATTTTGTAAACTTTTATCAGCTCTTTTCATAACGATTTCTTATATTTACACAAAAACTACACATTTAATTAAACTACTTTTACGGATTCTATCGCGTTTAATTAACTTATTTTTATTAATCCCCGACGTTTCGGATGCTTTACTGCACCCGAAAAGTCACGTGGGACCGAGGTTTTAACAGTGGTAGAGCCACGCGGCAGCTTTTGCTGTCGCATGGATGGGCCGGCTCGAACCGGGGTAGTACCACGACCTCACAGAAAACCAGCGTGAAGTAGAGGTTTACCTCTGCGTTTCGCTTGGTGAGTGCAGGTTGCCGGAGGCCCTTTTTACTGGAAATGAGGCATTCCATCTTAGTCCTCACGGGTGACAACGCATCTACATTTTGATTTGTAACAGAGGATAGATGTAGATGTCTATGGGCCGCAGCATCCACTTACCATCAGGTGGACTGTGTGCTCGTTTATTTGACGTCCCGATGTCAGAGTTAACCCGGAGTACCTTCAGCTTTTTTAATTATTAATTTTGGTCCGATCTACGCAGAATGAACTTACTGTGTCTTGAAGTCTTGCAGAGGTATGCTTTAATTTTATTAATTACAGGATCCCTATTGAAATAAAGATGTTTTTTTTTAATTTCAATAGTCTCACGTATCATCCTTGGCAGGAATCGATGTTCCTTCTGGAGAATTTGGAGTTTATCAAATTTAATGTAATGTGGCGGGGGCCGTCTAGGATAAGATCACAAACTGCAGACTTCCCGGAACGTTGGTGTTTTACGTCAGCTATGTGTTCTTTTACGCCGGTTTTGGTAGATCGTTTTGTTTGCTCTATATACATGCTCTTTCCAATCATGGTTTCTTGACGAATATTCAATATATTATAGTATTATTTTTAATTATAATAACTGTATTGTCCACCGATTTTTATCTTTTCTGGTAACTCTTGTCTCCCTTTCCCAAGTCGTCCGTCTGGTTGGATATTTATTTATTTATTTATATAACTTTATTTTATACGTATTAGTATTATATCCAACATATATTTTATATACGTAGGTATGTATATTTATAATACCCAACTAGAGGAATATTACTAATATCCTAAAAATAAATACATACTAAGGGATGGCACCGTCGAGATGTGTCAAGCTTGTCTCCATGAGTCAAGGCATGTCATCTCTGATTTTTCGGCGCTTTCTAACTTTGAGAATTTCCACAGACACTACGGTCTCGTGGATCGGGAACTGTCTTATTAATAGTACTTGCCGGAAACTGTGCTCGAAAATGACTGCGCCAGGCTCTACTGAAACCGGGCCATCATCACCGTCAGTCGTCTTCTCTTTTATACAAAAACACCTGATATTGTGTTGAGGGACCAGGCACAGTCAAGGATATTTTCGGTCGACATAAGCTTTCCGAATGACGAGAAACTCATAAAAGCCGAAACTGATAAGCGAAGAAAATATCTGGATATAGCTCACTAGGTAGCACAGGAAACTACAACATTATGGTATACAAAATTTGGCGCTTAGACTTATTACTTCATATTTAAGTAACAGAACTCAAAAAGTCGTGATAAATGGTAAAGGTTCCTCCGGATCGGTAGTATCAATGGCGTTCCTCAGGGCTCGATCCTTGGCCCATTTCTGTTCTTAATCTATATTAATGACTTACCTTATCTTGTAGGGGACAATCACGATATAGTATTATTTGCTGATGATACCTCTTTAATTTTCAAACTCAAACGGTAGTCAATTAATTATGACGATGTAAATAATACTCTATCGAAATTAGTACATTGGTTTACGAGTAACGCCAACAATTTGCTCTTAAATGGCAATAAGACAAAATGTATTAAATTTACAATACCTAATGTAAAACATTCGAAAACTAATGTGCTCTTAAATGGGGAGGAGTTGAGTCTTGTACCACTGTCCTTCTTTGTATTACTATTGACGCCAAACTTCAATGGGGCCCCCTTATATCTAAATTAGCAAGCAGACTTAGTTCTGCAGCATATGCTGTAAGAAAGATTAGAAGTCTCACAGATGTGAGACAGCTAGATTAGTGTATTTTAGTTACTTTCATAGCGTAATGTCTTATGGCATTTTGCTATGGGGTAATGCGACTGATATTGAAGCTATATTTGTTTTACAAAAGAGAGCCGTACGGGCGATTTATAACCTAAACTATAAAGAGTGCCTCAGAGAAAAACTTAAAGAAATAAACATATTAATTTTGGCATCGCAATATATTTATGAAAATGTTATGTATGGACATAAAAACATAAATAGCTTTAATAAGAATAAGGATGTTCTTACCTTAAATACTAGGAACAAACATAAGCTTGTAATGCCAGTTACTAGACTCCACAGAATTAGTAATTCATTTATAGGGCAATGTATACGCTTTTACAACAAAATCCCAGAACATGTTCAAAGTTTGTCAATAAACAAGTTTAAAAGTTTTATTAAAGAAAGACTGTACAAAAAGGGTTATTATAATATCAAGAACATGAATGAAAAGAACCCCTGGGAAAAAAGGTGATCGCCACCATGCTGGTTCTATGAAAATCATTTAAAATTGTATAAACAAAACTATTCTTAAGTGAAATTATGTTTAAAAAAAGTTCCGCTGGGTTTCTTGCTGGTTCTTCCCAGGACAGAGGTATTTTCTGAACCAGTGGTAAATAAAAAATGACTTTCAATAAGTATTATGTAATAATCAATATTGAATAAAAATCATTCTGTTCTATTCTATTTTATTCTATTCTAGTTGACTATCGGGTACCTATCACCTGTGGGGTCGTCTGCCGACCGAATTTATACCTGTAGTCGACTCTGCAAATGGACCAATCTTGCTCTATCTCGTCTCGGTGACGTACCGGTTTAAATGCAGAAAGCGCTATTTGTCAATACGACCCGCATCGTCAATTCAATTCCTTCCCTTTAGGAGTTTCTTTTCCTTTCCCTCCTAATCCTCGTCCGTTTGGTCTCCTATGCCAAGGGCTTTTCTATAATTTTTCAAATATTTATAACTCTCATCTAGACGAGAATACTACAGAAATATAACAATCATAAATTATTTATAATCATGTGCGTTTCTTAAACATCAACATATATGCGCGCGGTGTATTCTGCTAAATAACGGACGAGGCTATGATGACCGCATGTGGCGAAAATCCACCCAAAGAAGCCGAAACTAAATCTTACATACTGGTAACGAATAGTAGCATTATAGTACGCACAACAATGCAAGTATGGACAACTCTTCAAGAAAATGTAGGTTCATTCTTGGAAAGACCTATGATCAACAGTGCACTAAAGGCAAAGATGGTAATTAAAGTTGCCATGTGTTATGGTATTGTGACGGCACTGTCGTCGCGCCACAAGCCAAACACATCGAAGCCTAAATCGCGCTAACAAAGTTCCGAAGTTAAAGCAATATATATAGAATAGCTCCAAACTACCACTCGGAGCGTTGGCCGCTCCCCGGGCAGAACATATTGCCTGGCGGGAGATCTCCCCTTTTCCTTTCACCCGCCACAGTATATATGCCTTAGCAGACTATTTAGCTTTGTAGCTATTAATCAAAAATGGTCCAAAGTGTGTTTTATATAGGACTATTTTCACTAGGTATTAAATACTTAATACTTTACTAATAATTATTAAAATGTTTTATTTATGTTGAGTCCAGTGATAGTAATGGCAAGCTAATTTGTTGACGTTACGAACATTTTATTAATAATAATTTCCCATTAGCTAATTAGTAGCTACCACAAAAAATACTAATAAAGTTCGAATCGCTTTCAAAGAACTAACTAAGAAAAGGCAAAATGCGCCGTAATTACTGCAATTAAGGTCAACATTGTTTTTGTTTAAGGAAAAAACGGGAGGATCTGTAGACGATTTATTTTTTTAAATGAACGGCTTAGGAATTTGTAAGCGATTTGCCGGAACATTAAAATTGTGCATATCTTTTATATTATTAGTATTTGATCAAATGCATCACATAATTATCATCATTATTACGTCCTATTAAAAACCAAAGCTGAACTCTCTCTCTGCTAAATATTTTCAAATACGGCAAAACAGTTAAGTCAATTAAAACCATAAAATCATAGCAATTCTCACCAAAAAAAAAAAACAAAGAAAGAAACATTTATTTCATAGATACGCCACAAAGTACATCATGGCATTATGACTTAAAATGTACGCAAAATTACTATTGATGCAGGTAACTAAAAATAATCGATTAGGATAACATTATAAGTAGGAAAAACGTATTCTAGTACGTAGTTTGCTCTAACTGAAAGTATGTAGCTGACACTCAAGAATATTTTTTCGTAAAAGTTAGTTAATTCTACAAATTCTGGCTGGCTCGTTGTATTTCTGCTTACTCTATCCTTTTAAGTTACTCAGGCTCTACTGAGAGTATCCTCCTATGGATACTTCTTAAGAGATTCATCGAAAACAGTATTGTTAGAAAATTATAGTTTGGTGAAATTTTCACGACATTTGCTTTTTATAATATGAAGGTAACAAATAAGCTAAAAGTAATTTTGGTGGTAAATGGTTGCTGCAGCATGCTACTAACTGCTTACAAAGAAAGCTTTGTCTCCTATAAACACTAGGTTGTAATTATCCGCAGCCTGCAATTATGCTTTCTCTTTATAGTTTTCAAAGCAGTTTGATGACAGTAATAGGTAAGAGGAGGAGGAGGTAGGTAGAAAAGGAAAAAAGGCCCTATCTAAAAGGTTATAGATATATTATATATTACTTACCTAGGTTATGGAGCTCACTCCACGCGCTGCTCAAGTTTCAGCAGACTTCACAAACATGCCTTCGAAATAATTTAAACCTTCAAACGTACAGTTTTCCTTCCGATGTTTTATTCACTCCGAAAAAGTAATATATCAGTACTAAAAATTGCAATTAACAATCTCATTGTTGCCGGCGGGGTTCGAACCCAGGTTGCTCACTATAATATTACGGGGGCGCTTTGTCCCTGAGCAAGCACAGCTCCACTTAGGTGTACCTAATGATCTAATAGAAAATTACGCTGAATCGGTTATCATCGTCAACCTGCTAACATTCAGATTGCTGGACTGAATAGGTCTCTACGGATTGGTAATATATTAAGTGAAGTGAACACTTAAGACATACTCATAAATTTTCAAATAATTCTTCTACAATAATATGTAACTTAAAAAAAGACTTATCAGCATAATTTCTTGCAAGAAGGATATCTTTTTATATTTGAGCTTTTCATCTTGTTAACGTTGTTTTCCGTCGTAATATTTTATTTTCATAACAAGAGACGTTTTGAAACAAAAATCTTTTTGTAAAGTTTTTGCACTTTCTTTTAGTCGCTTTATACAATATTTGACAAACGAAGGTTATAAAAATATACTGAATAGGTGAATTGAAACATAGCAAGAAAGTTAATTCTGAAACGATCTTTTAAGAGATTTAGCTTAAGTTAAGTTACCACACCTATCGAACGATCGTCGATTGATGCCATTGATTAATGTCGATCGATGTCGATCAGATTGTTTAATCATCGATCCACAGTTAATCGACGTGTTTGTGATCTCATCATCAGTATCTTTCAAAATGTATTCAGAAGAGGACAATAGAGAGCGGTCGGTGGAGCGGGGCGAGTTCTCGAATAATCAAGCAGCTCAATCGACGTCGACTAATCGGTCAATGGAATCGATCAATCTATGTAGTAGAAACTATTGATCGATGTCTTCCAGCGATTTTGCCATAAGGACTATATCATTGACAAATCGAAGATGAGTGATGCACTCGCCATTGACGTTAATACCGTATCATTTCTAGTCCAGTAACTTGAAAACGTCTTCCAATGCAGCGGTGAAGAATTTCGGGGATATTACGTCACCCTGTTTTACACCTCTCTGCAGTTGGATTGGTTTCGTGCTCTGGTTCTGTACTCGGATAGCCGTCGTTGCCCTACTGTACATTTACTTTGGCACTGCCCTATACCGATAGTCAAGTTTGCACCGTAAAAGGGACTGCAGCACCGTCCAAATTTCGACAGAATCAAAGGCTTTCTCATAGTCCACATACGCAAGACAAAACTGGCAGATTATACTCTTCGGTCTTCTGTACAATTTGCCGTGGGTATGTATGTGGACTATGGTGCTAAAGCCTTTTCGGATACCTGCTTTTTCGGGAGATTGGAAGTAAAAGTAGTAAAAACTGTAAAGTAAAAACTGTATAATACTTTAAAATATCGATAAATACTAATTTAATTATTTAGAACAATGTGCACATTATCGCCAAAAAAATGTCATTATAAGAAAACTCAACAAGATAAAATAAAAAATTTAAATATTCTTTGTGGTTTATGTTTTTGCACAAAAGCGTGAAGTAATAAGCTTACAGACACAAAAACGCTTACATAACATTTCTCGTATTGACAATCAAATGATAGGTGGATATAATATCTAGTATGTGTAATGTGTAAGTTTTCCACCCACTTTCAAAAGCTCCGCTGTAATTCCATCCTCGACCTGGGACTTGCCGTTTTTAAGGTTGTAGTGTTATGCTACTTACATATCAGTTTACACTATTTTAAATTCATTTTTTCATTCTGTTTTGATTTTCTGCATTCACCTTAAAACTGGATATTTTGTATCACCTTTATTTCCATCGGATCCTGTAACGTTTTTAAACCATAAGAACACAATAACAAATAATTTTCACTTTGTATTTTCACGCTATCAGCACTTTTTAAATCGGTGTCGATGGAGTCTACCTTTTTCGATCTTTTATTTAGTTCTCCGTAACTCTGCAATTTCGGGCTTCATGCGCGCTGTTGCACTACCTTTCTTCCTATATCAATAATATCTCATTTTTCACTTAAATCTTGCCGTTTCTCTATTACGAGCCGAGATAATTTGATATGTTTTGACATCGTTGTTTATCTGGTTGTCATGGCAATTTTTATTCAAATTCGTTACCGGTCTGTTGTTTTACTTCAATATTTCCAGATAAATACTCTTTTCTTCTTGGCCATTTACAAAAATTTGCTTTTAATTTAAATAATTTTCCGTTCTTCCGCCGTCGAGCGCGGAGCTCTCTAAAAAGGTATAAAAGCTGAACATTCGGCCAATAAACGCAGTCTCGCTTCAGCTTTCAAACTCGAAGCATCTCCTAAAGGCCTTATCCCGAGGCCGCATTGCCTCGGGATCCTGCAAGCCTCTGCCTCTGCCTCTGCCTTGCCTGAAGTCGCCAGATCCTGCAAGTCTCTGCCTCTGTCTTCGCCTGAAGTCGCCGGATTCTGCAAGTCTCTCCCTCTGCCTTCGCCTGAAGTCGCCGGAATCCTGCAAGACTCTGCCTCTGCCTTCACTTGAAGTCGTCGCCTAGCCACGCCCACGCCTTCACCTACGCTGTGCGTGCTCGCTCCAGGCGCTGCGAGCGCTTATTCCAGGCGCTGAGAGCGCCTACTCAAAGGCGCTGCGTGTGCCTACTCCAGGCGTTGCGTTTACCTAGACCTGGCGCTGCGCGCCTACCACAGGCACAGCCTGTGTATAATCTGTGAGCAACGAATACCACCACGAAGCGCGGTGTGCCACTTGGATCTTCGGGCTCCGCTTCAATACTCATCATCTTTATTATCCTTCTTTTAGAAATAATTGTAATTCACGTCACCCATCTTCATCTTCATACTTCATTTTTTTATATAAAACTGTAAATATCTTTTTAAATTTTAAATAAATTATTTATTTTTGTTGATTTGTTGTTGTTAGGTTAGGTTCTTTTGTTCTTAATTGTCGCTTCACGACAAGGTGTTGGAGAGTCATTCTAATATCGATCAGACTGACGTCCGGGATATCATCGGAAAAGTGTCGGATAAGACTTGCTCTTGGATCGTTACTCACATTTGCATGTGGTTCGAACGATGACGTGTACAGCTGCCCATAGAACCTGTCAATCTTACTCAAAATCTCAAGTGTCCCGGAAATGATGCTGCCACATTCGTTCTTCAGCTTTGAAAGTTAGCTCTTTCTGGCAGACAGATCTCTGGCAAAGACTTTGGAGCCCTGGTTCCGCTCGATCACTTTTTCAATACGAACAGAATTAAAGTTGCGTAAGTCGCGCCGCATGCATTTGGAGATCTGTCTGCTCAGTTGCCTGTATGCTATCGAATCTACTGAAGACTACAGCTTCATTTCCCGTCTAACAATCATGAGATTAAGAGTGTGATCGGAGAGTTTTTGTGTTCTTCTGCGGCGGGTCTTGCAAAACTTAGCTCCGACCGCATGGGCAGTTTCCACGAGCTTGTCATTCATATCGTCCACTGCATTGGCATCTTCTATGCACTGAAAACGGTTTTGTAACTCGAGTTGAAAGGTTTCGGGACTTTGGATTAGAGCACGAAGGGAACGGGCACGGGATAAGATCTCTTCAACTTAACGTTTAGGTTCAGTGTACCTCTAACCATTCGGTGATCGCTACCAGTTTTCACCCTCGTGATTACTGAGACATCATTGAACATTTAGAATAGAATAGAATAGAATATTTTTTATTCAATATACATTACATGTGTAATTCTTATTGAAAGTCATTTTTTACTTTACCACTGGTTCGAAAAAAGCCCTCTATCCTGGGAAGAATCAGCAAGAAACCCAGCGGGACTTTTTTTTTGAATAAATTTACAATATAAATGATTACGAACTATTTACAAAATTTATTTTAGAAACTGTTTGGAAGCGATCACCTCATTCCCAGGGGTTATTATCCACCATGTATTCATTTATACAATAATAACCCTTTTTATACAGTTTCAGCTTAATAAAACATTTAAACTTGGTAATAGAGAGAACCTATACACTTTCCGGGACCTTGTTGTAATAGCGTATACATTGCCCCAAGAATGAATTACTGACTCTGTGGAGTCGAGAAACTGGTATCACTAGCTTGTGTTTGTTCCTAGTGTTTACAGAATGTATATCACTTCTTTTACTAAAACTATCTTTGTTTTTGTGAACATACATTAAATTTCCGTAAATATACTGAGAGGCCAAAGTTAATATATTAATTTCTTTAAATTTATCTCAAAGAGACTCTCTCGGTTTTAGATTGTAAATAGCTCTAATGGCCCTCTTCTGTAAACCAAAAATAGTTTCTGAATCAGCCGTATTTCCCCATAGCAAAATCCCATAAGACATTATGCTATGAAAATAACTAAAATAAACTAATCTAGCTGTCTCGACACTAATGAGACCTCTAATCTTTTTTACAGCATAGGCTGCAGAACTTAGTCTGCTTGCTAATTTGGATATATGGGGGCCCCACTGGAGCTTTGCGTCAAGAGTGATGCCAAGAAAAACAGTGGATACAACAGGGCTCAATTCCTCCCCATTCAAAAACACATTGGTATTCAGATTTTTAACATTCGTTGTTGTAAATTTAACACAATTAGTTTTATTTCCGTTCAAATGCAGATTATTAACGTTAAATCAATGCACTAATTTTGATATAGCATTATTCACTTCGTCACATTTAAATGATTGACGTTTAAGTTTAAAAATCAAGGAAGTATCATCAGCAAATAATACTGTATCATGACTATCCCCTACAAGGTGAGGTAAGTCATTAATATACACCAGAAACAGGAATGGGCCGAGAATCGAGCCCTGAGGAACACCCATTAGTACAGGTGACCCGGAAGAACTTTTACCATTGATAATAACCTTCTGTTTTCTATTACTTAAATATGAAATAATAAGTTTAAGCGCTGTGTTCTTGACACCATAGTACTGTAGCTTCCTGATTAATGTCTCATGGTGAACACAGTCGAAGGCCTTGGAAAGGTCACAAAATATACCCAAAGCATCCTCTGAATTCTCCCATGCACAAAAAATATGTTTAATAAGCTCAACTCCAGCGTCAGTTGTCGAGCGACCCCTTGTAAAACCGAATTGATTTTTATGTAGCAATTTATTAATATTGAAGAAACTTAACATCTGATCTAAAATAATTTTTTCAAAAATTTTACTTTATGTTGGTAGTACAGAAATTGGTCTAAAATTGGCGGGGTCTAATGTACTACCAGATTTAAATATAGGTATGACTTTACTATGTTTCAATAAATCAGGAAACACACCAGATTCGACGTTTATATTAAATATAGTGGCTAGATAAGGTCCCCCATAAGTGCCGTTTTCTTAACATCAATAGTTTTAAAATATTTAACGATATCTTTTGGCAGTACCCTATGTAATTTAAAAGTATTTGAACAAGCCTTTACATTTTGTTTGAGCAATGATTCGGCGACAGTAGGAGAAGATTTTAATGATTTTGTTGTCAAAAAAGGAACAACAGTAAAATGTTTCTCAAAAGCCATAGCAACTTCTTGATCAGATCGCGTTATATTATTGTTAATATTTAATTGAAAATCCGAGTTGCGCGGTTTGACCTTGCCCGTTTCACTATTTATTATTCTCCAGGTCATTCTAATTTTGTCGGATGCAGTTTTAATTTTGTTGCTTAAATGTAAAGCCTTCGCAGTGGAGCACACTTTTTTAAATATTTTAGAATATGTTTTTACATAATCTCTAAATATAACACTACTATTATATGATCTTTCATCATAAAGCTCGTATAACCTTGGCCTACTTTTATAAATTCCTACTGTCGCCCATTCATTAAATGATTTGCGACTGTTAAAAGAGAAATTTTTAGAAGTAAATATTCTACTAAATTCACAACGTATTATTTCAAATAATGTAGCATACAAATAATTAGCACTATTTTTAAACGAAAGTGATGGAAGTCTTTTTATTATATCACTTCTAAACCTCTCCAAGCGATGTTCATTTATTGGAACAAACACAACTTTCTTATTTTTCTGTTTTTTGTGTATGTAAAGTAGTGATACTAACTGTCCACAGTGATCTGAACTTAAATTTTGAATAATTGATTTATGCAAGGGCTTAACATCTGTAAAAATGTTATATATACAGGTCGCACTAGGCCCAGCAATACGTGTTGGTTCTAAGAATAAATTTACAAGATTATACGATTTAAACAATGAGCGAAACTTAATACTAATGGAAGAAGTTTCAAGGAGATTGATATTAAAGTCTCCACACATTACAACAGACTTGTTCTGTTTACTAAGTTTGAGTTAAACTTCTTCCACAATCCTTTCAAAATGGTCATAAGTAGCACATGGGGGTCTGTAAACACTTACAACAATGAGGTGCTCGAGCTCGACACAAGCCATTTCTACAGTTCTTTCAACAGAGAGGCTCACAATATCCTTACGTTCTTTATATAATCATGATTCATCTGCTAATATTAAGGAGCCACCACGTAAACTTTTTTCTCTATTGAAGGAACTGACCACCTGGTGATTTCTGAAATTAAACATGAAATTATAATCTTTTAGCCAATGTTCAGTAATACAAAGGATGTGTATATTGTTACTATTTAAAAACAATTCAACTTCCAATTCTTTGCCCAACATGTCTTGTATATTTTGATGCACCAGGTGTAAACAATTTTTATTACTTATTTGTGGGCTGTATTCAAAATTAATTAAACTCTTATTATTGCTAGAGATTGCCTCTATTGTCACATTCACTAATTTAAATTAGTTGGAACTGATTCCAAATTAAATGTCAAATGATTATGCTCAATAAAAGCAGTCTTGGTAGCCAATAACTTGGCTGAGTTAAAAAGTAAATAATAAGATAGCACATTTGCTATCAGTCTTAAATTATATTTGGATAGGTAATACCTATCTTTTGTCCAAAACTTTTTTATTAAATTATTTATGTCAATTACATGAAATTTATGATTATCATCATTAGAATTATATGTCAAATTTAAATTATTATTACATATTAAATTATGCATTTGTATATTTAAATTATGTCTTAAATTACTTTCTTGTGGCAATCCCTGTATATAAGGCAGTGTGAACAAGGCAATTTTGTGTACATTTAAGTTATTAAGTTGTTCAACATATCTCAATAACTGTTTGTTGTTGACACTGCCTCTTCTACCAACAAAAATTATTATTGTACTATTTGGGCAAAATTTAGTAACAATAATTTTATATAGGATGTCACTAAAAGATGCTCCAGGCATGCAGCAATTTGTAACTTTTTGTCCCTTTAAAGAGTTATTTAAAGTTATGCCTAGATTTTTTCCCATGTCATCGCTACAAACAATTATATTATTTTTAGTAGTATTTGAGTTATTTATTATTTTAATATCCTCTTCTATGGCACTGTCATAGAGTTTTGGTGGTGGTATAATATTATCAGCACACACTGACTTTGAAGAATCTGGCATTGAGCGCTGACACTCACATTGATATTTAACTAAGGAGTCAAACCGCTCCTCATTATATTTACAAGTCTTTACCAGATTATCCATAGCCAATATGTGTTCTTTTATTTCATTTTGGGCTGATTTATATTTATTGGACACAGTTTGAAGGGAGTTCATAAGTGATAATATTTCTGATTTAAGGCACTCTACTTCAGTCTCAAAACTTTTTTTTATGTTATCCACCTCAATTGAATACAACTTAAGTTCATATAACAATGCTTGCTTTTCTTTACATACATTAACATAATTTTTGGTATTAATCTTATTTCTTATTAATTTTTGTACTTTCCTTATGTATTTATTAACTTTTATATACTTCTTCAATTTGGTTTTACTGCAATTAATCCTTACTGTGTTTCCTGAAGTGGAAGAGTCGATACCAGTCAAGTCTATTGTTGCAGATTGCTGTAACATTCTTAAAGTATCACATTGCACAAGCTCAGAGAACAAGCTTTGAGTCTGGGAGGCTTTAAGGTTATCTATATATGTTTTAAATTGTGTTATTTGCTCATTAGCCTCATTCAACTGTAACTTCAATACAGCAATTAACCTGAGAGCTTCCTCATATTCCTTGCTGCATTGGTCAAACTCATTAACCGTTCCCTGTAGCTGATCTCTTTCTTTTATAACAATTTGCCGTCTAGTCATCATAATGAAGTCAATCTCATTTTTGCCGAACCGTTGGGGCTCGACCAGGTTCACTTCCTATGGGGCCGCTTCTGGAAGAATGAGTTCATCGTAGAGTCCCTCTTTCTCCATGAAGTCGGGCAGCTGTTGTCCCCTTGAGTTGCGTTGCCCTATTTCGAATTTCCCTACTTGAAGCTCACCGTTCTCTCTTGTACCTAGTTTTGCGTTGAAGTTTTATTAGAATAGAATAGAATAGAATAGAATGATTTTTATTCAATATGGATTATTACATAATACTTATTGAAAGTCATTATTTTATTTACCACTGGTTCGGAAAATACCTCTGTCCTGGGAAGAACCAGCAAGAAACCCAGCGGGACTTTTTTTTAAACATAATTTCACTTAACAATAATTTTGTTTATACAATTTTAAATGAATTTTCATAGAACCAGCATGGTGGCGATCACCTTATTCCCAGGGGTTATTTTCATTAATGTATTCCTTGATATTATAATAACCCTTTTTGTACAGTTTTTCTTTAATAAAACTTTTAAACTTGTTTATTGACAAACTTTGAACATGTTCTGGGATTCTGTTGTAAAAGCGTATACATTGCCCCATAAATGAATTACTAATTCTGTGGAGTCTTGTAAGTGGCATTACAAGCTTATGTTTGTTCCTAGTGTTTAAGGTATGAACATCCGTATTCTTATTAAAGCTATTTATGTTTTTATGTACATACATTACATTTTCATAAATATATTGCGATGCCAAAGTTAATATGTTTATTTCTTTAAATTTTTCTCTAAGGGACTCTTTACAATTTAGATTATAAATCGCCCGTACGGCTCTCTTTTGCAAAACAAATATAGCTTCAATATCAGTCGCATTACCCCATAGCAAAATTCCATAAGACATTACGCTATGAAAGTAACTAAAATACACTAACCTAGCTGTCTCAACATCTGTGAGACTTCTAATCTTTCTTACAGCATATGCTGCAGAACTAAGTCTGCTTGCTAATTTAGATATATGGGGGCCCCATTGAAGTTTCGCGTCAATAGTAATACCGAGAAAAACAGTGGTATCCACAAGACTCAACTCCTCCCCATTTAAGAGCACATTGGTTTTCGAATGTTTTACATTAGGTATTGTAAATTTAATACATTTTGTCTTATTGCCGTTTAAGAGCAAATTGTTGGCGTTAAACCAATGTACTAGTTTCGATAGAGCATTATTTACATCGTCATATTTAATTGACTGCCGTTTCAGTTTGAAAATTAAAGAGGTATCGTCAGCAAATAATACTATATCGTGATTGTCCCCTACAAGATAAGGTAAGTCATTAATATAGATTAAGAACAGGAATGGGCCAAGAATCGAGCCCTGAGGAACGCCCATTGATACTACCGATCCGGAGGAACATTTACCATTAATGACGACTTTTTGAGTTCTGTTACTTAAATATGAAGTAATAAGTTTAAGCGCCAAATTTTTTACACCGTAATGTTGTAGTTTCCTGATTAATGTATCATGATGAACACAATCGAAAGCCTTGGAAAGGTCACAGAAAATACCTAAGGCATCTTGTGAATTCTCCCAGGCATTAAAAATATATTTCATAAGCTCAACACCGGCGTCAGACGTCGAGCGACCCCTTGTAAAACCAAATTGATTTTTATGAAGTAATTTATTTGTATTAAAAAAAATTAACAATTGATCCAAAATTATTTTTTCAAAAATTTTACTGAGAGTTGGTAGTACAGAAATAGAACTATAATTAGCGGGGTCCAATGTACTACCAGATTTAAATAAAGGTATTACTTTACTATACTTCATTAAATCAGGAAACACACCAGAATCGATACAAGTATTAAAAATAATAGCAAGATGAGGTGCAATTAAATCTATTATGGACGCAATCACTGTAACGGAAATCCCCCACAAATCTGCGGTTTTCTTTACATCAATGGTTTTGAAGTATTTTACAATATTATGCGGTAATACTTTTTCAAATCTAAATTCTTTTAAACAGGTATTAACATTCTGTTTAAGTAATGATTCGGCGACAGTTGGAGAAGCCTTCAATGACTCTGTTGTCAAGATAGGAACATCAGTGAAATATTTCTCAAACACCGCTGCAACTTCTTGATTTGATTTAGTCAATTCATTATTAATTTTTAATTGATAGTTTGAATTACGAGGTTTCTCTTTACCGGTTTCGCTGTTAATTATACTCCACGTCATTTTTATTTTATTCTTAGCTGTCTTAATTTTGTTACTAATAAGTATTGATTTGGCTGTGGAGCAAACTCTTTTAAACATTTTAGAATAATTTTTTACATATTCTTTAAAAGCATCGGAAAGATTATACGATCTTTCATGGTAAAGGTCATATAACCTTCGTCTGCTTTTATGAATTCCTACTGTCGCCCACTCATTAAATGCCTTGCGACTGTTTCTGGAGAATGTTTTAGAAGTGAATGTTTTATTAAATTCATTGTTTATAAAGGTAAATAATTCTCTATATAAATAGTCTGCATTGTTCTTATAAGAAAGGGATGGAAGGATTTTTAACATATTACTTCTAAATCTCTCCAGGCGTTTTGCATTAATAGGAACAAACACAATTTTCTCATTTACCTGTTTTTTGTGCATATAAGGTAACGAAACCAGTTGTCCACAGTGATCTGAACTAAGTTTTTGTATTATTGATTTGTTGATTGGTACAACACCTGTAAAAATATTATCAATACAAGTTGCACTACACCCTGCAATACGTGTAGCTTCAAAGAATAAATTATTAAGATTATAGGATTTGAACAAAGAACAGAATTTAATACTGATGGAAGAAGTTTCCAGGAGATTGATATTAAAGTCTCCACACACTACAAGAGATTTATTCTGTTTATTAAGCTTAACTAAAACTTCTTCCATAATTTTTTCAAAAGTATCATAACTTGAACATGGGGGTCTGTAAACACTGACAACAATAAGGTGCTCAAGCTCAACACATGCCATTTCTACAGTACGCTCAACAGAGAGGCTCACAATGTCTTTACGTTCTTTACATGATAAGGACTTATTAGCTAATATTAAGGAGCCACCACGTAATTTAGTATCTCTATTGAATGAACTGACCACCTGGTGATTACTGAAATTAAATATGGAGTTGTATTCTTTCAACCAATGTTCTGTAATACATAAAATATTTATACTGTTACTATTTAAAAATAAATCAATTTCTAATTCTTTGCCTAACATACCTTGTATATTTTGATGCACCAGGTTGATACAGTTTTTATTATTGTTATTTTGTAAAATTGCATAATTATGGATTGGTAAGTTGCATTCTAAGCTATTTAAATTATCTTTGCTAGAGATTACCTCTATTGTCTTATTATCTAATTTAAATTACTTGGAACTGGTTCCAAATCAAATATAAAATTATTTTGTTGCTCAAAAGAAGCAGGTGTCAAGGTAGCCAAATCATTGGCTGAGTTAAAATATAAATAATAAGATAGCGTATTTGCTACCAGTCTTAAACTATACTTTGATAGGTAATACCTATCTCTTGTCAAAAACTTCTTAGTTAAATTATTAATATCAATTAAATGAAATTTATCATTATTATTCTTACAATTAAATGTCAAATTTAAGTTATTGTTACATGTCAAGTTATGCATCATTAAATTTAAATTATGTCTTAGTTTATTTTCCTGTGGCCACCCCTCTATGTAAGGCAGTGTAAACAAGATAACTTTAACCACATTTATGTTATTGAGATATTCAATATATTTTAATAATTGATTCTTGTTCATATTGCCTCTTCTCCCAACAAAAATTATTAATATACTATTAGGGTTAAATTTACTAGTTAAAATTTTATTCATAATATCACTGAATGATGCTCCAGGCATGCAGTAATTACTTATCTGTTGCCTTTTTAAACAGTTATTCAATGATATACCCAAGTTTTTGCCTATGTCATCACTATACACAATTATATTATTTTTTTCATTATATGGATTACTTTTTAAATTTATCTGCTTTATTATGGTACTATCATAGAGTGTAGGTAAAGAAAATGAAGTATTACTGCTTGTCATATTATTAACACACACTGTCCCTAAAGAACCTGGCAGTGAGCGCTGATATTCATTTTGATATTTTAATAAGGAGTCAAAACGTTCCTCGTTATATTTGCAGGACTTTACCAGATTATCCATGGCCAGTATGTGTTCTTTTATCTCATTCCCTGCAGATTTATATTTATTTGACATAATTTGTAATGAGGTTTGAAGTGATAAAATTTCTGAATTAAGACACTCTATTTCAGTCTCATAACAATTTTTCATGTTTTCCACCTCAATTGAATATAATTTAATTTTACTAATTAACTCTTGCTTTTCCTTACATAAATTTGTATAATTTTTAATATTAATTTTAGTTTTAACTAATTTTTGCACTTTCCTAATATATTTATTAATTTTTATATATTTTTTTAATTTCCTTCTGCTGCTTGTAATCCTTTCTGCTGTTCTTGATGTGGTAGAATCATCAGTCAAATCTATTGTTGTGGAGGGTTGCAACGTTTTATGAAATTTACATTCTACGAGCTCCTCGAACAGACTCTGAGTTTTAAGTGCATGCAAGTTATCAATGTTTTGTTTAAATTGTGAAATTTGCTCATTAGCTTCAGATAATTGTAATTTCAATGCAGCAATTAATCTGAGGGATTCCTCATATTCTTTGCTGCATCGGTCAAACTCATCGACTGTCCTCTGGAGCTGATCCCTTTCCTTTAAAATATCTGTATAGTCTCTATGTAACTTAACCATATCACTTTTCAATTGAGTATTTTTCGAAATTATACTTATTATTTCCTTTTCGTTGTCATCCCTTTCTTTAAGTAACAGCTCACACTGCTCCCTGGACGCTCTCAGTTCTTGGAGCGCAAGATGGAGTTGGTTCTCCATCTGGCGCGTTTTGGCGTTACGAGTATTCATTTTACTATGTATTTTAAATAGTAAAAGAAAACAAAGATGGAAAATCAAGGGAACAGAGTAAGCAAATATCCAATTACAGGACTCTAATTACAGATCTCAAATTAAATTATCAAGAAAACAATTCAAAATGAAATCCGAAAACAACAACACTTAAGAGATATATCGTAAATATTAAAAGGGATAACAAGAATTACAGTAACTTTTAAACGATGTTCGTTACCTGCTGTCACTTTGAGTTGAGAGGCACTAAAAATTTATTTATTTAAATATTTACCACTTTTATTTATTACACCATAAAATTTGTTCGTAATTAACAACTATAACTTAAATTTGAGGTGGAAATGATCAATTACAATAATTATTTTTACGAAATTATTTGGGAGCCCAATTTTTTAACTATTTGTCACCGGGGTTGCCACAGAGTGTCAATATATAATATGTATATAATATGTATACGTAATATATACGTTAGGTCATAAATTCTGTCACATGTTTAATATAAAATAATTGAAACAAGTTTATTCATTATGTACCCATTAATATACCAAAATGAACTTAACAAAACATAGATTCTTATGACACTAAAGTTTATTCAAAATGACCTCCGTAATTTTGAATACAGGCCTTCAATCTGCACGGCCAGTCGTCTGTCGCAGCACGAACGAGGTCCATGTCAATATCGGCGGCTGCCTTAATCAAGGATGTCTTGAGTGACTTCAAATTGGGATGAGGCTTTGAGCACGCCTTTTCCGCCAAGTGTTGCCATATCTTGTAATCTAACGGATTCAAATCTGGACTGGAGGAGGGCCAGTCTTCGTGCCGGATGAAGTCGGTTTCACGCGCCACCAGCCAGTCTTCTGTGCTCGTCGAATCTTGTTGGAATACCCAGTGCCTGTTATTGAACATGGAATGAGAAACAGGTTCCACAAGGTTCGTCAGGACTGTATTTTGATACACAACTGCATTCGTTTTTACACCTTTCTCACAAAAATGTACCTCTGTTAAGCCCCAATAAGAAACTCCCAACCATACCATGAGCGAGGATGGAAAATGACCTCGTTGGACACGCGGAATACGGTTGCTCGCTTCTTCACTACTGTGTGCGTACACCTTATCATTTTGTTTGTTGTAGCTCTCTTCTACGGTAAAAAATTTTTCATCCGAAAAAAGAATTTCCCGATATTTTTTTCCCGCGTACCGCTTCAACAAAGCGCGGCATCTCTTCAGTCTCAGGTCCATTAGACGAGCATTCAAACGATGTCCTGTTTTTCTTCGATAAGAGACTGAAGAGATGCCGCGCTTTGTTGAAGCGGTACGCGGGAAAAAAATATCGGGAAATTCTTTTTTCGGATGAAAAATTTTTTACCGTAGAAGAGAGCTACAACAAACAAAATGATAAGGTGTACGCACACAGTAGTGAAGAAGCGAGCAACCGTACTCCGCGTGTCCAACGAGGTCATTTTCCATCCTCGCTCATGGTATGGTTGGGAGTTTCTTATTGGGGCTTAACAGAGGTACATTTTTGTGAGAAAGGTGTAAAAACGAATGCAGTTGTGTATCAAAATACAGACCTGACGAACCTTGTGGAACCTGTTTCTCATTCCATGTTCAATAACAGGCACTGGGTATTCCAACAAGATTCGACGAGCACAGAAGACTGGCTGGTGGCGCGTGAAACCGACTTCATCCGGCACGAAGACTGGCCCTCCTCCAGTCCAGATTTGAATCCGTTAGATTACAAGATATGGCAACACTTGGCGGAAAAGGCGTGCTCAAAGCCTCATCCCAATTTGAAGTCACTCAAGACATCCTTGATTAAGGCAGCCGCCGATATTGACATGGACCTCGTTCGTGCTGCGACAGACGACTGGCCGTGCAGATTGAAGGCCTGTATTCAAAATTACGGAGGTCATTTTGAATAAACTTTAGTGTCATAAGAATCTATGTTTTGTTAAGTTCATTTTGGTATATTAATGGGTACATAATGAATAAACTTGTTTCAATTATTTTATATTAAACATGTGACAGAATTTATGACCTAACGTATATATTACGTATACATATTATATACATATTATATATTGACACTCTGTGGCAACCCCGGTGACAAATAGTTAAAAAATTGGGCTCCCAAATAATTTCGTAAAAATAATTATTGTAATTGATCATTTCCACCTCAAATTTAAGTTATAGTTGTTAATTACGAACAAATTTTATGGTGTAATAAATAAAAGTGGTAAATATTTAAATAAATAAATTTTTAGTGCCTCTCAACTTAAAGTGACAGCAGGTAACGAACATCGTTTAAAAGTTACTGTAATTCTTGTTATCCCTTTTAATATTTACGATATATCTCTTAAGTGTTGTTGTTTTCGGATTTCATTTTGAATTGTTTTCTTGATAATTTAATTTGAGATCTGTAATTAGAGTCCTGTAATTGGATATTTGCTTACTCTGTTCCCTTGATTTTCCATCTTTGTTTTCTTTTACTATTTAAAATACATAGTAAAATGAATACTCGTAACGCCAAAACGCGCCAGATGGAGAACCAACTCCATCTTGCGCTCCAAGAACTGAGAGCGTCCAGGGAGCAGTGTGAGCTGTTACTTAAAGAAAGGGATGACAACGAAAAGGAAATAATAAGTATAATTTCGAAAAATACTCAATTGAAAAGTGATATGGTTAAGTTACATAGAGACTATACAGATATTTTAAAGGAAAGGGATCAGCTCCAGAGGACAGTCGATGAGTTTGACCGATGCAGCAAAGAATATGAGGAATCCCTCAGATTAATTGCTGCATTGAAATTACAATTATCTGAAGCTAATGAGCAAATTTCACAATTTAAACAAAACATTGATAACTTGCATGCACTTAAAACTCAGAGTCTGTTCGAGGAGCTCGTAGAATGTAAATTTCATAAAACGTTGCAACCCTCCACAACAATAGATTTGACTGATGATTCTACCACATCAAGAACAGCAGAAAGGATTACAAGCAGCAGAAGGAAATTAAAAAAATATATAAAAATTAATAAATATATTAGGAAAGTGCAAAAATTAGTTAAAACTAAAATTAATATTAAAAATTATACAAATGTATGTAAGGAAAAGCAAGAGTTAATTAGTAAAATTAAATTATATTCAATTGAGGTGGAAAACATGAAAAATTGTTATGAGACTGAAATAGAGTGTCTTAATTCAGAAATTTTATCACTTCAAACCTCATTACAAATTATGTCAAATAAATATAAATCTGCAGGGAATGAGATAAAAGAACACATACTGGCCATGGATAATCTGGTAAAGTCCTGCAAATATAACGGGGAACGTTTTGACTCCTTATTAAAATATCAAAATGAATATCAGCGCTCACTGCCAGGTTCTTTAGGGACAGTGTGTGTTAATAATATGACAAGCAGTAATACTTCATTTTCTTTACCTACACTCTATGATAGTACCATAACAAAGCAGATAAATTTAAAAAGTAATCCATATAATTAAAAAAATAATATAATTGTGTATAGTGATGACATAGGCAAAAACTTGGGTATATCATTGAATAATTGTTTAAAAAGGCAACAGATAAGTAATTACTGCATGCCTGGAGCATCATTCAGTGATATTATGAATAAAATTTTAACTAGTAAATTTAACCCTAATAGTATATTAATAATTTTTGTTGGGAGAAGAGGCAATATGAACAAGAATCAATTATTAAAATATATTGAATATCTCAATAACATAAATGTGGTTAAAGTTATCTTGTTTACACTGCCTTACATAGAGGGGTGGCCACAGGAAAATAAACTAAGACATAATTTAAATTTAATGATGCATAACTTGACATGTAACAATAACTTAAATTTGACATTTAATTGTAAGAATAATAATGATAAATTTCATTTAATTGATATTAATAATTTAACTAAGAAGTTTTTGACAAGAGATAGGTATTACCTATCAAAGTATAGTTTAAGACTGGTAGCAAATACGCTATCTTATTATTTATATTTTAACTCAGCCAATGATTTGGCTACCTTGACACCTGCTTCTTTTGAGCAACAAAATAATTTTATATTTGATTTGGAACCAGTTCCAAGTAATTTAAATTAGATAATAAGACAATAGAGGTAATCTCTAGGAAAGATAATTTAAATAGCTTAGAATGCAACTTACCAATCCATAATTATGCAATTTTACAAAATAACAATAATAAAAACTGTATCAACCTGGTGCATCAAAATATACAAGGTATGTTAGGCAAAGAATTAGAAATTGATTTATTTTTAAATAGTAACAGTATAAATATTTTATGTATTACAGAACATTAGTTGAAAGAATACAACTCCATATTTAATTTCAGTAATCACCAGGTGGTCAGTTCGTTCAATAGAGATACTAAATTACGTGGTGGCTCCTTAATATTAGCTAATAAGTCCTTATCATGTAAAGAACGTAAAGACATTGTGAGCCTCTCTGTTGAGCGTACTGTAGAAATGGCATGTGTTGAGCTTGAGCACCTTATTGTTGTCAGTGTTTACAGACCCCCATGTTCAAGTTATGATACTTTTGAAAAAATTATGGAAGAAGTTTTAGTTAAGCTTAATAAACAGAATAAATCTCTTGTAGTGTGTGGAGACTTTAATATCAATCTCCTGGAAACTTCTTCCATCACTATTAAATTCTGTTCTTTGTTCAAATCCTATAATCTTAATAATTTATTCTTTGAAGCTACACGTATTGCAGGGTGTAGTGCAACTTGTATTGATAATATTTTTACAGGTGTTGTACCAATCAACAAATCAATAATACAAAAACTTAGTTCAGATCACTGTGGACAACTGGTTTCGTTACCTTATATGCACAAAAAACAGGTAAATGAGAAAATTGTGTTTGTTCCTATTAATGCAAAACGCCTGGAGAGATTTAGAAGTAATATGTTAAAAATCCTTCCATCCCTTTCTTATAAGAACAATGCAGACTACTTATATAGAGAATTATTTACCTTTATAAACAATGAATTTAATAAAACATTCACTTCTAAAACATTCTCCAGAAACAGTCGCAAGGCATTTAATGAGTGGGCGACAGTAGGAATTCATAAAAGCAGACGAAGGTTATATGACCTTTACCATGAAAGATCGTATAATCTTTCCGATGCTTTTAAAGAATATGTAAAAAATTATTCTAAAATGTTTAAAAGAGTTTGCTCCACAGCCAAATCAATACTTATTAGTAACAAAATTAAGACAGCTAAGAATAAAATAAAAATGACGTGGAGTATAATTAACAGCGAAACCGGTAAAGAGAAACCTCGTAATTCAAACTATCAATTAAAAATTAATAATGAATTGACTAAATCAAATCAAGAAGTTGCAGCGGTGTTTGAGAAATATTTCACTGATGTTCCTATCTTGACAACAGAGTCATTGAAGGCTTCTCCAACTGTCGCCGAATCATTACTTAAACAGAATGTTAATACCTGTTTAAAAGAATTTAGATTTGAAAAAGTATTACCGCATAATATTGTAAAATACTTCAAAACCATTGATGTAAAGAAAACCGCAGATTTGTGGGGGATTTCCGTTACAGTGATTGCGTCCATAATAGATTTAATTGCACCTCATCTTGCTATTATTTTTAATACTTGTATCGATTCTGGTGTGTTTCCTGATTTAATGAAGTATAGTAAAGTAATACCTTTATTTAAATCTGGTAGTACATTGGACCCCGCTAATTATAGTTCTATTTCTGTACTACCAACTCTCAGTAAAATTTTTGAAAAAATAATTTTGGATCAATTGTTAATTTTTTTTAATACAAATAAATTACTTCATAAAAATCAATTTGGTTTTACAAGGGGTCGCTCGACGTCTGACGCCGGTGTTGAGCTTATGAAATATATTTTTAATGCCTGGGAGAATTCACAAGATGCCTTAGGTATTTTCTGTGACCTTTCCAAGGCTTTCGATTGTGTTCATCATGATACATTAATCAGGAAACTACAACATTACGGTGTAAAAAATTTGGCGCTTAAACTTATTACTTCATATTTAAGTAACAGAACTCAAAAAGTCGTCATTAATGGTAAATGTTCCTCCGGATCGGTAGTATCAATGGGCGTTCCTCAGGGCTCGATTCTTGGCCCATTCCTGTTCTTAATCTATATTAATGACTTACCTTATCTTGTAGGGGACAATCACGATATAGTATTATTTGCTGACGATACCTCTTTAATTTTCAAACTGAAACGGCAGTCAATTAAATATGACGATGTAAATAATGCTCTATCGAAACTAGTACATTGGTTTAACGCCAACAATTTGCTCATAAACGGCAATAAGACAAAATGTATTAAATTTACAATACCTAATGTAAAACATTCGAAAACCAATGTGCTCTTAAAAGGGGAGGAGTTGAGTCTTGTGGATACCACTGTTTTTCTCGGTATTACTATTGACGCGAAACTTCAATGGGGCCCCCATATATCTAAATTAGCAAGCAGACTTAGTTCTGCAGCATATGCTGTAAGAAAGATTAGAAGTCTCACAGATGTTGAGACAGCTAGGTTAGTGTATTTTAGTTACTTTCATAGCGTAATGTCTTATGGAATTTTGCTATGGGGTAATGCGACTGATATTGAAGCTATATTTGTTTTGCAAAAGAGAGCCGTACGGGCGATTTATAATCTAAATTGTAAAGAGTCCCTTAGAGAAAAATTTAAAGAAATAAACATATTAACTTTGGCATCGCAATATATTTATGAAAATGTAATGTATGTACATAAAAACATAAATAGCTTTAATAAGAATACGGATGTTCATACCTTAAACACTAGGAACAAACATAAGCTTGTAATGCCACTTACAAGACTCCACAGAATTAGTAATTCATTTATGGGGCAATGTATACGCTTTTACAACAGAATCCCAGAACATGTTCAAAGTTTGTCAATAAACAAGTTTAAAAGTTTTATTAAAGAAAAACTGTACAAAAAGGGTTATTATAATATCAAGGAATACATTAATGAAAATAACCCCTGGGAATAAGGTGATCGCCACCATGCTGGTTCTATGAAAATTCATTTAAAATTGTATAAACAAAATTATTGTTAAGTGAAATTATGTTTAAAAAAAAGTCCCGCTGGGTTTCTTGCTGGTTCTTCCCAGGACAGAGGTATTTTCCGAACCAGTGGTAAATAAAATAATGACTTTCAATAAGTATTATGTAATAATCCATATTGAATAAAAATCATTCTATTCTATTCTATTCTATTCTAATAAAACTTCAACGCAAAACTAGGTACAAGAGAGAACGGTGAGCTTCAAGTAGGGAAATTCGAAATAGGGCAACGCAACTCAAGGGGACAACAGCTGCCCGACTTCATGGAGAAAGAGGGACTCTACGATGAACTCATTCTTCCAGAAGCGGCCCCATAGGAAGTGAACCTGGTCGAGCCCCAACGGTTCGGCAAAAATGAGATTGACTTCATTATGATGACTAGACGGCAAATTGTTATAAAAGAAAGAGATCAGCTACAGGGAACGGTTAATGAGTTTGACCAATGCAGCAAGGAATATGAGGAAGCTCTCAGGTTAATTGCTGTATTGAAGTTACAGTTGAATGAGGCTAATGAGCAAATAACACAATTTAAAACATATATAGATAACCTTAAAGCCTCCCAGACTCAAAGCTTGTTCTCTGAGCTTGTGCAATGTGATACTTTAAGAATGTTACAGCAATCTGCAACAATAGACTTGACTGGTATCGACTCTTCCACTTCAGGAAACACAGTAAGGATTAATTGCAGTAAAACCAAATTGAAGAAGTATATAAAAGTTAATAAATACATAAGGAAAGTACAAAAATTAATAAGAAATAAGATTAATACCAAAAATTATGTTAATGTATGTAAAGAAAAGCAAGCATTGTTATATGAACTTAAGTTGTATTCAATTGAGGTGGATAACATAAAAAAAAGTTTTATGACTGAAGTAGAGTGCCTTAAATCAGAAATATTATCACTTATGAACTCCCTTCAAACTGTGTCCAATAAATATAAATCAGCCCAAAATGAAATAAAAGAACACATATTGGCTATGGATAATCTGGTAAAGACTTGTAAATATAATGAGGAGCGGTTTGACTCCTTAGTTAAATATCAATGTGAGTGTCAGCGCTCAATGCCAGATTCTTCAAAGTCAGTGTGTGCTGATAATATTATACCACCACCAAAACTCTATGACAGTGCCATAGAAGAGGATATTAAAATAATAAATAACTCAAATACTACTAAAAATAATATAATTGTTTGTAGCGATGACATGGGAAAAAATCTAGGCATAACTTTAAATAACTCTTTAAAGGGACAAAAAGTTACAAATTGCTGCATGCCTGGAGCATCTTTTAGTGACATCCTATATAAAATTATTGTTACTAAATTTTGCCCAAATAGTACAATAATAATTTTTGTTGGTAGAAGAGGCAGTGTCAACAACAAACAGTTATTGAGATATGTTGAACAACTTAATAACTTAAATGTACACAAAATTGCCTTGTTCACACTGCCTTATATACAGGGATTGCCACAAGAAAGTAATTTAAGACATAATTTAAATATACAAATGCATAATTTAATATGTAATAATAATTTAAATTTGACATATAATTCTAATGATGATAATCATAAATTTCATGTAATTGACATAAATAATTTAATAAAAAAGTTTTGGACAAAAGATAGGTATTACCTATCCAAATATAATTTAAGACTGATAGCAAATGTGCTATCTTATTATTTACTTTTTAACTCAGCCAAGTTATTGGCTACCAAGACTGCTTTTATTGAGCATAATCATTTGACATTTAATTTGGAATCAGTTCCAACTAATTTAAATTAGTGAATGTGACAATAGAGGCAATCTCTAGCAATAATAAGAGTTTAATTAATTTTGAATACAGCCCACAAATAAGTAATAAAAATTGTTTACACCTGGTGCATCAAAATATACAAGACATGTTGGGCAAAGAATTGGAAGTTGAATTGTTTTTAAATAGTAACAATATACACATCCTTTGTATTACTGAACATTGGCTAAAAGATTATAATTTCATGTTTAATTTCAGAAATCACCAGGTGGTCAGTTCCTTCAATAGAGAAAAAAGTTTACGTGGTGGCTCCTTAATATTAGCAGATGAATCATGATTATATAAAGAACGTAAGGATATTGTGAGCCTCTCTGTTGAAAGAACTGTAGAAATGGCTTGTGTCGAGCTCGAGCACCTCATTGTTATAAGTGTTTACAGACCCCCATGTGCTACTTATGACCATTTTGAAAGGATTGTGGAAGAAGTTTAACTCAAACTTAGTAAACAGAACAAGTCTGTTGTAATGTGTGGAGACTTTAATATCAATCTCCTTGAAACTTCTTCCATTAGTATTAAGTTTCGCTCATTGTTTAAATCGTATAATCTTGTAAATTTATTCTTAGAACCAACACGTATTGCTGGGCCTAGTGCGACCTGTATATATAACATTTTTACAGATGTTAAGCCCTTGCATAAATCAATTATTCAAAATTTAAGTTCAGATCACTGTGGACAGTTAGTATCACTACTTTACATACACAAAAAACAGAAAAATAAGAAAGTTGTGTTTGTTCCAATAAATGAACATCGCTTGGAGAGGTTTAGAAGTGATATAATAAAAAGACTTCCATCACTTTCGTTTAAAAATAGTGCTAATTATTTGTATGCTACATTATTTGAAATAATACGTTGTGAATTTAGTAGAATATTTACTTCTAAAAATTTCTCTTTTAACAGTCGCAAATCATTTAATGAATGGGCGACAGTAGGAATTTATAAAAGTAGGCCAAGGTTATACGAGCTTTATGATGAAAGATCATATAATAGTAGTGTTATATTTAGAGATTATGTAAAAACATATTCTAAAATATTTAAAAAAGTGTGCTCCACTGCGAAGGCTTTACATTTAAGCAACAAAATTAAAACTGCATCCGACAAAATTAGAATGACCTGGAGAATAATAAATAGTGAAACGGGCAAGGTCAAACCGCGCAACTCGGATTTTCAATTAAATATTAACAATAATATAACGCGATCTGATCAAGAAGTTGCTATGGCTTTTGAGAAACATTTTACTGTTGTTCCTTTTTTGACAAAAAAATCATTAAAATCTTCTCCTACTGTCGCCGAATCATTGCTCAAACAAAATGTAAAGGCTTGTTCAAATACTTTTAAATTACATAGGGTACTGCCAAAAGATATCGTTAAATATTTTAAAACTATTGATGTTAAGAAAACGGCACTTATGGGGGACCTTATCTAGCCACTATATTTAATATAAACGTCGAATCTGGTGTGTTTCCTGATTTATTGAAACATAGTAAAGTCATACCTGCTATTTGACGCTGGTATTCTGTGAGAGCGTGGTCCTTCCCCGGTCGAGCCGACCCATTCGTGCTACAACTATACTACTAATATAGCTGGAGCATGGCTCTACCACGTAAAAAAAACAAAAAATATTTAGAATACATAGTTTATAAATCAATATTATATTTTTAAATAAAACTTCTTCAAAAAAAGAGTCTTCATTGTATCGTTTGATGGTACGATAAACGAATCTTTTGGTTATATTCAAATTTTTCAGTATGTCAAAAATTTGAATTTGCGCGTAACCGCAACTATGCAACGCAATAACTGCAACACGGTCTTCTTTAAGCGTCCCACTCCATATTTAAAAATGAGTAAAATTCTAAAAAGTATACAGTTTTATTTTCATGAACAATTCGAAATTCGAATTCAATAAACTTTTAAGTTTCTACTGTGTGACAATAGGTACTTATGACCTGACTAGGTATATATATATATAATAGATATATATACAACTAATCCATTTTAAATACCAGTTAAGATAAAACTATCACTGGTTTTTAAAATTATATAAACATTAAGTTTATTAGTTAAATGATGGGTAATTATAGTAGTTATAAATAATCAAAAATAAAAATAGTACAAGTCCTATTTTTATTATAATATCCACCTTTTGATCGATAATGCGTATTGACAGTTTTTACGAGTACATCCAGGCTATATGCAACTTGTCAATGTAGTTGCGTCATTTCAATACACTGTTATGACGCAGAATATGTCTATGTGTGTGTAAAATTGTTATGTGTGAGTTTCGTAGTGACAGGCGATTATTTCTGTTTGGGAGTCTGATAAAGTGGGCGTGGCGCAGATTTCCCCCCGGAAAAAATGACAGACAGCTTGGTATCTGAAAATAACGCTATGGCCACATCAGTAAGGAAATATACAGAGGCAAAGCTTCTAAGAAGCTGTCAAAATTTTTACCTATTTTGGTAGAGTTGGCACAGGAGGATAAAACTAAATAAACAAAACGTTTATCAGCATTTTAATGGATAATTAAGATATAATATTGATTTCTTATATTTACGCGAACACTACACATTTTTAAATAAAACTAATTTTACGGATTTTATCGCGTATATTAACTTATTTTTATATTCCCGACGTTTCGGGTGCTTTCCCCCGTGACCACGGGTGCTGGAAAGCACCCGAAACGTCGGGAATATAAAAATAAGTTAATATACGCAATAAAATCCGTAAAATTAGTTTTATTTAAAAATATAATATTGATTTATAAACTATGTATTCTAAATATTTTTTGTTTTTTTTACGTGGTAGAGCCATGCTCCAGCTATATTAGTAGTATAGTTGTAGCACGAATGGGTCGGCTCGACCGGGGAAGGACCACGCTCTCACAGAATACCAGCGTCAAATAGCAGCTTAACACTGCTGTGTTTCGTATGGTGAGTGTAGAGAACCGGAGACCCTTTTTACTGGAAACGAGGCATTCATTCTATCTTAGTCCTCACGGGTGGCAAACCATCTGTATTTTGATTCGCAAACGAGGATAAATGTAGATGTCTAAGGGCCTCAGCAGCCACTTACCATCAGGTGGACTGTGTGCTCGTTTGTCACCCTATACTATAAAAAAATATTTTACAGTTATAATTATTGTTCTTCAACATTTAGTTGTGGCTTTTAATTAAATGGTAAATTTTAAATTTAATGTAAAGTTTTTTTTTAAATAATCTATTATAAAGCACTCGCATTTCATTACAAATATAAAATCTTGCACACGTTTTAATATTTCACTACCAATATATACATTTTTTCTTTCGTCGTCAATATATTCGCGAAATTTTTGCTTAAGCAATTCAACAAACGTGATAAAATAGTCAGGAAGTATTATTCAAAACTCGATTGAACACTATCTTTATTAAAAATGCTTTTAAAACACTATTAAAAAAATAATCTTTTCCCATATTTACAGGTTGTTCCGATCTATTAACGTACAATTTTATTTTCTCACATTTGTGGTGTTTGGGACAACACTTTCTATACAAATATCCCGACAAATCCGTAATCAAATAGATAATCATTTGTTCCTACTGTCAACACAAAGAGAGTAACATTGTCAGGTTGCGGTGATAGTGAATTAAAATACGATAATCGTCTGGTTTCATAAAGGTGAAAATACACGGTTCAATCAAATTGAATCACTTTGGTTGAATGGAGCAGAAATGAAAGGAATGCTGACTACACGGTATCTGGAAAATGAACTGTTCAACACATATTCTTCGAAAGATGTCGTCCAATGAGGTCGTACGTTTAGGAGTTGCAATAATATGTGATCATTTAATAAAAGAATTATCGAAAAAGAAGCTAAGGAAACGCCATCGTTGGTGGGTACGATCATGGGTATTAAGAAGGCAAGCCTTAGGAGCGTCAAACCGTCTATTGAGAGAATTGGCAGAAGAGGATCCAGATGCATACCTCAATCATCTTCGCATGAATGAAGCAAAATTTGATGAACTTCTTACAATGGTTACACCGTTAATTCAGAAAGAAAATACTATGATGAGGGATGCTTTGCCCGCAAGAGTGAAATTGCAAATCATTCTCAGACATCTTGCTACTGGGGATTGTTTTGGGATCATTGGAAGCATTATACAGAGTACCGAGATGCTCAATATCATCTTTTTTCGGAGCAGTGTGTAAAGAGATATGGATAGTACTACGAGATTTTATTAAGGTCAGTAAAATATAGTGTAAATAAAACAAATGAATTAAGTTAATTTAGTGTATTCTTTTAATATTTCACAACGTGTTTCTCATAGCTGTTTGGAGCAAGTCCGAAGTATTATTTTCTTGAGTTGTGGGCAGTATCTCACTAATTTGTTGAGTGTTTATGGGTGTTTGAACCTCATGATGATCATAAGTTTGAATAGGTGCCAATTGGAACTAAGAAATGGACGAAGGATATTGCTCATGTTGATAAGTATCTGGAGACATTTCATAGGTATAAGAACTATGTGAAAACGATGATGAACGCGTAGAATCATGAGGGGATGTATTAATGAACTGCAGCCGTTCCTGCACCATGACTTCTTGTAATTTCTGTTGACAAATCAAAGCTCGATGTAGTGGCATTCGCTTTAACTGCACAGCCAAACTTCTACAGAATAAGTCAAATTCATCTTCGGTGTTATTTTTAGCATCATCGCTAATGATTTTTAACTGCTTTATAGCCTTGTCTATTGGTGTATCACTGCATCTTTTCCGGTTTCTCGGCGCATGAGATATACTCGCGAGAGGCTGTTCATCTTTTGAGGTCTGAGAATGTCCGCTATCTTTTGCTTGAGGAGTTTCCTGACTCTTCTCTGTGTTTTCATATTCTGTTACCTGTGACTGCTGCTCTGGGATGTTCTGTAAATAAAATTATGATTTTGTTTCAGGTTCCACAAAGCGAAAGTGAATGGAGAAAGATAATGAATAGTTTTTACAAGATGTGGAATTTTCCAAACTGCTGTGGAACCATGGATGGAAAGCTAGTAAAGATAAGATGCCCGCCAAATAGTGCTTCTGAGTATTTTGATTACAAAAAAAATTTCTGTATTATTTTATTTGCTGTTGTAGACGCCAATTATAATTTCATTTAGATAGATGTGAGAACTAATGGAAGAGCAAATGATGCTTGCGTTTTTGAAAAATCAACATTGAATGAAGCGATAACCGCAAATCTATTAAACATACCAAATGAAGGTGTTTTCGTAGCAGATGATGCATTTCCTCTGAAAACAAATATTTTGAAACCATATAATACAACAGGGAAATTCAACGAAAAACACGAAGTTTTCAACTATCGGCTATCCAGAGCAAGACGCGTAGTCGAAATTGCATTTGGCATATTAGTAGCAAAATTTATAATATTTGAAAAACCCATCCCACTCACTGTGTCAAAAGTTGAACAGTTAGTAAAAACAACGTGCGCTCTTCATAACTGGTTTAGAAAAACAACTCCCAATATTAACTTACAACATTCACTTGAGAGAGAGGATTGGGAAAAGGGATATATTATCCCAGGAGAATGGCGACAAGTACCATCTGAAGCGATTGTAGGCATACCGCAAATCAGGCTAGGAAATCATACTGAAAACGCCCGCAGAGTGCGCGAAATATGTTTGCAGAAAAATTCATCACTACTGACATTGTACCATAGCAATTGCAAATGATAAGAAGAGTAGAATAGTTTTCAATCTGTTTTATGTATTTGTGTAAGATTGTTTAAAAGCTTGTAATAACTATTGTGTTTTATTGAAATACTCGCTTTTAACCGCGGCTCCGCCCGCGTGAATGTCGGCTATCGCAACAAGTATGAACACATTACCCTCCTGTTGGACTCCATCGTATTCGTTTAAAAAGTAGCCTATGTTACTCAGGTTTAGTGTAGCATTTTAAAGGTGAATTTTTTTTTAAATACAGCCCAGTAGTTTCGGAGCCTATTCAATACAAACAAACAACTAATCTAATCTTTCCTCTTTATAATATTAGTGTAACTAGCGGTTCGCTCCAGCTTCGCATGAGTTTAATATATTAATTTAAATAGTAGGTACTCACGAAGTTAGATGTGCCTTCCCTTGGAACACATACAGAATTCAAAAACTCATCCGCTTGTTCAAACCAAAACAACTTTGGAACATAAATATCATCTGTGGAACAACCGCTTTTGGTCGATTGTTCTTATTTTATTTTTTACTTTATTTTCGCTAATTCACAAGTATAACGGGTACGTATACTTTTAATTTTTAATTTTATGTCTTCTTCGGTTACACCGCTAATGTTCAAATCTTCAATTAGCGATTTAATAGCATTTCCACGACAATCTCGGTTTTTATAACCCTCCGTTTTATAATTCCATAGACACGTATACTTTTTAAAACGTTCCAAGAACAGAGGCGTGTATTCTTCCTTCCATTTGAAAACCATTTCGTAGGTATGTAGTAGGTAGGTACGTATTGTCCAAAAATAATAGTTAATCCTCGACACTGCGGCGCGCACGACTGACTCTAAAAGTGAATCGTTCATTTCTTGTGTTTACACATTCATTTCTCATTCATCTGCGTTGAATATTGAACGCTAAAAGTGAAAATATTGAGCATGTTCAATTCTTTCAACGCCGTAGAACGACAGCATTCAATGACATTGAATGATTCACTTATAAGTTTACATGGATCAATTTGGTTGCTTCATCCAAATTGAAAGACAAAAATGAACCGTGTAATTTCACCTTAAGTAACATATTGAAATCGCATTTACAATTAGTATTTTGAGGTTTCCCTAAGATATTAGTTATAAACATCTTATTGAAGGCAATGCCAACTAGACGACATGTCGGTTCCTGGCAGTTACCACCCACCTTAACTAACTAACTTTTCCAAAAAATCTTCGAGATAATCTTGATTGAGACCTCTCGTAAATATAATTTAATTTAATTTCTTCTAATTTCAATTCTTCATGAAGTTTTATTAAAGATTTATAGACACTTGAAATCCGTGAATGAAATTCATGCTATTTGTAACGTCTTTACTAAATACTAACATATTTTAGGAACTCAAAATCACTTCTTATTGATTTTGAATTCCCGAAATATGTTAGTATTTATTCTAAAAATTCAATTTAATAACTATCGTAGTGTACTTGATTTTAAGAAAACAAACATATTATTAATTTTATTTACAAAATCAGCGGTATCTCTTGCGGAAATCTCGATCAGATTACTACGTAAATTATATTTACACTTTGTTATATTTCACTTGATACGAATTATTATTTAAAAAAATTGACACTTATTATTTTTTACACAACACTGAGTTTGAGCACTGACAATTTCTCGCTGTACGTGACGAGCCGCCAGTGCTCACACACGCACGCGCCTCTAGCTTGTAGTAGTGTACCTATCACAGCGCGGTTATATGAAACTCTTCCTCTGTACGGTACAATTTCTTTACGCGTGTGTTAATGCTTCTCCCCTCCGTTGTTGCTCTATGGTTGCAATGATGACATTAATCATCATAACAGCCTTTCACAAGTCAACTGCTGAACTTAGACCTCCCCCAAGGAATGCCACAAACACGGTCCTGAGCCACCTGCATGTCACGATACTGCAGGTCGTCACTCCATTTAGTGGGGGGTCACCCTACACTTTGCCTACCTAAATTAATATAAAAACTAAATCAGAGGTTCATTGTGCAATTAAGAGTTGAATGAAATCAGTTTATATAAATTATATCACAATTTGTTTTCGAGAGATTAATCGTGTGTTAATGACAGCCACAATGACATATCATTTTAACCATGATGATAATGATGATGTGTGACAAATGAAACGAAAAACGAACTTAAAACTGAAAACGTGAATATACATAAATCGGACTTTTTACTACGAATTTTAAAGAGTAAGTTTATATAAGAACAGGGTTGATTGCATGATGAAGGCTAAGCGGTTTTTACCTTCAATAGGGTCCTCATACTATCTTAACTAGCTCTTTTTATCAATAATAATATACTACGAAAGGAATTTCGTTCCAATTGAGTGTTCCACGACATCATCACGCATGTTTTTTATAAACAAAGACTTTATATAAGGTAAGGTGTTAGATTATAATATTACTACTTTACCAATTAAATTTCCGCTTTGTTGAACTGTAATATTTGTGTTTTGCCTTGAAATTTTAGATTCAAATAAATTTTATATTTGATGCATGTTATTCCTTTTCAACCAATTTAAAAAAAGGAGAAAGCTTTGAATTGGACTGTATGTCATTTTTTTGATGCATTATGAACTAGTTCTAATGATTTTTTAATAATTAGATTTTACGTCGGGTTGGTTAATAAATTAAATAAAAGATGAGAGTTTTTAACGTATTTTTAATGTAACTGAAAGAAGAAAATCATTTTAGGTGTTATCTTGAGCTTATGGTATTTCTAAGTCCGCTCAAAAAGGGCAAAAAATTAGAACGAACGAAAATAAAAATTATTCATGGCCCAATAATACAGCATAATAAATTCGCATAAAGAGAAATCAAAAAAATGTTGTTGATGTTGGGTTGCAGCAACGAATTGGTCGCCGACTCTGCATAAGCTTACAGTAAAATTGCCGCATCACTGTTATTCTGCCACATCAATCAAGATACTTTTTTTTTATTAAAATTAAACTTTTAATTAAAGTGAAA
Source organism: Parnassius mnemosyne (assembly GCA_963668995.1). Lineage (NCBI taxonomy): Eukaryota > Metazoa > Arthropoda > Insecta > Lepidoptera > Papilionidae > Parnassius > Parnassius mnemosyne. The sequence continues at coordinate 26,195,728 of CAVLGL010000093.1, read as the reverse complement.
GCCCACATAATAATAAAAATAATAAGCTCCAGAAGTCGAGGCTTTATATACATCTTTTATGTGTGTATGTATATTATATTTTAAGTTGTTATCAGAAAGATGCTGCTAGATAATAAAAAAAAAATGTTGCTCCTGACCCGCTTGCCAAACGTGGCAACTATGGCAAAATCTTTTGTAGGCTGTAATGGATAGATGGATAGATATATTTTATATAAAAATTAAATATGTTTAAGTCCTATATACTTATACATTAGTTTAGTTTACGAATGGCTATTTTCCGGAACTCCTCATCTAACGGCACATTTGCGTATTTGCCCACAGGGAGATACGCATATTACGATTGATTATTCGAGTCATGAAAACTCTTCGAAAAAGTTCAGCAGTCCCTTACATCTATACTTTATCTTATATACATTATGTGTTAGCAATTTAAAATAAATTGTTTTTTTTATTTCAAAAAATAATCATGGGAAGCCAAACTCGGTTTGCTTGGGTATTGTAAAATTTTATAACGGGCGTTTATCGCCTGAGCTACTGAGTCTCTCATAAAATAATCAGGGTATTGCTAGCTTGGACGATATCTTTAATATTTTCACCATTATATGCGAAATAGAGATCAAATAACTAATTACGTTCTACAGTACACATTTCTGTCATTAATTGGTACTCGCTAGCAGAAAATTACTCTCGTCGGGACGCAAAGACTTTTATAATTACTGTAATTAAAATAATTTTGGTGAATTCTCTGGAGGCGTGAAGTAATTAAATTTAAAAATTGTTGGTTTGATTTAAAAAGTTGTAGGATATTTTACACTTGTGTCTATCATGCAAGGAAAATATAAATTGCGCAAATATTGAATAAAAAAATAACGGTCATTACGTCGCATATCGTGCTTTGAAGAGCAGTCTTTTTTTTATAGGAGAGGGGGCAAACGAGCATGCGGCTCACCTGATCGTAAGTGACTACCGCCGCCCATGAACAACCGCAACACCAGGGGATTTGTAGATGCGTTGCCGGCCTTTTAAAAAGGAGTAGTCTCTTTTCTTGAAGGTCCCTAAGTAGTATCGGTTCGGAAAAATAGCTGGTGGTAAACTATTACATAAGGAAGTTGTGCGAGGAAGAAAACACCTTCTAAATCGCATAGTGGTGGACCGCCAATCATCCAGGTGGTGCGGATGGTATCGGGAGTTCTGCCACGATGTGCGTTCGTGAAATTTGGCGGCTGGGATTAATCCGAACAATTCCTCAGAGCACTCCCCGCGGTAAATGCGAAAGAAAATGCAAAGAGATGCAACATCTCTTCGCAGCGCCAATGAATCGAGCCGATCGGAAAGGACTCGGTCGTCGACGATTCGAGCCGCCTTGCGCTGGATGCAGTCAAGTGGAAGAAGCTGGCACTTGGGAGCCCCAGCCCAGAGATGGGTACAGTATTCAATGTGAGGTCGAACCTGCGCCTTGTAAAGTTTTTTTTTAATATTTTACTAAGCCAGCGCTTATCTACGATCCCACCTAATGGTAAGTGGTGATGTAGACTAAGATAGTGAAGCGCACTGACTTAACAAAAGCCTATTCACTCTTGCCTTGAAAACACCCACACTGTAATCGGATGGAAAGATAGATGCTGGCAACTTATTCCACTCCTTTGCTGTACGCATGATGAACGACGTGGCGAACCGTTTGGTTCGAATGCGTGGTAAGTCAACAACGAAAGGATGGAGACTGGCCAAACGTCTGGTTGTCGGATGGTGGAAGGGAGAGGGTGGAATTAAATTATGTAATTCCTGCGTACACTCTCCGAAATGCATCCTGTAGAAAACCGAAAGGCTGGCTACTTTACGTCTGTGTTCGAGGCTGGTAAGATTCGTTTTAACCAAACTCCGGTCACCAATAAGCCTCTTAGCACGCCTTTCCGTTGAGTCTAGAGCTGCTAGGTGGCATTTTGCAGCACCAGCCCATATATGACAGCAATACTCCATGCACGACCGGACTTGCGCTTTATATAAAGTAAGCAGCTGTCCCGGCGTGAAGTATCGCCGCTCTTTTGCAAGGACTCCCAGCTTCCTTGCAGCTGCTTTGGCTTTTTGCTTTGTTGCAGGCGTTGTGTTGTCCGTTGTTGTCTCTAGGGAAGCCTTCATATTCTTCATTCATATATCAAATTATTCATATTATTCATACATGTTATTGTCTAATTTAAATGTAATCTTCACTTATATCTGTTAACCTTGTTAGCAAACTAAATATATTTACTTTTTTTTTCTTCGATGTCTCTTCGTTAATTAGTTTGTAAGCATGTCCGTAGTGTAAATCTCTCATAAACCCAGATCAAGACATTAAGTCGGGTACGAAATTTTCGCAGCCATATAGACGAATATTGCCTGAAATTCGCCTCTAAGTCAGCATGATATTGAGTTAGATGCATATTACATATGACCTTTATCTTGTACGCTATTATATTCTACAAAACATTCCGCGCGATCTATGCACAAATAATGCATTTTTTTCCAGCTTACCTGATGGTAAGTAGCGCCGTTTTTAATTGGCACCAAAGAAAAGCTTATTAGCTCTTGCCTTAAAGCTTAAGCCCAATCATAAGACTAGTCGCTAGTTGCTGTGAGTTTAAACTTCTGTTGTGTAGAGTACAAAATAAAAATGTAATCTTTTTGACCAATTTTGAAGAAACTCCACAACAAAGGGATGGAGTTTTTACCGCGCTCCTTTTTATATTATTTTAAAGTTACACTGCTGGGCACAGGCCTCCCCTCATTTCTGAGCGGGTTTTAGGGTAAGGAATGTTCGCCACGCTGCCCCAATGCGTGTTGGCGAAGTTGTCTTCGAATTTTTTTCTTATTTCTCAGACATGCAGATTTCCTCACGATGTTTTCCTTCACCGCCAAGCACGTGGTAAATCAGCATTTGACGTCAGCGTTGCAATTAACGATTTCATTGGTGCAGGCGGGAATCGAACCTGTTACACGCGGCCAGTTGTAAAAATTTACAATTGACCGCGCTTGCGGCCACCGACTGACCGCGTACTCGTTAACACACACGAGTGGGCAAATGGGGCGGAGCATGCGGCCGCGGCCAGCCGCCCGCAGGCCGCGACATGGCCGCACGAGTTTACAGACTCACTTACATTGCAATCCGTGCGGCCATGTCGCGATCTGCAAGCGGCTGGCCGCAGCGGCATGCTCCGCCCCTTCCGGCAACAATGTGTGTTAGCGAGTACGCGGTCAGTCGGTGGCCGCAGCGCGATCAGTTGCAAATTTTTACAACTGGCCGCGTGTGCCGCGTGAAAAATGTTGCTAAGTTCAGAGATTGTAATAGAAACTGAGCAAAATTATCCAGTACTTTATGATAATTCGCATTGTGATTACAAAAGCATTAGGATTAAAAACAAAATATATGGTAATATTGCTGGATATAATAAGACTTCATCACGGTTAGTCATATTTACTGACGTCTAATCGTAGCTCAGGCACCACAGCGAATGGCGCTTCAGGCCGCCGTTGCTACCGCGGTAGTGTGTTGTTGCAGCGGCTAGAGCCGCGGCTCGCGGATAGCCGCCACCGCAAGCCGCTTGTGTGTGGGAGACACTTAACTCAGATGCAGATGGCGGTTTTTCGTAATTGATTCGTACAATTTAAGCGGATCGTGTGTGTCTGTCTGTGACCGATCACTGGGTTTTAATTTGCTCTCATGTTGCAATCATAAAACAACACGGACCGCCGGGGTACCGAACGGGAGGAGTCATACGCAGGCGTTCCCCTGTGCCACATTATACGTCCATTTATGACACGGTCGCCCTACGTTTACAATACATAGTTGCAACCGCACTGCTAACTAACATTACGTGCGCGACTGAATCAACATCCTACAAAAATGCCAAATTGTTCAGTTTTATGATGTAAAAAACGATCTGCCACGCCAAATTTTCAAAATGATTAACTACTTTTTATATGTAATTCTTCATAGTATTATTTAGTACTATATATTTCCTTTCAATGTTAAAAATTACAATAATAAAAGTCCATACTAGTAGCCATAGTAATGGTCGTGTTGTTTCGGATTTGTTTACCACCACAGGCCACTCGCCCTGATACAATATGCGGTTTGGTAGAGCAACTGACCTAGTCTTATCCGAGTATTTGCTGTCACCGAGCGATAGTTTTAATATACCGGTTTGTAAATAGTTATCGATAAAAATGGCAAATAGCAAATGTGGTCTATACAGTCATGTCCCTTGTGCATATAAGTATTTTTGAGATTATGTTTTCTGATTTACTTAATATATATTGTGAGCTTAATTATAATATAGTTTAATATTAAAATTGCATCAAATTAAATGTAATACAATACTTACGAGTATTAACACATTATATAAAAAATTAATACATTTATTTATTTATTGCAGATTTCCTAAAGATCAGAGTTTAAAGGATATATAGAAGTACTTTTGTAATAACATAATTTTTTACGTGGTAGAGCCATGCTGCAGCTATATTAGTAGTATAGTTGTAGCACGAATGGGTCGGCTCGATCGGGGAAGGACCACGCTCTCACAGAATACCTGCGTAAAATAGCAGCTTGACACTGCTGTGTTTCGTATGGTGAGTGTAGAGAACCGGAGACCCATTTTACTGGAAAAGAGGCATTCCATCTTAGTCCTCACGGGTGACGACGCATCTGAATTTTGATTCTTTATTGAGAATAAATGTAGATGTCTATGGGCCGCAGCAACTATTTACCATCAGGTGGACTGTGTGCTCGTTTGCACTCTATCCTATATTAAAAAAATAGGGCTTGTAATAACAGAATTGTTGCTTTTTGTAAGAAACAGTATCATTTGCTCAGATCCTCTAGCAATTCAACAAACGTCATAAAATTATCAGGAAGTATTATTAAAAACCCGATTGAACACTACCTTTATTAAAATTGTAAAAACAAACTTCAGTACACAGTTATTACTCTATATTGTAAAAACAAACTTCAGTCCACAATTATTACTCTATATGATGTAAAAATAAACTTCACTTCGCGGTTAACACTCTATATTTCATGTTAAATAAACACAGTTTACACTCATTCTCTTTTATTTTTCAACAATGAATTAATCAACTTTATAAACTTTCTATTTGGACTAGTTCACTCCGACACGACTATTACAGCACAAATTCTATATTCTGCCTCGGACACGCCCGTCATTCCGTTTTATAGTCCCCCTTCCACTGCCAGGCGGAAGGGTGTTTTAGTAGTTTCAATCGTAGTGGTTATATTCTCTTTGGTTTCAATACTTCTAAGTTACACATATTGACATTTCAATTGTGGTGGAAAATATTAACTACTTACAATATTTAATTACGGTGTAACAATAATATCTTGGATTGATGGATTAACTATGATTATTAACATCATTTATAACAACTCAACCTTTTGCTGCAACGAGACCCATCGTTGTGAGTTTGGTTTAGCCATTAATAAAGTAATTTCTAGGTAAATAATAATAGCATAATATTTTTACATTAATGTTAAAGCATAGGTAATATTATTCAATGACATTCAAGCAAAACCCTACGTCCAGTAAAGTCTACAGTTCCTGTTACCATCCACTATAGTAAAGCCTTACATTCAATTTACTACACTGGACCAGAATCAGCAGAATACACTGGACGTTGACCAGGTAGTGACCTCACCCTGAATATTGTAAGTTCACTTATCTTGTGCTTAGAATGTTATGAGCAAGCTCTTTCCTATACTAACCCTGAATATCATGAGCATAAGATAATCTTACATTAATGCGCACACCCTGAATATTGTGAGCACAACAAAAATCACAAACATATATGAATAAATATAAAATAAAAGTACGTCTTTTACATACAATACATTGTACATTTTGTACATTTCATTTGGTGTTCGAATAAACAAATAACTTTTAAACACTTACCAAAAACTATAAAAAAATTGAGCCCTAGTGACACATAACGAATAACTGACCAAACGAACAATCAATACCTTTGGTCATCATCGTCCTTACTGCTACTATCATCATTGGCACTCTGAAAATTTAGCCATGGTTTCAACTTATCAATTGCAACAATTGCTTCATAACGTCTACCCTTTTTTGTTAGTGGTGTATCTTCGATAATATACCTATCATTCGGTAAAACTTTTTTAATTCGATAAGGGCCCCTAAATTTTGGTTCTAACTTACGAGACTGACCTTCTTGGCTAGGGATAGTTCTCAAAATACCTACAAGATCGCCTACCTTAAGGTCTATGTTATTTTTCACTCGAGTTTCGGATCGTTCTTTATATTTATGTTGCTGCTTATCTATAAGAAGCTTTGCACCCTGTCTGATGTTATTTAAGTTAGGGGCAACCTCATGTTCATTAACATCCTCGATGATGTCATTTAGGATCCCTTTGGAAGGATTTGTAATTCTATGGCCAAATAAAAGCTCTGTTGGAGTCTTTTTCGTAATTGCATGAACAGCGGTGTTTATTTCAAGTTGAACGTCAGGCAGGTACTCATCCTATACATTTATGGCCTTTTCGTGGGTCTTTGCGCCGAGAGCAGCCAGAATTGTGCGATTGTACTGCTCTACTTGGCCTTTTGCTCTAGGGGTGGCGACAGCATTAAGAACATGTTTAATATCCTTAGAAACTATAAAGTCCCGAAACTTTTTGCTTGTAAAGGTTGTACCCTGATCTATTATAAGTCTAGCGGGAGTTCCAAAGTAACTAAAATGTTCTTTAAATATTCGAATAGTTGTTGTAGATTTCGTATTTTGCGCTGCTGTTAAATTAACAAATTTGGTAAAGGCATCGACTATGACTAGAATATAACTATTCTTCCGTTTGCTCTTATTGAAATGGCCTAAATGGTTGGCATGGATAGTGTGGAAGGGTATGTCAATTTTGGGAATTGGACGGAAACTATTTACTTTTAGTCCACCAGTTGTTTTATGGCGGGCACATTCTTAACATGCGTTGACGTATTTTTTTACGAATCTTCTCATCTTGGGGAACCAATACATGGCCTGTATACGGTCTAAAGTTTTTGCGAACCCAAAATGACCTATGTTATCATGATTAGCTTTCAGAATCTGCCAACGCACCCCTTTTGGTACCACCCATCTGATTGTGTCTGCATCCAAAATCCGATAGACCCTACCATTTTTTAACGTGTAGTTTTTGATGATATCTATAATTTTTTTATGAATTAGGATTTGAAAGTACCTCTTTGATATGCTTTATGTTCTCATCGTCATCTTGGACGGTTGCGATCCAATCCTCCGCCTTTACCGCAAGGATGTCAAGAACGCGATTTTCTGTACTCACATCGGGGATAGCATGTCGTACTCAATGCATCGACGTGTGCCATTTCTTCGCCGGGTTTGTGCTCAATAGTATAATCAAACTCTTGGAACTGTATCCATCAACGGGCAATGCGCGGATTTAGATTACGTTTGGTAAGAGTTGTGCGTAATGCATTGCAATCTGTGAAAATTTTAAACTTTATGCTTAGTAGGTACACTCGGAATTTATTCAGAGACGCTACTACCGCCAGAGTCTGTAAATCAAAAGAGTGAAGTTTCTTTTCATCAGGGTTAGTTTAAAGACTATAATAGGCAATAGGTTGGAGAATACAATTAGAATTTCTTTTTAGAAGTATGCCTGCAACGCCCAATTTACTAGTGTCAGTGTGAAGTTGTGTTTCTGCTTCTGGATTATATGGAACTAGTACTGGTCGTTGGACTAATTTCGTCTTAAGCGTTTCAAAAGATTTTTGTTCTTCACAACTCTATTGCCATTTGAGATCTTTCTCCAATATTGTTGTTAGAGGTTGCGCCAAGATAGCGAAATCTTTTATAAACCGCCTAAAAAACTCGCCAAACCGATGAATCTTCTCAAATCGTGTTGGTTTTGAGGAGTTGGGAATTTCGAAACAGCATCAGTTTTAAGAGATCCTGGCCGAACTCCATCAGCGCTTATCTCGAACCCCAAGTACTCAATTTTGTCAAAGAAGAACCTACATTTGCTTAATTTTAGCGTAAACCCACCTTCTTTTAAAAGTGCGAGGACTTCCTCCAAACGCAATAAGCCTTCGTCAAAGGTTTGTGCTGGGATGAGGATGTCATCGATGTAGACGAGAGCATATTTTACTCGTGCTTTGTTGAAAATTTTATTCATTGCTCTTTGAAATACAGATGGTGCATTCACCAGCCCGAACGGCATCCTCGTATATTCGAACTGTCCATCTGGTGTTACAAACGCAGTTTTGTAACGGGACCCCTACTCAATCAGAATCTGGTAATAACCAGATGCGAGATCCAGAGTGATGAATAATTTACTCCCATTCAGTAAGTCTAGTTGGTCTTCGATGCGTGGTAAGGGGTAATGTCCTTTAATTGTTTTGTTGTTAAGCGCTCTATAGTCCACACATAACCTTTTTTCCGCAGATACAATCCACAATTCCACAGTTTAAGGTCATCGACTCATCTTCTAAGTTTACATTTAAAACTGAGACTATGTCGTTGCAATTATTAGTTATGCTACGTGCACGAGTTGAACCAGTAGCTTTGTTATTCCATTTATTATTTCCAATTGGCCCGGTAATAAGAAATATTCTTTGCCCGGGGGTCCCCTGATATCTCCATGAACGTAAATAGGACCAAAAATATCCTTTTCCGATTTAGCAAAAATTATAGAAAGCCCATCACGTTTTAAGACTACCTTTTCAGAAACTACAAGAGGTATCAACATTTTCAATTTGGACGTTACTTCACTTTATAATCAAATCTGAAGGGGTTTTATTAATTTCTATTGTAGGGCGCTCAGTATACATGTGTCCAATGAGTATAGGATGGCGTATCATATAGTCGTCTACTATTAATGATTTTACGTTGTCTTCAACTACACCTTGAATATCTATAGATACGTACGCTACTCCTAATGGTCGATAAGGAGTATTTCTTAGTCCTTTCAGAACGGGAGAATCAACAGCCTGCCATTTAACACAAAATTTCTCTGCATCTGACCAGCGAATTAAAGTGCAGTCACTTCCTAAATCGACATGAGCAAAAAGGATATTACCGTTGACCTTTACTGGAACTCGGTATTCGGCACACATAGTTCGTGAAATTTGGCGGCTGGAATTAATCCGAAAAATTCCTCAGAGCACTCCCCGTGGTAAATTCTATAGAAAATGCAAAGGGATGCAACATCCCTACGCAATGCCAGTGTATTGATCCGATCAGAAAACACTCGGTCTTCGACGATTCGAACCGCTCTGCGGTGGATGCGGTCAAGTGGAAGGAGCTGGCACTGGGGTACCCCGGCCCAGAGATGAGAACAGTATTCCATCTGAAGCCAAACTTAATTAAATTTTAAAATTAATTTTATTTCTTCTGATTTTAATTCTTCATGAAGATTTATTAAATATTTATAGACACTTGAAATCCGCGAATGAAATTCATGCTATTTGTAACGTCTTTCTGCATGTCACTTCTTATTGATTTTAAGTTCCTGAAAAATGTTAGCATTTCTTTTTAAAACCCAATTTGATAACTATCGCATCGAAAAGCTCTTTTATATTTATTAAGAGATCGTAGTGTACTTGAGCTTAAGAAATCATACAAATTATTAATTTTGTTTACAAAGTCAGCGGCAATCTCGATAAGATTTAAATCTACGTAAATCATATTTACCTTTTTTATATTTCATTTGATACAAATTATTCTTTAAAAAAATTGAAACTTATTATTTCTTACACAACCCTGAGTTTGAGCACTGACCGAGCCGGTTTAAAGCAGTTTCTCGCTGTACGTGCTCACGCACACACGCGCTTCTAGCTTGTAGTAGTATCAATCACAGCGCGGTTGTATGAAGCTTTGCCTCTGTACGGTACGATTTCTTTACTCATGTGTTATGGCTTCGCCCCTTCTGTGTTACTCTATGGTTGCAATGATGACATTAATGAAAATTATTTTTAAAGATAATATTGCTAATCTATACATATAAATAAAAATGAATTGTTTGTAGTATTGAAATAAATAGCTTCTATTAAGCTCATAGTTATTTGCATGCCATTGAGACATATATAACTATTTTTAATTTTTTTGTCTGTCTGTCTATGTCTGTGTCTGACAGTCTATCCAGGCCAATCTTCGGAATGGTTGAATTGATTGTGATGAAAATTTACGATCAGGTAGAGAGCAATGTCAGGAAGACTCTAGGTTATATTGTATAAATCTTGAAATATATTTTACTTCTGGGTGCAGCAACATTATGAAAATATATAGCCGTTGTTTATTCTCATTTTCGACTTGGCCTGACAACACAAATTATTAAACCTGTGAAGAAGCTTAGTAGTAAATATTGTTCTCTCTTATAGTGAATTTTAGTAAAATAATTTTAATTTTATAATGAAAAATTGTGTGGATACAATTTAGTCTGCCCACACTATCAACTTCCTACTCGCGATAATAACAAACTGCTGAAACAAATTTAATAAAAACTAAACCAGGGGCTCATTGTGCAATTAAGAGTTGAATGAAATCAGTTTATATGAATGATATCACAATATGTACTCGAGAAATTAATCGTGTATTTATGACACACACAATGACATATCATTTTGTGTGACATGTGTGACAAATGAAACACATGCATTCACTACTTACGAACTTAAAACTTAAAACGTGGGTGGTACTACATAAATCGGACTTTTTACTACGAATATCTAATATGAAGTCTATATATGAACAGGGTTGATTGCATGACGAAGGCTAAGCGGTTTTTACTTTTAGTAGGGTCATCACACTTATGTCTTAACTAGCAAGCAAATTAAGCTCTGCATATTTTGATTCGTAATGTTGTAGGAAATTTGTTTCATTTCGAAACATGGCTAATTCAGAAAATATGAGCAAATTATAACATAAAACCGAAAAAGTCTCTTATAATTTTGGAACGAACGAACGAAGCTAGGCGAAAAAAAAGTGTAAGATTTTTCTGTCACGATTCCTTGTGACGTAGTGTAGACGGCCTTGGCCATAAGGAAGCAAGATGGAATAATATTGATCTCCCTCGCAATTGTTCTTATCGTGCCATGATAGAAATATTAATTTATTTTAAATGACGCTTCATTTTAATAGACTTTAGACGAATATTTATTTATATTTGTTAATTAATAATATAATACGTTTATCAATAATAATATACTATGAAAGGAACTTCGTTCCAATCGAGTGTTCCACGACACTCACGCAAGTTTTTTTTAAATAAACAAAGACTTTATATAAGGTGTTAGATTATAATATTAGTACTTTACCAATTAAATTTCCGATTTGTTGAACGGTAATACTTGTGGTTTGCCTTGAAATTTTAGATTCAAATAAATTTTAAATTAGATGCCTGTTATTCTTTTTCAACCAATTTAAAAAAAAGGAGAAAGCTTTTAATTCGACTGTATGTCATTTTTTTATGTATGTTACGCGGCGGTATCTTTGCCCATTATGAACTAGTTCTGATGGTTTTTTTAATAAGTAGATTTTACGTCGGGTTGGTTAATAAACTAAATAAAAGATGAGAGTTTTTAACGTATTTTTAATGTAACTGAAATAAATCATTCTAGGTGTTATCTTGAGCTTGTAGTATTAATTTCTTAGTCCGCTCAAAAAGGGCAAAAAATTAGAACGAACGAAAATAAAAATTATTCATGGCCCAATAATACAGCATAATGAATTTGACATAAAGGGAAAACAAAAAATGTGGTTGATGTTGGGTTGCACCAACGAAATGGTCACCGACTTACAGCAAAATTAACGCATCACTGTTATTCTGCCGGTAGGTACCACGATACTTTTTATTAAAATAAAACTTTTAATTAAAGTGAAAGCCCACATAATATCTCCCGAAGTCGAGGCTTTATATACATCTTTTATCTTTTTATATCTTGCCAAGCGTGGCAACTATGGCAAAATCTTTTATAGGCTGTAATGGATGGATGGTTGGATAGATACATTTTATATAAAAAAATTAAACATGTTTAAGTCCTATATACATTAGTTAGTCTAGTTTACGAAAGGCTCTTTTCCGCAACTCCTCATCTAACGGCACATTTGCGTATTTGCCCACAGGCAGGAATATTACGATTATTCGGTCCATGAAAACTCTTCAAAGATGTTCAGCAGTCCCTTACATCTATACTTTATTATATATACATTATGTTGTTTTTATAGTATAGGGTGACAAACGAGCACACACTCCACCTGATGGTAAGTGGTTGCTGTAGCCCATAGACATCTACATCTATCCTCAATAAAGACTCAAGATGCAGATGTCTGGTGCAGTTGTCACCAGTGAGGACTAAGATGGAATGTTAGTCCTTTGCCAGTAAAAAGGGTCTTCGGTTCTCTACACTTACCATACGAAACACAGCAGCGTTAAGCTGTTATTTTACGCAGGTTTTCTGTGAGAGCGTGGTCCTTCCCCAGGCGAGCTGACTCATTCGTACTACAACTATACTACTAATATAGCTGCAGCATGGCTCTACAACGTAAAAAATGTGTTAGCAATTTAAAATAAATTATTTTTTTAATTTAAATAATAATCATGGTGTAACGAACCCCCCCCCCCCCCATCTTTTTTCTCTTCTACTATATATCCACTTATACTTGTATTTCATTAGAATCTATATCTGTAAGATATATAAATATATCTAATTTACGTGTCCAGTATAACTTGATCTTTCTAAAGGTTTAAATATAGGCCGTTTAATAAATTTATGGCGTGATCGTCTTAGTTAGGACCCTTTTTTACGTTGTGTTTGTATAGTAACTTAGTTCTTTTAGGTGTATCTTGGAAGAATGAATATTCACGAGAGCAATCGAAAGCTGTTGGTAGAGTCTTATAAGCTAGAGAACCCCGTTCACGAAGACAGAGCTCAAAAAGGTTAAGAACAATAAATTGTCCCTATTCCACTTGTATCTGGTTCACAACAGTCAATTCCTTATTAATTAATCCCTTCCCGCTTGGAAAAGGCTCACAATATTTATATCAAATACCAGTTACAAGGGCTTCGCTCTCCCACATTTAAAAAAAAAATGTTGTGGAGGTACACGGCCCCACACACGCCGCGCACGGTGAGCGCCAACCATTTTAATGCGCTCCCCCCGGAGGGTACGCAAAGTTGGGAACTGGACCGTAGTCCACAGCAAAATAACTGGCGAACCAGTAAAAGAGGACTTGGCCCCTTGATAGTGCGTAAGCACAAACATCGACCGAAGTCGCGCATGTCAATGCGTGTAAACGCCATACAGAATACGATCAAATCCAGCCACAGTGAAATGTACGTCACACGGGTTAGGCAACAATAGGCACACTGACCATAAAAAGCCTTCCGTGAGCGCCACCACCTGCCAGACCGCCGTTCCTGCAGACGTGATGTAAGTGTAAGGCATCACCACCAATTGCATGGTCAGCACGGCCAATTGGCCGCAGAGCGTGTCATGAGTCTACCGCTCACCTCAAGGGAATGGGGTCCCACGTTGCGCGGCTTTCGGCCGCAGCCTTGAGAGCCTCCTCAGATTCTCCCTCCAGCTACCACCCGCATGAGGTCAACACATATGCTCCACCAACCAATACAATGGCAGATATAGCCAATAGGCAGTTATAAGATAATATTAATAATTCGCCATCAGAAAGGGTTTGTGTCTCTGACGTTGAGTATATGCATTTTTCGATCATGTTTGTCTCACCCACCAACAAGTTGCCTTCAATCTCTCAAAGGTGGGAACTTTATAGAGATATATTATTAAGTTGTTATATAAAACATCATGGAGGGCAGACAGTCTGCAGCCCCGCTATGAAGGGACCCGACTTGGGCAAAGCTACTTAGGTTGTGAGTCAAACCAAGACGCAGAGAGCACCATTGAGAATAGCGACCCGCCAAACAACCATCGTAGAGACGCAATGCTACAGAATGCAACAAGCATCAATACGACTATCGTCGGGCTTACACCATTCCAAGGTCCCCCATACAGTCCCAGCAGACATCACCACCCGCATACCTCCATCGACCAGAACCACAAGATGCATCGAATCAGGTGCAGCACACCCGCAGATCCATCACAAGACACAATACTGCAAGTAGCAGTAAGCATCAATGCAACTATCATACGGATGGCGCCCCCTCACAACACACCCACATGATCCCTATCGACTTTGGTAACAAAATTTGATAATGTTGTTAACTAAAAATACCACTAACGTATCATAGTAGTACGGTACTAAGACGTCAGTAGCCAAAACTCCACGTATCATAGCGCTATTGCACTAAGACATGAAGTTGAGTATGCTTGCTGCACTTAAAAGTACTACCAAACACACTCACCCTAATCCGAAAGATAGCCGACGTATCATAACGCTATGCGCTAAGACGCCGCCCACAACCGGTAGGGGTGTGCGATGTCCACGGGCAAGTCGTATTGCTACAACAAACCCGCTTACCACCGGCACTAAGATGATATGTCTAGGACACATCGGTTAGTGAGTCCAAGTTTACCTCGGTCTCAGAGGCTGCGAAGCAACCTACACGCCACTATAATAATCCTTTTCAAGTCCCATTTCTTTCAATATAATGCTTTTACATATTTGAGACCTTCCACATATTTGCTTTATTTCATAGACCATACTACTGTATGTCTTATTCATATGGGACTTCAAGTCATAACTCTGCTATCATAATGCTTATGCATCATAGAGACCTTCTATATTAATGCTTTGGTTCGTCAGACCTTACTATGTTAAGTCCCTAATATAGGACTAGTCATTGTGCAACCTTAGTACTAGCAGTCGGTCAGCCGACCACCCCATCTATATGTACAACCTTGGGTATGTGTCTCCGACAACGCCCCAATATAAGGGAACATTACAAGAACACGTTCATTAACTTGGAAATTTTCCAATTATTACACGAACACCTTCATCAACTTAGAAAATTTTAATCCATTTTTTCTATTATATTACAAATGTTATTTATCTTTGTTATTGCAATATAATCGCCTTGTATTTATATGATTTGATATATTTTAAACATTTTAAGCAGGTTTTTAATAAATTTAGAGATTTTTTGAGACATTTTATGCGTTTACTAATATATATATAATATTCAATATTCCAAATGGATATTTTTGAACTCTATGCTTATTATTTGCATTTTATTGTTTAAATTATAATTTCTATGACATTTTTAAATGTCTGTATAATGAATTTAATTATTATTTATTAATAATAATTATGAGGCGTCACAATGGGAAGCCAAACTCGGTTTGCTTGGGTATTGTAAAATTTTATGGCAGGCGCTTATCGCTTGAGCTACTGACTCTATCATAAAATAATCAAGGTATTTATAGCTTGAACGATCTCTTTAATATTTTCACCATTATATGGAAAATAGACATCAAATAACTAATTACGTCCTACAGTACAAATTTCTGTCATTAATTGGTACTCGCTAGCAGAAAATTTCTCTCGTCAGGACGCAAAGACTTTTATAAATACTGTAATTAAAATAATTTTGGTGAATTCTCTGCAGGCGTGAAGTAATTACATTTAAAAATTGTTGGTTTGATTTAAAAAGTTGTAGGATATTTTACACTTGTCTTTTTTTTATAGGAGAGGGGGCAAACAAGCATGCGGCTCACCTGATGGTAAGTGACTACCACCGCCCATGAACAACCGCAACACCAGGGGATTTGTAGATGCGTTGCCGGCCTTTTAAAAAGGAGTAGTCTCTTTTCTTGAAGGTCCCTAAGTAGTATCGGTCCGGAAAAATCGCTGGTGGTAAACTATTCCATAAGGAAGTTGTGTGTAAATGCGAAAGTAAATGCATAGAGATGCAACATCTCTTCGCAGCGCCAATGAATCTAGCCGATCGGAAAGGACTCTGCGCTGGATGCGGTCAAGTGGAAGGAGCTGGCACTGGGGAGCCCCAGCCCAGAGATGGGAACAGTATTCCAAGTGAGGCCGAACCTGCGCCTTGTAAAGTTGCAGGCGTTGTGTTGTCCGTTGTTGTCTCTAGGGAGGCTTTCATATTCTTCATTCATACTCGTATATCCAATTATTCCGTAGTGTAAATTTCTCATAAACCCAGATCAAGACATTAAGTCGGGTACGAAATTTTCGCAGCCATATAGACGAATATTGCCTGCAATTCGCCTCTAAGTCAGCATGATAATGAGTTAGATGCATATTACATATGACCTTTATTTTGTACGCTATTATATTCTACAAAACATTCCTCGTGACTTATGCACAAATAATGCAATGTTCCCAGGTTACCTGATGGTAAGTAGCACTATTTTTAATTATCACCAAAGAAAAGCTTATTAACTGTAGCCTTAAAGCTTAAGCCTAATATCATAAGACTAGCCACTGGTTGCTGTGAGTTTCAATTTCTGTCGTGCAGAGTACATCTAAAATAAAAAATGCAATCTATTTGACCAATTTTGAAGAAACTCCATAACAAAGGGATGGAGTTTTTACCGCGCTCTTTTTTATATTATTTTAAAGTTAAAACCTATATATACCTACCACTGCTGGGCACAGGGCTCCCCTCATTTCTGAGAAAGTTTTAGGACAAGGAAATGTCCACCACGCTGCCCCAATGCGTGTTGGCGAACTACACGTCTTCGAAGTTTTGTCTTATTTCTCAGACATGCAAGTTTCCTCACGATGTTTTCCTTCACCGCCGAGTACGTGGTAAATCAACATTCAAAATTGCAATTAAAAATTTCATTGGTGCAGGCGGAGGTCGAACCCGGGTTGCTCGCGTACTGTGAAATTACAGCGAGCGCTAATCATCTGAGCTACCACGGCTCCTTTTTTGAATATTATTTTTTACTTCGATCTACGCATAACGAGCTTACAGTATCTTGAAACCTTGTAGTGGTATGATTGGGTTTGGATTTAATTACGAGTAGACTCCCAAGCAGATGCAAGTATTCAGCCATCTTCTCTATCCCGGCCATATTTTTATAATTTCAATAGCCCCTTGAATCCTCCTTGGTAGGGAGGAATAGGAATCGGTGTTATTTTGCGAGTATTTGTGTTTTATTAAATATGATGAATAGCGGGGACGATCTTGAATATGTTCATACACTGCAAACTTCTCGAAGGATAGGTGCTTTACGTCAGTATTCACTGCCACAATACGTTGCGGCAAAATAAATGCTAAAATATAGGAAGATCTCATACGCTTTGTTGGTCGAGATTGTAAAATCAAATTGTATGATATCATACATTACAGTCTTTAGAAGTCTACTAACTAAACATAGTTTTCACCCATAAATTGCCATAGTTTCGTCGTGTCGCAGGCTGGTTGGCAACCGCAGTTTTTTATAATTTTGAGTTGTTATCGAGAAGATGATGCTGCTCATCTCTTGTTTCAGTTTCCCTCTGTCAGCCCTAACGACACCCACGGGCAATATGCGGTAGTGGATACTCTTAGACTGCCAATACACGGTTATAATATGCCAGTTGTAAAATAGTTAGATCAGCACCGGAGAATAACGTCAAAGGTTTGTTTTTAAATAGAATAAGGGTGACAAACGAGCATACAGTCTATCTGATGGTACGCGGATGATGTGACCCATAGACATCTACGTCTAGTCTCGACTATAAATCAAAATGCAGATTCGTTATGACTCCTAAGTTCTAAGACGGAATATCTTGTTTACAGTAAAAATTATCTCAACACTCACTATACAAAACACAGTAGCATTAAGCTGCTATTTAACGTTGGATTTTGCGAGAGCGTGGTCTTTCCTCGGTCTTGCCGACCTAGCTACAACCATAATATAGTTGCATCATTGCTCTATCACGTAAATGTATGGAGTATTGCTGCCATATATGGGCTGGTGCTGCAAAATGTCCACTTAGCGGCGACTCAATGGAGAGGTGTGCTAAGAGGCTTTATTGGTAACGTTTTTTTATTTTAAAAAAACGTTACCCCCACACTAGGATTTTATCCTGTATCGTGGAGGCAGTTTACAAACATAAATTGCACAAGGACAAATATCCAAACCCGGAACAATTATTTGCAGGCCATACAAATACTTGTTCCGTGTGGGATTTGAACCCACGGCACCCAGCGCAGCAACTCATTGCTAAGCCATTGCGTTACGGAGCCGTCAAACGTTAAAAGACTTATTGGTGCTGACCCATTCGTGCTACAAACATTATATAGCTGAAGCATGGCTGCACCACGTAAAGACCTTCTTTGGATAAATTCGACTATCGACCTCTGAGATCGACACCATTCGGCTTATTAAGGCGCAGGTTGAGCAAAATGTCGCGCTAGTCGTTATTTGTGCGGTTTTTAGGAGCTATCTACTTTTTATTTAAAAGATATATCAACAAATAAAAAACACATTATATTTCTACATAATCTTGATTCCATAAGAGCTATATCCAATTTTTTTTTAGGGAACAAATATTAATATAATCTCCTTACAACGAAACCACATAAATGTGAAATTATTATTGATACGAGTAACATGCATCTCCTCGTAAAGTATTATTTTATTTTGCGATTTAAACCAATGGATAGGCAATTTATTAATGAACATTTCTAAATTATTATATATTAATATTTCTAAATTTTTTTTCAAAAGACCAAAATTTGATTTTAATAAGAAATTATTTTATAATCTGGGCATATTCACTGCCCTCACTGACATGGAGTCAGTGAGCGCTGAGCTCCTCGTACGTGAAGCCCGTGTCATTAGAGCGTCGACCAGCGCATACGCTTACGTCATATCAGTCGATAATATTATTAATTATTAGGTTATTTATAGGTAGTATTATTTGTTTGTTTAGGGTATAATTTTTCGTATTAGTTATACATATATTTGTTGTGTTATTTACTGCGCGATGAAGCTTTTTGCGTGTATTTTCTTTGAAGTAAATGCAAATAAAAAAATGAAGCACCATTAGCATGTAAGGTTCGAATCCATAATTAAAATTTCGACAAATATTATAATTTACACTATAAAAGGCTAATTCAATATTATCACCCAACCACAATATCTTATTAGGTATAGTACTGCCTCGTTGGACTAGTGGTTGTAGTAGTGCGACTGCTGATCATGAGGTCCCGGGTTTGAATCCTGGGTCGGGCCAAAAAGTCAGTTATGAGTTTTTCATTTATGTTCTAAGTTATAATTAGTATTACTAAGTTATAGTTTTTTTGCAAAAATATAGTAGGTATATTATTTATTGCTTGTTTTTTCTTCTTTTTCAAAAAATAATTGAGTACATAAGGTGTTCTATACTTATAATTCGGTAAAAAGTATCTAAGTAGGTACTAATATACCTACTTTTTACTATTAACTAAAAATTTTTAAAACTAAATTTAACTAAAAAGACTAAACTGACCATTTATTTTTTAACTCAAAACAGGACATGTGTTTATTTATACTCTAAAAACTATAACTTTATACAATTAGTGTTCACTATAAAATTATATTCGGTATAGACGGTAATTATTAAATGCAACATATTTTTTTTAATTATTAATTACATTTGTAAGTGGATTAAATTTGCTTTAATAAAGTTGGTGATGATTTTAAATAAGAATAAAATTCTGCTCAAGTTTTTTTATTGTTATCTTTGTTAACAACATCGCCTTTAGTACACTGGAATCGTAAGTGTTTCTTTCAGACGTCCACAATTTATTCAAAATAAAAAAATACTCTTTCTACCGGAGCATTCGTATCAGGTAGACATAAAATATATTCGATTAAAAAAAATTATGTTGAAGATTGTTGACTTTGAATACTTCCATCCAACGAGTTACGGGACAATTTTGTGTCCCGGAGCTTTGTTTGGGGACAATGGAACAGGTGACCGGGACGTTCAAAACGGGACGTATGGTCACTTTCGCTATATATATATATATATATATATATATATATATATATATATATATATATATATTTTTTTTTTTAACCCAGCGACGGCTCCGTGGCGCAGTGGCTTAGCAATCACTTGTTGCGCGGGGGGCCGCGGGTTCGAATCTCGCACGGAACAAGTATTTGTATGGCCTACAAATAATTGTTCCGGGTCTAGATGTTTGTCCTTGTGCAATTTATGTTTGTAAACTGCCTCCACGACACAAAAGATTGATCCCTTATATTTCTTGTTGATTTTTGTATTAACTTTATTAAAGTTACCCTTATGTATAAATAAATATAATTACGTATGTAGAAATAAAATTGATTTTCATCCTCATCAATCATTGGGGCGAGGATAATGTCTGCCAGCATATAGAATAAGCAGGCTAAGTTACAAGGTGCTCAGTTCCAAAATTTGTAGGTAGGTATGTTACTTTTCAATACGTGACACGTAAAAATTAACAATAATCAAAAACACATCTACGAAACATCCTATTTATTTATTTATTCTTTATTGCACCAAATATTTGTACAAAAGGCGAGCTATCTATTTATTTACCTATAGTGAATAGGTATCTTTTAAACTCACAATTTTCAATGCTTCATTTTTAATACATAATTAATTATAAAATTTCATAATTAGATAATATACGAAAATACATAATTCTAATATAATGCAACTAATATACCGAATAAAAAAATTAAAATACACTTATCGTTGTACGCTGTGTGTATTTCCATAAATTAGTTTATTGATGTTGAAAAAATAATATTACGTTCTTACCTACGATAGGTGGCGTCTTACATATTTCATATTAAGCAATATATAGAAGCGAGCGGCGCGCCGCCGGCAAAATGCTCAAGGTGGTTCGCATGGAGTAGCCCCTTAAGGCTTTAACTAGCCTGAGTGACCTTGAAGAAACGGCGATCGCAGAGATTTTAGCCGACGTCAACACCGTTTAGCAACTACGTTGTATTACTGTATTACTTATAAAAGTGCAAAGACTGCAGAGATGACAATTATATAAGTGACATACTGCCTGTTATGCTTGCGCATCACTGAGAATTATGTCGCGGTTACGCATCTTCAATTACATTGTGCTGTACCTTTATCCGGTAGGCGTCACGAGCTATCAAGTGTTCAAGTTTCAAGTACGTAAAAGTTTTTTATTATATATATTAAATCGTATTTATTTGTATCGTGTTAGTAGATCTGGGTCAAAGCGTTTGCTGTAAATTTTTTCCCGGGTTTGATCCCCGACAGTACGAATGAAATTTGTAATTGCAATTTTCGTCAACACGCATTGGGGCAGCGCGGCGGGAATTTCCTTGCCCTAAAACCCTCTCAGAAATATAAAAAGAGTCCTGTGCCCAGTAGAGGGACTTGCATAGCCTTTTACTTTGTAGCAATATTTATATTCGTTTCAAATACAGAAGGGTACCTTATGCTGACAAAAATATCATGTGGAGGCGACTAAAACGTAAAACATCTTTGTACCTAGATAAAAAGTTCGAAAGATTGTCAGTCATGTCATACGCCACATTTTCTATAGAGCGTAGAAAGTTGCAGATAGGGCAAAATAAAAATAATACAAAATATTATGGGAATTATTAATTAATAATATAATATACATATTATTTTTAGGTAGGTATTATATAGGTATTTATAATAAAAATAATGAACAAGCTGCAAGGTTCAACTAATAATGTTTCTTGTAAACACAATTGTAAAATTCCTGTTTTAATTTTTACCAATGGTTAATTGATGAAACGTAGTCCAAATCACTTTATATAAAATATATTTAATTAAAATTGACACATGACCTATTTGGCCTTCTACTTACAACTCGGCGAAAATTTGAATATAAGATTTTGTCTTTTCACACAAGTATTGTTTACAACTGGCATTGTTTCGAAAAGCGTGATTAAGTGTCAGCGTTATATAATCAATTAAATACTGAACTTTTTTTAAATTTATTTTTGAGTTTATTTTTGTTATATCTTCTTAAAAACTGACGCCATCTCACTATTTTATTATTTGTTTTTTTTTGTAACGCATAAGAATAAGTAAGACTAAGTTCGATTAACTTGGATAAGTTTGTAATTTTTTAATTTTATTACAAAATTTCCGCAATAAATTATTACCTTTTCTACAGTGATTCTCTCCTCTTAGTTTCGGCGTGACTGCAGGATGTTATAGTGAGTCACCATCAGTTACTAAGCGACCATAAATCGTTATATGTATGTATAGACATACATATATACATTTTTTGATTTTAATATTTATGTTTTTTTGAATTTTGATTGATTTTTTGAAACCTGGTAAAATTATTTTTTTCCATACCAATTGATGGGCCTGAGTATAATGCCAGTTATGCTCTTTGGCTGAAGTTATTTTTTATTTTATGCTCAATTGCAGACAAAACAATATTGATTGCGCATTTCTAAAACAAAATTTTACCTCTTCTCCTTCTAATAATAGCTGCTGCACCTAACACGGCGGAATAGTTATTATTATCTATAAGACCATTTGCGGAAACAGTTTTTATTAACAGTTATGAGTGTAACATTTTATCAGCTGCTTTGTTTATAGTGCCTTGAGCAACACTTTGCCGGTTTCTGTACAGAAAATGATGCTGGCTTTGCAAATATGGATGGCCGCTACCATTGAATATAATACCCGCTATGTTACAGTTATTTACATAGAAACTTTAATTATCATTTGCATAAAATTCTAAATAGCACTTTTTACACAAGAAAGTAAACTTTTAGATCAGTCCATCTTGTTTTTCACTAATTAAGTGAAAAGTAAAACAAACCAATAGGTCCGTGATTTAAAATTTCTTGCAATTTTTTATAGAAAAGGATGATCTTATCATAATATAATAGTCAATCATTTAGCTATGTGATAAAACTTTTAAGTGTGCCAGTCAAACATTAATAATGATATTCGGGTCATTATACTGGAAATAGTCTTTTAAATATTTTGTAGTACAATTGATAATCTTCAGTATGATTGACCGTGTATATGACTTTTATAAGTCTATGTTATTTTTGATGAAAATTATTATTGCAGATAACAGCCCTTTGAAATTTATTTTAGTCTCGAATTAAATTAATCAAAATGAAAATAAGAACTTTGGCTCTTTATAACTGATCTTTAAATGTAAAACACTGACTTGAAATTATATAATTATCGGCATTTTTTAAATTCATTGAACTTTTTTAAGATTGTGTTGAAACTCTACTGGTAAAAAAACAAATATATATATTATAGTTCTTGATGAAAATAAAGTATGCGCGTTACATCGCATCCCATCAAGAATTTCTAATGTAGTTCTTGGTGTAAAGCTAAGACGTGATAATAACTGTAAACAATAGAATAACAAAATAATGAAGACATTTGTAAATACTTGCTTTATATCCTAATAAATATTATTTGACCGTAATAAAATAAAACAAGGTAGTCTTCGGCATGAAAGTAAAAATAAATATTTTCGATTAATTTTGCAATTTCGATTAATTTAACAGCCAGATCAGCGCGCGATTCTGATCCATCTAAAGATGCTAAATTTCAGCAAGCACTGTCAAATTCAATAGTAGTGACAGAAAAAAAGGTTCTTGATGTAGAAGGATAAATAAATTATTTAACCTGTAAAGTAAAATCACTTTATTAAAAATCAAAATAGCCCAATAGCTTTATTAACATGAGACACATAATTGTACGAGTGCTTAAAATACTTAACATTATTTTACTGAAATCTCAGAAAGTTTTTTTTAATAGAATAAGGGTGACAAACGAGCACACAGTCCACCTGATGGTAAGTGATTGCTACGGCTCATAGACATTTACATCTATTCTCGATTACGTATCAAAATGTAGATGCGCTGTCACCCGTGAGGACTAAGATGTAATGCCTCGTTTCCAGTAAAAAGGTTCTCCGGTTCTCTACACTCACCATACGAAACACAGCAGGGTTAAACTGCTATTTTACATGGTAATTCGTGAGAGCGTGGCCCTTTCCCGGTCGAGCCGACCCATTCGTACTACAACTATACCTACTACTAATATAGCTGCAGCATGGATCTACCACGTAAGAAAAAATTGACGTTGAAAATTTAAGTATTTTCAGAAGCAACTTTGCAATTAATTCCTATTGAGTGAATTTTTGTGAAATCGTGTTTTGCAAACCGCCACCTGAAATACGTACAATTTTTTTTCGATAACGACATGAAATTTCAAAACCTCTTAATATGAAAATACCTCGGGATTCAGAGATTTTAAAAGTTTTCATGCGTAGATAATGGAAGATATAATATTATTTTATAACTGCCCCGCGTGAGGCAACTTTTATACTTATATACATATTCTCATTATATTTTTATGGTTGGTTAGAAAAATTATAACTAAACGCAAATTTTCACTAAGTAAATTTTTTTTACTATTTTTACCCAGCAAAAAGTAAAGCAACTACAATCCCATCGGTAAGTGGTTATGTAGCCTAAGATAGAGAATTGCACTAACTTAACAAAAACCCATTCACTCTTGCCTAATAGTACTAGGTAAGGAGGTATTATTTGCGACCTATTTGTGTGCGTGTGCGTGTGTGTGCGTGCGTGCGTGTGCGTGCGCGCGCGCGCGCGCGTGTGTGTGTGTGTGTGTGCGTGTGTGAAGAAAAGCATATGAGAATACGCTACTTCGCTTACCTGTACGAGGTTGCCACTCGAGAACCTTTCTTCCTATTTTTTATCTGTTTTCCAAGTTATATAGCCAGCCCATTGCCATTTCACTGTAATATTCCGTTGGTCTATGTCAGTTACTCTGGTTCTAAAGCAAATATCTTCATTTCTAACTTTATCACGTAGAGAAACCCCTCTCCAATTTAAAATGTTTACATTTTTTAGATGATAGTTTTTCTAACATAAAAAAAAAACCATAAACCCAAGAATGTATTTATATAGTTATTTATACTTAGGGAAGCACCATTTTTTTAATTTATTTAAAATGTTTGATTTAATTTGATAACAGTGTACCTAAATGTAAGTATCTGTATCTGTATTTCCCTCTACAATAATATTTTATAAAGCCATACTCATAAAAACAGCGTTTTATTGTAATACATAATTATAAAATTCAGTATCAACTAATTAATAAAAATATGCAACAATAAAATTACATGGGTATTAAAAACTATCCAAATTTAAGTAACGAGAGCATGTTCGTCGTTCCACATCTAAATTATATAAAATTGCATTTTTCAATTTCACTAATAAACGTCGCCGCGAAAATTTCTTCTTCTTTGGGCACTTCAAAAATTAATTTATTTAGAAAATAATATTTACAGTTACCAGTGTACAGATATTAACTAAATTAAGTATTTCTAGTCATAAAAATATTTATAATTGAGTATAAACTTTTAAAAAACTAATATATATTTGAATGAAGTTGCTCCAACACCGACGCGCAGTCCACCCTCGACGATGTCCGAAAACGGACTGCGAGTCTGCGACAGGGCGACGGAGAATGCGCACTTGCGTAACTATATTCAATTTTAGGGAAAAATGATATATTTTCTTATAAAACGGGGAATAAAAATAAAACTCTCAATTAAAAATATTAATATTTTTAAGACCTTTTTTTTGTGTAAGAACTATTTAAAAAGCTTGTGTCGTTTTGGAGAAAGTTTGCAAAATATGACAAAGATAGGTACTCTTTGGGGATTTTATTTCTAATAAGGGGTTGACAAAAATACAATTTTGTTCAATTAAAAACATTTATCAAATCCTCTTCTGTTACCCTGTATTTTTTCTCTGTGGATTAAATAAACAGTTATTGAGATTTTTTACTTCAATACCCAAGATTTAGGCATTTCAACCACTGCCTTAACAAACAAAACGGTTACAGATGTTTTTTCTCACGATAGCGGGCGATCTTATCAAAGGACACATTAATTATTTTCTTACTAATGTTGTAAACAACTTTTCTTCATTCACTTTCCGTTCTACGGTACTCGTTAATTATTTTTCAATCTCGAGTTCATGCGCATTAAAATTACGTGCAATAAGCCATCGTGAGAGAAAAGGACTAAAATATATTTAATATACTACTTTACAAGTACATTCAGAGGTAAATTAAGTTTTTTTTATAATATACAATATAATTTATTTTATAATAATACTCACGTCAAATATCGGAATATTTGCCATCATGAATATAAAGATAAAGATTGCTAAAACAAATATTAGTAATGAATACTTGCAAGGGTTCATAACACAGCCCCACAAAAAAAATAATGAAATTATTTACTCCGATATCTGAGGAGGTGCACTTAATTTTTTTGGGTTTGCTAAATCCGAATATCCGGGGTCCGTTTAACCCCATCACGTCAGGGTTAAGGGCATCTGAAGGTCAAATTGCAGAATGACTATTAAAAAATGCGAAAAATATTTTTACGTTATATTACGAAGTGATTGGCTCAAATAAATACCAGAATCATGATCAACGACCCGAAAAATATCAACTCATCAAAGACCCAGGATCTCAATTTACAGCTAAAAGCTGGAAAATGGATTTGATTTTGGATGGCCATCACGTGACCTACAAAGGTCTGTTCTAAAAAAAGGTCAATACATATTCGGACGTAAATTTTTTTGTTCTTTCGGAATCCGGGGTCAAAAATATCTTTATAGTTTTGACCTTCATTTGACCTTTATTCTGACACTTCAAGGTCAAGAGAACCCCAGATTCAGATTTAGCGACCCCGAAAATATATATGTAGGTTTTCCAAATTTTTTAATAGTCATTCCGCTATTTAACCTTCAGATACCCTTAATTACTCTAGTTTGAAAATTATTCATGGTTTCCGTAAAAGACTATCATAATATATTTTATTCCTCGTCCTCATCGATCCGTAAAATGTCCACTGCTGGATAGAAATTCTGCAAAAACAGAGAGTTTACTGTAATAGCCACGTTTGGCAGAGTTATAGATGAAAATATTTCACAGTTCTACGATATCACGAACGCAAAAAGGCATTTCTTTAGTTTCAATTACGTTGGTAAAGGGATTCAATTACGTTGCCACCACTCGGGGAGTCGAGGATCATAATGATTCGGTGACTCAATTTAGAACTGTGTTCAATGATTATGAATAAGGATTGTGAATTTAACGAAAAATATTCCAATAAAAATTTCTTGATTCGTTTTGCTGAGTTGAGCAATATTTTGGGCAAGAAATTTTATTTTGCTGAGCAGGATGATGTTGATTACAAAGTATTTTATAACTTCGTCACTTCAAGAGTATTCCTATAATCGTATCTGGGTTGAATGAAATAGTTTTCTGACGTAATCGCTTTATAAAAAAACTTGCTTGATCTTCTGGAGCTCGGCGGCTGAGTGAATATTTTTACAGATTTCTTGCGCTATCTGTAAAGGATTGTAGTAAAATATATCGTATAAATACCTTTTAGCATGTTTCTTTTGAAGTTGTAATCAGGATTCCGAATTACTAATTAATACATCTAGAAAAGCTAAAAAATATTTTTCTGTTTCGTGTATTTTTATTAATTCTTTTATTTAGATCACTAATTTATTAATTTTTTCATTACAGTCTTTTGAAATTCCATTGCTGAACATAAGTCTGCTCTTAAGATTGCCTCATAAGGTGATATTTGTTATAGTTATCTCGTTTCACAGGCTGGTTGGAAATTGCAGGTTTTAAAAAAATATGACTTGTTATCAAGAAGATGCTCCAGCTCGTCTATTATTTCTGCCATCTCTCTCACCTTTTACGACACCCATGGGATGATATGGGATAGTGAATTCTCTTCTGCCGCCTTAACACGGCGGTACGCCACCACACGGTTCTTTAATTGATACTTAATTTGAAATTTAGTGACATAACTCCATTCAACACAAATAAACCTAAATAACACGTATTTATACGTATTATTAATAGTATAACAATATGCAACATAGTAGTAAGAGATATTATTATAAACTAGCGACATGCTCTGGCTGCGCCTGGGTAGGATCTATAAATTTGACATATTTAGATTTAAGATAATCACTTATTTTATCAATTTTTCTTTTTTTCTTTTTTTCTTTAAAAAAATTTCTTCAACACTTTCGGATAAAATATAGCCTATATTCTTTCTGAAATTGCTCTCTATCTGTTCACAAATATAGGCTAGCTGAGATATATAGCCTAATGCTAGATAGCTTATACTATTCCACGTGAATTTGGCTATAATATCCAAAAAGAATTTTTCAAATCGAACTGGTAGTTCCAGAGATTAACACGTTTCAACAAAAAAAAAAAAAAAAAACAAACAAAAAACTCTTCCGCTTTATTATATTAGTATAGATGTGTGCATCATGTTCGTGTTTTTGTTTGAACGGTTCGGAACGCCGTACGAACAAAACGTGCGTCAATACTAGTGTCGATCTGCTCATCACTGATACTATCTCTGTCGGGTACGATGCCAGGTGAGACAACGTGCTTTTTGGCCATATGTACCAAATTAGTTTTATTAAGTGTTAAGCAAATATCTGGTTGTACTACCTTTTGGAAATAAAGAAAATTGTTATTATTATTATTAATTATTATTATTAGTGTCCGGCGAGAAGCAAATCCGCCCTCAAGGGTAGAACGCAAAAAAAGATCGCATCCTTTCTCAATCGGCTGACCTATAGTGCCAAACACGGTGGCAGTCTGCAGAATGCAACCGCCACGATAGTGTGAGTGACACCACCCTCCGGACAAGACAATGGCCTTAGGAGCCATGAGGGGTGTCGACGGAAACCTGATAGACGGCTATCCGGACGGCCGGACGAGAGGCTAGCAGAAGTTCCAACAGGGAAGGTGCATGATCCTCCACATCTGGAATCCGCGTAGGCAAAGTAACCAGCTGTGTAACCATATGCTAAGGCCAAGTCGGAAACAAATTTCCCCACATGATCGGTTATAAATGTGAACCTAGCCATTCGGCGTGATGGTCGTTAAAATCGCCAAAAATCACGATCTCTGTGGATACCAGGCCCCTCCCCCCCCAGAATACCAGAATACGCGGGGCAGCTTGAGCACACATGCTCAGGAACAGGAGGGTAGCGTGGACGGACGTGGGTGCTCAGCGAAGGATTCTCCGTCACAAGGATGCTGGTGCCACTACCATACTTGAAGGGGGGGGGGGGAAATTGGGCCTCCGACCACCTACACTTACTAAGCGAAACGCAGAAGTAAAGTTCTACTTCACGCTGGTATTCTGTGAGGTCGTGCTACTACCCCGGTTCGAGCTGGCCCATCCATGCGACTGCAAAAGCTGCCGCGTTGCTCTACCACCGTTAAAACGTAAACATGGAATAAATTATATTTACTTTTTTCTGCACATCATAAATAAAGAACCGATACACAAGAATAAATTATTTTCTTCGTTATGAGACAAGTCCAGTCTTAACGAATAAACCAAACACAATAACTGCCTTTCTTTCTTCAAAACTTCTCTAATACTTTCACGTTTTTCGTAAACGCCAAACTCCCACTAGACACCCTGATCGCGACTTAAAAAACGTATCGCTTAAAGGCAGATAATTGATGATAAGTATGCCCGCATGTGGCAATGCCGCATAAGCACCTCACAACGTGAATTTACCTGTCCCATTCATAACTGCCTTTACGTTTTACGGAATTAACCGGTTAATTTGGGTGTCAAAACCATAAGTAACCGGTAACCTTTATCGTTTAGGTTTAATAAAAACCGGTTAATTTTTTAACCGGTAATTGAAGGAGCCATAAATTTATCGGTAATTAATCTAAATTAACCGCTCTTTTTAAACCGGTTCCGAGCCCTGCCAGTGAGTTCGAGCCCGCGACTTGTGCCACCTTAAAGTTTCATTGGAATTGGTTTAGCCATTCCGAAAGTTAGACCAGACTAACAGACAGACGGACAGCAAGGGAGTGAAGACCCGATTATAAATTTTAAGTTAACTAAAACTGATATTTTCATTAAAAATATTTTAAATTTGATGATAATTTTTACTGTCGTATATAATTCCGCCCAACTTTTGCCCGCAACACGAACGAACGAACGAACGAATATAAATATTATCAAGTTATATGTTACTCATAGACCTTTTTCTGTAAAAGTTACTTCTGTACTTGTTTGTCTAATAAATAATATTTTTGTAATATAATTCTCTTCTCGATAAATCACTCCACTGTTCACTTTGCTAAGAATAAAAGAAGAAAAATATTGGGTTTACTTTATTTTAGGGAGTAATTTAACACTGTGAACATAACTGATTTTCTCGACTTGATAATATTTATCTTACATATCGCGTAGGGAGCGTAATTCCTGTTAAAAAGATGTTCGGTACTAATCAAAGTTAAATTTTATTAGAAGATTTATTACATAAAGTTCGAGCCCCTTCTGCATCAATAAAATTGTTAATTAAACGCTTATTTACCAACGCTTCGCATTAAAGGAAAGACTCTATACTGATGGCGTAAGATCCACTACCCCATATCGTCCCGTGGGTTAAGTGGGGTGGTGATAAGAGGCGAAAGAGGGAAACTGAGACAGGAGATCAGTTGTAGTATCTTTCTGATTACAACACAAAATAATAATAAAACTGCGGTCGCCAACCCGCCTGTTAATCGTGGTAATTATGGCAATGTTGTGTGGGGAGGCCTTTGTTAAGCAGTAGAATTTTATAGAGCGTAATAGCAAGATTTATGGATGGTGGTCTCTGCCTGCCCTAAAATGCTAAGAAATTAAAGAAGACCGAGAAATCAATGTTGGCTTACTAGCTTACTACTTTACATATCATTAGGCTCCACTATTCCTAAGGTCTAATTATGTTTACTGTTAGTGTCAATATATTATATGAACAATATTAAGAGCAATGGTTAGCAGATGATAATAATGATAAGCAGATGATAATAATGAGAATTAATAATTTACCGCTCACCAGATGTCGCTAGTTGGAACTGAGGTGAAGGTATTTGTTACACAGTGTCACCGTATGTGAAAAGTTGCGTTTTGAATAAAAGTTTTTCGGTTTCTAGTGTATACATCTAAATAAAAAAAAAACGCCTCAGTGTTTGCTCTTCGATTTTTGGCACATTTTTAACTCTCATTTTTATTTTTTTTACTTTTAGGAATATCCGCTGTTTGGTTTATCCATTTTAAGGTAATTAATATAAAATGAAGCTAGTATTTCATAATAAAACATTAATTTCTACACTTTTGTAACAAATTAATTTCCCCCGCTATGAAATCTGTAAAATAATTCACCTCATTCTTAAGTGACGCCGTCTCCTTCCTGGTAACTATAAGTAGAGTGAAACACACCCGCCGCCTCAGAGGTGGCCATCGTTTTTTAATTTTCTTTGTTGCTTGTTGCATTAGGCAACAGCTAGATGTTCGTTGTAGGCACACACCTTTCGGCTGGGGAGCTTGCCGAATCTGGCTCCGACATCGAGACCGAGATATGTGCCCTGTCCAAGTCCGAAGACTAAGGTTCACACTCGTCCAGGGCAAAAAACGCAAACGCGCAGCTCCTAAAAAGGCGGCTGAACCTCACTCAGCCCCCTCGTCTCCGAACACCACGTCGGCGAAAAAGCTAGCGCCCGCGGCGCGCACTCAACTCCCTAAGCCCGCGGCGAAATGGTCCCTTGCTGAACGTAGGGAAAAGCTGCCGCCACCCATCATCGTTCAAGATAAAACCAAATAGAAAACCTTTCCAATTGGTTAATTCTAAAAAAATATACTGCCCGAAGTTGCAAAATGCCGGTCAGGGCATCCGCATATTCGTAGAGATGCACGCGGTGTGACAAATCACCTGTGTGCCAAACAGGTTAGTTTCCACACCTACGCCCTCCCGGAAGAGCGTTACCTTCGTGTGGTCGTCCGCGGACTCTCCAAAGAGCTCGTGATTGTCCACATATTAGATGACCTCAAGGCCCAAAATCTTCCGGTCTGGGAGCTGCACAGAATGCACTACCAGACCGACAAGAAACGTTACCTAGACTTGTGCCTTGTCATTCTGGATCTGCCTCCAGAAAGCAAGGAGATCTACAACGTCCGTCACATCTGCAACCGAATCTACCCAAAGACGAATTTAGAGCGTTGAATAAGCTACGTAATAAACCAGAAATCACGATTCTCCGCGCAGATAAGTGAAATGCCACGATAGTCATGGATACGTCGGATCATAATTCTAAAATACAAGAACTTTTGTCGGATGCAAGCACTTATAGAAAGGTTAAAAATGACCAAACATATAAAACAACACACTTAAAACAACTAGTGACCTCATAAAGAAACACTCTAAAAAATTAAATCTAGATGTAAAATCAATAATACCTACGTGTGCCAAACCACCGAAGTATGCGTTACCAAAAATACACAAGCCCAATGCTTCACTACGTTCCATATGGAGCCAAACTGATTCACCAACTTACAGATTGGCTCAACACTTAGCGAAAATACTCTCACCGCCCAGGGGACATACAAGAGCATACACAAAGGTTTCCTACCATTTTGTCAGCGAGATTAAAGAGCTCCATCTGGTAGACAATGAAAGTATGGTCAGTTTTGATGTGCAGTCTCTGTTCACATGCTTACCTGTTGAAGACTGCATCTCAATTGTAACTAGAAGGCTGGAAGAAAACAACATGCCCGTAGAATATGCATTATTACTCAGACACTGCCTTACATCTGGCTACGGAAGAGAAGGAAGAGTTCTACAAACAAGTACATGGTGTGACGATGAGCTCAGCTGTATCTCCCATCGTCGCCGATATATTCATGAAATGCTTTGAGGAGAAAGCCTTGCTTACTTCTCCCGTAAATCCAAGATTCTACAAGCGGTACGTAGTAGAGGACACTTTCACAATTCTACTTTTAGATAAAGTAAGTGCATTTTTAGACCATCTTAACTCCATAAATTCTAAAATTCAGTTTACAATGGAGTTAGAGGCAAAACAATTATTTAGCTTTTCTAGATGTGTTAGTAATTTGGGATCCTGATAACACCTTGAGCCACACTGTGTATAGAAAAAAGACCCATACGGATAGATTTTTAAACGGTGATTCTCACCACCATCCTTCACAATAATTTTAATTTGGAGGTAGGCGTGGTTAACTATGACTTTGGGACGTCAAACACCTCAGTCCCCCCCCCCTTCATCCCCCGTGATAATGGGTGCTAGTGCTCAAAACGTCGGGAATATAAAATAAATTAATGTACGCGATAAAACTAGTTTTATTTAAAGGTGTAGTGTTCGCGTAAATATAAGAAATCGTTAAACGACAATTGGTCCAAGCAATAATTGTTTTTTTGACATGGACATTGATAAGTTTTAATTTTATTCAATTTAATGTATTTGTAACATGTATTATTCATAAGTTTTAGCTTTCCTCCCTATAGATTATACAATTGAACCACGATTTCACGAGTAAAATGAAGGCGTTCGAAGAACCGTGCCGCGTGCTACGAGTGTATGTGTGCAACTGCCCGAGGAAGGGACAAGCCCCGATAATGTGCTTGTAGGTGAAGCGATTCTTCGAGAGCACTTCTTACTTAATTTATTTCTAATAAGACGGTATACAAGAATTAAACAATGTACATAATATAAAATATAGCATCAGATCACACTTTTAGCACTTTTAGTAGCACCTCACTGCCGCTAGATTGACCGCCACTAGAAGGGGCGGCGTCGCTGCCCGGTGTGTGCGCGCCCGCATTTCACGGCGCGAGCGAGCCCTGCTATCACAACGTGTCGTTCGTGTTCGAAGCCATTATACGGGCCACAGTCTCATTTCGTAACTACGGCTCCAATACGGGTGACGGCTTCTCCTCTCGCTCCTGTTCAGGCATTTAATTATAGGGTGCATTAGGCTTTTTAAAATGAAGCATACGATAATATGCCAATCCGCAGCCGTCTACGTCGCATAAGGCCGCCAGATAAGATTTTTGATCATATCTAGTAGGTAGCAATAACATTAGCTCTTCGATTTGACATACCTCCATCGATCTTTTCTCATAGGCCTTTTAAACAGACGACAGACAATATTAAAGAAAGAAGGCGAGGAGAGCTTACAAAAGGCGTACTCCTTTTGCACGACAATGCGCCCGTGCACACAAGCCATGTTGCAACGGCTGCCATTCACCGGTGCGGTTTTGAACAACTGTACCACCCACCACAGCCCAGACCTGGCACCAAAGGGACTATTATTTGTTTCCAAAATGATGATGATGAGTGATGATGAAGTGAAGTCAGTAATTTCGGCCTATTTTGACGCCCAAGACAGATCTTTTTTTTAGAAGGTGTTAATAAACTATTTGATAGACCTAATAAATGTATTAGGGTTAAGGGAGAAGGGAGAATACATTGAAAAGGTAAAATAGTTTAATGTTTCATTTCATTATCCTTACCTGTCATTCCGTTTACTTTTTGACCTCCCCTCGTATGTGCTTCGATTTTTTACTATAATTGCATAATTTAGTGCTGGTTGTTTCAGAGACTGTAGTTAGGACACATCAGTTGTAATTATTGAAGCGAGATTTATCATCTAATATCCTGCCAGGTCATATGGGTTCGGTTTTTTATAGTCTCGAAAATATGTGACTCCTACAACTGAAAACTTTTTAGCTTCTTGCTTGAGAAATGAAGCTATCATTTGAAGCTTAGGTATATTGCATGATAGCTCATTATGTACGTAGTCGGTCCATTTGCTTAACAATATACTAGGTAGCTTGTAGTGTATTGTAACTGACAGTTCTGGACTACGTAGATAATCATGCTGATCATGATTATCTACGTAGTCCTAATGCGTATAGGGTTGCGACACAGTTATTAACTTTCGTTGAAAACAAAATGATATCATTCTGATAATAAGTAGATAATGTAATTATCTTTTTCATTTGTGAAATATGATATTGAATAATTAAATACAATAATTTACAACTGGTTAATGAGTTTAAACGTGGTCGCACTAATCTCACCGATGATCTGCGTGAGAGACGGCCTTCTTCGGCGACGACTGAAGATAACATCAGTGTTGTGCGGCGTATGATACAAAAGAGTGACTTATCAGCAGATTCGGTGTGACATACTTACGGGTGACAAAAGCTGGATTAATTTATTGTTACAGTCCTGAAACTAAGAGACAGTCTGCTGTCTGGGTGTTTCCTTCCGAGGAGTTGCTAACTAAAGTGAAGAGAGGTCGTAGCGTGGGAAAAAAGATGGTGGCCTCGTTCTTCAGAAGGACAGGTCATTACAAAACAATTGTTTTAGAGGATCGAAAAACAGTTACTGCAGAGTGGTACACTTACAATTGCTTGCCACTTCTCTTGGAAAAAGTTCGGGAGAAACGACCTCGCAGTAAAATCCTTCTTCACCACGACAACGCCTCGTCGCACACCGCCAAGCAAACAATCGACTACTTGGCGACGTCAGACGTGGAATTACTGGGTCACCCGCCCTATAGCCTCGACCTCGCACCTTGTGATTTTCATTTATTTCCGAAAATAAAAGAAAAACTTCGAGGAAAATGTTTTATGGACGCAGAGGAAGCAGTGGCTGCGTTTCAAAATGCCGTCGAAGAGACGGGACGAATAAGGACGAGTGGGCGAAGTGCTTTCCTCAGTGGTTCCATCGGATGCAGTGATGTATTGATGTTAAATGGACACTATTTCGAAAAGATATAATAAAACTAATAATTTGCTAGTTTGATCAGTTTTTTATTTTCTAAGAACTTTCAATGTATATTGCATGCCTTAACCTACGCGCTTTACGGTTAAGGCATGCAATACACATTGAAAGTTCTTTATTAGTAAAAATCTTATCTGGCGGCCTTATGCGACGTAGACGGCTGCGGATTGGCATATTATCGTATGCTTCATTTTAAAAAGCCTAATGCACCCTATAATTAAATGCCTGAACAGGAGCGAGAGGAGAAGACGTCACCCGTATTGGAGCCGTAGTTACGAAATGAGACTGTGGCCCGTATAATGACTTCGAACACGAACGACACGTTGTGATAGCAGGGCTCGCTCGCGCCGTGAAATGCGGGCGCGCACACACCGGGCAGCGACGCCGCCCCTTCTAGTGGCGGTCAATCTAGCGGCAGTGAGGTGCTACTAAAAGTGCTAAAAGTGTGATCTGATGCTATATTTTATATTATGTACATTGTTTAATTCTTGTATACCTTCTTATTATAAATAAATTAAATAAGAAGTGCTCTCGAAGAACCGCTTCACCTACAAGCACATTATCGAGGCTTGTCCCTTCCTCGGGCAGTTGCACACATACACCCGTAGCACGCGGCACGGTTCTTCGAACGCCTTCAATTTACTCGTGAAATCGTGGTTCAATTGTATAATCTATAGGGAGGAAAGCTAAAACTTATGAATAATACATGTTACAAATACATTAAATTGAATAAAATTAAAACATATCAATGTCCATGTCAAAGAAACAATTATTGCTTGGACCAATTGTCGTTTAACGATTTCTTATATTTACGCGAACACTACACATTTAAATAAAACTAGTTTTATCGCGTACATTAATTTATTTTATATTCCCGACGTTTTGAGCACTAGCACCCATTATCAAGGGGGGAGGGGGGGGGAAGGGAAGGACTGAGGTGTTTGACGTCCCAAAGTCATAGTTAACCACGGCTACCTCCATATTAAAATTATTGTGAAGGATGGTGGTGAGAATCACCGTTTAAAAATCTATCCGTATGGGTCTTTTTTCTATACACAGTGTGGCTCAAGGTGTTATCAGGATTCCAAATTACTAACACATCTAGAAAAGCTAAATAATTGTTTTGCCTCTAACTCCATTGTAAACTGAATTTTAGAATTTATGGAGTTAAGATGGTCTAAAAATGCAGTTACTTTATCTAAAAGTAAAATTGTGAAAGTGTCCTCTACGTACCGCTTGTAGAATCTTGTTTTATGGGAGAAGTAAGCAAGGCTTTCTCCTCAAAGCATTTCATGAATATATCGGCGACGATGGGAGATACAGCTGAGCTCATCGCCACACCATGTACTTGTTTATAGAACTCTTCCTTCCACAATAGGTAGCCAGATGTAAGGCAGTGTCTGAGTAATAATGCATATTCTACGGGCATGTTGTTTTCTTCCAGCCTTCTAGTTACAATTGAGATGCAGTCTTCAACAGATAAGCATGTGAACAGAGACTGCACATCAAAACTGACCATACTTTCATTGTCTACCAGATGGAGCTCTTTAATCTCGCTGACAAAATGGTAGGAAACCTTTGTGTATGCTCTTGTATGTCCCCTGGGCGGTGAGAGTATTTTCGCTAAGTGTTCAGCCAATCTAGAAGTTGGTGAATCAGTTTGGCTCCCTATGGAACGTAGTGAAGCATTGGGCTTGTGTATTTTTGGTAACGCATACTTCGGTGGTTTGGCACACGTAAGTATTATTGATTTTACATCTAGATTTAATTTTTTAGAGTGTTTCTTTATGAGGTCACTAGTTGTTTTAAGTGTGTTATTTGTTGGGTTATTTTTAGCCTTTTTATAAGTGCTTGCATCCGACAAAAGTTCTTGTATTTTAGAATTATGATCCGACGTATGACTACCGTGGCATTTCCC
Organism: Parnassius mnemosyne; assembly: GCA_963668995.1. NCBI lineage: Eukaryota > Metazoa > Arthropoda > Insecta > Lepidoptera > Papilionidae > Parnassius > Parnassius mnemosyne. The sequence goes on along the minus strand of CAVLGL010000093.1, from coordinate 26,158,133 downwards.
TTATCTGCGTGGAGAATCGTGATTTCTGGTTTATTGCGTAGTTTATTCAACGCTCTAAATTCGTCTTTGGGTAGATTCGGTTGCAGATGTGACGGACGTTGTAGATCTCCTTGCTTTCTGGAGACAGATCTAGAATGACAAGGCACAAGTCTAGGTAACGTTTCTTATTGGTCTGGTAGTGCATTCTGTACAGCTCCCGGACCGGAAGATTTTGGGCCTTGAGGTCATCTAATATATGGACAATCACGAGCTCTTTGGAGAGTCCGCGGACGACCACACGAAGGTAACGCTCTTCCGGGAGGGCGTAGGTGTGGAAACTAACCTGTTTGGCACACAGGTGATTTGTCACACCGCGTGCATTCTCAGTCATCTCTACGAATATGCGGATGCCCTGACTGGCATTCTGCAACTTCGGCCAGTATATTTTTTAGAATTAACCAATTGGAAAGGTTTTCTATTTGGTTTTATCTTGAACGATGATGGGTGGCGGCAGCTTTTCCCTACGTTCAGCAAGGGACTATTTCGCCGCGGGCTTAAGGGATTGAGTGCGCGCCGCGAGCGCTAGCTTTTTCGCCGGCGTGGGGTTCGGAGACGAGGGGGCTGAGTGAGGTTCGGCCGCCTTTTTAGAAGCTGCGCGTTTGTGTTTTTTGCCCTGGACGAGTGTGAATCTTCGTCTTCGGACTTGAACAGGGCACATATCTCGGTCTCGATGTCGGAGCCAGATTCGGCAAGCTCCCCAGCCGAAAGGTGTGTGCCTACAACGAACACCTAGCTGTTGCCTAATGCAACAAGCAACAAAGAAAATTAAAAAACGATGGCCACCTCTGAGGCGGCGGGTGTGTTTCACTCTACTTATGGTTACCAGGAAGGAGAGTTCGCACAAAACGCACTCTGCAATACAACAAGCGTACACTACACTTCATTGAGAGAACACACAGAATATAGAACGATAACCAGAACCTGCAAATGTTTTAGGGTAACGCTCTGATATCCTAAGATTACGGCACTGCCATATAGTCGCCGTAAAACAGCGGCCGCCAAGACTTCCGTCTTTAGGGTGACGACACTGAAAATGTCAGAAACTTGTTCCTTTTAACGCACAAAATCTATTAAAATTGCGCTATCGAAGAAACGTTGCTGAACTATCCGGCACCAACAAGACGGCCTTTATAACAAAAACGAAACAAAACATTCTGACGTTACGGCGTCAAATACCGCTCTCTAGGATACTATGCTATTTTGTTTACATAGACGACGTTATAGTGACGTCATTAGCGTATTAAATCGGTAGCTTTATTAAGACCGTCATGTAGCGGCACAACAATCCTAGGGAACTAGAGCTTAAGTACTAGCATATTATATATGTTATTACTCTAAAGCCAATGTCAAACACATTAATATAAGGAAATTGTCGAACAGAGTAGAGATTGTCTATTAAGAATTTTGAAATAATATTTTTTAAGAAAAACACTTTAGAATACTTTTTTAATGCAATCGACCCGTTCTAGAAATTCATTTACTACAGGCTATCAAAGTCCACTGCTAAAACTAGTCCTACTTAAAGATTCCTTCTTATGGCAGGTATTATCATAGTTATTACGCTTGGATTAAGAAATAATTATTGTTATCCGAGTCAAATAAAATGAATTTCGGGATGTCTTAAAATAAACATGGGTAAGACAAAGGTCGTGTGTCGTCGTCCATGTTACATACATTCATGCCGGTAGATGTTGGGAGCACTCCACCCGAATTTGTTGACGAGTATGTCCACCTAAGGCAAATTATCCGATTAGGTAAGCTGAATTTAGACCGAGGGATAAATCGACGGATCTAACTCGGCTGGGTGGGATTCTGGAGATTACGACACAATATCTTCTCGTCACGTATACCTTAAAACTTGAAAATAAAAGTTTACAACCAGTGCGTGTTGCCAGAGATGATAAATGAATCTGAGTCGTATGAGGAAGCTCAAGGTCGCTCAAAGAGTTGTAGAGAGAGCTATATAACCGATATGGCCCCACGGATTATTAAGCTGAAGTGGTAATGGATCAGCCATATAGCTCAATGAATCGACAACCGATGAGGAAGAACGAATCTAGAGTGGCACCCTACTATCAGTAAGCGATGCGTAGGGCATTCCTGAGACAATTAAGAGACGATCTAGTATGAGATGCATCTATGAGTCTTGAATGATCTAGAAGACTCTAGTTGGCTCAGAACCGTGTTTTGAGGCGTTTTTATGGATGGCATGTTCAGAAGAAGACTTGTGATACGATGCAATGATGATGATGATGATGTAATTAATTTTATACATTTCATTTTAATTTTTAACCTAAACCTACAAATAGGAAATATAATGCTTTTATTCTGACAGAAAATTTACCAAAATTAATTTAATCACAGTAATTATGGAAGACTTTGCTTTGCGATGAGAGTAATTATCTGCTAGTGACTACCAATTAACAACAGAAATTTGTGCCGTAAGGTGTAATTTAATAATAATAATAATAATAATATAATTTATTTAGTTCTAAACAAAAACACAAATTAACATATCAAAATAAATTAATGGAATGGAACTAAAATGGCGTCTACTCAGCACAAATGTTATAGAAACCACATAGTGATAACTATAACGCTGATTTTCAGTAAACGCCAGAGACATAGGCGCAATAAAATAAACTTAGCCAATCACAGGCTCCAACATAAAAATAAAAAATACACTCTTATAAAATTTATAAATAATAATTTAAAAAAAAAACTGTTAACATTTAGGAAAGAAAGGCACAATAATAAGCCAACGCAAAAAAAAACCGTAACAAAACAAAAAACAAAACATATGCAAGGCACAAGGCACACAATTAAATTATTTAATAAGATACAAAAATAAAATAAAATAAATGGAGAATTTAGCAAGTATTTTTATAATATACAAACATTCAATCAACCTTCATAAGAAAGGTGTAATACATCGACACAGAACTAACTTTGCAAATTTAAAAGATATTCTTTTAGTTTTACTTTAAAAGTGCGAACTGTCCTGCTGCCCTTGATCGGAGGTGGTATATTATTCCAACACTTTGTGGCAGCATACCGAAAGCTACCACGAAACGCAGCCGTTCTGTGTCTTGGGTACAACAAGCGAACAGTTTCCCGTGAGAAACGTTGCGAGAAACTGAGCTTCTCATATAAGTATTTCGGTTGTTGATTTTGTAATATTTTATAAAGTAAACAACTGTAGTGAACCGATCTACGAGATTTCATGTTAATAAGTTTGCTCTGATTTAAAAACGGTGTCACGTGACCTCTACGAGGGATTCGAAAACAGAACCTAGCGCATGCATTTTGTACTCGTTGTATTACGAGTTTGGTTCGCGCAAGCAAACACTCTCCCATGACAATATCAGCATAATTTAGCTTCGAGAGTATTAGTGACTCACAAAGTTGAATTCTCAATTCTTCACTTAGGTATTCCCGAATATTATATAATATTTTCAATCTGTAAAAACAATTTTTTACTGTATGCGTAACATGATTTTCAAACCTTAGTCTATTATCCATAATTATACCCAAGTTACGAACTTCGGATACCTGTTCAATATGGTTGCCACCAACAACAATTTTAGGCTTATGAGCATTCGTTCTTTCTATTAATTTCTTTGATCCCAAAATCATGAATTTGGTTTTATTTGAATTTAAGATGAGTTTATTATTATTCGCCCACTCAGTGATCATGCTTAAATCCAGATTTAGTTTGTTAACTGCCTCATTAGTATCATCCGGCCTAAATGATATGTAGACTTGAAGGTCGTCGGCATATAAATGATACTGGCAATATTTAAAACAGCCCGTAATATCGGCACTGTAAAGGATAAACAGTAAAGGACCTAGAATCGACCCTTGTGGAACGCCACGAGTAACAGGAGACGCAACAGAAAAAATGTTGGTACCAGTTTCATTTCGAAGTCTGACGCGCTGTGTACGACCATTTAAATAACTTTCAAACCACTTTAATGCGTTACAGTCAAAACCATAATACATCAACTTCGACAGAAGTAAAGTAGTATCTATTGTGTCAAATGCACGCGAAAAGTCCAGCAGTGTCAAAATTGTAGCCTCTCCTTTATCCTGCGCTGTTAGAATATCATCGACAACACTCAATAGTGCTGTAACCGTGCTTAGTCCAGCCCTAAAACCTGATTGTTTTAGAGGTAAAATATTGTTCTGGTTTAGATATTCCATTAATTGCATATAAACAGCCTTTTCAGCAATTTTAGATAAAAAAGGTAGTATACTTATAGGTCGAAGATGATTTAGTTCTACAGAATGATTATTTTTTGGTATTGGAATTATAACTGCTTCCTTCCAGGTGTCTGGGAAAACTCCTGTCCGTATCGACATATTAATAATGTTGGTTATAGCACTTAAAGTCCGTGGCAATGTTAAGACAACCATATCTTTAGTAATACCATCTACACCCATAGCATTTGTGGTAATATTTTTCAAAATTTCTAATACCAAGTTTTCATCCACTAATTTTAAAGTAAAAACCGACGAATTGAAACGGTTAGATTCAAAATAGCATAATGTTGAAGGACTTACACTATTGCTTCCTGGTATGTGTAGAAAATGATGATTTATGATGTCAGGATCATTCAAGTTTGATGGCAAATCAATATCTTTATTTTTGAAGTCTACCACATTTTTCTTTATATTTCTCCAAAGTACTTGAGGGTTTTTTGAATTGTTATTAATAAAGTAACGAAAGTAGGCTGTTTTTTCACTCAGTATAGCAGCATTAACAGTACTCTTCAGATCTTTATAATATTTTTTGTCACCTTTGGAATTTATGCCTTTACATTTGGCGTGAGCTTTATCTCTTAGCTTCATCATTTCCCTAATCGTTGGTGTGATCCACGGATAGCTATGGCCTTTAATGTAAGATGTTCTTATTGGTGCATGAATATCAAACAGATACAATATTTGTGAATTAAAAGCCGTTACAGAACTGTTTACGTCATCACAAAGCAACTCTTCCCACAGTACAGCATCAACATCAGAATTAAATTGTGGTACGTTTATATCCTTAATTGGTCTATAAGTAATACATGTTGACACTTGCTTTGGCTTCTTTACATTCAAATCACAAGATAGAAAAGCGTGATGACTCAGATCTGGCACATAGTCAACCTGTATATTAAATACATCACAGCTACTGCAAATCAAATCAAGTAAAGTTTCCGAGTGATCAGTAAAATGAGTCGCTTGTGTGACGTACTGCCTCAGACCCATACACAGTAGAAAATCATTGAGCTTTTTTGAATTAGGATCTGAAGGTGCAAGCAAATTAATATTGAAATCCCCTAACAATACAATGTAGTCATAGGCTGAAAATGAACTGACTGTATCAGATAGATCATTTATAAAAGTATCACTGTGAAACCATGGAGGACGATACGCGGTACCTATTGCAAGTTTCAAACCATTAGCTTTAACACTTAACCACATCTGTTCAATAGAGAGCGTACTCGGATGTTCCAGGACGCGAGCGTGGATACCATTTCTAATGTAAAAACCCACACCTCCTCCGCGTGCTCGGATGCTTGCAGGACGAGGTTTGTGTCGCAGCTTGTATCCTGGAGGGGAAGGTGCGCGCAGTTCCTCACCTGGCTTCAACCACGTTTCATTTATCGCCATAATATCTACCGCATGACGATCAAAGGAAACCAAAAATTCATCATGACGTGTACATAAAGAACCCGGATTCAGAAAGCCTAGAGATAATTTTTTTTTACTAATAAATTGTATGACAAAAGAGTATGTTATCTGAACATACTTGCAATGAAATAAATATTTTCGTAGTAAAGTCAGATGTCGCATATCCACAAATGAACGCATTGATAAATGCAATAATAATTTATGAAAACCAACGAACGTCTTGTAATATCCGAGTATATAGGCTATTCCTAGAACAGTTTTATTTAAAAATATTTTAAAGCACATTGTGGCATAGAAATTATCACTTAATATAAGACAATATAAAATGCTCGCGAAAAGTACAAAACTCAATATGAATAAAACATAAAAAATAATAATAAAAGAGCAAATAAATACAACCTCCCTCAAAAACAACACTAAACAGTTCAGATAATAACGTATACGCGTGATAAAAGGAATTTCTATTAAAGTTCTATTAACAAAGCTTAGACAATTCCATGTAAATAAGTAAATAATTATACAAAATATTATTAGGCCATAAAAACTGTATGTTACAACAGTTTTCACATATAACTTAAAATCATTGTATGCATAACATAATTTAATGCTTTTACTTACACATAAATAGAACATTTTAAAGTAAAAAATCTGTGAGCACATAACCTTTGTATCATTATAAAATACAGAACGTGTTGAAGCAAGCAAAAGTAAAATAATAATCATAAGACATTTATATATCTTAAATTTATATATAGCTAATCTGCCAGAATATAACAATGAAATGTATGTTATCATAACATTTAGGAAATAAAAAAATTGTAAGTTAATGTGAGAAGTTCGTATTAAAATATTTAAAAATAATATATTCCTATTATTCGCCGAGTGACATAGTTTTAGAGCCAACAGCTTCAACACCAAAAACCTTATCTAAATCCTCTTCCAACCGAAGACGATGTCGCTCACTCCCATGTTCCTTCCTTACATAAATCTTTCCGTCACGTGACCATACATACTTCCAACCATTGCTTTTGGCTGCCACACGGGCTTTATAAAATAACCGGCTATTGTGCTTAGTAAGACGTTCGTTAACATAAATTCTGCGAGCTATTCCCATCAGTCCCAGACCTTCAGTGGTGATATTGCGCCGTACGCGTGCCGCCTGTATTAGCGCATCACGCTGAGCACGACGCGCCAATCGCACAACTAAAAGGCGTGGCCGCGGAGCTGTAGGGCTCTCGCCATTATCGCGTATGAAACCTGTACGTTCTGATGACACCACATCGCGCTCATCCAGGTCCACGCATAATTTTTTGGCAATAGCCAAGATAATATGTGCGGTATTTTCACCACTCGTTTCAGGAAAACCCGCTATCTGGATATCATTAGATAGTAAGTCTTGATCACGTTCCAATATTTGTGACTTCAACTGTGACACCGTCTCCTCCAAAGTCGAAACTTCACAGCGTTGTAAGCCTTTTGATTTGTCTTCTAAGGCTGATATCCTGGTTTCGATGGAATCAATGCGGTTGCTTTGCATCTTAATGGAAGTCATGAGATCTGCTATAGAATTATGGAACAAGCGCAATTAATATTAAATTTATTTTATTTATATATTTTATTAATATTAATATTAAATAATTTGTAACTCGACGTCTATTTCGCAAATAAGGCCATAATGAGGCGTTAAAATGAAACACAACACAATACTTAATAAAAGTTGTATAATTTTAATAATATATATTTTAATAATAAACTTTATTTATATTAAAGTGATTGTAGTACATGGGCTTGACATTACATTGTTTGTACTATCTCTAAAATATGTGCTTCAATCTAGTGGATGTAGCTCTGCACTCCTACCTAGGTTACAGAATAACCTGTATTAAGGAGTAACAGTCTCAAAAGTGCTACAATTATAACAATTTCTAGTTATTCAAATTATAATTATAAAATTGAGAAATGAATGCGTGTGTAAGTGTGTGCGTGTGTTTGTGTGTGTGTGTGTGTGTGTGTCTGCGTGCGTATGCATGTGTGTGCGTTTGTGTTTGCGTGTGCATGTGTGTGTTTGTGTGATAGAGAGTAGGTAAATCGGGTTAGTTATTTTATAATCAGTTCAATTATTTTTCTGATTCGTCATAAGATTTGTTTTGGAGGTATGAGTGGACAGTCTTCTTGCAGTTATAGAATGATAACCCATATATAGGACGTATCCACTTTCAAAATGGCTCTGTGTGCCACCTCCAGCTACTTCAAGTTAGTTTTAGCAGCACCACTACAGCAGGAAATACAGTATGTAATAATGGATAAGCATAGGGCAAAATAAACTTTATGTATAATAGTAGGGTTAGCAATACTTCTTAGGGTTTTAAATATTTAAATTTATGTACGGACTCTGCCAGTGAGAAGATTAATGTAGGTATTTAATATGGTCAACAAAGGATATGGTTGGACATTGACAAGAGACCTGATTATGTCTGTGGCAAGAGTGGTCTTTAAGGGATATTGGTAAATTTGGTTGGGAGACTTAACTAATAGAATAGGTAATAAATTTAGTTTTGGAGGCATTAAGGGTTAGCGTGTGGGAATAAAGCCGATTTGTTATAAGGTTGAAGCCAAGCTGAGCCTTGTACACAAGTACAGACCATGTTTCGGCGACGAATGTTATTGCAGTATCATCTGCAAATGACATAATCTTAACATTTGAAATATTAAGGTTGCATAGATCGTTGACAAACACTAAGAATAGAGTTAGACCCAATATACTTCCTTGTAGTACGCCGTAAGAAACTGCCTTTCCTAGTTTGAATAAGAGAGTTGAGACAGGAACGGTATCAAACGCTTTCGAGAGAACCAAACATATAGTTAGGACCGTTTTGTCTTGATTCATTAGTCGATTTATTCTTGCGAAAGCCAAAAGGCTGTGAAGAAATTAAATTATAATGTTCGAGGTAGGAAACTAGTCTTTTATTAATCAATCTTTCAAGAACGTTTGATAGATTACTATGAACTGCTATATGGCGGTAATTATTCGGTACGTTACCTCCCTTGAAGACTGGATGAATAATTGTCTTTTTAAGTGACGTGGGAAAGACAGAAATGTCGGAACGAAGATTAAATATATGGCATAAGATCGGTGCCATAGTTTTTGAATATTTCTTTAGGAAGGAAGGCGAAATGCCATCCCAACCAGTAGCAGCATTAGACCGTAAGGAGTCTATAACTGAAATAATTTCATTAGAATATGTAGAATCTCGGACAAAAGATGAAGTCGATGTGATATTAGATGAGGTTTGTGGGGAGGTTGTTGTTTGAAAGGTTCTGCAGTTGATTATATCATTTGCAAGTTTCTCTCCAATATTTACAAAGTACGAATTTACACTATTGCACAACTGCTTAGGTGAAGGTAACAAAGTTAATAATTGTGTACAAGGGTATTTATTTTTAATGGTGTTCGTTACTCGTTTTATAGTATCCCACAAGTTTTTTGGGTTATTACTTGCTGCATTTAGTTCTTGTGTATCATAATATAGTCTCTTAGCTTCTTTTTGAAATACTATTACAAAAATTACTGTATCTCTTGTAGGTAATTTTTGGTACCTTTACCCGTTCCAGGAGAGTTATGTTAACTTTTTTATGCAGAGCGTCCCTATTTCTTATGTACCGTAATAAACCAGGAGTAATCCAATGTTTGAGAATTTTCTTTTTCGAAGGAACTTTTTAACTGTCGTGTTATCGGAAATGGCCGTAGTTACTAATTGAATGAATTTATTGGTAGCTATATTTACATATCTTATAGGGAAAAGAGGGGTGAAGTCCAGTTATAATACTGATTTGTCAAGCCTCTCATAGTCGATCCATGTAATGTGGATTCGTATGCAAAGTAATGTGGAACATTGATCAGTTACTGTGGAACTATAGACAAAAGTAAGAGTGGGAGACTTTGATCTTAGGATCGTATGATCCAACCAATTGCTACTCCTGGTTGGAAGAGTATGGGCAGGAAGAAAGTCGTGGTAGGGAAGACAATTCAAATATTCGTGAGATCGCGTGTTAAACGTATTGGGTTTGATCTCTTAATTTAAATCACCTGTTATGACAACAGATTTGAATATACGTAGTCTATTGATGGTGAGCGGTAGATACAAACTATTGCCACGTCGGTATTTATTTTTATTATGAGTTAAAATTTCGATTTCATGAGTGTATTAGAGAACTCAACTGTTATATTTGATGTAAGGTTTTCCTTCTTAGACGGTTGTCTTATTACATCACAAATATTGGAAGATTCTGTATCAACACCCAAGTATTTGACAAATGAATCACCATATCATACAACATAGCTTTAGTCTCCTTCACTCGTTTGGGTATTCTAAGTTCTATGGAAGTCAGTGAAGATAGCTTGATTGCTATAGAGCTACGCTCCTTGTCAAGTCCCTTGATTTTATCTTCGAGTGACGTTAATTGGTCGCAACAGTTGCCATTGTTTTTTCAAGTTCATTAGTGGACGCCTTGATATCGGTGTAGTTATTTTTTAATTTCCATAATATAATTCTCTAATTTGTCCAAGCGGAAGTTTTAGGTGGTGACCATTTCATTGATCATTTTCTTTATCTCATTTTTAAACATATCTGATTTATCTCCGGTAACCTCATCCGATAAGCATCTGCGTTTGGCTCGCTGGATGATATTTCCTCCTAAGACTTCATCTGTATTTACTTTCCGGATTTCAGACTCCAAACGCTATGGATATTGATTCGGGGAGGCTTTAGGTGGTGTTTTGAACACGGTGATTTTAAATGAGAAAAGTGTCTGTAATTGGCATAAATATGTTATACTTGTACCACACAAGGATATTTACCCGCTGATCGCTGTCGTTCATGAATTGTGGCAAGCGGCAAAGATGACGTTTCTTCCGACGCCGACGCGTGCGTGTGCGTGTGCGTTTACCAGCAGATTTTATCCGCCCACTATCACCGTCTTAGCTGTAGCTATCCCGTTTACTATATAACTCCAAGTACGCCACTGTTTTATTATGCGCGCCTAGTATTTAGTGAAGTATTAATTTAATAATTTTTCCAAAAGAAATGTACTATTATTTTCAAAGAATTATTACAGCATTGATCTAAAATAATCCAAACTATATAAATAAATAAAAAAATTATTTTGCGGATTTGCAGGTATTATTAAAAATTACTCAATAAATAGGTGATTAAATATATATATTTTTTGGGAAATATAAAAAAATATTTTTGGAGAGGTCTGATAATACTTTATGTTTAGGCAGGAAAAATTTACAATAAAAACGTAGTTTTTAACGCGCGCGTTTGGCCTCGATATCAAGGGCACCTTCCCTCTCCCCCGCTCCCCCCCTCCCCCCCCCGGCCGCCGAACGCGTCGGCGTGGCACTTCTCGTGAATATAGTAGGATTTTCTTGCGAGCTATACGGACGTATGTTTTCGCGCCTAACTTTGCTAAAGGAACAATCCGCGTAAATCGTTGCAATAACGGTATCGTTATTAGAACGTACTAACTCGGTTAAATTCGCGTGCAACTATCACAGTGATTTACCTCTGAAGGACTACGAGTAGCTGTCCCATTTCGTGACAACCCATTACGAGTGCCTCCAGAAGGGGAAAGTTCCGGGGATACCAGCGCGTGCCTCCTCCCGGACGTCGTTGCGTCATCCAGATTGGTTCCCGTCAACATACCAGCACATACAATTACACATACACTCACAACACTGTCATCAGCCGGGCCGGTCGAGGAGAATCGCCTGCGCTCCTGGGGCAGGTAAGTGCATTTATCCTAGTGACCTTTCCCCTCGTGTGTTCATTAGAAACATTTGACCCTCGGCGTAGGAACGCCCGACCAGCATCTGCCCGTAGCTCCTTCGTCTATGGGCCGCGAAGGATCCAACTCCTGTTGAGGCAGGGCAGCTGTTGGCCGTATCATTTGGTAGCAGAACGCGGTGCTGGGATCGATTCCCGGTCGATCCACCGACCATAGTATTTGATAAAAATTAAATAATTTGGTGGCAGGAGCGTTGGGTTGATTTTGTGGCTACAATCACGCCCGTCCGTAATACGTAAAATACCTTTTTATTATATACGTAATAATAAAATTCCTTTCTTTGTTAGCTTGCTTTGTTGTTAGCGGGTAAATTTGAAAGGCCGCGCCCGGTTCGCGCGCAAGCGGGAGATTGCGTCATGTAGGTAGATGGTTATTTTTACGTAATCGGTTAATTGTCGTTGTCGGATGGTAGTGTGTTACTTATCGAAGGGTTGATTTCCGAGCAAGGCATTTTTGTTGATGTGTATCTTCGTTATGTATCTTTCGTATTGTAAATTGTATTTGAACTAAAGAGTGGTAATTTTAATTTACGTAATTTAAATTAACTTGATTTGATCGTACTAGTATTTGTTATTGTTAATTTGATTTACCTTTTCCTTTGTACTAACTTGTGTTTGATTTAATAATAGCGGTTCTTATTTGTGTACATTCTATTCAACTCGATTTGATAGGAACTGCATTAGTTAGCTGTTAATTTTTTTGTATTTTTTATTTGTTATTGTTGTAATTGTGCTCGAGCCGCGTCGTAATTTGGATTTAGTAGTGATGTCCTCGCCCAAGATGCTAATCCGTTGCCTGCGGACTGAGCTGCGCTGGGCTACCAGCGCACACGCGTTGATAGGCCGACCGGACAGGGTCTACAATCTGAGGAAGAGGCTTGAGCACGTCGATGCTCGAAGGGCGGCCGTGGAGGAGGCTTACTCTGAGCTCGAGGACTTGGAGGTGGAAAAGGGAGTCCTGGAATCTTGCCGCGCGGACTACGAGCAGTTCCTCGCGCTAACGGACGACCTGATCGAGGCGGGGGCCAAGGATGCGGAGAGGGAGCGCGAAGCTCGGCTGAGTAGCCTTCTCGAGTCCCCGCGGAAGCCGTCTGCTCAGCCAGAGCTGCTAGGACGACTTCCGACGCTGGACCTGCCAAGGTTCTCCGGGGTCCTCTCGGAGTGGATGACCTTCGTCGGCCTGTTTGACAGCCTGGTGGACGCCCGGAGGGACCTGACCCCCTGCCAAAAAATGGGGTACCTCCTGGCTTCACTAGAGGGGGAGGCCCTGAGCGTCGTCGGCCACCTTAAGTTGTCGGACGACGCCTACCAAAACGCCAGGGACCTCCTCGCTGGAAGGTACGCCAACGTCCGGCGGATTGCGGACGATCATGTTCGGAGGCTGCTGAACCTCCCGCTGCTGAAGGACCGGACTAGACTACGTGAAGACATAGTGAATCCAGTCGTCGTAGCGTGCAACTCGTTGCGGCGGCTGGATTTACCTGTGGACGAGTGGTCTTTTCTGCTCCTTCATATAGTGCTGTCCCGCCTGCCCCTCGACCTTCGGCTCCATTTTGAGGAGAGGTTCGGAGGGGATGGCGCCTCTTATATGCCCCCCTTTAGGGACCTGCTGCGGTTCCTGGAAGAGCAGTGCAGGCTGCTGGAGAACGCAGCAGGCGCCGTCGAGGGCCCCCCGGCCGCCTCCTGAGCGGTGCCCAGGGAAAGGCGGAGTCAACCGGCCAAGGCGGCGCCCACCCCCCTGAGGCCGAGTGGAGCCCCCGCGGGAGGGCGCCCCCCCGTACCCTCCTATAGTGGCCTAGCGGCCAGGGAGGCGCCTCCCTGCTCCTATTGTCGAGCATCCGACCACCGGCCGGCGTCGTGCCCGAAGTTGTTGCGCAAGCCGGCTAAGGCGAGGCGAACCATCGCCAGGGAGCGCCGCTGGTGCTTCTCGTGCCTGGAGAGGCATTTACAACGAGACTGGCCGCACCAGCGGCCCTGCACGCACTGCCAGGGCAACCACAACGTCCTCTTGTGCCTGGGTGCGCGCGGCTCGTCCTCGCAGGGCCCTGCCAGCCCCCCGACTCCCACGGGCGGGGGCGCCCAGCCACGCCCACTGTCGGGCGACGCTCGGCGCTCACCGGCGGACCACAGCGCCCCTCCTTCTGAGGGGAGTCCCTCCCCCGATCGGTCTGGGAGTCGTTCCCCCAGGGGCGGGGGGGTCTTCACCCCCCCTCCTCGAGTTGATAGTGGATTCGCGGCCACTCAGCGGTCAGCTAGACCTTTCTCACCCCCGTTGGCTGAGTGGCCGCGACTGGAACGCCGCCCGCCCCCTTTGGCCGGTGCCGGTACTACCGAGTTCCGGAGACTGCGTATCGGCCCCGGGCCTTGGAGCCGAGGATCCCCGAGTTTCCCTCGGTCGGCCCGTTCGGGGAATTCCAGTCGGGGGTCATCGAGACGCCGTCGGAGTGCCGCGCTCGGGGCCCCCGGTTCGGGTGCCGGCCTAACAGAGGCAGCTCCAGATAGGAGGCTGCCGCCCTAGCTCCCGCCATGGCCGCCTCCACTGAGCCTATAAGTCGTCAGCAGTCCACCTGTCAAACTGTTCTATTGCCGACAGCCTCAGTGAAGGTTTACAACCCGAGCGGCGACCACTTAACGGTTCGAGCTCTATTGGACTCGGGTTCCCAGCGTAGTGTGGCCTCTACTCGGTTGGTGGGAAGACTGGGGCTCCCCTGGAGCTCTGAATCACGTCCGATAGTAGGTATCGGAGGTGCCGAGCCTCCTGCTCCTAGGGGACAAGCGGAGTTGGTGTTCAGCCCTGACAGCGAACACCTTCGTATTTTAGTCAAGGTAAATGTCCTCGACGACATTGTAGGGTTCCTCCCTAACGTTCGTATAAATGACAGCGCTGTGCGCTGTGCGTCGGCTTTGAGACCGGCAGACCCTCGGTGGGCCCAACCTGGGCCGATAGATTTGTTACTGGGGGCCGACACGCTGGGTGCCCTCTTGTTAGGTGAGATACGAGCTCTGCAGCCCGATGGCCTGTCAGCCATTTCCACGATATTTGGGCACAGCTTTTTTGGACCGGTTATGTGGTCTCCTCCCCCTCCGACGGCCAACCCGCTCTCCGTCGTGGGCGTGTCCTTATCGGACGCCGTCCAGCGATTCTGGGACATTGAGGAACCACCCCATGCAGCTCGAGTCGACTCTCTGGACCGTGAGTGTGAGTTGTTCTACCAGAACAATACCGGCCGGCGGGTTGACGGTCGTTTCGTCACTCGCTTACCCTTTCTGGACTCCCGCCCCTCTTTGGGTCAATCCCGTGCTCTGGCCGAGAAGAGGTTGCTTTCCATGGAGCGCCGCATGCGGCGTGACCCAGCCTTTCGCGACAAATATGTCGAGTTCATGCGCGAGTATCAGGAGCTGGGTCACATGTCACCGTCCAACTTCGAATGGCGTTCACATGAGCACTACTTCCTCCCTCACCATGCGGTCTTGAGGACCCCTGAGAGTAAGATTCGGGTAGTCTTTGACGGTTCCGCCCCCACATCAAACGGTGTGTCCCTGAATCAGTGTCTTCACTCGGGTCCTAAACTGATCAAGGACATATCCGACATCCTGACCCAATTCCGTCGACACCAAGTGGTTTTTGTCGCGGACATTCGGATGATGTTTCGCCAATCGGTGGTACATCGTGATGACCGCCGATATCAGCTGATATTGTGGCGCGAGAAGCCCAGCGATCCCATACAGGTATTTGAGTTGAACACCACCACATATGGACTCCGGTCCAGCCCGTATATCGCCATGCGAACCCTCCTTGAACTCGCTGAGAGAGAGCGCCTGAGATACGCTCGGGGAGCTTCTATCTTGGAGACTTCGGTCTACATGGACGACATTTGTACGGGCGCTTCCACCGTCGAGGAGGCTCTGGTCTTGCGAGACGAATTAATTGCCATCCTGAAGTCTGGAGGCTATGAGTTGCGCAAGTGGTTGTCGAACTCCCCACACATTTTGAGGGACCTCCCAGGAGAGGATCAACAAGACCCTCATCTGTTCGAGCACCCTGAGAATCCTAATTTGTTGACTGTGCTGGGCATTCAATATCAGCCTGTTCAGGACACCTTCACGTATAGAGTAAAACTTGACCCACCTCCCAAAGCATGGACCAAGCGCTCCGTGCTGTCTACAGTAGCTCGCACCTTCGACCCGAATGGATGGATCACCCCGGTCATCTTTTTGGCTAAGTGCTTTCTTCAAAAGCTCTGGATGTCCGGGTTGGGTTGGGACGAGCCTATTAGCGGGGTCCTCTTGCGAGAGTGGCTCTCCATGCTCTCCTCCCTTCCGGACATCAACCGGGTTTCCATGCCAAGGTGCTTCCTACCTCCAGGGAAATGCAGGGCTACCCTACATGGGTTTTGCGACGCCTCTGAGAAGGGCTATGCTGCTGTCGTATATTTGCGGACTGTGAGTTCCTCTGGGCATACTGCAGTTCATCTCGTACTCGCCAAAAGCAAGGTTGCCCCCATTAGATCCCGTTTAACTATCCCTAAATTGGAACTGTCCGGAGCCGCTCTTCTCACGCGGCTCCTCAACCACGTTCACTCGTCCTTGAAGCCTGTAATCGACATTACGGACGTCTACGCATGGTCGGACAGTGAGATAGTACTTTGTTGGCTCCGAGCCGCACCTCACAATCTTGAGGTCTTTGTGGCGAACCGCGTGTCTCAAATCCAGAGTTCTGAGACTTCTCTCCACTGGAGACATGTCCCCGGGGAGTTGAATCCCGCCGACTGCGCTTCCCGCGGCTGTGAGGCCCCCGCGCTGGTTGCCCACTCATTGTGGTGGGGTCCCGGTTGGTTATCTGATCCTCAATCCTTCTGGCCCCAGGGTAATTACTCCGAACCTACTGAGTTGCCGGGCCTACGGGCCCGAGTAGGAGTGGGCAAGGATAAGCCCACTCGGGATCTCTCCCTTCTGGAACGGTACAGCTCTCTCGATAAGCTCTTAGGAGTGACTGCTTGGCTGCGCCGCTTTGTCCACAATTCGAGGGATCCGTCCAACCGACTCTCTGATTGCGTTTTGTCCCCTAGCGAGCGTCGGGAAGCCCTGATGCATTGGATCCGTATGGTCCAGACGGAGCATTTTGAGCCCGTTATCGAAAACTTGAAGCGTGGCTCCGTTATCAAGGGCGCTCTGGCCCGCCTGAACCTCTTTCTGGACGACGCTGGGATGCTGCGCGTGGGCGGACGTTTGAAAAACTCAACTGCCGTGCGGGGCTCGACACCCGTTGCTGCTCCCTAAGGACGGCGCCCTTGTCCGGTTGCTGGTAACCTACCACCATGTTAGGAATGCCCACGCTGGGTGTAACGCCCTGTCGGCTATTTTGCAGCGGGAGTTTTGGATTTTGTCTGGCCGGCGCACCATTCGGAGCGTCATCTTTAAGTGCATCCCCTGTTATAAACTGAAGGCCCCCATATCGCAGCCTCTGATGGGTGACTTGCCGCCCGACCGCGTCAGGGCCATCCGACCATTCGCTGGGGTCGGAACAGACTTCGCTGGCCCCTTCCTCGTCAAGTCCTCTAACCTTCGTAACGCGCGTTCATGTAAGGCCTATCTTTGCGTCTTCGTGTGCCTCTCCACTAAAGCCGTTCACTTGGAACTGGTGAGCGCCCTCAGCACGGAAGCCTTCTTGGCCAAGCTTGGCCGTTTCGTGTCGCGGCGCGGCTTGCCTGACTTGATCCGGTCGGACTGCGGGACGAATTATAAGGGCACGGATAGGTATCTCAAGGAGGTCGTCGAATTTCTGTCCAGCCACCGGGCTTATTTAGGAAATGCGATGTCGAAAAGGGGCATCCAGTGGAAATTCGACCCTCCGGCGTGTCCCCACTGGGGCGGTATTTTCGAGGCGGTGGTTAAGGTTGCCAAAACGCATCTCCGTCGCGTTATTGGTGAAGCCATTTTGACATTTGAGGAGCTCGCCACTGTATTCTGTAAAATTGAGGCGGTACTCAACTCTCGGCCCCTCTGTCCCCTCTCCTCTGACCCGAATGATTTGGAGGTTCTAACCCCGGGACACTTCCTGATTGGCCAGCCTCTTAACGCTCTGCCCGAGTATCCCTTCAGGGAAACGAGTGCTTCACGGCTTAGCAGGTTTGCCCTGCTGCAACAGATGACTCAACGCTTTTGGCACCGATGGTCTCTGGAGTACCTACATCTTTTGCAGCAGCGCGTTAAGTGGTCTGACAAGACGGAGCCTCCTCGGGTGGGAGACCTCGTGTTGATTAAAGAACCAAACGCGCTACCTTTGTATTGGCGCCGTGGGCGCATTGTTAAACTGTCGTATGGAACGGATGGGGTGCCTAGAGTGGCCGAGGTTTTGGTCGGAGATTCGGTCTTGCAACGGGCCGTCGCGACCTTGTCCCGTTTGCCAATCTACTCGCGGACTTAATGCCTTATGTCCGGGGCGGGGGGTTGTTTAGGCAGGAAAAATTTACAATAAAAACGTAGTTTTTAACGCGTGGCACTTCTCGTGAATATAGTAGGATTTTCTTGCGAGCTATACGGATGTATGTTTTCGCGCCTAACTTTGCTAAAGGAACAATCCGCGTAAATCGTTGCAATAACGGTATCTTTATTAGAACGTACTAACTCGGTTAAATTCGCGTGCAACTATCACAGTGATTTACCTCTGAAGGACTACGAGTAGCTGTCCCATTTCGTGACAACCCATTACGAGTGCCTCCAGAAGGGGAAAGTTCCGGGGATACCAGCGCGTGCCTCCTCCCGGACGTCGTTGCGTCATCCAGATTGGTTCCCGTCAACATACCAGCACATACAATTACACATACACTCACAACACTGTCATCAGCCGGGCCGGTCGAGGAGAATCGCCTGCGCTCCTGGGGCAGGTAAGTGCATTTATCCTAGTGACCTTTCCCCTCGTGTGTTCATTAGAAACATTTGACCCTCGGCGTAGGAACGCCCGACCAGCATCTGCCCGTAGCTCCTTCGTCTATGGGCCGCGAAGGATCCAACTCCTGTTGAGGCAGGGCAGCTGTTGGCCGTATCACTTTATAACCAACAAAAACGTCTGGGATTATTTTTTTTGGAATTATATAAAAACAAAATTAAAAGATAAAATGAAATTAAGTTGCCCAAAAAATATTTTCTTGGAAATTTTTTTCGCAAGTATTATATGCTGCGCAGTAACAAAATAATCGCAAACGCTCTACCAGACTCGCGGAACTGGATTCGCCAATTGACGAAATTATATTTTTTCACAATTTTAACTTGCCAAAAGGACATTCCCAAAATTCGTCGATAGCTCTCAGACTATAGACTTGTGAGAGTGCACGTCTAATCGCTTTCGCGGTCCGAGATTTGGTTCGATTAAATTTAATTGACTATTTTAATCAATGAGAAGGAGAAACCAGTAACTCAAAGTATCTAACTTAAAAGTCTGGACCTTAAACTCTGTGATACGCTTCCCATAGTTTTAAAAAAATGTACTAATAAGTGGATTTTTGTTCAAAATTAATTACTAAAGCTGATCTCTCTCCGTGCTTTGTGGCCATTCCTTCGGGGAGGTTTATGTTCAGTATTGGACATATGAAGGAATGTGATGATGACGATGATGATAAAAGCTCATCTGTAATCAATTTATTTATACTAACTGACTCAACAACGAAATTATCAAATACGTAGACCACTTCTAGGTGACTAAGAAATTTGAAATTTATAAGGCGTAAAAAAGCAAAAATATAAATTATCGACATTCGGTGTTCACAAATGTTTATAAAGTTATTAGTGCGGATAGTATAATAACATGATGAAGTTTAATTCATTGTTAAAATTATAAATTAGGTGCTGTTAATTTATTCTAAGAACCAACACGAGTTTTTAAGCCTAATACAACTTGTACAGATAATATTTTTACAGTTTTTAAGCCCTTACGTAAATTAATAAATTAAAATTTCAGTTTTTTTTACTGTGGACATTTAGTCTACAATATAAAGCAAACAATCAATCAATATTATTTAATATGTATCTTTATTGTACACCAAGACACATAAAACAAAAGTAAAATAAATTATATAGAAGGTACAATAGGCGGTCATATCGCAAACACAAAAACAGAAAGATAAGAAAGTCATCTTTACTCCAATAAATGAACAATGCTTGAAGAAGATTAAGAAATAAAGTAGTGAAAATCTTTCATCACTATCATATAAAATGAATATTTTTATGGAAAAATATTTAAGTTTATGATCTTTAATTTTAATGGAATATGTATTTCTCAAACTTTCTTTTTAAATAGTCGCAAATCATTTAATAAATGGGTAATAGAAATAGACCACTGTGAATTTACAATAAAAAAAAAAACAAAGATACATAATACACACAAAATCAAGGATGCTTTTACTAAAATTGTGATGTAGGTATACTTTGCAAATAACAGAAATACGCGCAAGTTAGTAATACTTAATAATTTCGGTTACGGCAGCCAGTCTTATCGGAGATTAACCATCTGCGTAAGACAAGGTTATAGGACCCGAGTGTGCGGATAACACAGTTGCACTCTTTCATTATTCAGTCTTACAGTCCGATGGGACGGTCCCACCGGAGAGAGATCAGGCGCAGACCTAACAACTTCACGTGCATTTAGAGGCCTAAAGTTGCTAATACCAGTTACTCGACACTAAAGAGGCGATAATTCTTTCAAGGGGAAAGGAAATACACACGAGTTTAGAACAAAGTTCCACAAAAAATAAAGTTCCATCTACCAAAAAGTTAAAAATATTTGTATTAAATAAAAGTGATATAAAAATGGTATTCCGATCTTAACTACTAAGAGACTGAATCATTACTTAACAAAATGTAAATGCGTGTACAAAGAATTTCACATTTCATAAAGTATCATCAAAAGGTATTGTAAAATATTTTAAAATTATGGATATGAAAAACACTGCAGGTCTGTGGAGGATTTCCGTTAGAGTTATAATAGGTATAATCGCGCCTCAACTAGCTATTATTTTTAATGCAAGTATCGAGTCTGGTGTGTTTCCTGATTTAATGAAGCATAGTTGTTACGGCCCTCAGCTGCCCCGGCAAAGGTTGACTGGGCTAGGGCCCATAGTAGCCTCCTCGATGAGCAGCCGAGGGTTCGGGCCCAATGGCCTATGGATTATTATTAATGGCTGCTAAGCAAACAAAAACTTACCGAGTTCCGGAGGTAGGGTTGACCACAGGGTACCAGTCAGGTGGTAATTGAGGTGTATGTAAGTAGTGTGTGAAAGTGTGTAGATGTAACCTGACTTAACCGGTGTAGTCGGACAGCAGATCCACAGGCACTACTTTTCTCCAAATGTGCGATCCCTCCAGTGGGCGTTCACCAATTAGACTTTCTGCGTCTATTTCCTATATTAGTTTATCAACTTTATTGTACATTTAATTAACTTCAAATTTAACTAAATCAGCGTTAATCAAAACCAAAACAAGTGACACACTGCTCAACTTAAGAACTGTCGGTCAAAGTTCAATGTCCTATGTTCACTTAGCACAAAATTATAATATAATACGAACGCGACCTTCTCTCGGGACACAAAGTTTTGCGTTCCGCTCGACAAGGCAAAATTCTCTTATTACGATATTAAATGCCACACAAGCAACTCGTCGACGCAAGTTAATGGCAATCGAAGCCAAATTAATAACTCAAATCTCAAGGATAAGCCTTGTTATCACTTAAAACGCTCAAAACAGACAACTCAATTCGAAGCGGTCGTAACGAGACCCAAATATTCGATAGTAAATTCCGTCTTATCGACACTGACTCTGGCTGCGCCCAACTTACTTGTAATGTAAGGTAGTAGGTTAAGACTGATTATATATGTGACGGGTAAATTAAGATAATACAGCGAATTCATTGCGGAATAAACTGTTATAGATTGCGTTACGTTCTTTGTGTTCTCTCCAGCTTTTATATACATTACATTGGCGACGAGGATAAAAACGTAGTTTTATTGTGTTTTTAATCGCTGTGAGTAAAAGTTTACAAGTTAATTCGAGAACAATGTAGATTGGAAAAGTAAACGAGTTCGATGTAAAAACCGGGTTGTGGTCGTCACATGTCGATAGACTTGAGATGTATTTTACGGTAAATAAAATAAATAGTGATCTCAAGTTGCCCACGCTAATAGCGGTCATGGGCGATGAGGCCTACGAGTTGCTGGTAAACCTGGCTAGCCTCGTGAATCCGTCGGAATTAAAATACGACGCCGCTATTAGTCTATTGCGCAACCACTTACAACCGGCACCATCCGCGTTAGCGGAAAGGTATCGTTTTAGACAAAGGAGGCAAGCAGCGGATGAGAATATAGTACGTAGCAGAGTTAAAAGAATTAACACGTCTCTGCAAACTGGGCAACGGTCTTAGTGAAAGTCTACGGGATCAATTTGTCTGCGGATTAAGGAGCGATGTTATTCGACAGAGGCTGTTTGCGGAGGATGACACATTAAGTTTCACCAATGCGATAAAAATTGCCAGCTCGTTAGAGGCCGCGGAGCGGGACGCTGCGGCGGTAGATGCAACTGGGTCAGCAACATCAGGAAGAGATATGGAGGGGGTGCACTCGCTGGCGATCGGGAAAAATGGATCGCGGAGAACGTAGGGGGAAGGCGGACGTGGAATGCGCGGAGACCGCCAGCCACAACACAATCGGCCGGGATCGGCTACAGCTGTAAGGAGGCCCGATGCAATTAGCAGTCAAAATTTTAGCGGATGCGGAGGCCACGGTTATGAGGATTGTCGGTTCCGGGAATACGTGTGCAGCAGGTGCAAGAGCACGGGTCACTTATGACGCGTGTGTTTGGGACAGGGCGCGGCAGGTGTTCGTACAACCAGGCATACCGCTTGTCATCAAGCAGACGTAGCACGACATGTTGAAGACGGGGGTCAATTAGAGGAGTTTCATCACCTATGTTTAGGTGACTATAAAGCGGTGAGTTTGCCAGTGACTGTAAATAATAAAGTCATCAATATGGAGGTTGATACGGGAACGGCAGTGTCATGCATTAGCGAAAAAACTTATAAGCTATATTTTAGTACTTAATGGTACTAAAATATAGCTTATATTTTTAGTTTAGTTAGATCGCACAAGTGTTAGTTTGAAGTTCTATGACGGTTCGCCACTTAGACCTTTACGATTAATCACACCGGAAGTTTGTTACGGTGGAGAAAAAAAAAATTAGAATTGTTTGTTGTCAAAGGAGGAACCACGTCCTTGTTTTCTAGATATAAAGAATTGTTTAATGGAGGGCTGGGACGGTACACGTGCGGCAAGGCGACGTTAAGAATCCGCGAGGGGGCAGCGCCGGTGTTTCACCGCGCGCGGCCGATACCGTACGCGCTGCACGAGCGCGTCGACGCCGAGCTGGACGCAATGCTCCGCGACGGCGTCATCGAGCCCGTCGACTGCTCCAACTGGGCCTCGCTGCTGGTACCAGTAAACAAAGCTGACGGTTCGTTGAGAACTTATGCTGACTATAAGGCGACGATAAACCCTGTTTTGTTAGTTGATCGATATCCCTTACCTAGAGTTGAGGATTTAATTGTTAGGTTGAGTGGGTCGAAATATTTTTCAAAAATTGATCTCTCTCAAGCCTATAATCAGATAGAGCTAGACGATTCAGTATAATAGGTTAGTGTACGGGCTACCATCGACTGCTGGAATATTTCAACGTATTATGTATAATTTGTTAAAGGACATCCCCAATGTCGAAGTATTTTTAGACGACTTCATAATCGGCGGGAAAAATAAGTTCGACCAGCTTCAAGCCGTAGAAGCTGTCTTTAGCAGGTTACATAAGAACGGATTGAAATTAAAAAATCACAAATGTATATTTTTTGTAAACGAAGTGCAGTTTTTAGGGTATGTACTTAGTAAAGACGGAGTAAAAATACCAGACCCGAAAAAGATAGAAGCAATTGCTAAGCTACCTAGGCCTTGTAACGTGACCGAGCTACGGTCTTTTTTCGGTTTAGTAAATTTCTACGCAAAATTTATTAAAAACATGAGTAGTAGGCTCGTACCATTATACCAATTACTAAAAAAAGGTCAAAATTGGTTTTGGTCGAAGGAATGTGAGCGCGCGTTTGTTGAAGTCAAAAATGTATTAATCAGCGCGGAAGTATTAGCTCACTACGACCCCCAGCGGCCGGTTATAGTAACGTGCGACGCGAGCGCCAGAGGGATAGGGGCCGTGTTGTCGCAGCCGAGCGACGACGGCAGTCGCAAGCATAGATAAGAGTGTATAGTCGCGAGCGCCCCGTGGCCTATGCGTCACGCACGCTTAACGACGCCGAGAAAAACACTCGCAGATACACCGCGAGGCATTAGCGATTATATTTGCCGTAAATTAATTATATCAGTATTTGTACGGTCGGCATTTTACTCTGCGCACCAATCACAAGCCGCTAGTGTCGATTTTTGGACCTAACACAGGTATACCAACTATGGTAGCGAGTCGGATGCAACGTTGGGCAATTATTTTGTCCGCTTATTCGTTTGATATTGAGTACATACGTATCGATGTGAATGGAGCGGACGGCCTGTCGCGTCTGCCGCTGTCGTCTAGTAATATGACTTATGCTGCGCCCGAGCAAACGTATTTGCATTTCGTTCAGCAATCATTGTTGTTAGATTATAATAAAGTTAAAAATGAAACCGCTCGGGATCCAATTCTCTCGAAGGTTATTAGCTATATTCGGGATGGTTGGCCAGGGGAATGTAATATTAAGGGTTTACAACCATTTTTTAATCGTAAGAATGAATTATATGAGGAAATAGGCTGTGTGATGTGGGGGCATAGACTGATTGTTCCGGAGGCCTGTAAGGAAAAAGTTTTATGTATGATTCACGAGCCTCATATGGGCATTGTCAAATCCAAGGCTATAGCTCAAAGCTATTATTGGTGGGCCGGTGTGGACGAGGCGGTGGAGCGGATATGCCGGGAGTGCGAGATCTGCGCGGCGCAGCCGGATGCTCCACCAAAACAGACGCCTCGTATGTGGCAATGGCCCAATCGTCCTTGGTCAAGGATACATTTACATTTTATGGGGCCCGTTTTTGGAAAAACGTACTTGGTAGGGGTCGATGCGATGTCAAAATGGCTAGAAATCTATCAAGTAGCGAGTACGGCAGCCACGGGGGTAATTGATAAGTTAAGGGAACTTTTCAGTCGTTGGGGACTACCCAAAGAAATCGTGACGGACAACGGTCCCCCGTTCTCAAGTATAGAATTCAATAACTTCATGTGCAGTCATGGTATCGATCATATTTTCACGGCTCCGTATCACCCTGCTTCGAACGGTTTAGCTGAGAACGCGATAAAAATCTTGAAGCGGGTTATAAAGAAAGCGGTGCAGGAAAAACAAAGCGTAGACAGGGCACTACAAACTTTTTTGCTATATTATAGGAATACGGAACATTCAACCACCGGCGGGAGTCCCGCTATGTTATTGTAGGTAGACGACTGCGCACTAAGTTAGATATTTTAAAACAAGACAGGGAAAACAGGATTTATAAGGTGCAACGACACCAGAAAGACTTAGCCAAAGGAGAAGATAGGAAACTGAATCCTTCGGAAGATTGTATTGTTTGGTGTAGACAATACTTGAAAGGGGAAAAGTGGGGCAGTGGTCAAGTAGTAAACGTTAGGGGTCCTAATAGCTATACAATTAAGGGAAAAGATGGCGAAATAATTCATAGGCATATAGACCAATTAAAAAGGAGATATTTAAGGACATCTATGACATGTCTTTACAATGATCCTCAGTCAGGTTGCAGCACAAATTGAACCAACGAGCCGACGGTGACACCAGAGGTGGGAAAGGCTCAGCCGAGTCGGTCGGCGGATCGGAATGACCGTGGGGTGTTAGAAACCTCAGAGGCTGAAATCGGCTTAAAGGAGTTGGCAAGGGAGACGACCAGTGAGAACCCGGGTTCACAGGCGTATCAGGATACCTTGCCAAATGTGGTACAGCCCACAGAGCCTCGGAGTCAATGTAGACTCAAAAACCTTATTATTGATTAAGCGCTGATAAAATAATGTTAAGTAGTTAAGTTATATTTAAGATTAGCATAGTAATAAATAAGTGTAGAGGAGTGTAATGTAAGGTAGTAGGTTAAGACTGATTATATAGGTGGCGGGTAAATTAAGATAATACAGCGAATTCATTGTGGAATAAACTGTTATAGATTGCTTTACGTTCTTTGTGTTCTCTCCGGCTTTTATATACATTACATTACTAACGGTCGCAAGCAATACTAACATTGCCCACGCGTTGAGCGACTGAGCGCTCGGCCGAGAGAACCGCCCGAGAGAGGGGGCCAGAGGTGACCTTTAAATTCCATCGGGCGAAAACGCCGAGACACGCGTCTAGAATCCAAGTTTTTACAATATTAATTATTTGGCCTAAACAATAGTAAAGTAAAAACTTTATTTAAATCTGGTAGTACATTAAACCCCGCCAATTTTAGACCTACCAACACATTAAAATATTACTGATCAAATCAATTCATGAAAAAATCAATTTGGTTTCATAAGGGGTCGCACGATACTGATGCCAGTGTTGAGCTGATTAAATATATATTTAATGCGTGGGAGAGTTCACAGGATGCTTTGGGTATATTCTGTGACCTATCCAGTGCCTTTGATTGTGTCCACCATGAAACATTAATCTTGAAATTTCAACATTACGGTGTAAGAAATGATGCTCATAAATTAATTATTTCATATTTAAGCAACAGAACGCAAAAAAGTTGTTATTAACAGTATGAGCTCTTTCGGGTCAATGGTACAAATAGGCGTGCTTCAAGGCTCCATTCTCGGCCCCTGTTTATTGTATACATTAATGACTTACCTTACATAGCAGGGGATAACCATGATATATTTGCTAATGACACTTTTTTAATTTTCAATTTAAAATGACAGTTACTAAAATATGACGAAGTAAATAACGCTATATCTAAATTAGTGAATTGGATCAATGTTAATAATTGCATTAAAATGGCACTAAAACGAAATGTATGAAATTCATCAATCAGACTCCAAATGTCAAACAATTAAATAAAAAATGTAAATGGGGAGAAATTGAGTCTTGTCGATACCACAATTTTTCTTGGAATCACACTAGATGCGATGCTTCAATGGAGCCCATATATCAAAACTAGCAAAGAGACTTGCAGCATAAGCTCTAAAATATTAGAAATCTTTCCAGTGTGGAAACAGCTAGACTAGTTTACTTAAGCTATTTCCATAGCATAATGGTGTATGGTATTTTGTTATGGGGACACGCGGCTGACACTGAAATTATATTCGTATTACAGAAGAGGGCTATATGACCATTTATGATTTAAACCCTAAAGATTCGCTGCGACCAAAATTTTACAGTCAGTAATTCATTCAAAATTCAACAAAATATACAAAATTTGTCCTGCTCAAAGTTTAAAACCCTTAATAAGCTAAGTTTGTATAAAAAGAGTTATTATAATATAAAGGAGTTTATGGATGATAATAACTACTGGGAATGAAGTGATTACTACCAAGCTATTTCTAATTTGTTTTGCGTTGTTAATTGTGTAACATACACGATTGTCAGCTGTCTTTTTAAAGAGAAAAGTCCCTCTGGGTTTATTGCATGTTCTTCCCAGGGCAGAGGTTTTTTTTACGAATCAGTGGTAACTAAACAGAAGTGTAAGTTTCAATAAGTATTATTTATAATCTACATATTTTAAATAAAAAGTTTCTGTTTCTGTTTCAAAGACATAAGTGACTAAAAAGGCTGAGAGAAGATTAAGTAACACCTGGCACTGGTATGTTAAAGAAATAACGAAGAAATTCTATATCTATTTCAGACAAAAGGAAGGTATATAACGGCTTTTAAGAAAATTGAACACAAACTGAGTCTATGCCAAAGTTGCATGGAAAGGAGCCTGATGAATATAAGATTACAAATGGGAAGCTACAAAAATTAAAAACATCACTAAAGAGGCCCACGTTAGGATAAAAACAATACCATTGAAATGGTGATGGACTAGTCATATGACAAGAATGAAGATAGATAAAAGTGGAGTGGAAAAAAATGCATAAAAATTAACTGAATGAAACCGGAAAAAGACGTGAAGGAAGGCAGATAAAAGATATAGCCTTCAGATAAAAGGATGGGAAGATAATCTTTTACGTGGTAGAGCTATCCTGCAGCTATATTAGTAGTATAGTCGTAGCACGAATGGGTCGGCTTGACCGTGGAAGGACCACGCACTCACAGAATACCAGCGTAGAATAGCAGCTTAACTCTGCTGTGTTTTGTATGGTGAGTGTAGAGAACCGGATACCCTTTTTAATGGAAACGAGGCATTTCAACTTAGTCCTCACGGGTGACAACGCATCTGCATTTTGGTTAGTAATCGAGGATAGATGTAGATGTCTGTGGGCTGCAGCAACCACTTGCCATCAGGTGTACGGTGTGCTCGTTTGTCACCCTTATTCTATAAAAATAATCTGCCAAAAAGTTGGAGAAGAACAGCACTTGACCGATTTAGAGGAGGCTTATGTCACGAGACAACTTAACCTGGAACCTGTAAAACCTAGTTAAAATAATATTAAGATAAGTATTGTATCTGTGGACTAGCTTTAAGAAATATGACTTTAAAACGGTATAACTTGTAATTAATGTGGCATGCTAGTTAAAATGAGCAATGAGCTATGATGGGCTAGTGCACTATGTGGAAGGCCTGTATTCAGCAGTGGATATTTGATGGGTCGTAATGACGATGATGATGATGATGATGATGCATAAAAATATTCAATGCAATTGCTAAATGTATTAGGATTATTTTATAACAAACAACCTATAATGAATATTTATACTATATATTTTACCTATTATATGTTAGGGCTTGTCTACCACCTACCTGACGGTAAGGGGTAAAGCAGCCGTAGATGATAAAGTTTTTTTTTATAGGAGAGGGGGCAAACGAGCATGCGGATCACCTGATGGTAAGCGACTACCGCCGCCCATGAACAGCTGCAACACCAGGGAGGGAATCACACATGCGTTGCCGGCCTTTTAAAAAGGAGTACGCTCTTTTCTTGAAGGTTCCTAAGTCGTATCGGTCCGGAAAAATCGCTGATGGTAATCGACTCCACAAGGAAGTCGTGCGAGGAAGAAAACATCTTCTAGATCGCACAGTGGTGGACCGACAATCATCCAGATGGTGTGGATGGTATCGGGAGTTATGCCGCGATATGCGTTCGTGAAATTTGGCGGCTGGGATTAATCCGAACAATTCCTCAGAGCACTCCCCGTGGTTGATGCGAAGATCTCTTCGCAGTGCCAATGAATCAAGCCGATCGGAAAGGACTCGGTCGTCGACGATTCGATCCGCTCTGCGCTGGATGCGGTCAAGTGGAAGAAGTTGGCACTGGGGAGCCCCTGCCCAGAGATGGGAACAGTATTCCATGTGAAGCCGAATCTGCGCCTTGTAAAGTACCAGACGGTGTGCCGTATGAAATACTGTCCCGCTCTGCTGAGCACGCCAAGCTTTTAGAGGCCAATTTGGCCTTCTCTTCCAAGTGACCACGAAACTGCACGTCACTCGATATGTCGACCGCTCACTCACTCACTCACTGTCGCGATCACTCACACCGCGGGATGGTCGGCGGTGTTTTCCCCGCGTCATCAAGTGTTGAATTGGATGCAAAAAAGGAGCCTAAAAGGTCGGCTTTGTCTTTTGTGTCTTGGGCCAGTGAGTCGTTCTCCCTGTGCAGAGATGGTAGTGATGGCTTACAGAAATTTCCTTGGAAAGCCTTGGCCAGAGACCAGAATGCACGGGTTCCCGAAGGAATGCGAACTAGTTTCTCGCCAATTCTGCCTATGTGCTCTGACTTTGCCTTGGCAATAACTCTTTTGAAGGACCTGGAGGCGAAGTTATACTTCTTTTTAAGTGTGCTGGTGTTTAAATCCCGAGTCGCCGAAACCGCAGCCCAGGCTTGATAACACTCCTGCTTATTGCGTAATGCAGTCTTACAGGAGCGACCAAACCAAGGCTGAGATCTGCCTCCGATGGGTACCACAGATGATGGAATAAATAGTTCCATTCCCTGTAGCATCACATCAGTGACAGAGTCAGCAACAGCGCTGGGATCATCTGGCGAGAATCAAACCCGCCCCCATGGGTAGGATGCAAAGTAAGACCGCATTCCGTCCCAATCCGCCGACCTGTAGTGCCAAAAACGGCGGCAACCTGTAGAACGCAACCGCGAGGGGAGCGTGAGTGGCACCACACTCCGGATCAGACAATGGTCCGAAGAGCCGAGAGGGGCATCGACGGAAACCTGATATCCGTCCGGATGAGAGGTCAGCAGGAGGTCCAACAGGGAAGGTGTATGATCCTCAACATCTGGAATCAGCGTAGGTGAAGTAACCAGTTGTGTCAGACCATATGCCAAAGCAAAGTCATAAACAGATCTCCCCGCATGATCGGTTAAACGTGAACCGAGCCATTCGGCGTGATGGGCGTTTAAATCGCCAAGGATCAAGATCTCTGCGGATGGGACCTGTTGTAGCAAAGAATCTGTAGCCATTTGGACGTGGTCGATGAGTCGGTCTGTTGCGCCATTACCGCTATGGCGCCTATAGAGGCACCCGTAGACACGTGGATGGTCGTCGCTGTCTACGCGTAGCCATAGGATAGACAGGTCCGAGCTTTCAAGACTGCCGAGGCGTCGAGAACAGATGTCCTCTCTGACATACACACAAACTCCAGCCCGAGGCACAAAGAAGTGCTCCAATTTGTACCCCGGGTAGGAGAGATACGAAACATCTGCCGGAGAGGAAACCTGCATCTCGGTCAGAAAGAGCAAGGCCGGCTTCGCCGTCTCGAGATGGTAGTGGACGGCGTTTCGGTTCGAGTGAAGTCCCCTGATGTTGCAGAAATTCACCGATATCGTGGCAGGGGTCGCCTTGGTCTTGTTGCTCAGTTTGCCCCGAGCAGTTATGTTTTCGAGCGGAATTTTGCCCCCCCCCCCCCCCCCCCAGAATACGCGGGGCAGCCTGAGCACCCACGCTCAGGAGTGGAATAACATGGTCGTGGATGCTCAGCGAGGGATTCTCCAGGGGTGCTGGTACCCTCCTGGGGTAGTCTAACGTGTAATTCCGCTACCATGTTTATGGGGTAGGGAGGGGGGGGAATGGGTTGTCCGGCCACCTGCACTCACCAGACAAAACGCAGAAGCAGAGCTTCTACTTCACACCGGCATTCTGTGAGGTCGTGGTACCAACCCGGCTCGAGCCGGCCCATACGTGCAACAGCAAAAACTGCTTCGTGGCTCTACCACCGTTAAAAAATAAAAAAAGTGTACTTTATTTTCTTCGGCTGCATTATAACTGCATTATTGCATATTTATTAGCTTAGCTTAGAAGCCTATTTACTCTTGCCACGAAGAACAACCAAAGTTTGTTTATACCGACGGATATATTAGATACTTAGATACTAACATATTTCACAATAATTTCGCTCGTCGCTTATCGACCATTATGATTTATACAATAACGGAAACTCAGTTTACATAGATAAAATAGTAATCCATATTTTGCAGAGTCACTTTTATTTATTTATACATTTATGTTTAAAGCTATATAATAAAAGCAAACTATTTAAATTGATACAACGTAAGAACATCGTGTTAAGTCTGAGCTAGTCTGGTTGGGTAGTTTCTATCAAAATTTTATGCTGCTCTTTAGTTTAAAGTGTAATCTCCAGACATATTAAAACTAAAGTTTCTTATGAGAAACTGAATTAGAGTTTCATCTGGAATGACTAATTTTGGTGTATCTTAGCTAAAGTTAATTTAAGATTATTACTTTTAAACTTCTGATTAACAGCGGTAAAGTGAATCATATTTATTCCAGATAACAAGTGGTAAAATTAAAAAGTTTGCGCAACCGACTTCAATAAAAATAAAATGAGAACATCATCAATGTAGTCGAAATCAATTACATACGCATTATGAAGCATAGCTCAAGAAACTCTAGTCATATCTTGATCAAATTTATATGGGACCACATGAAAAATACTGGCTTTCAAATAGAAAACTAATCATCAAAATCGGTTCACCTAGATCATTGAAACAAGTTTTGAGGTCAAACAAAAACACAGATAAAAATACAGTCCAGTCGAGAACCTCTTTTTTTGAAGCTGTTAGAAAACAACCTAGACCAACTATGGTGCGAGACATCTGCAAGGCTTGCCAAGAATAGGTTTGTCTTGTAATTACACCATTTCCTTCCTACTGTGGAAAACACTTAGATTGTTTACCATTTTTTTTCTTTTTCTTCTTATTATGAATTGATACACCTGTTTGCCTTTGTAAAGAAAATGACATTTTTATATGTTAATAAAGCATATTGTATTATATAAATATGCAATACTATATTTTAAATATATCAAAAAATTATTAAATTAATGAAACGGTACTTACACTTAATTAAATCAAACAAGTTTCTTATATTGTTTGGCTTTAAAAATTAATCTTTTAAATAAAATTTAAGAAAATCTTAATATATCTTGTGCTGGAACTGAGCCTTTCAGTAGGTTTTATAATAGCGAGTGCTCTCCTGTAGCATGTTAACCGATGCTAGCGATAAACAACGACTATATTTCTTCATTACGTTGTCATCTAAGTACTACACTACAGCAATTTGCAAAATATCACAAGCATAATGCAATTCAAATATGATCACGAGATCCTTTTTTGCTTTAATTTTCTTGATTAACTTTCCACTAGGATTTTATTTCACAGGGTTTCATGTTTCAAAGTAATGTAATTATAATAAATTTAAATTTCTGGTCTGATTTAACTGCTAAAAAAAAGATCTTTAGACGTTTGTGAACTTTTTCATCTCAGATTCAAAACCAATTTCATTCGACATGTTATTACAGAATAAACACGATTTCATTAAATTCGATTTAGACATTTTTAAATGCAATTTTGTTATTGCTGTGTGCAGCCGTGTAGTGGTTGTGTAAGAATATCCACTACCCTATATTGTCCCGTGGGTTTCGTTAGATGCGACAGAGAGAAACAAACCAGGGGATGGGCTGAAGCGTCGTTATAATAACAACTAAAATAAAAAAAAAACTGCGGTTGCCAACCCACCTGCCAAGTAGCGGTAATAGCTGAAAACGAGAGCTTTTAATTAGCATCTCTAACTTCACCGCTCTTTAGTCTCTAGCCTCTAAGACTAGGTACTACATTATACCAAATGAAAATTAATAGTACTTTATTTTATCAACAATGTTTACCTAAGTACCTACAGAAATTAATTCAGTTAAAAATAATGCGTAAATATGAAATATAAAATATTCATTTTATAGTATTAAAATATTATTAGCGACCCGCACAACCTTCGCCTTGCTACGATCTATTAATATGGCGTTATTTAAGTTTAAGATAATCAAAGATTTATTTTATTAATAAAAAACAGTTAAATTTTTTGGAAAAATATACCCTAGATACCTCCTGGCAGTGCTCTATATCTGTTTGTATGGTTATTTATGTCTTCATCATTACAGCCCTTCACAAGTCCACTGCTGAACATAGGCCTCCCCCAAAGAATGCCACAAAGCACGGTCCTGAGCCACCTGCATCCATCGACTTCCTGCATATCTTACCAGGTCGTCACTCCATCTAGTGGGGGGACGCCCTACACTTCGCCTGCAGGTACGAGGCTGCCACTCGAGAACCTTTCTTCCCCATCGGTTGTCGGTTCTTCGAGCT
This sequence comes from Parnassius mnemosyne, assembly GCA_963668995.1. Lineage (NCBI taxonomy): Eukaryota > Metazoa > Arthropoda > Insecta > Lepidoptera > Papilionidae > Parnassius > Parnassius mnemosyne. Next base: position 26,124,747 of record CAVLGL010000093.1, on the reverse strand, counting down.
ATATGGCCGGCCCATTGCCACTTCAGCTTACTAATCCGTTGGACTATGTCGGTCACTCTAGTTCTACTGCGGATATCCTCATTTCTGAGTTTATCACGCAGAGAAACTCCGAGCATAGCCCTCTCCATAGCTCGCTGAGCGACCTTGAGCTTCCTCATCCGGCCAGCAGTGAAGGACCACGTCTCAGTTCCGTATGTCATCACTGGCAACACGCACTGGGTGTACAGTCTCGTTTTCAAGTTTTGAGGTATACCTGAAGAGAAGATGTGCCGTAATTTCCCGAACGTTGCCCAACCGAGTTGAATCCGTCGATTGACCTCTCGGTCGAAGTTGGACTTACCTAGTCGGACTATTTGTCCCAGGTAAACATACTCGTCAACAACTTCGAGCTTAGTGTTCCCAACAACTACCGGCATAGGTGTGACATGGGCATTAAACATGATCTTTGTTTTGTCCATGTTCATCTTAAGACCTATCCGTTGGGAAACACTATTAAGGTCATTGAGCATAGTGCTTAGGTCCTCCAGCGATTCTGCCATAAGGACTATATCGTCGGCAAATCGAAGGTGAGTGATGTACTCGCCATTAATGTTGATACCGCATCCTTTCCAGTCCAGAAGCATGAAAACATCTTCCAATGCAGCGGTAAAGAGTTTCGGGGATATGACGTCACCCTGTCTTACACCTCTCTGCAATTGGATAGGTTTCGTACTCTGGTTCTGTACTCAGATAGCCACCGTAGCCCTACTGTACAAGCACTTCAGCACTTCGATATACCGACAGTCAACTTGGCACAGTTGAAGGGACTGCAGCACCGCCCAAATTTCGACGGAATCAAAGGCTTTCTCATAGTCCACATACGCCAGACATAGTGGCAAATTGTACTCCTCGGACTTCTGTACAATTTGCCAAAGGGTATGTATGTGGTCTATGGTGCTAAAGCCTTTTCGGAAACCGGCTTGTTCGGGAAGCTGGAAGTCGTCAAGTCTGCGCGCGAGACGATTCGTAATGACTCTTGAAATCAGCACGTAGACGCGGCTCAGAAGGGAAATCGGTCTGTAGTTCTTCAAGAGAGCGTTGTCGCCTTTCTTGAAGAACAAGACCACCGCACTTCTGCTCCACGCCTCCGGTGTAATGCCACCATGGAGGACGGAATTAAAGAGCTTCTGATGGACTTCAAGTACCGGTTTTCCACCCGCTTTCAGAAGCTCCGCTGTAATTCCATCCTCGCCTGGGGCCTTGCCGTTTTTAAGGTGCTGGAGAGCCATTCTAATCTCGCTCAGACTGACGTCCGGGATATCATCGGAATAATGTCGGATAAGACTCGCTCTTGGATCGTTACTCACACTTGCGTGCGGCTCCAACGATGACGTGTACAGCTGCTCATAGAACCTCTCAATCTCACTCAAAATCTCAGGTGCCCCGGAAACGATGCTGCCACATTCTGTCTTCAGCTTTGACAGTTGGCGCTTTCTGGCAGACAGATCTCTGGCAAAGACTTTGGAGCCTTGGTTCCGTTCGATCGCTTCTTCAATACGAGCTGTATTGAAGTTGCGTAAGTCCCGCCGCATGCATTTGGAGATCTGTCTGTTCAGTTGCCTGTATGCTGTCAAATCTGTTGAAGAATGTAGCTTCATCTCCCGTCTAACAGCCATGAGATTAAGAGTGTGATCGGAGAGTTTTTGTGTTCTTCTGCGGCGGGTCTTGCAGAACTTAGCTCTGACCGCATGGACAGTTTCCACGAGCTTGTCATTCAAATCGTCCACTTCATTGCAGTCTTCTAGGCACTGAAAACGGGTTTGTAACTCGAGCTGAAAGGTTTCAGGACTTTGGATTAGAGCACAAGGGGGATGGAGCGTTGATTTCATTAGACGAGACCTCTCCAACTTAACGTTTAGGTTCAGTGTGCCTCTAACCATTCGCTGATCGCTTCCGGTTTTCACCCTCGCGATCACTGAGACATCACTGAACAGTTGTCGTCTGGTCGTCATAATAAAGTCAATCTCATTTTTAGTCGAACCGTCGGGGCTCGACTAGGTCCACTTTCAGTGGGGGGTCTTCTGGAAGAAAGAGTTCATCATAAAGAGTCCCTCTTTCTCCATGAAGTCAGCCAACTGCTGGCCCCTTGGGTTCCGTTGCCCTATTCCAAATTTCCCTACTTTCAGCTCACCGTTCTCTCTTGTGCCTAGTTTTGCATTGAAGTCTCCCATTAACACCGTATATTGGGTTTTGGAGGAATGCATGGCTCTAGAGATATCCTCATACATTTCCTCCACCTCCTGATCGGGGTGTGCCGAGGTTGGTGCGTAGACCTGTATGACCTTCAGCGAATACCGTTTGGTGATTCTGAGTATAAGGTACGCAACCCTCGTCGACACACTCTCAATCTTTACAACGTTGTTAACGAGAGACTTGTGGACGATAAATCTGACACCTCCTTGGCACAGATGGTCGCCCTCCCGGTGATAGAGCAAGTTGCCGGATTCGAGGATTACCGTGTCCTCCCCCTCTCTTCGGACTTCGGATAATCCTATGACATTCCAGCGCAACTTGTCTATCTCTTCTTCCAGCTCCACAATCTTCTCGTCAGTCCTCAGGGTTCGTGCGTTGTATGTTGCCAGGTCGAGTCGTTGTAGGTGGCAACCGAACCTCCACCGGAGATTCTTAGCATCCCCTGCCCCGCCATTACCATGGTTGCCACCGTAGCCAGGAATAGCGGGGCCGGCGGGGACTGGGGGCCGTTTATTATTGTCATTGCTCATGGGGGGTATATTGCCATAGTTGCCACGCTTGGCGAGCGGTTTGGCAACCGCAGTTTTTTTTTATTGTTATTTTGGCTATTATCAGGAAGATGCTGCTGCCCATCTCCTGCCTGTTTCCCTTTGTCGCCTTTTACGACACCCACGGGAAGATATGGGGTAGTGGATATTCTTAACCGCCACTATACGGCACATTTATGTCTTAGCAGCATGCAAATAACCAAAATCAATATATATATATATATAAATATATATAGGGGGGATAAGACGCTCGTGTCCGTAGGCTTCGACCACCTAACCCTTGGCCCACCCTACACGTGTCCCCCGGGTGGTGCTAAACGAGCGACAAAGCCGAAATGACAGACTCGGCCCGACTCAGCTCCCCGCCGTGTGGTAGCGGCGTAAAATCTACCACCCCTTATGTCGCACCATGAGCCAACAATTTAAAGAAATGACCCCGAGTTCCAGGCGCCCCTTTAATGGGGCAGGGGTGCGAAGAATCTCCGGGAGGAAAACCGGCGACGAGGTTCGCCACCCGTCCTGTCTCCTGGAGGGGCGAAAAGTGGATTGCGGAGGCCCGTTTGGCTACGCTGAATGTATGTGGAGCAATGAATGATAAGATGGATGAAATATGCGAAATGATGAATGATAGAGGAATAGATGTGTTATGTGTGAATGAGACGAAACGAAAGGGAAGAGATGTCACTGCACATGGCATGTATACCGCTTGCTGGTCTGGTGTAGACGAGACCGAGCGGGCATGCCAGGGAGGCAGTGTCATCCTTTCAGAAAGAATGGATCAATGTGTGAAAGAGTATGAATGTGTAAGCCCAAGGCTGCTGTGGATACGAATGAAAGTGGGCTTAAAAAAGTTGTTTATGCTTGGGGTGTACGCCCCAGATATGTCCAAGCCCACTTATATCCGAGAGCAGTTTTGGAGCATGGTAAAGCTGGTGTTGACGAAATGTAAGGAAAATGAAAATATTATTATGTTAGGAAATTTTAATGGAAGGGTTGGGGTGAAGAGGTCTGGTTATGAAAGGATATTAGGAGCGTTTGGCGATGAAAGAATAAATGAGAATGGTGAAGACCTCCTCACCATATGTGGGGAAAAGAATATTTTTGTGGCGAACACTTTCTTTCGCCATAAGAGGATTCACATGTATACTTGGGAAAGAGGGGATGATAGAAGCATAAGATTTTAGTAGATACAAGGATTTACCGTGGGTTTAACGTAGGGACGGATCATTACTTGGTCTTATGCCGAATTAATGGTCTATTCAAGCGTTGGCGGCATCGGACATCTGTGTCTACTACTGCGTTACAGCGTATAAAAATAGAGAGGTTAGAAGATGCATGTGTGAAAGAGAAGTATAAATGCAGTCTGAGGGAAAATATAAGTGTGTTGAATGACTTGATACTTGAACTTTGATTCAACTTGAAAAATGTATGGGATAATGTTAAGAAAGTTTTGGTGGTTACAGCCACCGAAGTATGTGGTGTAAGTAAGAGAACGAATGAAAGGAAAAGTAATACGTTGTGGTGGGATGAAAATATTAAAATGTTCTGGAAGCTCGTAAGAACTGCCAGGGGAAATTCAAAACAGCCTAGAATGAATGCTATACGAGACGAGAATGGCTGCATGGTGAATGATGAAGTTTCGAATTTCAAGAGATGGAAGGTATACTTTGAAGGCGTGTTTAAGAGTGAAGAGTCGTCTGAAGTAAGTGAAATAGAAACTCCGGAAGAAGTGGAGAGAGGTAGGGAGATAAGTGTAGATGAAATAATGAAAGCAATGAAAAGCATGAAAGCAGGTAAGACAGCCGGATTTTAACAGTGGTAGAGCCACGCGGCAGCTTTTGCTGTCGCACGGATGGGTCGGCTCGAACCGGGGTGGTACCACGACCTCACAGAAAACCAGCGTGAAGTAGAGATTTACCTCTGCGTTTCGCTTGGTGAGTGCAGGTGGCCGGAGGCCCTTTTTACTGGAAATGAGGCATTCCATCTTAGTCCTTACGGGTGACAACGCATCTACATTTTGATTTGTAATAGAGGATAGATGTAGATGTCTATGGGTCGCAGCAACCACTTACCATCAGGTGGACTGTGTGCTCGTTTGTCACCCTTATCCTATAAAAAAAAAGCCGGATATGATAGAGTATCAATCGAAATGCTAAGGGCTGGAGAGGGTGTTGTTGCAGGCCTGCTGTACACCTTGTTTAATTTATGTTGGAAACTGAAGCGGGTACCGGAAGACTGGTATAAAGCCGTTGTAGTCCCAATATATAAGGGAAAGGGGTCGCAGCAGGACTGTAAAAACTACCGTGGTATCAGCTTGCTTAGCATTGTGGGTAAACTGTATGCTAAGGTGTTAATTGAAAGAGTTATGGAAGAAACTGATGGAAAAATTTGGTATAGGCAAGCTGGATTTAGAAAGGGGATAGGATGTATGCATCAAGTCTTTTCCATGCACATTATTGCGGAGAAATTTTTGGCCAAAAACCAGAAAGTTTTTTGTGCGTTCATGGACTTGGAAAAGGCTTATGACAGAGTGGACAGGAACGTGATATGGCAAACACTGACCTCATTTGGGTTGAGCACTGGTCTGATACAGGCATTAAACTCTCTTTATAGGTACTCTAGTGCTTGTGTCAGGATCAACGGGGCGTACTCGGACTGGTTTGGCATTCAAAAAGGTGTCAGACAGGGTTGTCTAGCTTCTCTGTGGCTGTTTAACCTATTTATGGACAGCTGTTTGCAAACTTTGAAAGTTGAAGAATGTGGGTTGAGAATGGGTGAGTTAACTGTCAAATGCCTTTTGTACGCCGATGATCAAGTCATATTTGCATCGTTGGCGGCCGAGTTGCAAATGATGGTTAATTTAATGAACTGGTCATTAAAAGAAAGAGGTATGAAAGTGAACGCAAGTAAGACGAAAGTGATGGTTTTTGAAAGAGAAGAAAGTAAAACGTTATGTGAAATAAGAATAGAAGGGGAGTTGATTGTACAAGTGGATGAGTTTGTATATTTGGGACGTTTATTTAGCAGGGATGGTAGATATGACAACGATATAGAACGACGAGTGAACGCAGGAAATAGAGTGAATGGGGCTCTACACGCTATCATGAAGAGTCAGAATGTGTCAAAGAAAGCACGTATGGCAATTCATAATGGTGTGTTAATCTCTACTTTAATGTATGGTAGTGAAAGTTGAGTATGGCAGAAGAAGCATGAGAGTAGAATAAAGGCCGTAGAAATGCGGTCATTACGTAGTATGCTAGGGCTGAATCTGAATGACAGGGTGAGAAATAGTGTGATAAGAGAAATGTGTGGTTTGCAAGATGACGTTGTGACTATAGGATTAAAAAAAGAATGCTTCGGTGGTTTGCTCACGTAGAAAGAATGAACGAGGAAAGAGTGACAAAGCAAATTTATGTTACAGAAGTGAACGGCAAAGTCGAGAAGGTACGCCCTAGACGGAGATTTATCGACCAAATCGGCGATACATTGAAAATGGGCCAGATAAGGAGTACCCTTAACCGACGAGCGTGTATGCGTAAATATATGTATGTAAAGGAGGCGAGAGAAGTGTGTCAGGATCGCGCCAAATGGAAGTCCGTAGTCTCTGCCTACCCCTCTGGGTGACAGGCGTGAGTAATTGTAATGTATTGTATATACATATATGTATGTTTATGTATATATGTATATACATACATATATACATAAACATACAATTAACTTCACGACAAACGTTGAGTAAATTATAAATAATGTAGTTGTAAATTACTCCAGAGAAAAAGCTTGGCACAGGATGTACATTTTAACATGCTCAGAGATTTTTTGCAATTATGTTTCTTATCGAATTAAATTACAAAGACATTTTTATCTTCATAATCAAATTCATACAATTAAAATTCCATCACGTGTTTTCTGGATTTGTATTTGCATATTTGGATGGAGTGTAGTGGCGGTCAAGAATATCCACTACCCCATATCCTCCCGTGGGTGTCGTAAAAGGCGACAAAGGGAAACAGGCAGAAGATGGGCAGCAGCATCTCCCTGATAATAGCCAAAATTATAATAAAAAAACTGCGGTTGCCAACCCGCTCGCCAAGCGTGGCAACTATGGCAAATACCCCCCAATGACTAAAGCAACAAACAGACGGCCCCCAGTCCCCGGCGGCCCCGCTATTCCTGGCTACGGTGGCGACCATGGTAACGGCGGGGCAGGGGGTGCTAAGAATCTCCGGTGGAGGTTCGGTTGCCACCTTAGACGACTCGACCTGGCAACGTACAACGCACGCACCCTGAGGACTGACGAGAAGATCGTGGAGCTGGAAGAAGAGATAGACAAGTTGCGCTGGCATATTATCGGATTATCCGAAGTCCGAAGAGAGGGGGAGGACACGGTAATCCTCGAATCCGGCAACTTGCTCTATCACTGGGAGGGCGACCATCTGTCCCAAGGAGGTGTCGGATTTATCGTCCACAAGTCTCTCGTTAACAACGTTGTAAAGATCGGGAGTGTGTCGACGAGGGTTGCGTACCTTATACTCAGAAAACGGTACTCACCAAACGGTATTCGCTGAAGGTCATACAGGTTTACGCACCAACCTCGGCACACCCCGATCAGGAGGTGGAGGAAATGTATGAGGATATCTCTAGAGCCATGCATTCCTCCAAAACCCAATATACGGTGTTAATGGGAGACTTCAATGCAAAACTAGGCACAAGAGAGAACGGTGAGCTGAAAGTAGGGAAATTTGGAATAGGGCAACGGAACCCAAGGGGCCAGCAGCTGGCCGACTTCATGGAGAAAGAGGGACTCTTTATGATGAACTCTTTCTTCCAGAAGCGGCCCCACAGGAAGTGGACCTGGTCGAGCCCCGACGGTTCGACAAAAAATGAGATTGACTTCATTATGACGACCAGACGACAACTGTTCAGTGATGTCTCCGTGATCGCGAGGGTGAAAACTGGTAGCGATCACCGAATGGTTAGAGGCACACTGAACCTAAACGTTAAGTTGGAGAGGTCTCGTCTAATGAAGTCAACGCTCCGTCCCCCTCGTGCTCTAATCCAAAGTCCCGAAACCTTTCAGCTCGAGTTACAAAACCGTTTTCAGTGCCTAGAAGACTGCAATGAAGTGGACGATTTGAATGACAAGCTCGTGGAAACTGTCCATGCGGTCGGAGCTAAGTTCTGCAAGACCCGCCGCAGAAGAACACAAAAACTCTCCGATCACACTCTTAATCTCATGGCTGTTAGACGGGAGATGAAGCTACATTCTTCAACAGACTTGACAGCATACAGGCATCTGAACAGACAGATCTCCAAATGCATGCGGCGGGACTTACGCAACTTCAATACAGCTCGTATTGAAGAAGCGATAGAGCGGAACCAAGGCTCCAAAGTCTTTGCCAGAGATCGGTCTGCCAGAAAGAGCCAACTGTCAAAGCTGAAGACCGAATGTGGCAGCATCGTTTCCGGGACACCTGAGATTTTGAGTGAGATTGAGAGGTTCTATGGGCAGCTGTACACGTCATCGTTGGAGCCACACGCAAGTGTGAGTAACGATCCAAGAGCGAGTCTCATCCGACACTATTCCGAAGATATCCCGGACGTCAGTCTGAGCGAGATTAGAATGGCTCTCCAGCACCTTAAAAGCGGTAAGGCCCCAGGCGAGGATGGAATTACAGCGGAGCTTCTGAAAGCGGGTGAAAGACCGGTACTTGAAGTCCTTCAGAGGCTCTTTAATTCCGTCCTCCATGGTGGCATTACACCGGAGGCGTGGAGCAGAAGTGCGGTGGTCTTGTTCTTCAAGAAAGGTGACAACGCTCTCTTGAAGAACTACAGACCGATTTCCCTTCTGAGCCGAGTCTACGTGCTGTTTTCGAGAGTCATTACGAATCGTCTTGCGCGCAGACTTGACGACTTCCAGTCTCCCGAACAAGCCGGTTTCCGAAAGGGCTTTAGCACCATAGACCACATACATACCCTTCGGCAAGTTGTACAGAAGTCCGAAGAGTACAATTTGCCACTATGTCTAGCGTATGTGGACTATGAGAAAGCCTTTAATTCCGTCGAAATTAGGGCGGTGCTGCAGTCCCTTCAGCGGTGCCAAGTTGACTGTCGGTATATCGAAATGTTGAAGTGCTTGTACAGTAGGGCTACGATGGCTATCCGAGTACAGAACCAGAGTACGAAACCTATCCAATTGCAGAGAGGTGTAAGACAGGGTGACGTCATATCCCCGAAACTCTTCACCGCTGCATTGGAAGACGTTTTCAAGCTTCTGGACTGGAAAGGATACGGTATCAACATCAATGGCGAGTACATCACTCACCTTCAATTTGCTGACGATATAGTCCTTATGGCAGAATCGCTGGAGGGCCTAAGCACTATGCTCAATGACCTCAATAGTGTTTCCCAACGGATAGGTCTTAAGATGAACATGGACAAAACAAAGATCATGTTTAATGTCCATGTCACACCTATGCCGGTAGTTGTTGGGAGCACTAAGCTCGAAGTTGTTGACGAGTATGTTTACCTGGGACAAATAGTCCGACTAGGTAAGTCCAACTTCGACCGAGAGGTCAATCGACGGATTCAACTCGGCTGGGCAGCGTTCGGGAAGCTACGACACATTTTCTCGTCAGACATACCTCAAAACCTTAAAACGAAATTGTACAACCAGTGCGTGTTGCCAGTGATGACTTACGGAACTGAGACGTGGTCCTTCACTGCTGGCCGTATGAGGAAGGTCAAGGTCGCTCAGCGAGCTATGGAGAGGGCTATGCTCGGAGTTTCTCTGCGTGATAAACTTAGGAATGAGGATATCCGCAGTAGAACCAGAATAACCGACATAGCCCAACGAATTAGTAAGCTGAAGTGGCAGTGGGCCGGCCATATAGCTCGAAGAACCGACAACCGATGGGGAAGAAAGGTTCTCGAGTGGCAGTCTCGTACCGGTAGGCGAAGTGTAGGGCGTCCCCCCACGAGATGGAGTGACGACCTGGTAAGACATGCAGGAAGTTGATGGATGCAGGTGGCTCAGGACCGTGCTTTGTGGCATTCTTTGGGGGAGGCCTATGTTCAGCAGTGGACTTGTGAAGGGCTGTAATGATGATGATGATGATTTGGATGGATTATTTTTTTACACTGTTGTAAGTCAATGCTTGACTACTGATGATACCACATGATAGTAAGTGGTGATATAGCCCAAGAAGGTAAAGAATACTGAATTAGCCTAACAAAAGCTTATGCAAGGCAGGGGTGCCTTGTTTAACCGACGTAAGCGTCAGGCTTTCGTTAGCTTATTTATTTCCTCTTTATAGAAATATGTATAATTCTTGTATAAGGTAGTATTTAATGCATGTGAACCAAGACCTGAACCCAAACTTGAAATGGAAATATCAATATTGGAACTAACAAAAATACAAAGCACATTTTTGGCCAATATATAATATTACGTATATGTATGTCTATTTCTATGTCCGCCTGTATCTCCTAAAACTTATCTTATTTTTACTGCTGATATCTCAAATGATTTGTCTTAATTGCGTAGGTAATGCACACTATATGCCGCAATGTTTTATTAGCTTGCTGAGGGTGGTAATTGTGGCAAATTTCCGTATCAAGTCAGACTATTCCAACCATGCCTGGACTATAACACCAATCCGTGGTAGAGGAAGAAATCTTTATAATAAAAGTCTCACATAAAATGTTGCTTATACAATCATAGATAATAAAATGAATAAAAATAAATTATTCAAAAATATAAATAAAAAACAAACTTGTGTTATTAAAAGAATTGGAATTTGGAAGCTATTTGAAGACAAAAACTCTTAGGTTTTAAATACAGAGTTCGAGTTTTATCGTGGCCTATTATCTTTTAAAGTCATTATTCATTGGTCCGGCGCGGCGTACTTAACTCAACGCCTTCGTCCAAAAGTTATTGGAATCCCTTCCATTGAATAAAACTTTTCTCATCTTAATTATAGAATACAAGGCAAATACATTTTCAAACAAAGAACTATTATTGTGGTGGTTCCCGTAACGGTTTTAATTTCTGTAAAATAATTTTATAAAGTGGAAGCTTAATGCTGCCGAGTTTCGTTCGGTGAGGGTGAACCGCAGACCCTTTTTACGGACGCCTTTTGGAACCGATGCATTCCACCTTAGTCCTCAGGGTTGACAACGTATCTGTATTTTGATTCCTAATCAAGAATAGATGTAAATGTCTATGGGCCACAGCATGACTTACCATCAGGTGGACTGTGAGCTTGTTTGTCACCCTTATTTTATACCTACATTAAAAAAGCTCTATTCATAGAGTTTTTTTTAAGTAGGGTATTTTAAATATACCTGAATACTACAATTTATTATTATTATTTATTTAATTCTAATTGCATTCCTTTTGTTTTAATAATTACTATGATGATGTGAATGGTATTTAGAACTATGTACGATGATGGAAAATTCTTGACAAATACGATGGAAAATTCATAAAAATCTAACTTCTCTACGCAAGGCAAGCAGATCACCTTGATTAGAAAGAACTTGGTGGTCGAATATTCATTGCCAGCCGTTCATCGGTGTCTAGAGATGAGAACAAATAATAATCTTAGTGAGACCAAAGTTATAAACATTTTCTCTGTGTTTCATATGGTGGGTGTAGAGAAACGGAGACCCTTTTTACTGGAAAGGAGGCATTCCATCTTAGTTTAAAAGTTATATAATATTTATAAGCTGAAAGTAACCCGCATTAACAATGACTTTAGGACATCAAACACCTATCCCCTCCGCCCCCGGTGGCGATGGGTGCTGTTTTAAAATTAAACACTATAAAAACCTTAATTCATTTATTCATCACAGCCTATCAAGTTCTACTGCTGAACATAGGTGTCTTCATCTGCCAAGCTTGGCGGGCGGGTTGGCAACCATCATTTTTATTGTCTGGTTGTTATTAGGAAGACAGTCTGGTATTGCAGTTGTTCATGGGCGGCGGTAGTTACTTACCATCAGAGGAGTCGCATGCTCGTTTGCCCCCTTTTAAATAAAAAAAGAAAACGCTACTCCGTCCGACTCCTAGTTTGTTTCCCTTAGTCGTCTCTTAAGATTCCCACGGGACGATATGGGATAGTGTATATTCTTACACTACCACTAAATTACGTAAAGTTCGTTTTACTCAATGTTTAGATTTCGCGTAAATATAATTAAAATAAAATAATAATAATAAATCGTTAAATCATAGGTTTACGATATAAACATAATATATATACGATGGAGCACCCACAATATCTATGTCAATTTCATTTTGTGTATTTAAGAAAACATTAAAATTCTTTCTCTTGTCAATGAGTACGCGTAAACAGCCATCAAACTAAAGAAATTTTCCACAACCGTTACGTTTGTAATTATTGTAAGTGGTCACTAAAAGAACAAAGGAATACTACAGAAAAGGTACAGAACGGCTTTTTACTTTCTAATGGATTTTGTGAATGAAAATGAATTATTACGAAAACGTGTCAGTCAACGCGAAATACGATAACCATAGCCGTAGAGTAAAAGTGAAAAACATTTGGAAGGTTAAGTATGATATATCTACATCTATATAAAAGGATATCTATCTATGTATAATATTTTAGAAGCACGTGTATTAATTATCTGATTAATCATCGTCGAGCCGACACCGCTGAAGTTAATTGTCTGAAATTTGAAAAGTAACTCTCTTTTATTTATTTTAAGACTTCACTAAGAAAAGAATTTGCGACATTTTTCCACCAAAGGGGTTAAATAGGGGATGGAAGTTTGTATGAAAATCCGTCATTTTTAAAGGTTCTTAAAAGCAGGTATTTTCTGGTTATTAATTAAGATAAGAAAAAATAGAGGGGGGGGGGAGGTGAAAGCTTGTATTGGAATTAATTAATATTTGTAGCTAAAACCATAGATATTTATTTATACATAAAATTGGGAATGACGTATTGCAGCGTTTATCGGAAATCATTTCTTAAGAGTGTAAAAAGAGAGGATGTGAGTTTGTTAGGTCATTTATGCTGGTAAATTAGTGAAAACTAGTTTAAATTAGTTGAAAGAATAAATGAAATAAAAATTAAATGGGCGTCCCGTATCCATCTAATTTGATTTATAAATACAGCTAAATTTATTGACGGTTTCGTGGCGCAGTGGCTTAGCAATGAGTTGCAGCACTGGGGGGCCGCGGGTTCGAAATCTGTCGTGGATCAAGTATTTATATGGACTACAAATAATTGTTCAGGATCTGGATGTTTCTCCTTGTGCAACACAATACAGAAAAAATCCTAGTGTGGGGTAGCGTTTAAAAAAAAGAAGGTGAGTTGTGGTTTAATGGTTGGGACTGAGCGATGTTTGTTCCAAAATAAAGCCAACTCCGAATCGTCTGGATTCTGAGTCGTTTAAGAAGGTATAGGATTAGTTCTCTAATAAGCGGTTGACCGTGTTCGGTGTAAATTAAAGCGAGTTATGGTACAGACTGATTGTAGTATTTTTTTTTCAAAAATTAATCTCTTACATTCATCATAAAAGCGATGCTGACGTACACAAGGTCGATGCAATTTGTTCCCAATAACTCGAGGGAACTAAAGGCTTTTGTTAAAACGTACATTTTTTGAACTATTTAATCCCCCATATATCCAAATTAGCAAGCAGACTAAGTTCTGCAGCCTATGCTGTAAAAAAGATTAGAGGTCTCACTAGTGTCGAGACAGCTAGATTAGTTTATTTCAGTTATTTTCATAGCATAATGTGTTATGGGATTTTGCTATGGGGAAATGCGGCTGATTCAGAAACTATTTTTGTTTTACAGAAAAGGCCATTAGAGCTATTTACAATCTAAAAGCGAGAGAGTCTCTTAGAGATAAATTTAAAGAAATAAATATATTAACTTTGGCTTCTCAGTATATTTACGAAAATTTAATGTATGTTCACAAAAACAAAGGTAGTTTTAGTAAAAAAAGTGATATACATTCTGTAAACACTAGGACCAAACACAAGTGATACCAGTTTCTCGACTCTACAGAGTCAGTAATTCATTCTTGGGGCAATGTATACTCTATTACAACAAGGTCCCGGAAAAGGTATAGCCTGTCTCTATTGCCAAGTTTAAATGTTTTGTCAAGCTGAAACTATATAAAAAGGGTTATTATAGTATAAATGAATACATGGTTGATAATAACCCCTGGGAATGAGGTGGTCGCTTGCAAGCAGTTTCTAAAATAAATTTTGTAAATAGTTCGTAATCATTTATATTGTAAAATTTATAAAGTCCCGCTGGGTTTCTTGCTAGTTCTTCCCAGGACGGAGGGTTTTTTCGAACCAGTGGTAAAGTAAAAAATGACTTTCAATAAGAATTACACATGTAATGTATATTGAATAAAAATTATTCTGTTCTATTCTATTCTGTTCATCAAATCCCTTTTTTGGAGCTGTTTAAAGAGACCTTGGTAGATGTAACTTTTGGTCACAAGAACATGCAAATGCTTTCAAAAAAGGTGAGGAGGATTTAAGAAGCTTTAGCACAGTGTTGGTAACCCGACCTTGGAAGCTGTGGTGACGTGAGATACATCCCTTCTGAGTGGTGGTCTAAAAACTTCTCAAATTTGCGCGGTAGGTTTTGGCAAAGTTTGCTTCGTCTTACAAAATGCGTACAACAGGAATGTTAAATTTTGCCGGCGGCTGTCTATTCGTCCAATTACAATATGGGTGTCTTCAAGATAATTCATTTCATCATTATCTCCTGGCTTCATCCCTATTACCTATATCTACTTACTACCAGTAGGGATTATGATCAAGCGCTGGCTTATGAAAAGTAAAAAATCTACAAAAATGGAAATTTTTTGGACATTATAAAATGGATTTTGTGTTTATAGTTACAACTAGTAACCACCAACTCGTTGTCATTCTTCAATCTTGGCTTGCAAGTTTTCAAAGACCATTAACAATTTGCTTTCAGTATGGCGTAAATTTCCCGTACTTATTTTCTACTGGCTTGTTATTGTCAATGAGTCGAAGACTGGCGTAATTAGTCTTCAGTTATTGCGTCAGTTAATATTTAATACGCTTTTAGATCAACCACAATGTATAATCCTTATAAAAGCGGTCCTATTGATCTTTAAGGCTTGGACGTTCTAGCGAGTCGATTGTTGTAGATTTCGTCTTACCGATTCAATAAAACACTGAATAGTCCGTGGAGTCCGTGTTGGCTTCTGCGGCCTTTATTAATAACGATTACTGTGGTGCCGGTTGTTTAAACATTTTTATCCATTTATAAATAGACTTTGCTCTTAGCTAATACCGCGTAAACCGAAGTAAGCACGATAAATTGCCTCGCAATCATCACAGAATTATTGTTTACATAATACATGCGAACACAAATCGCACGCTTTGCTTTACTGAAGGACTCCATTGGGACTAAAAATTCCATGAATTGGGGCGTTTAAGCACACTTTCGCGCCAGCCCTAAAGACGTATTAAAAAGATAGACAGGTACACACACACACTAACATTATTGTATTTAAAGTGGCGCAGGTAGTACTATATCTACGTACAGTTATTTATTATGACACGTTGCGCTAACAAAAAGAGACAAATGATACGGCATACATATCGTTAGAAAAAGATGAATATACATCATTATTTGCGTATTGATTGCTGACCGCTCATTGGCGCGCTCGTGACATACCGATATGGAAATGAAAACACTAGCTAGCGTCAAAGTTTGCACTAGTGGTTAGTGTTGAAATAATAAAACCAATTATGAACAAAACATCTATATTCAAAATATTAATGAGACGTTTTTCTTGTCTCTAATACTTGTCGTGTAATTTGTGCATCACCTAAAAACACAGGAAGGCATTTTTACCACGAATAACTAGAAGATTTACGCGCTGGAGCGAAGGTATAGCCGCGACGCGAGAGCGTGCCCGACTGAATGCGAGTCGGGCAATTACCTGATTTTCATATTGCCATTTTACGTATCTATACTTTAAAAACATCTTAGGCCAGCCCACGGCAGTGGGTTTTGAGATAAAAACGAAACAAACACAATTAAGGGCCACCCTGGATTAATATTGCGGTGGCATTTTTGTAAAGCTTAATACCATTTAACAAGATGTATAAAATTCGTTCCCTTTCTGCTGTTTATAACGAGTTTTATAGACGTTTTAATCGTGCAGGGTTTAAATCATAGCGAGTAACGGGACAGACTGATGAAACTATATTTAAAATATTTTCAAATTTAGGATTAAGAATCAAGCCAAAGAATTGTAGTTTAAGAAAAACAATAATTTCTCATATGGATGACCCATATGAGAAATTATTGTTTTTTTTTTTGAAAGCGATACTGATAGACTAAAATCGATGCAAATATAATGTCTGCCGTTCACAATAAATAACAAGAGGGAACAAAAATTTTTTTGTGGGTTATATAATTATTACGTACATTTTTTGAAAAAAAGAAGCGTTCATTATATCTTGTTTTCGGAGCTGTTTAAAGAGAACTTCGTGGAAGTAACTTTTTGACAAAAACGTGCAAGTGCTGTAAAAAGTTAAGAAGACTAAAGGAAGCTTTAATTCTGTGTTGACGTAATTTGATTCCATCTTAGAAACTGTACTGTCGTACGACGCGTCCTCTCAGGCGTGGTTGCGCAGTGTTGTGACGTTGAGAAAAGGTGCTCTTTGTCCTTAAGGGGATCGCATTAATTTTGGTGATCATCATTTTTTAGCCTATAAATTAATATCCACTGTTGAACATAGACTTTCCCCACAGATTGCCTTATCGGGGGGACTTTGCTATAGTTGCCACATTCGGCAGGCGGTTTAGCAAACGCAGATTTTCATAATTTTCAGTTGTTATCAGGAAGATGCTGTTGCCCATATCCTGTCCCAGTTTCTCTCTGTCATCTTTTACTACACCCACGGGACGATATGGGGTAGTGGATATTCTTACACTGCCATTACACGGTAAAATTTTTGGTGTACTTTATTTTTTATTTTAAACTGAAGTAACAAATAAACTGTAGAATACCTGATGGTAAGTGACTAATGCAGTCCATCCATGGACACTTGCAGTCAATTGAAACCAAATCAAACAAAGAAGACTAGAAAGTGCGTTGTTACATGTGAGTGCTAAGATTAAATACCTCACAACTTATAATTATAGTGAGTACCTTGTACGTTTCAGATCGGAACACTGCAGTACAAGTACTGCTATTTGTCTGAAAAAATAGGTAAGAGTTTGGTACTTATCCAGACGAACAAGAGTTCGTGCCTAAGAAGGCAGAAAAATCATCCTACCACTTAGTTTTTTTACAGGTTTTACTGACGTTTTGGTGATATTTTTGTGATTTAATGACCTTTTTGGTGATATTTTTTGAAAAATCATTAATAAAAAAACTAAATCCAAATCTGGTACTGTTGACAAACAACGACATTACCAGCACGGCAAAGAATAATAACTTTTACGAACGTAGCAACAGCAACGAGATAGTTATACGAGAATGAAATAGTAGGTATTTCAAGTAGTCCATAATTATTTTTGTGCATTTCTATTATATAAATGTCACAGGTATGGACGGAATATGTCAAGACCCATGGGTGAGATTTCCTTAATGATGATTTGCACTTTGACGGGTTAATACTTAACGCAACTTACCTTTTGAACCCTTCTCTGAAATGTCAAGTTCTACTATAAAGGAAAGTGTTTTGAAAAAGGATGAATGATGGTTTGCATAAAAGGAACTAGCACTAGTCGGATTTTTTTAATGAAAGTCTTAAGTAAAAGGAAGTGAAAATGTGTTCGTACGTAGACAAGTGTGCTCATACTAAAAATATCACACATAATCTTGGCCATCGAAATACTCGTAATTATTGGATTTTCAATATGTTGTAATTGAGAAATATAGGGTGGTTAATTTTTTTTAGCTATGTCCGCGATTTTATAAGCGAATTCATGTATCATCTACGCACTCTGCTAATATATTATAGAGAAGTATTTGGTATAATTAAAATTTATATGAAGAAGGAAAGCAGAAAGCTAAAATCTATATAATATATGTTACAAATACATTATATAAAATGAAACATTCATTGATTACGTTCATACTACCAATGTAGCCCAGAGCCGTGGTAGCTCAGATGGTTAGCGTTCGCTGTAAGTTTCACAGTACGCGAGAAACCCGGGATCGATCCCCGCCGGCACCAAATAAATTGTTAATTGCAATTTTAAGTGCTGAATTACCACGTGCTCGGCGGTGAAGGAAAACATCGTGAGGAAACCTGCATGTCTGACAAATAAGAAAAAAAATATATTAATCATTATATCATATTAATATATAGTTCGCCAACACGCATTGGGGCATCGCGGCGGACCTTTCCTTGCCCTAAAACCCTCTTAGAAATGAGAGGCCTGTGCCCAGCAGTGGGACGTGTATATAGGCTATAACTTTACTTTTACTTTGTTGGACCATTGCTTATAATGTCAAACACATAATAAGCAATGGTCCAACAATCGCACAGTATATTGTCTCCAAGGAATGTTAAAACAAATAATTATATTGAAAAAAAAAATTTATTGATTATTAATTGAAGACTAAATTATAATTTTTGTGGAATCATAAGAAGAAAATGAGAAAGCTTCTATTAAATTAATTCGCCTTTTAAAAATGCTAACTGAATATTTCAAAGAAAGCGTCAAATTAAGAACAACAATTATTTTTACTTGTCCCACTGATTTATACCACTGATTGCCACCTAATTAACTAACTTAGCCACGGATTTTATAGATTAGGTTAGGTTAGGTTATTACTGCTTTACCGGAGGCGGCGTCGACGGGATTCCGCTGAGGAGGACGCGTTGTATGAGGTGTACCGCGCGTCTAAGGAGGCTCTGTGGATGGCCATCGGCGACTCAAAGTCGCGTGCTAGGGAGGAGCTACTGTGGTCCCTAGATCGGGATCCGTGGGGGCGCCCCTACCGTTGGGTACGGGGTAAGTTGCGTCCCTGGGCGCCTCCACTAGCACAAAGCATGCAACCCCAGTTGCTAGAGGCGGTGGTATCGGCTCTCTTTCCTGAGCGAGTGGAACACGTTCCCCCGGCGATGGCTTCGCCCTCAGCCATAGACTCTCCAGAAGAAGAGAGCACCGATGTCCCCGAGGTGACGCAAACAGAGACGAGAGCGGTCGTGTCGCGACTCCGGGCTAAGAACACAGCGCCCGGACCCAACGGAGCTCCTGGTCGAGCTCTTGTCCTGGCTCTGACGGAGCTAGAGCCCCAGCTGAGGGGGCCCTTCACAGCATAACTCGAGCAGGGTCAGCTTCCCAGTGTGTGGAAGGAGGGGAGGCTGGTCCTGCTCAAGAAGGAGGGGCGCCCCGCGGTCTCACCGTCCGCGTACCGGCCCATAGTGCTGCTCGACGAGGCGGGCAAACTTCTTGAGCGTATCATCGCAGATCGCCTCGTCAGCCACTTGTGCAGAGAGGGGCCGAACTTGGACGAGAACCAGCTTGGTTTTCGTCACGGGCACTCCACCATAGACGCTATTACGCGCGTGAAGGCCCTGGCGGAGGAGACAATATCCCGGGGTGGGGTGGTGCTGGCGGTCTCCAACGCCTTCAACACCCTACCCTGGAGTTGTATTCGGGAGGCACTGAATTGCCACCGCGTGCCTCCCTACCTCCGCCGCATAATAGGGGCTTACTTTGAGGAGAGATGCGTTACGTATTGGGGACGTGAAGGCGCTGGTCGGCGCGTCATGTCGTGCGGTGTTCCGCAGGGATCGGTCTTGGGACCGCTCCTGTGGAACATCGGCTACGACTGGGTGCTGAGAAGTGAACTCCCGTCGGGCGCCGACTTGACATGTTATGCGGACGACACGCTCGTCACTGCCCGGGGGAGCTCGCACAGGGAAGCAGCGTTGGTTGCCACGGCTATGGTGTCACAAGTGGTGAACCGCATCCGGCGCCTGGGCCTGGAGGTAGCTCTAAACAAGTTGGAGGGCATGGTGTTCCATAGCCCTTGACGCGCGCCGCCGCTGGGTTCACACATCGTGGTCAGCGGGGCCCGGATAGTTGTCGAGTCCTCCATGAAGTATCTGGGATTGGTGCTCGACAGCCGATGGGAATTCGGACCCCACTTCCGGCAGCTGGCGCCCAAGTTGATGGGTGCAGCGGACGCGCTTTCAGCGTTGCTTCCCAACTTGGGGGGCCCGAGCGCCGCCTGTAGGTGGTTGTACGTGGGAATCGTGCGGTCCATGGCCCTGTATTAGGCCCCTGTGTGGGCGATGGACATGACGGCCAGCACTCTCGCCATTCTGTGCAAACCGCAGAGGGCGATGGCCGTCAGAGTCATCCGCGGGTATCGCACGATTTCCTACGAGGCGGCTTGCATCCTGGCCGGACCCCCGCCCTGGGACCTAGAAGCGAAAGTACTCGCGTCATTATACCGATGGCGCGAGGAAGAGCGGGCACGGGGCTCGAGGCCGGTGCAGCGGCAGATCGCGCTGCGCTGATAGGAGCTCCGTCACGTCTTGGTGGCGGAATGGCGACAAAGGCTTCTGCGCCCAACCGCCGGCATCGCTACCATCGAGGTGATCCGGCCAGTACTCGAGGACTAGCTTGGGAAAAGGCACGGCTCCCTGTCGTTTAGGGTGACGCAGGTGCTGTCGGGGCACGACTGCTTCGGCAAGTACCTGTACCGCATAGACAGGGAGCCGGACGCTCGGTGCCACCACTGCGTCTTTTGCGGGGAGGACACGGTGCAACACACTCTCGCCGAATGTGTAGCTTGGAAAGAGCAGCGCCGTGTCCTCACAAATGAAGTAGGAGGCGATCTGTCGCTGCCGGCCTTAGTGCGGAGGATGGTCGGTAGCGCAGAGTCGTGGGACGCGGTGGTGTCCTTCTGCGAGGACGTGATGTCGCAGAAGGAAACTGCGGAACGGGAGAGGGAGATCTCGACTCCCTTCCCTGGCCGCAGAAGGCGCATCGGGCGCAGGAGAAGGGCGGACAACGCCCTTTCCCGGCCACCATGAATGGGTCCAGGGGCGGGGGACTTGGGGATGCCCCCACCCTCCCTATTTGATGGACGCGAGGCGGAGGCGCGCGCGGGTGTCGGCGCACGCCCTTGTGGCGATACACGGGGTAGTTGAACACCTCACTACCCCGTGCAGGAGATGAGGCCCGGACAGACCGGGCCAGCACTAGTGTGGGGCTGCGGAAGAATTTGGATTCCCGCGGCCCCACGCGCACGTGCGAGGAGACACCGGGGTGCTTTTAGCCGGTAAGAGTCCGGCACGCCCCTCCGCCTTTCCCCAGGCGGAGATAGTCCATGAGGATTTCTCCCCGAAAAAAAAAGGTTATTACTGCTTCCCCCCCGAACGGTTTCCCGCCTTGTCGTGGCGGGGCGGCTTAGTAGCCGTGGCTTGGTCACTCACGGTGAACAAAGAGGAACCCCTTGGCTGGCCCGTGGTGTAGGGCCGGCCCGAGGTGGCCACTCCGAGTGGGCTTGACGAGCCTACTTTGGATGTTTGTCGGTGGGCTGTAGTGAGAGGGGTGTCCGCTCCCTCTATCGCTGCAGCCGAGGTGGTGTCGCGGAGGAAGACGAGTGTTGGTATGGCGATGCGCCACTCACCCTATCCTCCGCGACTCAAACGGGGCCGCACTGTTGATGCGGTGGTGTTGGGGCCGCGGGGGCAGAGGAGTGTCGGTATTCGAGGCGCCGCTCTCCCTACCCTCCGCGGCCGAAACTTGGTTGGCGGCGGAGCCAGAGACCAGATCCGCCGCTGGGGTCGGGAAAGCGGGCGCTACTAAGCGCTCGATTTTCCTGGCCCCACGGCCTCCGCGTATCGGATTGGAGGGGAGGGCGCCGATACTCAGGTGGAGTTGGCGACCGTGGAGGGGGTAGTTGAACACTTCACTACCCCGTGCAAGAGACGAGGCCCGGACAGACCGGGCCAGCACAAGTGTGGGGCTGCGGAAGAATTTGGATTCCCGCGGCCCCGCGCGCACGTGCGAGGAGGCACCGGGGTGGTTTTAGCCAGTAAGAGTCCGGCACGCCCCTCCGCCTTTCCCCAGGCGGAGGTAGTCCATGAGGATTTCCCCCCGTAAAAAAAAGGTTATTACTGCTTTTGCCTTATCGTGGCGGTGAAGCTTAGCAGCCGTGCTTTGGTCACCCTCGGAGAACAAAGAGGAATCTGCTGGCCCGAGATGAAGGGCCAGCACGAGGTGACCACTACGAGTGTGCTTGGTGAGCCCACTTCGGGTGTAAGTTGGTGGACTGCGGCGATATGGGTGTCCTCTCCTCCTACCGCTGCAGCCGAGGTGGATTCGCGGTCGAAGAGGAGTGTTGGTATAGCGAGGCGCCGCTCTCCCTACCCTCGCACTTGGGGTCAGGAAAGCGGGTGCTCCCGATTGCTTGTTTTTCCTAGCCCCATGGCCTCCGCGTATTGGGCTCGAGGGGTCCAATATGCAGGTACAGTTGAGGCCGCGGGTAAGGCGCCCCTTGTGTCCCTGGTGCGCCTTGTCGATGCGAGTCTGACATAATCCGTCCTTGCCCCCCCAAGGCGGGTATGTGTAGGCAATTCCTCATGTTAAAAAAAAAAGGTTATTACTGCTCAAATATATGTTACAAATGTAGATGCTAAAAATAAGTACCATGCAAAGTTGTATTTACAGTAGCTTATATCGAAGGTGTATATAGTGGCTAAGATAGTATTTTTCAGACGCGCATTGATGCTGGTTGACTTAATGATTCAGAGGACAATGCAGATTTTTAGAGGAGAATAATGCTATTAAATAGAAGTTTAATTAGCACCCTAAATTTTTAGGGAAATTTTCAGGGCTTCGCTGTGTGTAGTTTAAGCTTTCGAAACAATCGTAAACTATCAGTGATTCTATAAAAGCTAAAAATCCTATTATTAATATATATATATACACACACTCACACACACACACACACACACACACACACACACACACACACACACACATATATATATATATATAAGAAAATTTCATTTTATGTATGATATTTGCGCAAAAATATGAAATTATTATAATTCTATTTTTAAATTTTTGTCTTCCGATAATTCGATTTTAACACTAAAATTTTTGTTATTCATGTTGGGGAAACTCTATTTCGTCATATTTATTTTATGTATTACCATGCCGAACCGTTTCAAATTAGTTAATTACGTTGATGTACTCGTTAAGTAACTTCTTTTCACCACATTCTGAGAATTGCTCTAACCTAAAGCCTCCAATTAATTTAGTAAAACTGTCTGACACAGTGTAATGGATATTATATTCAATTTAATGTTTATATTTGAACTTCTTGTGAAACTAAAGATACATTACGTTTTCAAAACTTGAAAATACAAGCAAAAGCAATAAACACAAATAATTTAAATAATTTTAAGATATTTAATTTATACGAAATATTAATTTATTTGTACAGGTAGGCAATTCTGTCAACGCTTCCTTATTATTATAATGATGGCCTCAGGGTAAATTATGATCTTGAAAATATTTTCTTTGTGGTTTTCAAGGTAAGTGAAAAGTGACAGCGTCAAATAATCTGACTCATTGTCTTTGTTGGGATAAATTGAACTATTTGAACAACAACATGAAATTCAATCGGCAGGTCATCCGCTAAAATGACATGCGTCTTTTTGAACCAGACCCGCACCTTTGACGCTGCTCCCCATCGTCAGTGTGGGTATTTTACGTCTAGCATTAACGATAGAGTTTATAACTCCATCTAAAAAACTCCACAAAAAAAAAGAAATCCAAAGCATGAAACGGGGTGATAGTGCCTCTTACTACGTCACTATGCAGCACAAAATAGAACAAAGTAGCCCTAAAAGTGAATAAAGTCGTGCTATCGAAATTTTAATTTATGCATGAAGGCAGACGTTGTTCAAAAACATGAAGTGAAGTAAAAGCGGCTGGACAAAGTTTTGTTCTCATTTTTGAACGATTTAACAATTTTGCCAGCGAGGATCAAATAACATAATCTATGAAATTTCATACGAGCACACAGCTTCTGAACTGTTTCGATTGATACATGTACTTTGTGAAAGAGGAAGTATGATTTATAATAATATTTATGGTTTCGTTTAAATAAAAAGAAAATGTGGGTAAGCAGTAGCTCTTAAATTTTTTTTGGAGAAGGGGCAAACGCATGCTCTTTTGCCCCTGGCTTGGCTCACCTGGTGGTAAGTGACTACCGCCGCCCATGAACAACTGCAATACCAGGGGAAACAGGGGAATCGCAGATGCCTTGCCGGCCTTTTAAAAAGGAGTACGCTTTTCTTGAAGGTCCCTAATTCGTATCGGTCCGGAAAAATCGCTGGTGGTAATCGATTCCACAAGGAAGTTGTGCGAGGAAGAAAACATCTTCTAAATCGCACAGTGGTGGACCGCCAATCATCCAAGTGGTATGGATGGTATCGCAATTTGCATTTTTTGCAAATCGCATTTTGTCGCGATGTGCGATGGTGAAATTGAGTGGCTGGAATTAGTCCGAACAATTCCTCAGAGCACTGCCCGTGGTAAATGCAATAAAATATGCAAAGAGATGCAACATCTCTACGCAGTGCCAGTGTATTCGAACCACTCTGCGCTGGATGCGGTCAAGTGGAAGGAGCTGGCACTAAGGTGCTGCGGCTCAGAGATGAGACCAGTATTACATGTGAGGCCGGATTTGCGCTTTGTAAAGTTGCAAGCCAGTGACGGCATGAAATACTTTCTCGCTCTGCTGAGCCCGCCAAGCTTTTTAGAGGCTAGTTTGGCCTTCCCTCCCAAATGGCCACGAAATTGCACACTATTTGATATGTTGACGCCGAGGATTCCGATGCTAGCTGAGGTAGCAAGGGGAGTGCCTTGAAACTGAGGAGATACGACAAAGGGGTTCTTTTTAGCGGTAAACGCGCAAGCTTGTGTCTTCTAAAGATTAAACTGGACTAGATTTAGTCGCCCTCAATCCGAGACTTTGTTCAGCAAAGACTCGACTTCAGACACAAGCTTGTCCGGCACGGCCGGTGTATAGAGTATATCCAGTGCTGTCATCCGCATAACAATTAACGTTACCGGTTTGTAACATAACATTGATATTGTAACGAACCCCCCCCCCATCTTTTTTCTTTTCTACTATATATCCACTTATACTTGTATTTCTTTAGAATCTATATCTGTAAGATATATAAATATATCTAATTTTCGTGACCAGTATAACTTGATCTTTCTACAGGTTTAAATATAGGCCGTTTAGTAAATTTATGGCGTGATCGTCTTAGTTAGGACCCTTTTTTACGTTGTGTTTGTATAGTAACTTAGTTCTTTTAGGTGTATCTTGGAAGAATGAATATTCACGAGAGCAATCGAAAGCTGTTGGTAGAGTCTTATAAGCTAAAGAACCCCGTTCACGAAGACAGAGCTCAAAAAGGTTAAGAACAATAAATTGTCCCTATTCCACTTGTATCTGGTTCACAACAGGCAATTCCTTATTAATTAATCCCTTCCCGCTTGGAAAAGGCTCACAATATTTATATCAAATACCAGTTACAAGGGCTTCGCTCTCCCACATTTTAAAAAAATGTGGAGGAGGTACACGGCCCCACACACACCGCGCACGGTGAGCGCCAACCATTTTAATGCGCTCCCCCGAAGGGTACGCAAAGTTGGGAACTGGACCGTAGTCCACAGCAAAATAACTGGCGAACCAGTAAAAGAGGACTTGGCCCCTTGACAGTGCGTAAGCACAAACATCGACCGAAGTCGCACATGTCAATGCGTGTAAACGCCATACAGAATACGATCAAATCCAGCCACAGTGAAATGTACGTCACACGGGTTAGGCAACTATCGGCACACTGGCCATAAAAAGCCTTCCGTGAGCGCCACCACCTGCCAGACCGCCGTTCCTGCAGACGTGATGTATGTGTTAGGCATCACCACCAATGGCATGGTCAGCACGGCCAATTGGCCGCAGAGCGTGTCATGAGTCTACCGCTCACCTCAAGGGAATGGAGTCCCACGTTGCGCGGCTTTCGGCCGCAGCCTTGAGAACCTCCTCAGATTCTCCCTCCAGCTACCACCCGCATGAGGTCAACACATATGCTCCACCAACCAATACAATGGCAGATATAGCCAATAGGCAGTTATAAGATAATATTAATAATTCGCCATCAGAAAGGGTTTGTGTCACTGACGTTGAGTATATGCATTTTTCGATCATGTTTGTCTCACCCACCAACAAGTTGCCTTCAATCTCTCAAAGGTGGGAACTTTATAGAGATATATTATTAAGTTGTTATATAAAACATCATGGATGGCAGACAGTCTGCAGCCCCGCAATGAAGGGACCCGACTTGGGCAAAGCTACTTAGGTTGTGAGTCAAACCAAGACGCAGAGAGCGCCATTGAGAATAGCGACCCGCCAAACAACCATCGTAGAGACGCAATGCTACAGAATGCAACAAGCATCAATACGACTATCGTCGGGCTTACACCATCCCAAGGTCCCCCATACAGTCCCAGCAGACATCACCACCCGCATACCTCCATCGACCAGAACCACAAGATGTGTCGAATCAGGTGCAGCACACCCACAGATCCATCACAAGACACAATACTGCAAGTAGCAGTAAGCATCAATGCAACTATCATACGGATGGCGCCCCCTCACAACACACCCACATGATCCCTATCGACTTTGGTAACAAAATTTGATAATGTTGTTAACTAAAACTACCACCAACGTATCATAGTAGCACGGTACTAAGACGTCAGTAGCCAAAACTCCACGTATCATAGCGCTATTGCACTAAGACATGAAGTTGAGTATGCTTGCTGCACTTAAAAGTACTACCAAACACACTCACCCTAATCCGAAAGATAGCCGACGTATCATAACGCTATGCGCTAAGACGCCGCCCACAACCGGTAGGGGTGTGCGATGTCCACGGGCAAGTCGTATTGCTACAACAAACCCGCTTACCACCGGCACTAAGATGATATGTCTAGGACACATCGGTTAGTGAGTCCAAGTTTACCTCGGTCTCAGAGGCTGCGAAGCAACCTACACGCCACTATAATAATCCTTTTCAAGTCCATTTCTTTCAATATAATGCTTTTACATATTTGAGACCTTCCACTTATTTGCTTTATTTCATAGACCATACTACTGTATGTCTTATTCATATGGGACTTCAAGTCATAACTCTGCTATCATAATGCTTATGCATCATAGAGACCTTCTATATTAATGCTTTGGTTCGTCAGACCTTACTATGTTAAGTCCCTAATATAGGACTAGTCATTGTGCAACCTTAGTACTAGCAGTCGGTCAGCCGACCACTCCATCTATATGTACAACCTTGGGTATGCGTCTCCGGCAACGCCCCAATATAAAAGAACATTACAAGAACACGTTCATCAACTTAGAAATTTTCCAATTATTACAAGAACACCTTCATCAACTTAGAAAATTTTTTATCCATTTTTTCTATTATATTACAAATGTTATTTATCTTTGTTATTGCAATATAATCGTCTTGTATTTATATGATTTGATATATTTTGAACATTTTAAGCAGGTTTTTAATAAATTTAGAGATTTTTAGAGACATTTTATGCGTTTATTGACATATATAATATTCTTCTTCTTCTTATCTTCATGCACAATCCCTGACGGGGTAGCCAGAGAGAACAGATCGCCAAGTGTCACGATCCTTACAAACCTCTTTCGCTTCTTTCAGATTCATTTTCTTCTTCATGCATGCACGTCTAAGTATCCGAGTACTTTTGACCCTAGCCTCTTCGAGCAATTTGCTCACATGGTCTTCGAAAGTTAGTCTCGGTCTACCTCGACACCTTTTAATATTAACTTTCGCGCTATATATTTTCTTCACCATTCGGTCTTCACTCTTTCGCTCAACGTGCCCAAACCACCGAAGAACGCCCTTATCAATTTTTGTGATAAGGTCATCTTTCAAACCTGCCATATTGCGAATCTCTTCGTTTCGCTTTCGGTCGGCCATGGTAACGCCGCACATTTTTCGAAGAGATCGCATCTCCACTGCATTCAACTTACTTTTATGCTTCTTCTGGCATACCCAAGTTTCGCTGCCATATAACAAAGTCGGTACCAACACTGCGTTATGTGTTGCAAGGCGTGCACTCTTCGCTACGCCTTGCCTTTTGACTAACGCAGTCAGGGCACCATTGACTTTGTTCCCGGCAGCGACACGCCTGTCCACATCTAAATCACATCTTCCATCCCGGCTAAAAGCACTTCCCAAGTATACAATTTCATTTACCTGTTCTAGACATTCCTGATTTACCCATATTTCACACTTCGTTCTCTCTTCGTCCCTTTCAAATACCAGAACCTTAGTTTTATTTGCATTCAAACGGAGACCTTTAATTTCACATTCCTCTTTCATACACGTGACTAATGCCTGCAGTTCTGCCTCTGATGGTGCAATAAGCACTGCATCATCAGCATACAGCAGACAATTTACTTTAATGTCACCCAATTTCACACCCAAACAACTATCTTTCAGCTTCTGTAAACAGCTGTCGAGATACAGTATGAACAGCCAGGAAGACATGACACAACCCTGCTTTACGCCCGTTTGGACGTTAAACATGGGTGAGAGGTCATGCCCTACCTACTCACAGGCTTTACAGTCACAGTAAAGAGACTGCACAGCCCTTAGCAATCGACCATCCACACCATACCCCGGCAACAGTTCCCACATTTTCTTCCTTACAACCTTATCAAATGCTTTCTCAAGATCCACAAAAGCACAGAAAATCTTCTGGTTAGCAGCCAGAAGCTTTTCGGTGATCATGCGGAGAGAAAACATTTGATCCGTGCATCCTCTTCCAGGTCTAAATCCGCATTGTGCCTCCCATAGAAATCTTTCCGATTTCTCTTGCATCCTACGTGGCAAAACCTTCGAGTAAACTTTACTTGCTAAACTGGTCAAGCTGATCGCCCGGTAGCACCCGCAGTCAAAATGTGAACCTTTACCTTTATATAAAGGCACAATGACTGCGGATCGCCAATCATCCGGGACATCCCCCGTCTGCCAGCACAAATTGCACAGCAGATGAAAGCTGTCCCAGACGCGAGGCCCACCATACTTGACCATTTCAGCAGTAACTCTGTCTAGTCCCGCAGCCTTACCACATTTCAAACTTCGAATCGCACGTTCAATCTCTTTCATACTGATGACCTCAGTGTCATCGAGGTCCGGGTCTGGCGTACCAGTCACGGCGTCATCCCCGGATCCCTCACTAAGATCATCACACTCATACATTTCTCTATAAAATTCGCTCCATCGCTGCATGACGTCCGATTTTTCTGAGAGGACGTCATTAGTTCTCGAAAGCACTCTGTTCATTCTTAAGGCCGTCGCACCACTTCGGGCCCTTCCAACCTCTTTCCAGAAGAGTTTGGAGTTCTCCTTAAAGTTGTGCGACAACCTTTCGTCCGCTTCCATTCTACACCTTTCACGCACTTCCTCAATCAGTGCTTTCGTGTGAACTTTCTGCAGCCTATATCTTTCTTTCATCTTCTCTCTCATATCCTTATCATTACTAGAGGCCAAGTAGTCTAACCATGCTTTCTTCTTCTTCTTTACAGCTTCTTTCACTTTATTATTCCACCATGCATCTCTTCTTTTACTACTGCCTCTTTTTATTGTTCCACACACTTCTTCCGCTGCACTTACCATTCCATCCCTAACGTTCTGCCATGTTCTTTCTACACATTCTTTTCTGCCATCGATGGTGTCAAGCTTTTCTGCTACCCTCGCATGATATTTGTCCCTAGTATCCGCTTCCTGAAGCTTCCAGCTTCGGATGCGACAGACCGACTGTGGTTCTGTTACTGCCATCCGGTAGCGCCAACCCGCGAACAGACCCCTAAATCTAGTAATCACTAGATAGTGATCCGTTCCCAGGTCAGCCCCCCTGAACACTCGCGTGTCCATCAACTGTTTTCGCAGTCGGTCATCCACCAGGAACAAATCGATCATACTTTTCTCATTCTTTCGTTCTCTAGTATACATATGGATTTTCTTGTGATTAAACATAGTGTTTGTCACAAGAAGACCCTTTTCCTTGCACACCGCCAGTATAAGCTTGCCAGCATCATTAACCCTTTTATTGCCAAACTTTCCAAGTACCGACTCGTCAGGGTACGAGCGGTACCAACCCATCCATTCAAATCACCACATACAACAATTCTTTCGTTTCCCCTAGCCAAATCTAGAACTTCTCTTACATTCTCCCAAAACTCCTCCAGCTCAGCCCTGGACGACGAAGCTACCGGCGCATAAATAGCCAAAAGGAATAACTTCGTCAGTCCTAATTTAAATTACTCGTCGCGACCCCTGCCAGCCCTTTTCAGGGCTGCAATTCTACTAGCTGCGCACCCATGCCAACGAGGGTTAGGGCGTCCCCCCAAGGCGACGCACACCAGCTCGTCCCCGTTGGTGTTGAATGCAGCGTGCAAAGCGGCGATGGGGACCGCCACCCGTCACGCACAGCCTGACACGGCGGAAGGTGGAGGACAGAGTGCAGAGTTGGCACGTGAAATGTTAGAGGAGGCATGAGAGATAAGACGAATGAGTTGATCGAAATAATGAAAGAAAGAAATTAGATGTCGTGTGTATGTCGGAGACCAAACGGAAGGGCAGTGGTACTAAAGAGCTCCCTGGCGGGGCGTTAGCTCTATGGTCCGGAGTCCCGGAGAGCGAGAACGCCTGCCAGGGAGTGGGGGTGCTGCTGTCTTCTCGGTTGGTCGATGTTATGACTGAATATAAGGTTGTGAACTCAAGACTTCTCTGGGTTCGCTTTAAATATATAATATTCAATATTCCAAATGGATATTTTTGAACTCTATGCTTATTATTTGCATTTTATTGTTTAAATTATAATTTCTATGACATTTTTAATTGTCTGTATAATGAATTTAATTATTATTTATTAATAATAATTATGAGGCGTCACAATATGAAGAAACAACGTTGGTGATAGCACGCAGCCTTGTGGAACACCAGAGTTAATAGGCTTGTAGTCGGAGCATGCACCGTCTACAACGACCTTGATGCTCCGAACTGCAAGGGAGATGGTGATCCAATAGCACAATTTCTCGGGAAGCTCATAGGAAGGAAGCTTCGAAAGAAGCGCTTTGTGCCAAACCCGATCAAAGCCCTTCGCATGTCCAAACTAACGGCCAATGCCTCCCCCTTGGACTCTACTGCCTTCGCCCATCTATGTGTCAAGTAGACCAGAAGATCACCAGCTGATCGACACCGACGAAAACCATGTTGGCGTTCATTAATCAGCTGGTGATCATCAAGGTACCGCAAGGCAGTTTATAATGGATCACGATCTCTGCGGATGGGACCTGTTGTAGCAAGGAATCTTTAGCCATTTAGACGTGGTCGATAAGTCAGTCTGTTTTGGCATACCCGCGATGGGACCTATAGAGGCACCCGTAGACGCGCGGATGGTCGTCGCTGTCTACGCGTAGCCAAAAGATGGACAGGTCCAAACCTTCAAGACTGCTGAGACGTCGAGAACAGATGTTCTCTCTGACGTATATGCAAACTCTATCCCGAGGCACAAAGGAGTGCTCCAGTTTGTACCCTGTGTAGGAGAGATACGAAATATTAGCCGAAAAGAACACCTGCGTCTCGGTCAGAAAGAGCAAGGCCGGCTTTGCCATCTCAAGATGGAAGTGGAAGGCGTTTAGGTTCGAGTGAAGTCCTCTGATGTTGCAGAAATTCGCCTTGGTCTTGTTGCTCAGTTTGCCTTGTGTGGAATTTTGCGAACGTATCATAAGGAGCTATTTTAAAATAACTATAATGTTCCATTTACAGCATTCAGCGTTACGCTTGTTTTTTTTGAAATATTAACATGAATAGGTACTTGCAATGCATTAGGCAAAGGAATAACCTTTTTAAATAAAAAAAAGGAAATCAGAGAAAAGTTTCCATTTTCTTCCTGTAATTACAAAAAGTTAATTCGAAGCAATTTCCACATAAAAAAAATAATTGCGCTCCTTATTCCTTAGTACAAGATAATCCATTTCCCTATCACATTTCATCCCAACTGCGTCTGTAAAAAAGAGAAATGTTATGTGGCAACCGAGAGATGGCGCAATATACATCTCTTCATCATTCCGTATAACTTAAAACTTTATCTTCATTATCATTATAGTTTACTGATTATAAGCTTATCCTATATTAGCTTATAGTAAGGGGAATTGTCCGCAACAACTACGCCTGGCATTTTCGTGATAACAGTACCAGACTTCTCGCAACTTTCACTATTCCACCATCTATGTTTTTTTATAGGATAAGCGTGACAAACGAGCACACAGTCCATCATCTACATCTATCCTCTATTACAAATCAAAATGCAGATACGTTATCACCCGTGAGGACTAAGATGGAATGCCTCATTTCCAGTAAAAAGGGTCTCCGGTTCTCTACGCTCACCATACGAAACACAGCATCGTTAAGCTGCTATTTTACGCTGGTATTCTGTGAAAGCGTGGTCCTCGCCCGATCGAGCCGACCCATTCGTGTTATAACTATATAACTACGAGTAATAAAGCTGCAGCATGGCTCTACCACGTAAAAAAATATGAGGCCAGATTAAGAGATCCACCTACTTCTCATATGAATGCCCAGATCGGAAGCAAACTGCAACGCCGTAGACTACATTGCATTACATTTCTCTCGAATCCGCCTGTTAAAGTTAATGTGTAACGAATATTGGTAATATGTAACAAGTATAGACCTGTTACACATTACCAGTATTCGTTCACATAGTGTAAACCTAACTTTATAATATTTTAGTCAGACGTAAACAAAATGTGTTTTGTGACATTTTTGATGGACTCTTATGGTAATGATGATGATGATGTTGATCATAGTGGTGATGATGATTATAGTGAAAAATATACGTTCTAATAGAGAATCACATCGTGGTAATGGCCTCATCTCAGATTATTACATATGATCAAAATCATATTATTATGACACTACTTGACGTTTATTAATAAGCATTTTAAAAAGTAATTCAATTAAATATTAACAAATTAAAGTAATAATTAAAATACCTACAATAATACAACCAAAAATGGAAATGCCATTTAATTATTTTTATTTTAAGTTTTACCCAAAATTACAGTAATTCGTCTTTGACGTACGTGTTAAGGCTTACTGCCTTTTTTTAGTTTTGATTATTATAACCGTCATCAACATTTTAAAATTTAATAAATATAGAATGACATGATTATCTATGTAATTAAATAAATAACAACTAATTTTAGCTTACGACAGCAACGTTGCAATATGATGCGCAAACGGTCCTACACCTCCGTTGAATCCGCCCAATTTATTTTAATTATAGCTATTATGAAACTCTGTTCATCCATTCATTTTTATATAGGATAAGGGTGACAAACGATCACACAGCCCACCTGATGCTGTGATTGCTGCGTCTCATAGACATCTACATCCATCCTCGATTACAAATCGAAATGCAAATGCGTTGTCACCCGTAAGGACTAAGATGGAATACCTCATTTCCAGTAAAAAAACATATCCAGTTCTCTACACTCACTATACGAAATAGCAGCGTTAATAGCTGCTATTTTACGCTCGTATTCTGTTAACGAATTCTGTGAACGTGGTTGTTTAGGCAAACATTAACCGTTTGAAAATTTAATTCATAACGCACGCTCGGAGCGTGCATAGCACCGTAGCAAGGTCACCGTCGCCCCTCCGCGCGCTCGCATTCCATTCGAAGTCGTGTCGAACGGGACGTGTCGAGAGAATCATTGTGAGGAACTCCCGGTTGTAAAGGACGCGTGTGGAATTATATCGTCGATATAAGTGCCTCTCATTTTTGCGTTGTTTTTTTTTTGTTTGTTTTACGTGTCAACGAGGCTGAATTTTGAGTTTGAGCGATTAATTAACGTCGTTACAATTAATTAGCGTCAAATGGTATAGTGGTGACATGCATAAGTGCATTCTGACAATATTAATTCGCGTCAACGTGTTGCTTTGTGCCATTAGATTTAACTCGGAGATATTTTCCTGTGTCGGTTAAAATCGCTAATATTTGTGACCCGCGAGAACCAGCGTTCGTATTAGATTATAGATTTGTGCTAATGGAAGCTAGACTTTGAGTGACGCCGAGTGACGCCACTGGAGTGATACTACATA
Organism: Parnassius mnemosyne; assembly: GCA_963668995.1. Classification (NCBI taxonomy): domain Eukaryota; kingdom Metazoa; phylum Arthropoda; class Insecta; order Lepidoptera; family Papilionidae; genus Parnassius; species Parnassius mnemosyne. The sequence goes on along the minus strand of CAVLGL010000093.1, from coordinate 26,090,704 downwards.
GGGTGGCAGTGCTGGAGTCAGGGTTGCTGCAGATTAAAAAGGGCTAATTCAGGTTAAACATATATACACTTCTCACACACTACTTACATTCACTACACTTAACGCCTGAACGAGTCTTGTGGTCCTTCTTCGCTTTTGAACCAGGTAAGTCGCATTAAGTACCTAATCTATATATATTAAATATCCATAGGCATTTGAGCCCCACACTTAGTTGTCCGTCGAATCTACAGCTGTATGGGCCCCTGTATAGTCGACCTTAGTCTGGGCAACTAGGTGCGTGTACATTTTTGGTAGCAGAGCGTGGTTAATTGGTCTCCAATTAGACTCGGCCGTGTTAGAAAAATAAAGATATTCTTTTTTCTTCCTTTTATTTTGGTTTTTATTTTGTTTTTTAGGGCTAGGTACTTACGCGTAAGGTATTTTAGATAATGTTATTACGTAATCGAATAATTATCGTTATCGTATAATTATAGTAGATTAATTGTCGAAGGGTCGGTCTTTTTAGCGAGGCATCTTTTCTGACCGACTGTAGTGTGTACTTGCCGTGTAGTGTAATTTGTATTTAATTTAATAAATAGTAATTTGTATTTGTGTAATTTGTATTTAACTTGATTTTATCGTAATTGTATTTGTTATTTGTTAATTGATTTGTATTTGAGCCGCGTAGTTAATTGTATTTATTAGTGATGCAGTCGCACAAGCAACCGGCGCTTCGCCTGCAGGCGGAGCTGCGCTGGGCTGCGAACGCCCTTATTTTGATAGGTTGATCTGATCGGGTTCATAGTTTAGGGAAGCGGCTCGAGCAGGTCGATGCCCGAAGGGCTGTACTGGAGGAGGCTTGCCTCGCGGACTACGAGAATTTTTTTTCGCTCACGGACGATTTGAACGAGGCGGGGGCCAAGTATGCTAAGGAAGCGCGTGAAGTTCTGATGAGTGGCCTGCCCGAGTCCCCTTGGAAGCAGCCTACTCAGCCGGAGCTGTTAGGACGACTCCCGACTCTGGACCTGCCAAGGTTCTCCGGGATCCTCTCCGAATGGCTGACTTTCGTCGGTCTGTTTGACAGCCTAGTGGACGCCCGGAGGGACTTGATACCCAGCCAGAAGATGGGGTACCTCCTGGAATCATTGGAGGGGGAGGCTCTGGGCGTCGTCGGCCATTTGAAATTGTCGGACGACGCCTATTAGAATGCTCGGGACCTCTTCGCCGGTAGGTATGCCAACGTCCGGCGGATTGCGGACGAATACGTTAGGCAGCTCATAAACCTCCCGCTACTTAAGGACCGGACCAGACTACGTTCGGACATCGTAAATCCAGTCGTGGTGGCTTGTAACTCGTTGAGGCGGCTGGATTTACCGGTGGACGAATGGTCCTTCTTGTTGCTCCACATTGTGCTGTCCCGGCTGCCCCTGCATCTTCGGCTCCATTTTGAGGAGAGGTACGGCGGGGACGGCGCTACCTACATTCCGCCCTTCAGGGACCTGCTGTGGTTCTTGGAGGAGCAGTGCCGACAAATGGAGAACGCAGCAGGCGCCGTAGAGGCCCTGCGAGCTGTCGATCGAGCCGTACCCAGGGAAAGGCGGAATCCGACGGGTAAGTCGTCGCCAACCCCCCTAAGGCCGAGCGGAGCTCCCGCAGGAGGGCGCCGCCCCCTACCATCTTATAGCGGCCTAGTGGCCAGGGAAGCGCCCACCTGCTCTTATTGTCGAGAATCCGATCACCGGGTGACGTCGTGCCCGAAGTTGCTGGGTAAGCCGGCCACGACGAGGCGAACCATCACGAAGGAGCGCCGCTGGTGCTACTCGTGCTTGGAAAGGCACCTCCGACGAGACTGCGCGCACCAGCGGCCCTGTCCGCACTGCCAGGGCAATGACCATGCCGTTTTGTGCCTGGGTGCGAACGGCACTTTCTCTCGGAGCTCTGCCGGCTCTGCCTTCTCGACTCCCACGGGCGTTGGCGCTCAGCCGCACCTCCTGGCAGGCGACGCTTGGCGCTCGCCTGCCGGCCACCGTGCCCCTGGGTTTGAAAGGGGTCCCTCCCCCGACCAATCGGGGGGTCGTTCCCCCAGGGGCGGGGGGGAGGGGGGTCGTCACTCCCCCTCAGCGTGTTGAGAGGAGCTTCGCGGCCACTCAGCGGTCAGCTAGAACCGCCTCATCCCCTTTTAGCTGAGCGGCCGCGACTGGCGTACCACCCTCCTCCCTTTGGTCGATACCGGTACTACCAGTTTCCTGCGACCTCAAGACTGTCCCGGGCCCCAAGGCTGAGGTTCCCCGAATTTCTCCAGGTCGGCCCATTTGGTGAGTGGCATCCACGGGTCGTTGAGATGCCGCCGGAATGCCGCTTTCCGGACCCCCAGTTCGAGGGCCGGTCCGATGGAGGCAGCTCCAGCTAGGTAGCTGCCGCCCTAGCTCCCACCACGGCCGCCTCCACTGAGCCTTTGAGCTGTCAATAGTCCACTTGTCAAACTGTTTTATTGCCGACGGCCTCAGTGAAGGTGTATAACCCGAGTGGCGACTGTTTAACGATTCGCGCTCTACTGGATTCGGGTTCACAACGCAGTGTGGCCTCCACTTGGTTGGCGGGAAGACTGAGGCTCCCCTGGAGCTCTGAATCACGTCCGATGGTAGGCGCCGAGCCTCCTGCTTCTAGGAGACAAGCGGAGTTGGCCCTACCAGCGAACAACTTCACATTCTAGTTAAGGTAAATGTCCTCGATGACATTGTTTTCTCCCTAACATCCGTATAAATGACAGCGCGGTTCGTTGTGCGTCGGGTTCGGGACCGATAGACCCTCAATGGTCCCAACCTGGGCTTATAGATTTGTTGCTGGGGGCCGACGCGCTGGGGTTGATCTTGTTAGGCGAGATACGAGCCCTACAGCGCTATGGCTTGTCAGCCATGTCCACGATATTTGGGCACAGCTTCTTTGGAACGGTTCTGTGCTCTCCACCTCCTCAGACGGCCGACACGCTCTCTGTTGTGGGCGTGTCCCTTTCGGAAGTCGTCCAGAGGTTCTGGGAAATTGAGGAGCCACCACACGCAGCATGAGTCAACCCTTTGGACCGTGAGTGCGAGTTGTTCTACCAGAACAATACCGGCCGTCGCGTCGACGGTCGTTTTGTCACTCGCTTACCCTTTATGGTAAGTCCAGCCCCCTTTTGGTCAATCTCGTGCACTGGCTGAGAAGAGGTTGCTTTCCATGGAGTGCCGCATGCGGCGCGACCCAGCCTTTCGCGACAAATATGTCGAGTTCATGCGCGAGTATCAAGAGCTGAGTCACATGTCTCCGTCTAACTTCGAATGGCGTTCACAGGAGCACTACTTCCTCCCTCACCATGCGGTCTTGAGAACCCCTGAGAGTAAGATTCGGGTAGTTTTTGACGGCTCCGCCCCCTCGTCAAATGGTGTGTCCCTGAACCAGTGTCTCCACTTTGGTCCTAAATTGACCAAGGACATATCCGATATTTTGACCCCCTTCCGTCGGCACCAAGTGGTTTTTGTAGCTGACATTCGGATGATGTTTCGACAATCAGTGGTCCATCGTGATGACCGTCGATATCAGCTGATATTGTGGCGCGAGAAGCCCAGCGATCCGATACAGGTGTTTGAATTGAACACCACCACCTATGGACTCCGGTCCAGCCCATATATCGCCATGCGAACCCTCCTTGAACTAGCTAAGAGAGAGCATCTAAGATACGCTCGGGGAGCTTCTATTTTGGAGACTTCGGTCTACATGGACGACATTTGCACGGGCGCCTCCACCGTCGAGGAGGCTCTTGTATTACGAGACGAATTGATTGCCATCCTGAAGTCCGGAGGTTATGAGTTGCGCAAATGGTTGTTGAACTCCCCTCATATTTTGAAGGACCTCCCAGGAGAGGATCAACAAGACCCTCATCTATTCGTGCACCCTGAAAATCCTAATTTGTTGACTGTGCTGGGCATTCAATATCAGCCTGTTCAGGATACTTTCACGTATCGAGTCAAACTCGATCCCCCTCCTAAAGCATGGACCAAGCACTCCGTGCTGTCTACAGTAGCCGGCACCTTCGACCCTAATGGATGGATCACTCCGGTCATATTTTTGGCTAAGTGCTTTCTTCAAAAGCTCTGGATATCTGGGTTGGGTTGGGACGAGCCTATTAGCGGTGCCCTCTTGCGAGAGTGGCTTTCCATTGTCTCCTCCCTTCCGGACATCAACTGGGTCTCCATGCCAAGGTGCTTCTTCCCTCCAGGGAAATGCAGGGCTACCCCTCATGGATTTTGCGACGCCTCTGAGAAAGGCTATGCTGCTGTCGTATATTTGCGGACTGTGAGCTCTTCTGGTCATACTGCAGTCTAAAAGCAAGGTTGCTCCCATTAGGTCCCGCTTAACTATCCCTAAATTGGAACTGTCCGGAGCCGCTCTTCTCACGCGACTCCTCAACCACGTTCACTCGTCTTTGACGGCTGTAATCGACATTACGGACGTCTACGCTTGGTCGGACAGTGAGATAGTACTTTATGGCTCAAAGCTGCACCTCACAATCTTGAGGTGTTTGGCAAACAGCGTGTCTCAAATTCAGAGTTCTGAGACTTCTCTAAACTGGAGACATGTCCCAGGGGAGTTGTATCCCGCAGACTGCGCTTCTCGTGGCTGTGAAGCCCCCTCGTTGGTTGACCACCCACTGTGGTGGGGTCCCAGTTGGTTGACTGATTCTTAGTCATTCTGGCCCCAGGGTAAATACTCCGAACCGATTGAATTGCTTGGCCTACGAGCCCGAGTAGGAGTGGGCAAGGATAAGCCCACTCGGGATCTCTTCGTTCTAGAACGGTACAGCTCTCTCGATAAGCTCTTAGGAGTGACTGCTTGATTGCGCCGATTTGTCCGTAATTCGAGAGACCCGTCCAACCTAATCGCTGATTCCGTTTTGTCCCCTAGCGAGCGTCGTGAAGCTTTGATGCATTGGACCCGTATGGTCCAAGCGGAGCATTTTGAGCCCGTGATTGAAAACTTGAAGCGAGGCTCCGTTGTCAAGGGCGTTCTGGCCCGTCTGAACCTCTTCCTGGACGACTGCTGCGCGTTGGCGGACGTTTAAAAAATTCTCAACTACCGTACGGGGCTCGACACTCGTTACTGCTCCCTAAGGACGGTGCCTTTGTCCGGTTGCTGGTAACCCACCATCATGTTAAGAAAGCCTACGCTGGGTGTAACGCTCTTTCGGCTATTTTGCAGTGGAAGTTTTGGATTTTGGCTGGCCGACGCACCATTCGGAGCGTCATCTTTAAGTGCATACCATGTTATAAACTGAAGCCACCATATTGCATGATGATGGGTGACTTACCACTCGACCGCGTCAGGGCCATCCGACCATTCGCTGCAGTCGGAACAGACTTTGCTGGCCCCTTCCTCGTCAAGTCTTCCAACCTTCGTAACGCGCGTTCACATAAGGCCTATCTGTGCGTTTTCGTGTGCCTCTCCACTAAGGCCGTTCACTTAGAACTGGTAAGTGCCCCCAGCACTGAAGCCTTTGTGGCCACGCTGGGCCGCTTCGTATCGCGTCGCGGTTTGCCGGACCTGATCCGGTCTGATTGCGGAACGAATTATAAGGGCACGGATAAATATTTGAAAGAGGTCGTCAAATTTCTGTCCAACAACAGGACGTAGTTAGGTACTGCGATGTACAAGAAGGGCATCCAGTGGAACCCAGTCACCTCCTTGGATATAGTACTTTTTGAAACCGATTCTATTCATTAGATTTCGTAATACCACAGCCACTTTATCCGCTCCGCGACCTGGGCGTACTGACGCATCGTAGAAACCATAGCCCGGAAGACTGGGTATGATGACCTCGAGCGCAAAGTTTCTCTCCTTACTAACAGCTGTCAGGAGGGGAATTGCAGCATCAAACTCTCGCTCAGAACCCGGCCATCCGTGGAGAAGCATCAGTGGGACAGTTTCGACGTTAGCTGGTACCTGGGGCTTGTACCTGATGAAGTAAATGTCCAGGCCCTGGATGTTGGTCTTGAACTGCGGGTACTGGTTGAAGACTTTCTCGAGCTCGCTAAATGGGTACTCCTCGGACCAGTATTTGATCCAACTGTTCATTTGTTTGCTGTTGAAGCCGTACTCGAAGGCTATAACTTCGAGAGCTGGAACTAAAGGACGATGGGCTTTGAGGCGGTCTTTGAGGTCCTTTATCATCAATGCATCGAATTTCACTTTGAACGGCTGTAAACTGGTATCATGCTTGGTCTTCATCTGCTCCGGGCCCCACCATTCGTTCAAGTCGATATCTGGTAGAGGTGGTAGGCTTTTGAAAAAGATGTAGTAGACCGGTGCTCCCAGCGCGACCAGTAAAAGCACGAGCAGCAGACGCGCCATCTGATCGCTCTGCTACCAAAAAATGTACATGCACCTAGTTGCCCAGACTAAGGGTGACTATACAGGGGCCCATACAGCTGTAGATTCGACGGACAACTAAGTATGGGGCTCAAATGCCTTAATACTTAATGCAACTTACCTGGTTCAGAAGCGAAGAAGGACAACAAGACCTTTTCAGGCGTTAAGTGTAGTGAATGTAAGTAGTGTGTGAGAAGTGTATATATGTTTAACCTGAATTAGCCCTTTTTAATCAGCAGCAACCCTGACTCCAGCACCGCCACCCTATGTGGTATCACTCCGGCGGCGTCACTCGGCGTCACTCAAAGTCTAGCTTCCATTAGCACAAATCTATAATCTAATACGAACGCTGGTTCTCGCGGGTCACAAAGTTTAGCGGTTTTAACCGACACAGGAAAATATCTCCGAGTTAAATGAAATGGCACAAAGCAACTCGTTGACGCGAATTAATATTGTCAGAATGCACTTATGCATGCAACCACTATACCACTTGACGCTAATTAATTGTAACGACGTTAATTAATCGCTCAAACTCAAAATTCAGCCTCGTTGGCACGTAAAAAAAAAACAACGCAAAAATGAGAGGCACTTAAATCGACGATATAATTCCACACGCGTCCTTTACAACCGGAAGTTCCTAACAATGATTCTATCGACACGTCCCGTTCGATACGACTTCGAATGGAAAGCGAGCGCGCGGAGGGGCGGCGGTGACCTTGCTACGGTGCTATGCACGCTCCGAGCGTGCGTTATGAATTCAATTTTCAACCGGTTAATATTTTGCCTAAACAGTGGTTCTTCCCCAGTCGAGCCGACCCAGTCGTGCTACAACTATACTACTAATATAGCTTCAACACGGCTCTACTACTACAAATCCGTTTATCAAATGTACACTGCTTATTACAGGCCTTCCCCATAAATTGCTCAAAGTGGGGATATTTGCCATAGTTACCACGTTTGGCAGGTAGGTTGGCAACCCCAGTTTTTTAATACATAAGCTCTTAACAGCTATGTGCTGCTACCCATCTCCTGTTTCAATTTCCGGCTGTCGCCTCCTGCCACACCCACGGGTTGATATGGGGTAGTGTATAAGGCTAGATTAGGTACGTTACTTTGTGTGTGGTTAAACATATTTGGTACTTGGTAGAATAATATCGCTGTGGTAGATTCACTTAGTTGACACCTTCCGATTTTTGGAAGTTTGCATTATTGTCGAAAATGACCCCGTTCGTTGGTTTTCTCTTCTTTTTCATCTGGAAAAAAATTGTAAAGTGATTGTTTTACCAAACAACTTGTCTGGGGAAAGACCACAATCCAACAAAATTAATTATAAAATAATAGTAACGACATATATGAAAATCTGTTTTGCCCCGAGTAGGGATAACTCATATGCATTTTTAATTAATAATCTCACCTTTGACGTACCTGCCTTTACTTGAATAAAAAAAAGGTAATACTTAACTCTTTCGTTGGTATAGGCAAAATATTATGCTACGCCTGTAAAACTATGTTACAGGATTTTTTAAATATTTTTTTACATCCATACACTTGGTAACTTGTTATTACACAGAATCACTACCCTGTATGACCTTGTTTTGCCTAGTTTGCAATGCCTGTTAAAGCGTTAAAACTGTTTAGTAATTTTGCCATATTTATTGAAAGTTGACAATTTGTGTGTATATAATAATCACCTAATTTTGAGAATAGAAACAAAGGTAAGCAAATTTCATATAGTAAAAATATAATATAGTAATCACCTAATTTTCATATAGTAACAAAGGTTGAGAAATTCATAAATCAGCACAAATTTAGACTCGTGAGCACCAAGCTTAACCATTAATTTTAATATATCCTCGCATATATTGTTACATAATGAGCGTTGTTTGAGCCTTGCTCGTATAATGTTTTACAAATTTTGGTAAGAGAGTTAGTTGAATAAGAAGTTAATTTTATTAAATCTTATGAAACAATAAATAATTATAGGAGATTGTAATGGCGCAAAATCATTTTTTTTATATAAATAAATTGTGTTAATCCGCATTTAAGAAATTTCAAGGACTAAGTAGTAAGTACCAGTGTTATTGCATAAAGTCCGCCGAATAGTTCGGAGCTAGGCGTTCGCTTAAAACGTATTTTACAGTCCGCGAAATCGATCGAGCTAATGGAAATATTAACTGCATTTTAATAAAAAAAATATTTTGTCTTATGAGGGTATTCCCAGTAGTTTTACGAGTAAAAAAAATTCAGTAGTCTTATGTAATATTTGCGCATACAAGGACATAACATAATAAATTATAAAATATGTTTATATAATAGCGAAGATACATAATGTGCGTTAAATGTTGATATTATCTTATTAGTTAATGAACTTTTTCTTCAAATGTCAATCTTTCAAAACGCAGTAGTCTCCGTTGAAGCAGTAGTCTTTGTTCCATTGAACAATAAATGGCAGAAAATTCTTTAAAAATGCCGGACGTTAATCACTAAGAATAGTGATGAGAAGCAACATTACCAGTAAGAATATTGGAGCTTGCCAAGCTACCAGTTACTTGCTTAGGGTGGTTATTATGTGGCACTTGAATGAATGATCTAGTTTATGGCATTCATAAACTAGATCATTCATTTAAGTTAAGGGCCTTTTAAAAAAGTAGAGTTTATTAAAGGGGTAATGATGATAATGATAAATTTCATCATATTAATATATATATTATATATAATATAATAAGTAGTTAACTTTAACTAGGTATCTATTATTATAACTCCAAGGATACTGGAGAAAATCTGTTGACTGAAAACATTACTGAATAACTACGAGTATATACTTTGTTTCTATTGAAAGCAGAGGGCTTCGTCCTGTAGCGAGGAGGATAATGCAAACGGTTCGATGCTAGAAAAATATAATATTTAGTCTACTTTTAACTCATAGTTCTAAAGAAAACTTATCATGAAAAAATAACTTTTAACAAAAAGTAAAAGCCGACTACAAAAATCTAAAAATAATAAAATAATTTCACACACTGAAGTCGGTGTCTGCACATAGTGTACAGAGAAATTAAAACCCCAAACTCAACTTTTTCTCCTAACTTACATGAGACCACCCCTGAAGTATAAGTTATTAAATTTAAAAAAATCAAAATTGGGTCTTAATTTGTGAACATATCGCGTCAAATACATACATACAAAAATAATAAAAAAGCATACTGTCGGTGAACCTCCTCTTTTTTGATGTCTACTAAAAAATAAATAAGATAAAATGTTATGTGATATAATGTGACATTTAGGTACGTCAAATCGTTATGGTGTTTCAACCTTTCAAATTATAATATATTAAATATTAAATTATAATTTTTTAAACCAAAAAAATTATAAATTATAATTTTTTAATTGAATTTTGATTGTAGCACATTGTTACGGTACATTACTGCTTACGGGCTCCTAGGCCTTTAGTTTTAAGTTTAAATATTGCAATAACATTTGAGGTATTCATTAAGACGAAACTAGTAAAATGTTATATATTTTTATGTGCATATTCATTTAGAATATGCTCATAAAAATAATGGCCTTATTTTCAATTTTTTATATGATTAAAGTTTAATTAAAAAAATTAAATTTGTTCAAACCCAGCACAAAGGTACAAAGCTCTCTACAAAACTTTATTCTCGTGAGAAATTAGCCATCATTTTACTTTAAATTCATTTTGTCTCCAGAGACAAAGTTTAAATCTAATATGTTTATTGCTTTAGATTTATGCAAGGTGACTTAAATAATTTGTCCGTTACGTTTATAAGAATATCTTTGAAAAACCAATTTCATAAATAGATGCTATTAAATAAATAAAATCATTTGTGACAAAACAGATTTTAAACTATTTTTAGAAATAATGTACAATTTTGTATAATTTATTATTAAAGGAAATGCTTTATCCGTGATATTTAAAAAAAAATATCTAATATACGAGTTTCACTGATATTTTTTGGACCTTTAAATAATGTCTGGGCTTTAGAAATGCTTTATATATTCAGATATGGATGATAAAGTATTATAAAGTATGGTCAATGTTACGTAAAGTAAAAAAATACAGTATTATTACAAAAATGTCAATAATTGACATTTATTTACATTAAAACTAGCGGGAGCTTTTTTGCAAGTATTTCATTTAATTTAACAGAATTACTTTTTTTTAGCAATGCAGGTCTAGAAAGGCCAGTATCACTGCGAATTATGAAATCTATTGTGATCGCTGCAATGGCTATAGTTCACTGCTAAGCCCTATGTCTTCAATGAACTGAAAGAGTTGCTTAGCTGTGATCAATTTCACTGTTTCTGGGCGAAGTAAATAGTTTCCCAGATGAATGTTACGTTTGTTCATTAAGGGTCAACTATCAGTTGGGATGTGCAGAGGCTTTTATTCCGTTAAGGAACAGAACCGGCATATTCTTGAGTTGCTTAGTCGCAGGATGGACATGTGCTTTTTTAGACAACAGTGTCCAGTCAGGGCTCTTGCCAGAATACTCAATTAATTCTTATTTAATCCCAGGGATTCTGAAGCGAATTTACGATCATAAGCTCGGCTAAAGGTTTTAAAATGTTTTAAGCCTGGTAGCCCTGGGCAGATATGTGTAAGGTAATATTGGGAGCTCTGCCTCCGGCCAGGGTTTCAGTTTTCCGACTTCACCCACAATCCAGTCCTGGCTTGCCTTATTCAGACATATTACCAGAATTCAACCTGGCTTGTGGGTGAAACCCGAAATTTTCGGTCCCGCTCCTGGCTGCGCCCTACAGGCTGTCTTATCGATAGCCTCTGTTAGTGCCCAGTGGACCACCCGTATCTGCTCCACGCTCGAGTTGCGAATTAATACACGCGCGGAGCCAGTTACGGCACTGAAGCTGAGCTTCTTCTCTCCCCTTGCCAGTTTCACAGCTTTCCTGGGCTGGTCTTTGGGAGACTACTTCTCGGATTGACTGCGTTTTATCGCCTTCAGATCCGGGGGAGGTTTGAGCAAAGGAATTTCGGTCCAGGGCTACTGGTAGAGAAAGAGGGCCCCTTCGGATCCTATCTTAGCTCAGCCACGTGTACCGCTTCCATGCTGCCCCACTAAGCTTGTAAGGGCTAGCGAACTTTTTCCTGTTCCTTCACTGGTGATCGTTTCCGATTGTGGTGATGCTGTAGTCGTGTCCTCTACTTCACGGCTCGTGTTGGTTAATAAAAGTAAATCATGTCATTTCGAGAATAGGTAAATCTGGGGAAAATCTTTAGATCATATAAATTGTGTAATAAATTTAAGTTTATTTCTTCTTTTGAGAGCATTTAAATAAAAGTTTGTTTTTAAAAATGTTTTTTATTATTAATATATTTTTATTTTTTAGTTTACGCTGCACATGTTTTTATGTCCGTTCATTTTAATAAAAAAAATTATAGGATAAGCACACTGTCCACATGGTAAGTGGTTGCTGTGGCCCAGACATCTACATTTATCCTCGTTTGCGAATCAAAATGCTGATGTGTTGTAAGCCGAGAGGAATAAGATGGAATGCCTCTTTTCCAGTAAAATGGGTCTCCGGTTCCTACACTCACCATACGAAACATAGCATCATTAAGCTGCTATTTTACTCTGGTATTCTGTAAGAGCGTGGTCGTCGTGGAAATTTGCTCCATCTCTATTGTTATTAATTAATTTATAATTAATTAAATAAAATTAAGTATCGAAAATTTAATTTTGCTATAAAATATAAAATATCTACTTTTTAAAATAAAACTGTATGCCAATTAATTGCTCCTTAAATGCTCCAGCAGAATCCGAAATTGCTCCATCTCTATTGTTATTAATTAATTTATAATTAATTAAATAAAATTAAGTATCGAAAATTTAATTTTGCTATAAAATATCTACATTTTAAAATTAAACTGTATGTTAATTAATTGCTCCTTAAGTGCTCCAGCAGAATCCGAAATTGCTCCACCTCTATTGTTATTAAGTAGTTAATTTATAATTAATTAAAAAAATTAAGTATCCATAATATAATTTTGCTATAAAATATAAAATATCTACTTTTTAAAATAAAACTGTATGCCAATTAATTGCTCCTTAAATGCTCCAGCAGAATCCGAAATTGCTCCACCTCTATTGTTATTAGTTAATTTATAATTAATTTAAAAAACATTTAAGTATCCATAATTTAATTTTGCTATAAAACATAAAATATAAATTTTTTAAATTAAACTGTATGCCAATTGATTGCTCCTTAAATGCTCCAGCAGATTCCAAAATTGTTTTACCTCTATTGCTATTAATAAATTTATAAATCAATTTTAAAACATTTAAGTATCGAAAATTTAATTTTGCTATAAAACATAAAATATCTACTTTATAAAATTAAACTGTGTGCCAATTAATTGGTCCTTAAATGCTCCTGTAGAATTGGAAATTGCTCCACCTCAATTGCTATTAGTTAATTTATAATTAATTAAAAAAAATTATTGTCGAAAATTTAATTTTGCTATAAAACATAAAATTAAAATATAAACAGTGGTAGAGCCACGCGGCAGCTTTTGCTGTCGCACGGATGGGTCGGCTCGAACCGGGGTAGTACCACTACCTCACAGAAAACCAGCGTGAAGTAGAATGTTACTACATTCTATTGATGATGGCGCTATTACTCAAATAGGATCACTCTATCTCAAAATTAATTATAAAGTAACTAACAGCAATAGACAGAAAAATTACGGATTCTGCTGGAGCATTTAAGGAGCAATTAATTGGCATACAGTTTTATTTTAAAAAGTAGATATTTTATATTTTATAGCAAAATTAAATTTTCGATACTTAATTCTTTTAAATTAATTATAAATTAACTAATAGGAATAGAGATGGAGGCTGGAGCATTTAAGAAGCAATTAATTGACCTACAGTTTAATTTTAAAATGTAGATATTTTATACTTTATAGTAAAATTAAATTCTGGATCTGGCTTCTTTTTAGCAAGTTGCTTAAAAGTTAGTATGTGCACGACGGGGATAGTACACGAATTTGAGGGAGGGCTTGTTATGCTCTTCAAACTATGTACGACAATTGTTTTTTATTTTTAACGTGGCTCTTAATCAATTGATTATTAAAATCTTTAAAACTTTAATGTTTTGAGTGGACTACGGAATATGACTAGCTCGAATGTTATCTCAATAGAATCATTCAAAGTTTCATCACAGTTCGCCTTAAAGGGGAATATTTTCTTCAAATTATTTACTTCTATATGAGTCTTCAAACCACCCTCGACGTATATCCTATTTAATACAACAAAAATCATTAAAATGGGTTCTAATGTAACGAAGATTTCATACAAAAAAGAACATATATTTGGATTGATTACTTTTTTAAGTTGACTAAAATCGCTTCCAAACACACTCCTCCTTACTTGAAAGATAGCCGACGTATTACAACGCAACGCGCTAAGATGCTGCCTTCAATCAGGGTGCGGGATGTTCACAGGTAAGTCGTATTGTTACAACAGTGTAAGTGGTAGGATTCATTTATTTCCTAGTAGTCTGTCTTGGTAGGTACCCCTTTTACCTATATCTACCATCAAATAGTAGTTGTCTGTACAGCTGTGTTCCGGGGTTTAATGAGATATTATGATTACAGACCGCGAGGCTTCCCATCAGCCTTCCAAAGGTGACAATGCATCTGAAGTCTTCTTTGAAGTTTGTTTGAAGTTGGTTACAGGTCTTCATGGGCTGCAGTAATCACTTAACATCACTGTCAATCTGGTAAACATATTTATGAACTTTATCTTGTGATATATTGAATAGAGATTTAAGATCGATTATATATTAAGGCTTTTAATAGCATTCAAAACAATACAAGTATTGAAAATGTTTTATTACGTTGATGTGATGAAACATTTACAATGTGTTAAAAAAATAAATTTTATTTATGTATCCTATTTCGTCTTCCTTTTAAAGGCGATATAGGCTTGCTATATCAGATCAGAAGACCATTAATGGCCTGAAAAAGAACAATTATTATACCTTACATGAACATTTTAACTGATATCTTTAATTGAATATTACAGTGTACAGTTCGACTTTGTTTATTTGTTTTTAACGATTGTTTTACTCATAATTCATAACGAAGTGAGTCGCTCGGAATTGTTTATCTTAGTTCAAAACCTAACTTCGCTATTATTTTATCCTCTCTTGTTACAGATTAAATTAAGTAACCGCCTGCAGCAAATTGTATAACTAAAGAATGATTACGTTGTTAAAATAAATATATTTCTTATTGTATCTTGAAACGGATGCGGTCTTATATATATATACAAAAAGGGCATGTAAAATATCATTTTACCAGACGCTCTCTCCTGATCTCTTATCTTATGACCACCTTCATTACATTGAATTGCTTATAATTTTGCTTATAATTTATCTTTTAGATTGTTCTTCTTTCCTTTTCTTCCAACAACAATACACCTACCATCAAGCAATATAAGGGAAACCTGTTATTGGCCATACTTTTAGTTTGTTATATTAATGTTAATATTTACTATATACGCTGTTGGTTTTCTAAATAAATAAATAGAACAGCGTCAAAGGTGCGAAATATCTAAGTAATGTCATCGTCAATCAGCCCGCCGAGCGTGGCGATTAATTCAAATTCTCAACACAATCCCATGATTATGTGACACCTCATAATTATTATTAATAAATAATAATTAAATTCATCATAAAAATATTTGATAATGTCATAGAAATTATATTTTAAACAATTAAAATGCAAATAATAAGCATAAAGTTCAAATATATTCATTTGGAATATTGAATATTATAGTATTAGTAAACGCATAAATTGTCTTTAAAAATCTCTAAATTTATTAAAATTCTGCTTTAAATATTCAAAATGTACTAAATCATATAAATACAAGTCGATTATATTGCAATAACAAAGATAAATAACATTTGTAATATAATAGAAAAAATGGATCAAAATTTTCTAAGGTGTTCTTGTACTTGTAATAATCGGAAAAGTTTTAAGTTAATGAAAGTGTTCTTATAATGTTCCCTTATATTGGGGCGTTGCCGGAGACACATACCCAAGGTTGTACATATATATGGGGTGGTCGGCTGATCGACTGCTAGTACTAAGGTTGCACAATGACTAGTCCTATATTAGGGACTTATCATAGTAAGGTCTAACGAACCAAAGCATTAATATAGAAGGTCTCTATGATGCATAAGCATTATGATAGCAGAGTTATGACTTGAAGTCCCATATGAATAAGACATACAATAGTATGGTCTATGAAATAAAGCAAATATGTGGAAGGTCTCAAATATGTAAAAGCATTATATTGAAAGTAATGAGACTTGAAAAGGATTAGTATAGTGGCGTGTAGGTTGCTTCGCAGCCTACGAGACCGAGGTAAACTTGGACTCGCTAACCGATGTGTCCTAGACATATCATCTTAGTGACTCTACCAACAGCTTTCGATTGCTGTCGTGAATATTAATTCTTCCAAGATACACCTAAAAGAACTAAGTTACTATACAAACACAACGTATATAAGGGTCCTAACTCCTAACTAAGACGATCACGCCATAAATTTATTAAACGGCCTATATTTAAACCTTTAGAAAGATCAATATCAAAGAACATAAGGATCGTCCCCCACCCAAAATAAAGTGGCATTTGTTGCATAAGGAGGGGTATGCAAGTGAATTTAGAGAGCTAGTTGTAAACAAGATGATAGAGATGGGTGATATGGAAGGAATGAGTGTGAATGAGTGCTGGAAGGAAATGGCTGATTGTATCCGAAGTGTGGCAAGGAAGGTGTTAGGAGAAACAAAAGGGAAGCGTATGATAGATAAGGATGGGTGGTGGTGGAGTGAAAGTATTAGAGAAGTTTTGAGAGAAAAGAAAAATGCCTTTAAAGAATGGCAGAGCGTAGAAGACCAGAATGAATCCATAAAAGAAAGTAAGAGAGGGGCGTATAAAGAATGAAAGAAGAGAGCGAAGAAGGAAGTTGTTATTTGTAGGGCAGAGGCGCACGATAAATTATATCGGTCCCTTGAAAGCCCCGAAGGTCAAAAACGACTTTTTCAAATTGCAAGAGCAAGAGAAAGGAATGGAAGAGATGTTTCACATGTAAAATGCATAAAAGATGATTCTGGAAGGATTTTGACTGACGATGAAAGTATAAAGAAGCGATGGAAGGAGTATTTTGAGAAATTGATGAATGAGGAGAATGAATGGAATGGTATGCTTGAAAACCCACCAGTGAATATGGGCTTAGTGAGAGAAATTAGTGTGGAAGAAGTAAAAATGGCTGTTAGGAATATGAAGAATGGGAAGGCGGTCGGCCCAGATGGAATACCAGTAGAAGTGTGGAAGTTGCTGAGGGCGGATGGATGGAAGTGGTTGAGTTTATTTTTCGGTAAATTGTTGCAGGAAGAACAAATACCTGAGGAATGGTGCAGTAGTATACTGGTTCCCATTTTTAAAAACAAAGGAGACGTTCAAAACTGCAGCAGTTACCGGGGAATAAAGCTCATGTCACATACGATGAAAGTCTGGGAAAGAATAATAGAGAGAAGAATGAGAGAAGAGTGTGAGATAACACAAAACCAGTTCGGATTCATGCCCGGTCGAGGTACGACAGATGCCATTTTCGCATTACGCCAATTGTGCGAAAAGTACAAGCGCGTGCATAAAGATCTGCACATGGTTTTTGTCGACCTTGAAAAGGCGTACGATAGGGTTCCCCGTGAGGTCTTGTGGTGGGCGTTAAAGATGAAAGGTATGCCTGGGAAGTATGTGAGGTTGGTCCGTGCTATGTATAGAACATCCCGTACATGTGTACGATCTGCCGCGGGAACTACGGGCAGTATCGATGTGGCGGTAGGGCTGCACCAAGGGTCGGCACTGAGCCCTTACCTCTTCCTACTGATTATGGACGCTTTGACGTCGGACCTGCAGGATGAGGCACCCTGGTGCATGCTCTTTGCCGATGACATCGTGCTTGTCGGGGAAGAAGGCATCGAGGTACAGAGCAGACTGACGGGGTGGCAACGGAGGCTGGAAGGTGTTGGCTTGAAGATCAGCAGATCCAAAACCGAATATCTGTGCTGTGATTTCGGCGGTCTTTCCAGTCCTGTACCCATGTCGTTGGATGGCGCTATACTGCCTATCTGCTCAGATGTCAAGTACCTCGGTTCCCTCATTCAAGGCGACGGCGGAATAGATAGAGCTGTGCAGCATAGGATTAACGCAGGGTGGATGAAATGGCGACAGGTCACAGCCACAACGTGCGATCCCCGAATGCCAATAAGGCTGAAGGGGAAAATTTACAAATCGATCATCCGACCTGTCGTCATGTACGGAAGTGAATGCTGGGCCGTCAAGAAGAAGGATGAAAATAGACTGCATGCGAATGAAATGAGAATGTTAAGATGGATGTGTGGTGTGACAAAGATGGATAAGATAAGGAATGAGTATATAAGAGGAAGCTTGAAAGTAGCGCCAGTGGTAGAAAAGGTGAGAGGAAGCAGATTGGCATGGTTTGGGCATGTGATGCGGAGGAATGAAAGTCATGTCACAAAACGAGTGTTGAATATGAATGTGGAGGGACACACGGACAGAGGAAGGCCGAATAAAAGATGGATCGATTGTGTGAAGAGTGATATGAGAATGAAAGGAGTAAGTATGGAAATGACGGCTGATAGAGAGGAATGGAACAAAAAGATTTACTGCGCCGACCCCAGATAATGGGAAATGGTTTAGAGAATGATGATGATGATGATGAGAAAGATCAATATATGGTTAATATACTGGTCACGTAAATTAGATATATTTATATATCTTATAGATATAGATTCTAAAGAAATACAAGTATAAGTATATAGATAGAAGAAAAGAGGGGGCGGGGTGTTCGTTATAATTAATATCAGGTTTTTACGAGGTTATGAAATATAAGAAAAAGAAAATATTTATAATGCTATGTGTAATATGAATTTGTGTTTGTGACATTTTTTGGCTATTTTCCTTTTGAATATGATTATAAAACGGGATTTTTTTCATAGATGACATAGGTTAGGAGTGCATTAACATCCGCCTACTTAATTAAGTTTCTTTATTTACGGACTTCTAATAATATGGTAAATAAAATGTAATTATGCAAGATTATAAATAAGTTGGTAAACTATCGTAAGAGATTTTTTTGTACGATGCATTTGCAAAAACAAAGGATCAGTGACAAAACCCAAATTTAATCAACCGAAAATCGAGTTGCACGGACGAGTACGAATAAATATTCATCGATAGGGTGCTAAAATGGCCCGAATAGCTTTACAATGTATGGATAGGCGTGAACATATTTCAATTCTCAGTATTTAGTCCGATAAATATTAAAGCTGTCGGCTGATGCTGATTGGTTCTGCCGAAGGCATGTTGCGAATGTTTTAGTGTGTGATGGAAAAATATATCGAAACACAATATTCTTTATTTCAAATTCTAAATTCATGAAACATCGTTTATTTAGAATATAATACAAATAATAAATATAATTAATACCCGAAAAACAATTTAAATATTATATTAGTATTTAATATAAAATAGATAATATTATTACCACGTAGCTGTTGCAGCTGGAGGTGGGGCACTCCGTGGGAAAGATTTTCGTTGATTTTCCGTCAGCATGCACTTGAAGATAAGTGAACACCTCCCGCCATAATCACAATCACACGTATGTGTCATACTCAGTAAAATAAAAGTAAAATAAAAACAATTATAGACTATTTTCATTATTACACCGTATAGTGGCAGTGTAATAATATTCACTGTCCCAAACTAACAGTGGTAGAGCCACACGGCAGCTTCTGCTGTCGCACGGATGGGCCGGCTTGAACCGGGGTAGTACCACGACCTCACAAATTACCAGCGTCAAGTAGAAGCTTTGCTCCTCGCGTTTCGCTTGGTCAGAGCAGGTGACCGGAGCCCCTACCCCTTCCCCCCCCTGTAACATGGTAGCGGAATTTAAAAAGAAAAATTAGAATACTTCTTTGTGCGTGTGGGGTACTGACGTGTCCATCCTTTTGCTTTGCGTAAATAGCGACGCCCGTCCTCGCGTTTACGGGTGCCTCTGTAGGCCCCATAGCCACTCTCCCCCAAAACGGGTTCCCGCCTTGTCGTGGCGGGGGGGCTTAGTAACCGTGGCTTGGTCACCCGCGGTGAACAAAGAGGAACCCCTTGGCTGGCCCGTGGTGTAGGGCCGGCCCGAGGTGGCCACTCCGAGTGGGCTTCGCGAGCCCACTTTGGATGTGTGTCGGTGGGCTGCGGCGAGAGGGCTGCCCTCTCCCTCTATCGCTGCAGCAGAGGTGGAGTCACGGAGGAAGAGGAGTGTTGGTATGGCGATGCACCACTCGCGCTCCACGACTCTGACGGGGACGAACCGTTGACTGATGCGGTGGTGGTGGGGCTGCGGGGGAGAGGAGTTTTAGTATTGCGAGGCGCTGCTCTCTCTACCCTCCGCAGCCGAATTTTGGTTGGCAACGGAGCCATAGACCAGATTTGCCGTTGGGGTCAGTAAGGCTGGTGCTTCTGAGTACTAGTTTTTGCTAGCCCCATGGCCTTCGCACATCGGACACGGGAGCATCCGTTGCGCATGTGCAAATTAGAGGCCGCGGAGGAGGGCGCGCCAAGTGTTCTGATGCGCCTTACCTGAGTAGGTGTAATCCTCTTCCGAAGAGGGGCCGCCATTAGGCGGCCAGCGCTGGTGGGGCTGCGGATGTATGATAAAGCGTTCCCGAGGCCCTGCCCATAAACGACGAAAGTGGAATACTTTTAGTCGATGCAAGTCATTTCCTCATCCAAAAAAGGCCCCATAGCATTAATGCTGACATAGACCGACTCATCGACAACATCTAAATGGCTACAAATTTCTTGCTACAACAGATCCCATCCACAGAGATCGTACGATACTTGGCAATTTTAACGCCCACTACGCCAAATGGCACGGGTTCACGTTTAACCGATCATGCGGGGAGATCTGTTTATAACTTTGTATTGGAGTATGGTCTGACATAACTGGTTACTTCGCCTACGCGGATTCCAGATGTAGAAGATCATACTTCCCTGTTGGACCTGCTGACTTCTCATCCGAACAGATATCAGGTTTCCATCAACGCCCCTTTCGGTTTTTCGGACCATTGATCACGCTACCTTCGCGGGTGCGTTCTGCATGCCTCCGCCGTGTTTGGCATTACAGATCGGCGGATTGGGATGGAATGCGGTCTTTTTTTGCATTCTACCCATAGAGGCGGGTCTATTTTTCGCCGGATGATCCGGCGCTATTGCGGAATCTGTCACTGATGTGGCGCTGCAGAGAATGGAACTATTTATTTCATCATCTGTGGTGCCCATCAGAGGCAGATCTCAGCCTTGGTTTAGTCGATCCTGTAAGACTACATTACGCAGTAAGCAGGAGTGTTGGGTATCAGGCCTGGGCTAAGGCTTCGGCGGCTCGGGATGTAAACACCAGCATGCTTAAAAAGAAGTACAACTTCGCCTCCAAGTCTTTCTAAAGAATTATTGCCAAGGCAAAGTATTAATGAGCACATTGGCAGAATTGGTGAGAAATTACTTCGCCTTCCTTCGGGAACCCTTGCATTCTGGTCTGTCGCCAAGG
The DNA here is from genome assembly GCA_963668995.1 of Parnassius mnemosyne. NCBI lineage: Eukaryota > Metazoa > Arthropoda > Insecta > Lepidoptera > Papilionidae > Parnassius > Parnassius mnemosyne. The sequence goes on along the minus strand of CAVLGL010000093.1, from coordinate 26,069,651 downwards.
CTGTCAAGGCTGGTCTGTGTCCAAGGGAATTTCTGTAAGCCATCACTACCATCTCTGTACATGGAGGATGACTGACTGACTCACGCCGAAAGCGAGAATGCGAGAAAGCCGACCTTTTAGGCTTCCTTTTTTATGTACAACTCGACTCTCGATGACTGGGGAAACACACCGCCGACCATACCGTGTTATGAGTGATGTGCGATTCATACATTGCTCAGTACGCAAAACACTCTTCTACCCGGACATCCCCAAGTCTAGTGGGCTTGATGGAATCCCCCCAGTTGTGCTAAGATCATGTGTTCCATAGTTGGCATCGGTTCTAACGCGTCTTTTCCGGCACTCCCACTCCCTAGGTGTTGTCCCAAATTCATGGAAGAAAGTTTTCGTGCACCCGATCCCTAAAATAGGTAACCGCTGTGATTCGTATAACTACAGACCTATCGCTATCACCTCATTGTTTTCGAAAATAATGGAGTACATTATTAACGCCAGGTCATGCGATATCTTGAAGAATACCAGGTGATTAGTGACCGCCAGTACGATATCCGTCTCGGTCGCTCCGCTGGTGATCTTCTTGTTTACCTTACACACCGATGGGCGCAGGCATTCGAGTCCAAGGGGGAGGCTTTGGCAATAGCGATGGCTTCGACCGAGCTTGGAACAAAGCGCTTCTCTCGAAGCTTCCTTCCAAGCTTCCCGAGAAATAGTGCAATTGGATAATCAGTTTTGTGGCTGATCGGAGCATCAACGTCGTAGTAGGCGGTGCATGTTCCGATTACAAGCCTATATTAACGCTGGTGTTCCACAAGGGTGCGTGCTATCAACAACGCTGTTTCTTCTGTATATCAATGGTAACATTAATTGCTATGCAGACGACAGCTATGTTGATGCTTTATACACCGGCCATGCCAATATTTTTCGGAAAACCGTCGCCGAGTACCGTAACAAATTTGTGTCTGAAGTCAAGACTTTTCTAAACAAAATCTCGGATTAGGGGTGACTAAATCTAGCCCAGTTCATTCCCCAGAAGACAGACGTTTGCGCGTTTATAACTAAAATGAATACCTTTGTCGTATTTCCTCAGTTTCAGGACACTGCTCTTGTTGCCCCAGCCAGGATCAGAATCTCAAAAGAATGACGTGCAGTTTCGTGGTCACTTCGAAGAGGAGACCACATTGGTCAAAAAGCTGGGCGTGCTCAGCAGTACGCGACAATATTTCATGCCAGCACACCGCCTGCAACTTTACAAGGCGTAAGTTCGGCTGCACATGAAATACTATTCCTATCTCTGGGCCGGGGGTCCCCAGTGCCAGCGTGTTGCAGTTGTTCATGGGCGGCGGTTGTCATTTACCATCAGGTAAGCCGTATGCTCGTTGTTCCCTCTCATTCAAAAAAAACAACATATTATTCCGTGGATATCGTAAGAGGCGACAGAGGGAAACAAATTATGGAAAAATGGCATATATAAATAAAATGAGGACATCGTCAACATTATTAAGAATTACTCAAAAACTACAAGTCAGATCTTAATTAAATTTATATAGGATCACAAGAGAAGCACCAGCTTTCAAATAAAAAAGAATCATCAAAATTGGTGTATATATATATATATATATATATATATATATATATATATATATATATATATATATATATAATAAACACACATAAACAATACAATCAAATTGAGAATCACCTCCTTTTTTGAAGTTGGTTTATAACTGCGTTTTATCGAGCACAGGGGGTAATTTGCATGTCATTAAGACATGAATAAAATATTTGTAAACACTTGTGTCTCTTTGTCTGTCTGTCCGGGCTAGGCTAATCTTCAGAATGGCTAAACTGATTTTAATGAAAGTAGAGAGCAATGCTAGGAGTGATATTTGCTATATTTGATATCATTGGTTTTAAACATATAGGCGGATCTTCATGATGGCCAAAATCGTGGCGAATGTTGTGGAATGTTGGTGGTGGGTATTTGTGCTTACATTGGAATGTATTGGAATGATGGCCCACAAGTTGGCGCGAGATCCGTGTGGTGTCGGTTTTTTACAAAAGATCAAAGGGTTGTGGCAGAGTAATGGCCGCCGCGACTACACGTTGGGTGCGCGTTTAGTTTGCTACGAGCTCCCAAAGTGATCGCACGCACCTGATTTAAAGTTTTTATTCACGCGTCGTAACTAGTTTCTACAAAGGCAGTAACAATGACCAATGAAGAAACTTTTCGCTTTATAGAGCTCTACCAAGGCGAAAATTGTTTGTGGAACCCATGAAATAAAATTTCTTTTTTTTTCTTTTTGATCACGCTTTTCTTGTACAAATTCACGTAGTAGCGGTATGCTGTGAATAAGTTAGTCGTAGCAGCCGTTAGCATCTCAATATCCATATTAATAAATTTATCCGCACATTGGTCTGAACCGAAGCAAACTGAACGACCTTCCAACGTATGGACGCTATCACAAACTCTCGGCTAATATCTTTGCCACAACAATCGCCACAATGTTGGCCAACGTGAAGAGCTGCCGTATGTCGAACTGTAAGCCTTCTTTTTGAACAACCTAACTTTTAAGTATCAAATATAGTACCTCTTCCTTTTATAAAGTCTGTTAAAAATCGGTGACCTGTCAAAATCGAAAATTAATGTTATATAACAATATGAAAATGTGAGTTAGAGATGGCATATGATCAATGATTCAGTAAAATATGAGTAAAAATATTTGAACAATACTTCTAAAAACCTTTGTGATTTTATGTATGAATCGCATTGCGATTTTAAATTACGACTGGGAATAATCACAACTGCGCTACGAACAGCACACGTACTGCGAAGTACTCGTATATAACCACTGTCATTACTAGCCGTAGGTCGATACGCGTGTTTGCGATACCAAAACTGTTTCAGTTGTCAATAACGGGTTTAAGAATTGTTTATTTTTTTTTATAAAAAATGGGCAAACGAGCAGGCGGAATACTTTATGCTATTATTTATATTGATTATCAACCGAGTAGTGGCGGTGCCACTGTGTCCACTACTCCAAATCGTCCCTTGGCTTTCGTTAGATGGAAACTGACACAGGGGGTGGATAGCAGTATCCTCATAACACCCTGTAAAAAATTGTGCCTGTCAACTCCAACGTGTGACTGGATTGGCAACCGCAGTTTTTTGAAGTTTACTCCTTAAGAATCGTCTCATGTATAATGCACAGTATGAAAAATAGGTGCTTGCGCGGTCGTAAAAAACAGTGACACTTTACTGCGCGGACAGGTGGAATGAGAATCAGTCGCGCGACGTGGACGGTTCAGTGATTAAATAGAAATTTAATCCAAGCTTACGCTCATTCAGAAATCTGACTTAGTCAATTTTAACGGATTGAAAGTATTTTTTTGAGGAAAGTTGTGATTGAAAAAATGCCAAGTTTTACGAGCAACAATTGTAACTTTGAGGGGAGAAGGATATTCCACGAGAGAAATAGCACGAAGAGTTGCTGCATCCAAATCCTGTGTTGTAGCCACGTTGCAGAGGTACCACGGCATGGACAATTTAGCTGACCGACCCCGTAGTGGTTGCCCAGTTGTTTTGACTGCTGCTCAGAAACACTATATCAGATTGCTTGCAGCCCGTGACCCAACAATCAACGCCACTAAAATGAATGTAGAAGTGCGGGCTGCCTCTGGACTTAGCCCTCAGACCATTCGGAATTGCTTACACCAGGCTCGACTATGAGCACGAAGGTCTTGGCAAGAACCTCTGAATTCACGGCAACGTCAGCGATGTAGATTGCAGTGGGCTAGGATCTGGTAAAATGAAGAAGATGAAGAGGAAAAAATTTGGCAAAACTGTCTCTTAGTAGACGAATCGCGAATCGGTACTCATCCAGATAACCGACGTGTCTGTGTCTGGTGATAACCTGGAGACTCTGGAAGACTGACTCTGCCACTAAAACCGTTCAGTAAGGCGGGAAATCGGTGTCCTATTGGGGTGGAATTCAGATTGGAGTTAGAACGCCTTTGATCCCGTATCGAGACTCCATGACGGCAGATGTGTACAAAACAGTCGCTATTGATGAAATTGTCAGACCATTCCGAGTAAGTCATGGCCACCAATTCGGTCGATGAAAATGCGCCCACACGTCGAGCTCAAAGAGTCAGTGCTGCTCTTCGAGAATACAACATCACAAGGTTAGACTGGCATGCCGGCTTGCCTGACTTAAACCCAAATGGGCACGCATGGGATGCTCTTAAGTGAACTGTTTGGAACCGGCAGCCACCTCCCCAGACAGTTCCAGAGATCAAGGAAGCCGATATTCAAGAACGAGAGAGGTTACCGCAAGAAATGCTGGATAACTTGATTCTCATCATGTCGAGGAGGATCTCCGCATGTGTTCGAGCCAGGAGATGAGTTATATTGTATTAAATAAAACCTTATTAATAAATTGTTGTGTAAGTTTGGTTAAACAAAACAAACAACGAATTAATCAAGTTTTGTTATTAAAAAATGAAATAAAAAAATATTTTTTTAGTTTTACACAGTGTTATTTCTATTTAAAAAAGATGTAACGTAAACACTTTTCCTTAATAAAGTTATATTTTAAAAATATGTTAGCTTTTGCTAGTGACCACAAACTTTTTTGATGTTTATACGAAGAAACCAAGATAAATTACAAAAGAGAATGGGATTTTTGGGCCTGAAGTTAACTAATTGGTATAAACTGAAAAATTGGCCATATTTTTATAAAGTAAAATATAAAAAGTAGCTCTTTTTACAATCTAGAATTGGAAAAACAATAAAATAAGAAATAGGTGAGAAAATCGATTGCAATGTATTTTTATGGCAATAAATCGATTACCATAGATAAAACACTAGTGAAATCCTCGTTTCTGAACGTGCATTTTAATATCTACAAAAATAAAGCATTTTAATATCTATAAAAATAGATATTAAAATGCCCAATTTAATCAAAAATTGATTATATTGCGCTCGTTTCAAATCGAATCAAAAATCTGTCTTTTTCTTATGAGTAAATAGTAAGTTTGAACCGTCAAGTTTCAAAATAAGAAGTCCTTTATTGGAAGATAACGTTCAGAAACGAGGATATAGTGTTTCTGAGGAGCTTTCAAAACAGCTGGGCAACCACTACGGGGTCGGTCAGCTAAATTGTCCATGCCGTGGTACCTCTGCAACGTGGCTACAACACAGGATTTGGATACAGCAACTCTTCGTGCTATTTCTCTCGTGGAATATCCTTCTCCCCTCAAAGTTACAATTGTTGCTCGTAAAACATGACATTTTTTCAATCACAACTTTCCTCGAAAAAATACTTTAAATCCGTTAAAATTAACTAAACCAGATTTCAGAATGAGCGTAAGCTTGGATTAAATTTCTTTTTAATCACTGAACCGTCCACGCCGCGCGACTTATTCTCGTCCCACCTGTCCGCGAAGTAAAGTGTCACTGTTTTTTTACGACCGCGCAAGCACCTATTTTTCATACTGTGCATTATACATGAGACGATTCTTAAGGAGTAAACTTCAAAAAACTGCGGGTGCCAATGCAGTCACACGTTGGAGTTGACATGCACAATTTTTTTTCAGAGTGTTATCCACCCCTGTGTCAGTTTCCATCTAACGAAAGCCAAGGGACGATTTGGAGTAGTGGACACAGTGGCACCGCCACTACTCGGTTGATAATCAATATAAATAATAGCATAAAGTATTCCGCCTGATCGTTTGCCCCTTTTTTATATAAAAAAATAAACAATTCTTAAACCCGTTATTGACAACTGAAACAGTTTTAGTATCGCAAACACGCGTATCGACCTACGGCTAGTAATGACAGTGGTTATATACGAGTACTTCGCAGTGCGTGTGCTGTTCATAGCGCAGTTGTGATTATTTCCAGTCGTGATTTAAAATCTCAATACGATTCATACATAAAATCACAAAGGTTTTTAGAAGTATTGTTCAAATATTTTTACTAATATTTTACTGAATCATTGATCATATGCCATCTTTAACTCACATTTTCATATTGTTATATAACATTGATTTTCGATTTTGACAGGTCACCGATTTTTAACAGACTTTATAAAAGGAAGAGGTACTATATTTGATACTTAAAAGTTAGGTTGTTCAAAAAGAAGGCTTACAGTTCGACATACGGCAGCTCTTCACGTTGGCCAACATTGTGGCGATTGTTGTGGCAAAGATATTAGCCGAGAGTTTGTGATGGCGTCCATACGTTGGAAGTTTGCTCTCTTCATACTTCGAATAATCTTATAATATGCCAGCGTAACTTGTCTATCTCTTGTTCCAGCTCCACAATCTTCTCGTCAGTCCTCAGGGTACGTGCGTTGTATGTTGCCAGGTCGAGTCAACCGAATCTCCACCGGAGATTCTTAGCACCCCCTGCCCCGCCGTTATCATGGTCGCTACCGTAGTCAGGAATAGTGAGGCCGCCGGGGACTGGGGGCCGTCTCTTTGTTACATTCATAGAGGGGTTTTTGCCATAGTTGCCACGCTTGGCGAGCGCGTTGGCAACCGCAGTTTTTTATTGTATTTTTGCTGTTATCAGGAAGATGCTGATATGTTGCTAACCAATAACATCCATTGCTATGCAGATGATAGCACAGGTGATGCTTTATACACCGGCTGTGTCGATATGTCTCGGAACTCGTAATCGAATGCCGTAACAAACTTGTTTTTGAAATCGAGTCTTTGATTGGAGCCAATTAAATGGAGTCCAATAAGTCGGATCTCTTCGTTTCTAAGGCACTTTTCTCGTTTTTTCAACCAGTATCGGAATTTCAGGAGTAACTTTGGGTCAATATTCCTGTGTTATGATTTTACAAAAAAAATACTCATCAATTTCACTATGGGGGGGGGGGGGGGGGCTTCCCCCGCCTTAGTATCGACTTCCATTTGATCGCATCCAACGAAGAGCGGCTCGAGTCATAGAAGACCGAGTTATTTTGGATCAGTTGAATCACTGGCCTTGCGAAGAGACTTAATATCTCTTTGCATTTTCAGTGTATTTATTTAAAATGGAGATTGCTCTGAGGAAATATTCATATTGATTTCAGCCGCTAAATTTCACCAGCAGACATTGGGGCTTTTAATTTCCTGAGGACCTTCAGCAAAAGAGCTTACTCCTTATAAAAGGCCAACAATTCGGTTTTGTGGATGTGCATTGGGGATGGTAGTGGCTTAGCATCATGCATTAGAAAGCCGCATAATGGTTTGCCCCCTCTACTATAAACAAATTCTAAGCATATCATTATTTGGCGTCCAATATTTCTCTAAGAGGTCTAGAATTACAAATTATTTGTGATGAAAATAAAAACTAAGCAATCCTTATCAATGAAGCGACATCGTTTCGTAAAATAAAGTAAATCCAATAATTCTTCTTTCATTGTACGTCGCCTCTTACGGAGCGAAATGGAGAAAAATATCCATAATTCGGTTTGCCTGCGTTGAGAGGTTTATTTAGTAAAAGTTACTTTAAATGTAAGTAATAAGGCAAATTATTTAACCTACGTGACCACTATATAAGTTTAGCATTGAATTTATTTTTTTAATGAAAAGGACGAGGACGAGCATACGAATAAATAGGTTATTTTGTGAGTCATGTAATTGTTGTTATTTTTATTAAAAAGACTTGGCGAATTTTTTAAATAAAAATATAATGTTTATTAAAAAAAATGGACAAGTGCATATCAAGAATTATAGCTCAAAAGCAGGTTATCAGTTTTGGCAGGATATTTCAGAGAGTTTTAAATTTTATATTTTATTTTATTTTGTACATAGTAATTATATAGCTACATATAACTAAAAATGAAATGAAGGTCTAACTGGACGTTAGTTGTTATTTAATTAACCTACTAAAAAAGCAGTATAATGACAATTAAAAGTTAATAGTTTTCAGACAAATCAACAATCTTGAAGAGAGAAAAACGCTTAAAAAATTTGGCGTTCTAAAATATTAGGTAATTCCCTATAAAATTGTAATTTAATATTGGAAAATTCAAACGTTTATTCAAAAATATTACACAAATAATTTGTAATTCTAGACCTCTTAGAGAAATTTTGGACGAAAAATAATGATGTGCTTAGAATTTGTTTATAGTAGAGGGGGCAAACAATTATGCGGCTGTCTAATGCACGATGGTAAGCCACTACCATCCCCAATGCACATCCACAAAACCGAATTGTTGGCCTTTTATAAGGAGTAAGCTCTTTTGCTGAAGGTCCTTAATTCGTATCGCTCTAGAAAAACTACAGGTTTAATACAGTAAATTCCACAATTTTTTTTTTGGAGTTTATGGCCTGGTATCTAGACCTTTAGGCCAAGTCTTAAGTATTTTTATTCGGTTTATTGTAATTTCCCCACTCCTTCATAGTATACTGCTTCACAATATGTTGATGCGTCACATTGTGCAGTTCTTGAGAGATTTTGGCGGCAACTTGATACAGCAGACAGCTGACAGTTGGCGATGGTATCTAAAGGTGCCTATGCAAACAAACAGCTTATCTTGAGAATCCATCACCATCAGAGCACTTGTTTCACTGTTTCCACTAATATTTCACATGCGTAGACACTTAATACACAAAATCGCAACACTTTTACATATAAAAGTCCACTTCAAACCATTATTTAAACAATAATACAGGAGCAGCAAACCGCCGCCGGTCAATTTCCCGCCAAAAACTCCCCACAATTTTTTCGTGACGGATAGGAAATTGCCAGTCAGGAAATAAAAAGTCCCAATATATGCTATATATAATGGTGAAATTTAGCGACTGAAATCTAGATGAATATTTCCTCAGAGCAATCTCCATTTTAAATAAATACACTGAAAATGCAAAGAGATATTAAGTCTCTTCGCAAGGCCAGTGATTCAACTGATCCAAAATAACTTGATCTTCGATAATTCGAGCCGCTCTTCGTTGGATGCGATCAAATGGAAGTTGATATTAAAGTGGGGGAAGCCCCCCCCCCATAGTGAAATTTATGAGTTTTTTTTTGTAAAATCATATATATTGCCCCAAAGTTACTCCTGAAATTCCGATATTGGCTGAAGAAACGAGAAAAGTGCCTTCGAAACGAGGAGGTCCGTTACGAAGGTGTTCTTCTTCTGGGGGTTGTATTAGAATATATTTAATTGGCTCTAATCAAAGACTCGATTTCAAAAACAAGTTTGTTACGGCATTTGATTAAGAGTTCCAAAAAATATCGACACAGCCGGTGTATAAAGCATCACCTGTGCTATAATCTGCATAGCAATGGATATTATTGGTGATAAGCAGAAGAAACCGCGTAGCTTTGAAAACCCCAGTATTAAAAGTTGTCGACAAGCTATCGTACGTAACACTCGCTTCCTATTACAATCTTCATATTTATTTAAAAGTACCGACAATGTCAAAGTGCGATTACGAAAAAGCGGTTACGAAATCCATGCCTGGATATGAACGCAGCAAGTGCGAAAGAATTGTGCACTTAGCACCAGGTGCAGTGGTCTAATTCCAAAGCAGATTTCTGCACTGAAAGCAGCTTCGAATCTGGAGTGGACTCCAATGCCTGCGAGAATCACCAAGACTAAAATCATCTGTTATCATTCCTGAAGAAAACGTCGAAGAAGATGATACACTGGTGCAAATAAACGCAAAAAAGTTGCTGAGCAATATAACTAAGGAAGTCGAAAAAGCTATCAAAAACGAAATGCGTGATTTAAATGAATTTTCGCAATTTCATAGTCTTAAATTAGACGAAGTTGTCGAAGGTATTGATGCTTTCGAACAGACAATAATAGCCCTTAATTGGAAGAATATGGAGCTAACTAATAAGAATAATAATTTAAAAATCCGTGTCGGTGTCTTTTAGCAACACCTGCAAGAAATCGAACAAGAAAAGCTCATAAAATGCGTAGAAATAGCAAACGTTCCTTATCAAAGCTTAGAAGAGGTCAACAAATTGGTGCAAAAATGTTGCTCTGAAACTCAAACAGCCTCTTGAAGCAATCAATGGTTCTCGAAGAATACCTGAAAAAAAAAGAACAACCGCCTAATATTAAAGTAGAGTTGCAGAATGGAGTGTCGTGAAGCGACAATTAAAAAAAAAATAGAACCTAACCTAAGTACAACAAAACAACAAAAGTAGAGCCAGAAAACAATATATTTAAATTTATAAAAGGTATTTACAATTTTATAAAAAAAATGATGTGAGGATGATGATGGATGAAGTGAGAATACAATTAGATTATAAAAAAAAAAAAGGTGAGAGAATAGGGGAATATAGCGTTGAAGTGGGGCCTAAAAGTCGAAGCGACACACGTTGCGTTTGTAGAAGTAGGTTTCTTAGCAGCGACGGCACGCAGCGCCTGAAGCCAGCACACGCCGTTTGCGCTTGTAGAAGTAGGTTTCTTAGCAGCGACGGCGCGCAGCGCCTGGAGCCAGTACACGCAGCGTCCGGAGCCGGCGCACGTAGCGCCTGGAGAAGGGGCGCGCAACGCTTAGAGCCAGCAGTTGCAGCGCCCAAAGGTAGCGCCGGCGGTAGGTGCACTCGGCGCCTGGAGTAAGTAGTAGTAGTGCCCGGAGTAGTGTGGCCCCCCGCGCTTGTAGTAGACTCGAAGCGACTTCCGAGGTAGATGGAGGCTTGTAGGATTCCGGAGTGGCGCGGCCCGAGTTTGAAGAAGGCTTCGCCGAAGACTTCACGTGTAAATGGAGGCTTGCAGGATCCCGGGGCAGTGCGGCCCCGGGATAAGGCCTTTAGGAGATACTTCCAATTCGCGAACTGAAGCAAGACTGCCTTTCTTCACCGATTGTTCGGCTTTTATACCTTTCTAGAGAGAACGGAAAAATTATTTAAATTATACGCAAATTTTTTGTAAATGGTCAAGAGAAAAGAGTTTTTATGTGGAATTATCGAAATCAGAACAACAGATCGGTAGCAAATTTGAATATAATTACTATAGCAACGAAATAAATAATAATATCAAAACATGTCAAATTTTGGTTTTAGGTTTATAATAAGAAAACTATAAGATTTAAGTGGAAAATGAGATATTATTGATATAGGAAAAAAGGTAGCGCAACTGCCCACACAAAGTCCAAGATTGTAGAGTTACGGAAAACTAGCTAAAAGATCGAAAAAAAGGTAGACTCCATTGACACCAATTTAAAAGTGCTGATAATGTGAAAATACGAAGTAGAAATGATTTGTTATTGTGTTCTTGTGGTTTAAAATCGTTACAGGATCCTATGGAAATAAAGGTGATGTAAAATATCCAGTTTTGAGGTGAATGCAGAAAATCGAAACAGAATGGAAAAATGAATTTAAAATAATGTAAAATGATACGTGAGTAGCATAACACTACATTTTCCCCCCGACCCTGGAAAATGTTTGACTCAGCAAAAATTTTGATATATACATTCTAAAATAAACCATAAAAACACAGCTTTGCAGAAACAGACATCACCAGGCAAAATCAGATATACTATCTCTTACATACATCATCTGCCATTCAGGTAAGGGTGGAGTTCACATTCAATGACTACCACTCTAAAAGTGTGTTTTCGAAACGACATTAAGGCTTATTTAAGGAGTAGTCATCCGCTCCTGCGTGGAAAAAAAATTAGTCGAAGAAACACCACTCTTAAAAGTGTGTTTTCGAAAGGACATTCAGGCTTATTTAAGGAGTTGTCATCCGCTCCTGCGTGAAGATAAAAAAATTATTAAGGGAGTAGTCAGCCGCTCCCAAGTGAAGATAAAGATAAAGAAATCAATCTTAAGCAAGCTTTAGTCGCTATGACTTAAGTAAAGATTAAGAACGGCCAGAGCGGTAGGGCTCAAAGCCAGAGATCAGCAACATCACTAGCGAGATGTGTCTGAAATAATAAAAAGTGAAGATTAACCTACCAAACAAACAAACAAATTAAAAGAAATAATAACAAGGTGAAAATGATGGTGATATTTATACATATATACAAATTAAATGTGGTATTTATACATATATATACAAATTAGCAGTTAATAAATGTTTAGATATTTATACATATATACAAATTAACAGTTAGTAAATGCTTAGAAAAGTTATGAATCGTCTCGCTTCAGCTTTGAAAAACAATTTTATATAAAATGTAAAGTTCAAAGTTAAGTTTAAGAAATAAAGATTTAATTGAAAAGTTATACCTCTTTAAGTTACCTAGAATAAAAATATTAAAGTGATGAATGTAAGTGTTGTGTGAAATGTAGGTCTAAATATAAACCAGATAAGTTGAAACACTAGATGAAGTGTTGTTTTAGAATTTGGAAGGTATGAAAAGGATGAATAAATGAATGATGAATAATGAGTTAAGAACGAAAGGGAGAGCAATTAAATCAAAAGGGAATGGACAAGGCGCAGTAAAGGTGAAGAATTAAGAGAGAAAGAGGACTTTTACGTTGGGCGCCAAATGTCGTGAAGCGACAATTAAAAAAAAAATAGAACCTAACCTAAGTACAACAAAACAACAAAAGTAGAGCCAGAAAACAATATATTTAAATTTATAAAAGGTATTTACAATTTTATAAAAAAAATGATGTGAGGATGATGATGGATGAAGTGAGAATACAATTAGATTATAAAAAAAAAAAGGTGAGAGAATAGGGGAATATAGCGTTGAAGTGGGGCCTAAAAGTCGAAGCGACACACGTTGCGTTTGTAGAAGTAGGTTTCTTAGCAGCGACGGCACGCAGCGCCTGAAGCCAGCACACGCCGTTTGCGCTTGTAGAAGTAGGTTTCTTAGCAGCGACGGCGCGCAGCGCCTGGAGCCAGTACACGCAGCGTCCGGAGCCGGCGCACGTAGCGCCTGGAGAAGGGGCGCGCAACGCTTAGAGCCAGCAGTTGCAGCGCCCAAAGGTAGCGCCGGCGGTAGGTGCACTCGGCGCCTGGAGTAAGTAGTAGTAGTGCCCGGAGTAGTGTGGCCCCCCGCGCTTGTAGTAGACTCGAAGCGACTTCCGAGGTAGATGGAGGCTTGTAGGATTCCGGAGTGGCGCGGCCCGAGTTTGAAGAAGGCTTCGCCGAAGACTTCACGTGTAAATGGAGGCTTGCAGGATCCTGGGGCAGTGCGGCCCCGGGATAAGGCCTTTAGGAGATACTTCCAATTCGCGAACTGAAGCAAGACTGCCTTTCTTCACCGATTGTTCGGCTTTTATACCTTTCCAGAGAGAACGGAAAAATTATTTAAATTATACGCAAATTTTTTGTAAATGGTCAAGAGAAAAGAGTTTTTATGTGGAATTATCGAAATCAGAACAACAGATCGGTAGCAAATTTGAATATAATTACTATAGCAACGAAATAAATAATAATATCAAAACATGTCAAATTTTGGTTTTGGGTTTATAATAAGAAAACTATAAGATTTAAGTGGAAAATGAGATATTATTGATATAGGAAAAAAGGTAGCGCAACTGCCCACACAAAGTCCAAGATTGTAGAGTTACGGAAAACTAGCTAAAAGATCGAAAAAAAAGGTAGACTCCATTGACACCAATTTAAAAGTGCTGATAATGTGAAAATACGAAGTAGAAATGATTTGTTATTGTGTTCTTGTGGTTTAAAATCGTTACAGGATCCTATGGAAATAAAGGTGATGTAAAATATCCAGTTTTGAGGTGAATGCAGAAAATCGAAACAGAATGGAAAAATGAATTTAAAATAATGTAAAATGATACGTGAGTAGCATAACACTACAGGAGATGCTCAAGAAAAATGGATGATCGCAGCCAAAACCATGAAGACCACAGTAGGTGACATCTGCCCCTCTGAGAGAAATAATAATAATGTTGTATACATACAAGAGGCCATGACAAAAGCCTAGAAGGCCATACTATGGGAAGCTAAACAGGAGCTAAAAATCAACCAAAACTTCAAATATATATTGTTTAAAAAGGGATTTGTAACGGCACTAAAGGATGAGAACTCTAAAATCTACACCTTAAGAACAATAAAGGATTTACACGCTTTAACTATTAATAAAGCATATGTCATATTTTAAAGTCCGCATAATATATACTCATTACTCATTCATTTAAACAAAAAATATAGTTACTACGCTGGACGTTTCACTAGACGATATTTATAAACTGTCAGATTGTTTAAACATAAATGATTTCTTGTCTAATATTCCCAATATGCGTGTAAACTTATTATGTGTTCATATGAACATAAGATCAATAGTAAAATACTTCTCCACGCTCCAACAATGCATACTTACTACTAATAAAAACATAGACGTCATGATTCTGAGGGTTATATAACGGATAATGTTAGCTGCCAGTATCATATAAATGGTTACCATATATTCACAGCTTTAAGGAAAACAAAAAAGGGTGGTGATATCATCATATATTTAAGTAACAAACATAAATGTAGTATAATAACAATAAAAACTACACATATTGCAAACATTTTACTCAATATCACCACTCATTCTAACTATACTGCGAAAATTTGTGCAATTTACAGTCCTCCTTGTTCTAGTAAAGAACTTTTTATCGACGAACTCCAAAATATTATTAGGAATGCTCAAAAAATACTGATTTATATTTACCAGGAGACGTCAACATAAACCTGAAATCAGACAACCTTATAACACATAAAACAATGACAATTTACATAGTTTAGGTCTTCTATGTGGGATTACAGCACATACTAAAATAGAATTATGCAATGAAAAACTAAGTAAATCTTGCATAGATCACATTTACGCTCGATCCCGCACACAAGACCTATACGACACTAGCCAATCATCGGACTGTTATACTAGCTTGTCTTGGATGTACACAGAATGTCTCAAAATATAAAACTTGCCTTAATAACTAAAAGTTATTTACATTATTAGAAAAAAATGATTGGAATACTACGTGTAATATGCCATGCACCATTCATATATACAATTCTTTATACACATGGAACTATAACTTCATGAAATGCTATAGAAATTCGGCTTACACTGTAAAAACTAAACCAAAATAATGCAAGAAATAATAACAACTGGATAAATAAAAGAATTCTTAGAGAATGTGAGTAAATTAAACAAATTATTTTTAAAATGGATAAAAACACAAATAATTCAATAATCAAACTACAGTATAATAAGGCTAGAAACTACCGAAACTTAATTAACAAAACTAAAAATAAATATACGAAATCGAATATTATTTCAAATAAACACAACTCTAAAAATTGATGATGCACTTCATAATTCTTTCGGTAAAAATGGCTGCACTAGCAAGGATATTATTATTATGTTATGATATTGATTTATACGTGGTGGAGCCATGCTGCAGCTATATTAATAGTATAGTTGTAGCACGAATGGGTCGGCTGGACCGGGGACGATCTCACAGAATACCAGCATAAAATAGCAGTTTAATGCTGCTGTGTTTTGTATGGTGAGTGTAGAGAACCGGAGACTCCATTTTACTGGAAAAGAGACATTCTATCTTAGTCCTCACGGCTGACAACGCATCTGCATTTTAATTCGCAAACGAAGATAGATGCAGATGTCTTTGGGACACAGTAACCACTTACCATCAGGTGGAATGTGTGCTCGTTTGCCACCCTTATTCTATAAAAAAAAACGAACAAATTTGCTAGTACGTTCAACAATAGTGTAAAACAAATAATTCCGAAATGTTCGCAATTATTGCTTGACATAGAAATCTATGCATCTTCCGTGGATGTACCCAGGCAATTTATGCCTGCTGATTCTAAAGCTGTGGAAAAAATAATTAAATCAATAAGTAGTAAGAAAGCCCCTGGGGTAGACAGGATAAGAGCCATTGACATTAAGTTGCTGTGCAGAAAAATCAAAACTGTAATTGCTAAATCAATAAATGCAAGCGTTATCACGAGTAAATATCCTCTCCTACTAAAAAATGGAGTCGTTTGACCAATACACAAAAAAGGTAGTAGGACTGAGTATGAGAATTATAGACCAATAACGATACTACCTACGATATACAAAATAGTCGAAAAATATATAAGCGGACAAATCCACAGGTTTTATGAAAGTAATACTCGTAATATATTAGCTAGCAACCAATATGGTATCCAACCTTAAAATAACACCTCACAACTATTTTCTGCATTCACAGATAGTTTGTTTACGCGTATTGACAGTAAAGAGCACGTTTTAGTCGTTTTTATTGATTACAGTAAGGCTTTTGACAGGCTCAGACAAAACAAAGTACTGAAAAGTTTAAATATAAGTTGATTTAGAGAAAAATTACTAGCGTGGTGAGATAATTATCTCCATGAAAGATCATATGTTATAAAAATTGGTGATGTTTTTAGTTTTCCTGTCCAGGTAAAGGAAGGCATAGCACAGGGCTCAGTTATTGGGCCTTTACACTTTCTCAGCTACGTAAACAGTATTTCTTATTTAATTAAATAGTGTGAGATCTATTAATTTGCAGAGAAACTTCAAAAAGAGTTTGATATACTGATGAATCGGTCACACGACGTCGGTTTAGTACTCAATACTGCAAAAACTTAACTAATGTATATTAGCATAAGCCACAACAGAAGTTCTTTTATACCTAAATTAATAGCGCACACACATCACTGCCTTTATATAAAAAATAATGACGATTCCACTCCTTGTAATTGCGATGCCATAGAAATTGTAAATAGGCACACTTATCATAGCCTAGTTATTGACGATTGACTAAACTAGAAAGATCAAGTAAATAGTATTTGTGATAGATTACGAGTGATATTAGCAAAGATTTCGTTAGTCAAATACAAAATATCTTACAAAACCTCTTTAATACTTTATAAATCTTTAGCTGAATATGTTATACAATATGGCTTGTCAAGCTATGGGAGAACTTATAGAACATACCGTGAAATACGGCACGTATTTTGCGTGAATTTGATTATCATAGAGCGAATAAATGGCAATGAAATGCACTGGTTTCCGAATCAAGATGTTTCTACTGTTGTAAACCATGATTATATACATAAATACACTTGCACCGTAGTGTCATATTTCGGTTATTTCGTCTTACAAATTAATGTTCCTTCACTTCAATCTCGGGCACAAAATGATTAATGTTTTAAAATACACAATTTGTCGATCTTATATTATCCAATAGGCGGATAAATAAATTGAAGGAAAGTCAATAGAAACATTACTAAAATTTGTCTATAAAAATAATTTATTATATTTACAAGGATAGTATCATTGCATAAAAGTAATTTTGCGGATTTTATCGCGTATATTTTGACTTTTTTTGCTTATTATATTCCCGACGTTACACCTCACCTCACAACATCCCAGTCACCCCTTTGAACTTGGGTGCAACATGGGTAAAGCACCCGAAACATCGATAAAAGTTCTACTCAAAATAAACGTGAAAATAACCTTAAATTAGTTTTAAAAATTTAACTATTTATAATTAACCTCTTAAAGTAATAAGTATACGTAACCGGTCTACGTATAGGGATATAAATTATTTTATTAAGCTTCTCCTTTTAGGTCATAAACATAAAAAATATTTTCTGTCTTTGATGCTACGTCTGTAGTTACTTACAAAAGCCTTAGAGGATACGGGAAAAAGTGTAACTTTATTCATCTATCTTTGCTTATGCCGGGTTTACACGCTTGCCATGTCTCGGCAAGCATCCACAAGCTCAAGCGTGTAAAGAGGGCGTTTGGCTTGGCTTGCGTGAGCTTGTGGACGCTTGTCCCCGATCCGGTCCAGTGTCGATTTTTGGACACAGATCAAAGGGCGCTTGCGGCAAGGGCTTGCAACGCATTCACACGTTGGTGCGCGTTTAGTAGAAATTGTAATTTCGCAACGAGCGTATGTTTAGTTCTTTGTTTAAAATGAGTGGTTGGTCGAATGAAGAGAGTTTATCGTTTCTGGAATATTACTAGAGCGAATCGTCTATCTGGAACCCAAAGACGTTAATCATAAAAGAATTAAAAGCCAAAAAATTCCTTGCTTTTGTATTACTTTACTTGTATTTCAAATAAAAGTAAACGCCATAGCCGACACAAGTTCGGTATCCGCCATGCTTGGGTGTAGGTAGCACACTGACGCATTCACAAGCATGAAAACGACTTACAAACGCCAAACAAGATTTGTGGACACTTGGGGCTTTAAAACATTTACCAAGGCTTGGCAAGCATGGAAAAGCACCATTACATAAAGCCAAAAGGCTGTTAACCCGAGTCATATGAGAAATAACTTAATTGAATATGGGAATTGAAATTAAAAAAAAAAATATTCAAAAAAAGAAGATACTTAATATTATTTTTATTCATTGAATAATTTCAGACTCTTACGAATTAAAATGGGAATGCGCACGAAACGACGTCGGTTTCTGTATGAACACCAAACAATTTGAGTTCGTTGCTGGCGCTCTGCTCTTTAGATAAAACGCAATAATATGTTTATAAAAACCAACATAATAATAATTTATTATGCTGATTAATGACATATTATCGATCGACAAGATCGATAACAATAAATTATTATCCATTGATTTCTTTTTAGAACTCAATGTATTATTATCAGTATTATTTATTAAATGATTACTTTTTCTAAATAAAATGTTAAACAGCAACTCCAGTATACCTGTTTGAACTAGTGAACAGTATCATTTTATAAATGCACGTTGGCGGATAAATTTTGCGGTATCGTCGCTTTTAGGCAAAATTTAGAACGTATTTTACACACTATCGGTCTCCGTGCGATGCAAAACGATTTTGTGGTAAAGCACAAGTGGTTTCATTACAGTGTACGTTACAGTGAATGGATGATACTAACAAATTCGATTGTTAATGAAACAATAATTAAATGTAATATATGCGGTGCACAAATATTATACGGGCATGTGTCTAACACAAATTGCAAATTTTTTTATAATTTAGTAATTTAGAGTAGTCTTTGATAAGATAAACATTAGGAAATTCATTTAAACAATGAAAATGTCACGATGTGTAGTTGGCCCAGCTTTTGCATATTATTAGAAATGCTGACTTAATTATGAGTCTTTGTTCTACAGTTAAACGCGAAGTCAATGAGCAGTGTTAACTTCCAGTTAACTAACTTCAGGATAATAGTTGAATATCGTTTATGATTCTACAACGTCGAGGTTTATCTTTAGTACCTAAATTACTATACGAGTATATAAACAATTACAGCTATACTGTAGCGGCTATAATAGTATATCAATTAGTATTACCGTCACTGTTAACATTACAGCCTATTAAAGTCCATTGCTGAACATAGGCCTTCCCCATATATTGCCTTATAAGGGGGATATTTGCCATAGTTGCCATATTTGGCAAACGGGTTGTTAACCGCGGTTTTTTATTTTTAGTCGTATTTAGAAAGATGTTGCTGCCCATCTCCTGATTTGTTTCCCGCTGTTGCAGCCTCGTGGACACCCACGGGAAGATATGAGTTATGATGAGCGTCAGTCTTTAGTTGCTATGAAGTCTTACGCTATCTAGCTATAAGATCTCTAAGACCGTACTTTGACTCTTCTCAGACTTTACTTATGAAAAACTTAGCTGAGTATGTGCTTAGTATAATATTTGATTCTGAATTAATTGTTGTATGGACTAAGATTAAGCTAAGCTTATGGTAAGGCCCAGACAGTCAAAAAAATAATGGATGCTTCATTCCACGCATTATGTTCTTGATTTTACTGTATAGAAAAATATATTTAAAAATCAAAAACAGTCCAAATTGTATTTCATAAATACGTTATTATTACATGAAATAGAAAACGGGCCTATTAGAACGAGAACGGATGAGAAGAGTGCAAAGTCAGAAAAATAAAAGAAGAAAAAAAGAAGATTTTAAAACATTCAAAATAAGTTTCAAATTACGAGTACATCAATAGAAAATGCATTTATGCCATTTAAAACTAGTAGAAAGCCTTAAACTTCCTACTCGTTGTTATAAATAATTAAAGTAACTTACAAAAAACAATTTAAAATTAATACGGTGGTTTTGGATAATATCCTGAGTTTTCCTCCTGAGTTAAGTCGTCGATTTCGTTGATTTAAGCTTTGTTAAGCGCGCACTAAGAACGACTTCGAAGTTAGCTCGATAAATACCGATGTTGTCTTAGCTCGAAAGTAAAGTCTGAGCAAAGTCAAAGTACGGTCTATAGATTGCAGCCTTAGATAAAGATTGTGTCGAACCAGGTTTAAGTTAATTGTGCCTTGTGACCAGTGTGAGCAAATCTTGCTGACTAACAAGCTACACTATAAGAGCCAAGAAATTCCTTTGATAGACTTTAATCAGCCTCCACTCATTTTTAGCCGATTTCAAAAACAATTAGAGTTAGGGATGTAATTCAACTGTTTTTTTGTATATATATCACGCGATATATTCCTCTATTGTGAACCGTTTCTGTTGGTTCTTTTTTATTACATAGGTTATAGTTCAGGGGTGGTACAAATAAAATTTAGATAAAAATTCTATCCCAAAAATTGGCACAAAGGGGATGAAATTTTGGTGGAACTATTAAGACGATATTGAGATTATATTATTCCTATATCCAATCAAAAGGGTAAAAAAATAACTTTTTAATAAAAAGTACGGCTTTTTTTAAATTCCATTTCGAAACTTTTATAAAAATAAATAATAGTTTAAAAAAACACGCTTTTGTAGATAACCGAACTAAAACTTAGAAATAATTATCAATGAAAATGGTGATTAATATTGTGAGTGCTTTTTTAGATATTTTTATGATGACGATAATTTTATAAATATCCACAAAAATATTTTCAACAAATGACATCAAGCACCCCAATATATAAATAATAGTTTTTTTAAACTATTATTTATTTTCTATTTTTTAGTGCGGCTAACTACAAAAGCGTGTTTTTTTGGAACAAAGTACTTTTACGCGGCTTACAGTAGCATGAACTGGCAGAAATCGTAGTTGTTTTATGGATTATTCGCAAATACTGAGGATCCTGGCAAGGATAATGGGAAAATCAATTGAAATTATTACAATGTACACGGTCCTTGATAAGTGTGCGAAGTTTCAAATCAATCCGACGTTTTAAGGGGATGGAAACCACATTCAAAAATTCCGTTACATAGATATAAACCAAGCTAATAAAAGCGTGTGTTAATTATGTCTTAGCACCGACTTCAGAATGTGAAATTATTTTATTATTCTTTTTAGATGTTTGAAGTAGACTTTTAATTTTTATCAAGAATATTTTTTCATAAAAATGAAGCGGCTTACATCCCCTACCATAATTAACCTCGTTGAATCTTTCAACAAGTTGCAAGGCTTCTTTAGAGTTGTGAGCGTGATGCAAGATGCATGTATGTGATGCAAGCGTGATAATTAAGGCAAATCCTCCACGTCATAATTGTCATCTATTTAAAGAACAAAAGGTGCCATAAAATAAATAGGTTAATGTTTCCAGTTTGCTTGTAATGTTTGTAAATCAGACTATCAATCAGAGCGCATAATTTAATACCCTGAAGTCCTTTCAGAAGCGACACAGTGTTCGCAGAAGCGTTAGTGTATCAAAACTCTCCGCGCTTAATACGTTAAATATTCCTGATTCATTGTTGACTGATTCTTTGTATTTGCAGCCCCTAAGTTAAAATAAAATAGTTAAAACGGTATGTAATTGAATGTCTAAAACAGCTTCGTTTAATTTTACAGAAGGGCGTGTCAATATTTAGTCACACATTTTTATTTAATTTTAATAGCTTGATCATTTTATTCAAAAGACATTTTATACAAGAGACCATTTTTGTATCTTTACTTCAAAAATTAAAAAAAAAACCCTTTGTTACTTTGTATCTTTTGAGAAAGGAAAACGCGACAGTAGCAGAGATTTTAGCTAATCATATTCGATTTCCGCGCGTCACTGTTAGATTTTTGTTCTAAATTGAGGCGTTTGTACGTAAAATATACTTATGGATTTGTATATATAACGTGTGCGTTCGTAATGACACATGTATGGAGTAGAAAAAGACTGAAGAAGAAATGATTTTACAGTGGCGAATGTGAGGTGAGATAAGAGTATAGTGTTAAAGTCCTTTTTAATGAGTTTCCGAGTTAAATAGTCATCAAATTGATACACGTCATTTTCTTCATACTTTCAACTTATTTTTTTACTATACATCTAACACATAGTTTCAAAGTTCTGCATATTACGAAATATATTTTTTCAAATATAATGAAAAACGTTGAAAATTTAATGGCTAGCCATGTTATTATAATCTAAAATATAATAAAATTTTACTAAAAGTGCAAAGTATACAGTTTTATTTACTTTCGTAACTTCCATTATATTACATTGCGTTAACTTGTTAACAAAAGGCGACATTGCGCACAGTTCCCTTATTCATCCAACTATTTTATTATTCAGGTGCTTTAGACATCATTACAATATGTATGAAGGTTTCACAAGTTTTTGTACGTGTATCTGATGGTTTCGAATTCATATAGCATTTTCAATATTTTTGCTTCTAATATCTTAATTAGTATTATACCTGCTCATTTTAACAGACATTTGTTTTATAAAATTATTACAAATTATTATTCCCTTAAAAACATTGTAATGAGCTCCCATACTTTACCATTCTGCATATTTTATCAGGTCGTTGCCCAAACCAATGGGGGCTGTCCTACACTTTGCTTACCCATGTGGCATTCCTCGGGGTAAGCTTATGTTCAGCAATGGGCTTATGAAATTTTGAGCTGTAATAGAAACTACTATGGCAAAAATTTTACCTCAGATTAATAAAACAAAATATCATTGTATGAGATAAATTATATATTTACTCTAAAATTATAAATTAATAAATGTGAATTTTAAATGTAATTTAATTCATCATTACATCATCATCATCACAGCCCTTCACAAGTCCACTGCTGAACATAGGCCTCCCCCAAAGAATGCCACAAAGCACGGTCCTGAGCCACCTGCATCCATCGACTTCCTGCAAATCTTACCAGGTCGTCACTCCATCTAGTGGGGGGACGCCCTACACTTCGCCTGCCGGTACGAGGCTGCCACTCGAGAACCTTTCTTCCCCATCGGTTGTCGGTTCTTCGAGCTATATGGCCGGCCCATTGCCACTTCAGCTTACTAATCCGTTGGGCTATGTCGGTCACTCTGGTTCTACTGCGGATATCCTCATTTCTGAGTTTATCACGCAGAGAAACTCCGAGCATAGCCCTCTCCATAGCTCGCTGAGCGACCTTGAGCTTCCTCATCCGGCCAGCAGTGAAGGACCACGTCTCAGTTCCGTATGTCATCACTGGCAACACGCACTGGGTGTACAGTCTCGTTTTCAAGTTTTTAGGTATACCTGACGAGAAGATGTGCCGTAATTTCCCGAACGCTGCCCAACCGAGTTGAATCCGTCGATTGACCTCTCGGTCGAAGTTGGACTTACCTAGTCGGACTATTTGTCCCAGGTAAACATACTCGTCAACAACTTCGAGCTTAGTGTTCCCAACAACTACCGGCATAGGTGTGACATGGACATTAAACATGATCTTTGTTTTGTCCATGTTCATCTTAAGACCTATCCGTTGGGAAACACTATTGAGGTCATTGAGCATAGTGCTTAGGTCCTCCAGCGATTCTGCCATAAGGACTATATCGTCGGCAAATCGAAGGTGAGTGATGTACTCGC
Organism: Parnassius mnemosyne; assembly: GCA_963668995.1. NCBI lineage: Eukaryota > Metazoa > Arthropoda > Insecta > Lepidoptera > Papilionidae > Parnassius > Parnassius mnemosyne. The sequence continues at coordinate 26,045,965 of CAVLGL010000093.1, read as the reverse complement.
CATTGATGTTGATACCGTATCCTTTCCAGTCCAGAAGCTTGAAAACATCTTCCAATGCAGCGGTGAAGAGTTTCGGGGATATGACGTCACCCTGTCTTACACCTCTCTGCAATTGGATAGGTTTCGTACTCTGGTTCTGTACTCGGATAGCCATCGTAGCCCTACTGTACAAGCACTTCAACACTTCGATATACCGACAGTCAACTTGGCATCGCTGAAGGGACTGCAGCACCGCCCAAATTTCAACGGAATCAAAGGCTTTCTCATAGTCCACATACGCCAGACATAGTGGCAAATTGTACTCCTCGGACTTCTGTACAATTTGCCGAAGGGTATGTATGTGGTCTATGGTGCTAAAGCCTTTTCGGAAATCGGCTTGTTCGGGAGGCTGGAAGTCGTCAAGTCTGCGCGCGAGACGATTCGTAATGACTCTCGAAAACAGCACGTAGACGCGGCTCAGAAGGGAAATCGGTCTGTAGTTCTTCAAGAGAGCGTTGTCGCCTTTCTTGAAGAACAAGACCACCGCACTTCTGCTCCACGCCTCCGGTGTAATGCCACCATGGAGGACGGAATTAAAGAGCTTCTGAAGGACTTCAAGTACCGGTTTTCCACCCGCTTTCAGAAGCTCCGCTGTAATTCCATCCTGGCCTGGGGCCTTGCCGTTTTTAAGGTGCTGGAGAGCCATTCTAATCTCGCTCAGACTGACGTCCGGGATATCATCGGAATAATGCCGGATAAGACTCGCTCTTGGATCGTTACTCACACTTGCGTGTGGCTCCAACGATGACGTGTACAGCTGCCCATAGAACCTCTCAATCTCACTCAAAATCTCAGGTGCCCCGTAAACGATGCTGCCACATTCGGTCTTCAGCCTTGACAGTTGGCTCTTTCTGGCAGACAGATCTCTGGCAAAGACTTTGGAGCCTTGGTTCCGCTCGATCGCTTCTTCAATACGAGCTGTATTGTAGTTGCGTAAATCCCGCCGCATGCATTTGGAGATCTGTCTGTTCAGTTGCCTGTATGCTGTCAAATCTGTTGAAGAATGTAGCTTCATCTCCCGTCTAACAGCCATGAGATTAAGAGTGTGATCGGAGAGTTTTTGTGTTCTTCTGCGGCGGGTCTTGCAGAACTTAGCTCCGACCGCATGGACAGTTTCCACGAGCTTGTCATTCAAATCGTCCACTTCATTGCAGTCTTCTAGGCACTGAAAACGGTTTTGCAACTCGAGCTGAAAGGTTTCGGGACTTTGGATTAGAGCACGAGGGGGACGGAGCGTTGACTTCATTAGACGAGACCTCTCCAACTTAACGTTTAGGTTCAGTGTGCCTCTAACCATTCGGTGATCGCTGCCGGTTTTCACCCTCGCGATCACTGAGACATCACTGAACAGTTGTCGTCTGGTCGTCATAATGAAGTCAATCTCATTTTTTGTCGAACCGTCGGGGCTCGACCAGGTCCACTTCCTGTGGGGCCGCTTCTGGCAGAAAGAGTTCATCATAAAGAGTCCCTCTTTCTCCATGAAGTCGGCCAACTGCTGGCCCCTTGGGTTCCGTTGCCCTATTCCAAATTTCCCCACTTTCAGCTCACCGTTCTCTCTTGTGCCTAGTTTTGCATTGAAGTCTCCCATTAACACCGTATATTGGGTTTTGGAGGAATGCATGGCTCTAGAGATATCCTCATACATTTCCTCCACCTCCTGATCGGGGTGTGCCGAGGTTGGTGCGTAAACCTGTATGACCTTCAGCGAATACCGTTTGGTGATTCTGAGTATAAGGTACGCAACCCTCGTCGACACACTCTCAATCTTTACAACGTTGTTAACGAGAGACTTGTGGACGATAAATCCGACACCTCCTTGGGACAGATGGTCGCCCTCCCGGTGATAGAGCAAGTTGCCGGATTCGAGGATTACCGTGTCCTCCCCCTCTCTTCGGACTTCGGATAATCCTATAATATGCCAGCGTAACTTGTCTATCTCTTCTTCCAGCTCCACAATCTTCTCGTCAGTCCTCAGGGTGCGTGCGTTGTATGTTGCCAGGTCGAGTCGTTGTAGGTGGCAACCGAACCTCCACCGGAGATTCTTAGCACCCCCTGCCGCGCCGTTACCATGGTCGCCACCGTAGCCAGGAATAGCGGGGCCGCCGGGGACTGGGGGCCGTCTCTTCGTAACTTTCATTATGGGGGGTATATTGCCATAGTTGCCACGCTTGGCGAGCGGGTTGGCAACCGCAGTTTTTTATTGTATTTTGTCGTTACCAGGAAGATGCTGCTGTCCATCTCCTGCCTGTTTCCCTTTGTCGCCTTTTACGACACCCACGGGAAGATATGGGGTAGTGGATATTCTTAACCGCCACTACACGGCATTAATTTAGTATAAAACCCGTGCTGTTTTCAATTTCAAATCGTTTCGCCGCAGTCTTGATGACTTTTAACCTTTTAAGCCGATGTCCGAAATGGCTTTGGTACCATAAACTACACAGATACCACTAGGTAAATTTTAAAGAAGACCGGAGAGTACAACCAACCACTTAGCTATTTATCTAACTATGACTTTCTCATATGCTTTGAATATGTCGAAATTTTGGCGATGTAATAGTCCTTTAGGCGGCGGTGTGTCTTCTTCTTAACTACTTTCTGGGGACAGTAGGTCTATGGGTTTCGAAATGTCCCTCATTGCCTGGACATCATCTCGGGGGCTACGGCTCCCTCGGTCCTGGGTATTGTTGCAGCTTATATTCTGCTGTTGCTATTGCAGCACATAACTAGTAGGTTTCGTAATCGCGACACTCACTCGGGGATTTCACGTGGAAATGACCGCCCGTCAGGTGGCCGTGCGGTGCTAGGTTGTGAAGGTGTGGATGTGGTCCGTTATCTGCGCGATATAATAATCGTCTCACAGTACGGGCAACAAAATTCTTCGATGCTTCCTACTTTGAGATTACTGCTGAACGTCATTTTAGATGTAGCGGCCAGCCCCGCGATCACCCGTAGCGCAAGGTTCTGCTTGGATTGCATCTTCCTTCAGGCTGTGTCTAATTGACGAACACGTAATAAATCAGCACTTTAAATGCTTATTATGTAATAGTAAAATTTATTTCGTAGTTACATCAAAACTAAATTTGGTATACGATCTTATAGCGAATTAATGATTAAAGGTTACTGTTAAGTTCTGCTGACATCAAAAAGTTTAATTCAATGTATGAACTTAGTCACGTGAATACAAAGGCGCCGCAACGAAATGACTTTGGGCTTTGGGTGACAATATGCCTCCTAAAACTATACAACGTAACCTCCGGCAACAACCGAAACAAAAGCATCATTAATCACTGAACCCTTTCGTCTGTTATAATATCCTCAAAGCCAGAGTTATGGTTAGAAATTTTACAGGATGAAACACATATTCTTTACTATCTAACTGTTCTTGCAATTTTTATGGGAACTATGATGAAATTAAATAAAAATAAAAGTCAAAATATAGTAAAAAAGCAAGTACACTACAACTTTTGCGCAGTATTACAAGGCAATATTTTATCTGCTACTACTCTGTTTCCATTTCTAGCAAAATATAAGATATTTACAGTCTTTTTTTAATTTTGTATTGCATTGGGGAGCTGAGATTTTTGACGTCCCGATATCTTAGTTAATCAGGGATATCTTCAGCTTTTAATATATAAATTTTGGTCCAATAAACGCAGAACGACTTTACGTTGAGTAGACGTAAAATAACTAAATATAGCTGACGTGAAACACTGACGGTTCAGGAAGTCAGCAGCTGTTATCATGTTCAAGATCGTACGAGTACCAAAGATTTGTCATCTTTCATTTCACATCAGATTTGATAAACCACAAAGCCTTGCAAACTAACACCAATTCCTACCAAGGATGATTCACGTGGTTAATGAAATAAAAAAAATATAGTTTCAATAGAGAAGATCGCAACGTGCTACAATCTGCTTGGTATCCCAGAATTAATAAAATTAAATCCAAGAAAAGGCATACAATTGCAAGACTTCAAGGCCTGTGCCTTGCTCAGCTCATGCTGCTGTGCTGTGCTTAGCTCATTCTGCGAAGATTAAATTAATTTTGAAAAGTATGCACCTAAATCGCCGAGAATGAAAAAAAAATTAAAATAAAACGCGATAAAACCGGTAACTTTAGTTTTATTCAATGTGTAGTATTCGCGTTAATATAAGTAATCATTATGTTAACAGATTAAATCTAAAATTTATTTAATTCTAAACCTACTATTGTCTTATTTTTAAACAGTAATTTGCATATTGATTTGTTATATTTACGCGAAGACCACACATTAAATGAAACTAATATTTACGGATTTTATCTCGTTTAATTTAACTTTTTAATTCCCGACGTTTCTGCTGTGTACTGGTGCTGTAAAGCACCAGAAACGTCGGGAATTAATGGTCACTGGGCGGAGTGAGGTGTTTGACGTCCCGATGTCATAGTTAGCCCGGCTACCTTCAGTTTTTGAATATTAATTTTTGGTCTGATCTACGCAGAATGAGTTTACAGTATCTTGAAGTCAGTGTTCATACACCGCAGACTTCCCGGTACGTCGGTGCTTCAAGTCAGCTATATTTTTTTTCTCGCCGGTTTTTATAGATCTTTTTGTTTGTCCTATGTAAGAGAGATCACATTCGCAATCCAGTTTGTACATCCAGCATCTTGTAGAGGGATATGACACTTGACTGATGGTAATAATTGACTAATCTTCTTCAGCGGCTTGAAGTATGTTTTAATGGAAGCTCGCTTCAAGATGTAGCCAACCTTTTCTGTGACTCCTCTGACATAGGGTAGTACAGCAGGCACACGCTCGACTGTGGCCGGCTTCACTCGGTCACTGTGACGTGACTGTGAAGCTTGTGGTCTTGCCATACTTGCTCAACGTGCTGAAGCTCGGCGGCCAGATGTTTTCTGTCACACATCCCTCGTGCTCTCTGAAACAAAGATTTTCCCACGGTAGCTAACTGTGATGGATGATGGTGCGATTCACCATTTAAATATCGGTTATGATCGCTTTTGATTACAGCCTATAAAAGTCCAATGCTGAAAATACTCATAGATCTCTACAAATATGACATCATGTACCTCATGTATTGGTTTTGCCATACTGCAGCTGCGAAATCTTCCTGATGGCAGCTCAAAATGGTAAAAAATATATTTATAATAAAATTGTTTCGCATTGCTGACTATGAAAATAAATAACAAATTAGCGAGTTAAATCACTTTTGACCTTTATAGAATTTCATTTAAAGACTTAATGAGATTCCTTGAGATTAAGTCTAAAATTTGAATTGTTAATTTAATTTGTAACTTTTATAAAGGATATTTTCTGTAACTTGTGTCAGTATTTCGTGTCAAGGTGTTAACAATTAAATTAATTGTATGCAATATCCAATAATAAAAAAAATATTCTACAGACCAAATTTCGTTCAATCGGGCCAGTCTCAACGCAGACAAACCATCTGCGCAGGACAGGAGTGTATGGCCAGGTACAGGTGAAGTCTATTTCCTCACTGAGAGAGATCAGATGAGGGTCAACGGCTTTACGTGCTTTTTGAGGTACTGAGGTGAAATACCACCAATTCCTGTCTCAGGGCTGCTCCTGAGAATCTTTTATCCGACCCGCAAATCGATCCCGGGACCTCATGATCACCAGCCGCTTTTCGTCCACTATTCCAACGCGGTAGCCTACATATAGATATTTGTTTTAAATTTAAAATATTCAACATATTACGGACCGTTATAACTAAGAAATGGATCTTTGAGATCTTTGGAAATGTAAGAAGTTTAAGAGTCATTACACTTGTCTCTAAAATATTTATCACTTTTCTTCTTTCTTCTTTCTTCTTCCTTTACAGCCTATAATTGTTCCCTGCTGAATATAGGCCTCATATATTCCTCATGTTTGCAGGCGGGTTGGTAACCCCAGTATTTTTGAGTTGTAACCGGGAAGATTTTATTTTAAAGACAACCTTTATTAAAGGTGCCGATATTCTGTTTCAGTTTATAACTCCCGGGGAAGGACCGCGCTCTCACAGAATATCAGCGTAAAATAGCAGCTTAACTCTGCTGTGTTTCGTATGGTGAGTGTAGAGAACCGGAGACCCTTTTTACTGGAAATGAGGCATTCCATATTAGTCCTCACGGGTGACAACGCATCTGCATTTTGATTTGTTATGGAGGATAGATGTAGATGTCTATGGGCCGCAGCAACTACTTACCATCAGGTGGAATGTGTGCTCGTTTGTCACCTTTATCCTAAAAAAAAACTTTCTCGGCGGTGAGGTGAAGGAAAACCTGCATATCTGAGAAGTTTCCCAGTTAAGGTCACCCCGCGTTGGAATCAGCGCAACGAACACTTTTTTGGCCAAAACTCTCTGCGGCCTGTGCACAGACACGTATGTAAGCTGCAACTTTTTTACTTTTCTTTTCATGAGGCAATAAATGCAGTTTTTATTTCATTCATATTTTCGGGATGGGTATGTGTATCTTCTTGTTTTCACTCTAACGTAAATGTTAAGGGTTACAAAGATGAGTGGAATTCATTATCGTCAGCCCATCAAAAGTCCACTGAAATGAAAATAGGTCTCCCCTATAAATTGTCAAGTAGCTGGATATTTGCAATAGTTGCCACGCTTGGTAGGCGGGTTGGCAACCGCAGCTATTATTATTTTGATCTATTATCAGGAAGATAATGCTGGCCATCTCCTGTTTGTTATGCTGCCCATTCATATGTCACCTCTTACGACGGGACGATATGAGGTAGCGGATTCTCTTTCATCGCCACAAAAAGGCGAACATTTTTCTACTCCCGTTCATGAGTGTACGGCTTCTCTCGTTCACTGTGAATAAAAGTTATAAGGATTAATACTAATTTTAAGGATTTTATCGCGTTTTATTTTAGCTTTCCTGGTGTTTTGGGCACTTTACAGCACCCATGGTCACGGGAGGACAAAGGTGTTTGACGACCTGATGGCATAGTTAAAAAAATTTTATTCATTTATTTTATGGTGACAATCAAAATAAACTAGGACCAATGATATGAATAAAATATAAATAAGCATTACACCGTAAATTGATAGAAGACCATGAAATGCATCATTATTTTGTTAAAACTAAATTAACTTTAATTATGAATAAATGTAAAGAGTAAAATGTAAATAATAATAATCAATTTTGATTCCAAGGTAATTTACTTTTCTTATGGATACATCGGAAGATATAAAAATAGTTGGTGTTTCTAGACGTGTTCCTGTAGCATATAATAGCTACGCCAAATACCAATTATCTACGTCTAATAGTCTTTAAGAATTCCAAAAAAAATCTTTAACGGACATCGAATTTTACTGAATTTGACACGGGATAGGATTTAATGATGTTCCTAAATCAAATTCACGCGAGAGAAGCAACTGGTAAAAAGCTATGTGATTAATATCTCGTATTAGTAGTATAGTTGTAGCATGAATGGGTCGACCGGGAGTGGACCACGCTCTCACAGAATTCGTTCGTGTATTTTCGTATATTGCTATATATTCGAGCGTGAAATAGGATTGCAGCTTAATACTGTTGTGTTTCGTTTGGTGAGTGAAAAGAACCGGAGACCACCGTTTTTACTCACGGGTGACACGGTGTTTCCCAACTGATAGGTCTTAAGATGAACATGGACAAAACTAAGATCATGTTTAATGTCCATGTCACACCTATGCCGGTAGTTGTTGGGAACACTAAGCTCGAAGTTGTTGACGAGTATGTTTACCTGGGACAAATAGTCCGACTAGGTAAGTCCAACTTCGACCGAGAGGTTAATCGACGGATTCAACTCGGTTGGGCAGCGTTCGGGAAATTACGGCACATCTTCTCGTCAGGTATACCTCAAAACTTGAAAACGAGACTGTACACCCATTGCGTGTTGCCAGTGATGACATACGGAACTGAGACGTGGTCCTTCACTGCTGGCCGGATGAGGAAGCTCAAGATCGCTCAGCGAGCTATGGAGAGGGCTATGCTCGGAGTTTCTCTGCGTGATAAACTTAGGAATGAGGATATCCGCAGTAGAACCAGAGTAACCGACATAGCCCAACGGATTAGTAAGCTGAAGTGGCAATGGGCCGGCCATATAGCTCGAAGAACCGACAACCGATGGGGAAGAAAGGTTCTCGAGTGGCAGCCTCGTACCGGTAGACGAAGTGTAGGGCGTCCCCCCACGAGATGGAGTGACGACCTGGTAAGACATGCAGGAAGTCGATGGATGCAGGTGGCTCAGGACCGTGCTTTGTGGCATTCTTTGGGGGAGGCCTATGTTCAGCAGTGGACTTGTGAAGGGCTGTAATGATGATGATGATGATGATGAAAACATAAACAAACTCGTTTGATTTTTATGTTCATAATCCTCTAGTTAAAAAAAAACTCAAGCACAAAATTAACAATAGGGATACCTTTTCGGCCTTTATTTCTTTAGGAAAATTTGAAGAGAAATTTGAAGAGTCTGTAAACGGAAGCTGTTCATTTCTTTGTTACTCGCTAAAGTCACACTGTAAGCAGTAAATTTGTTTCATTCTATGTCAATATTCAATGGTTCTATTCAGTATCGCCTTACATGTGTACGCGCCCGCGTACAAACATAGGTTAATAATTCTGCAATGTTTGTTTATTTTAAATCAAGTTTAATATGGTTTAACTTATTTGGATTCAAGTAATTTTCATAAACGAGGCGCTTTTCATAAGTGACATATTTTATCGTTTTGTGACAATTGTATGTAAAGAAACTAACCGAACATGATATGCAACTGTGAAGTCAGTCAATAATAATAATGTCCTCCAGACCGAAGGAAACTAGTCATGTGCGTGGGACACGATTATAGTGACCGAGTGTATGAGCAAGCTTAGATGCCCTGTCTTCTGTCACTTTCATATTCAGATGGGATGGTAAATCCGACACGAGCGCAGGTATATAAGGCATAAGACACTTTATGTGCTATTGAACCCCTGGTGTAACATCGCCAACTTCCTGACTCAGGGCTGCTACTGAGAATTTCTTGTCAGCAAAACCCAATAACTGACCGACCCGGATCGACCCGGATCTGATGTGAACCCGGGATCTCATGATCACCAGTCGCGTTTACAATCACTAGACCAAAGAGGCAGTCAGTCAATACACTTCTCTCCCAAGCCACCCCCCGGGAAGAGGAGTGTTGTGTTTTTCTCTATCTGTCTGCCCTAAACTTCGCTTGCGGGTACGAATCTGCTACTCGAGAACCCTTCTTCTTCATTTGTTGTTGGTTTCTCCAGCTATGTGGATGGCCCATTGCCACTTCAGTTTACTGATGCGTTGAACTGTGTCGGTTAATCTGGGTCTACGACGGATATATTCAAAGTCAAACTTCATAAGAATTCCACAGTAAAAATAGCAAAACATGTTCTACTAGGTTCTTGAACTCCTTTTCTCCCACCTGGGTAGATTCCACCCTCTTGCCTATTTCTGCCGCTAAATAGCAGTGCTGGCACTGCTCGGGGCAGCAAGTACTGCCCATGGACGTGCCATTAGTATAGCAAAGCAGGTTGCGTTCCGAACGGAGATCGCGGGACCCCTCGTATACACTGATGGTGACCACCGTGGGTTTTCAGCCGGTAGGAGTCCGGTATAACCTTTTCGTTGCTCCCACAGCGGAAGGTATCCATGAGTATTCGCCACGAAAAAAAGAACTCCATCTGGGTAGATTCCACGCCCTTGCCTATTTCTGCCGCCAAATAGCAGTGCTTGCAGTGTTGTGTTCAGATCTGAGAGGTATAGAGAGCCAGAATAATTACAGGTTATAAGGCATTTAAGTTGTAAAAACATTATAAGATAATGTTAACTGACCGTGTAGTGGTGGTGTAAGAATATTATCCCGTGGGCATCGTACGAAGTGACAGAGGAAACAGATCAAGAGATGGCCAGCAGCGTCTGCCTAATAACGACTAGAAATAAAAAAAAACCGATGTTGCCAGCCCGCTTGCCAAGCGTGGAAACTATGGCAAATATTCCCCCTATGAAATAATCTATGGAGGAGGTCTATGTTCAGCTGTCGAATTTAATAGGCTGTAACGGAATGTTAAGTTCTAGTTACATCTCATGCATGTCTTACCGCTGGGCATAGCAATCTTCTTACTTTTGAGAAGGTAATATTGTAGTAAGATTGCGTAGGAGAGAAACTCAATATCAATATCTTATTATATCCACTAATAGAACTCTTGATCAAATAAATGTCGTCTCAATACGTGCTAAGATCCTTCAAATGATTTTATTTACCAGGTGCCATTGACATTTGTAATGTTCAGAATGTTATCGTTTAGTAAAACTTTATTTTGTGCCTAACGCACGTGTTTCTTAAAGCTTGGGAAAGCTCACGATTATAGTAATTTCATTAAGGCCTGAGAGCATTACTACTCTAAGAATTAGAGAATAGCGATATTTTTTATACATGAAGTTCACCCAATTTAAATTGGATGCTGTGGTCCATATACGCTTACACTACAATTAATTAGAGATAAAAGTGTAGATGCGTTGTCCCACCTGAGACCTAAGATGGTTAGTTCTCAGTTAGTGCAACGTTGCGGACGCGACGCTGCAATAAAATCGATAATCTTGGGGGGTGTGGGATAATATTGTGTTCAGTTCAGTGATCACGTTAACATAACATGGATGGGTTATCTAACGGCCGTCCGAACAGAGGGTGGTGGGCCTCGGCTCTGATGGCTAACTCGTATCGTTCGATGTTCTGGGCGGTGAGAACCACCCAGGGACGCGGGTGTACGGTATGTACGCGGTATCTGCGGACTCGCTATACAAGTGTAGATGCGTTGTCGTACCTGAGAACTAAGATGGTTACACAAACACATTTTTATGTACTTAATAAGTATTATTAATGAAAAATGAGCATTGAGTCTAATTAATTCTGTTAAGTTTAAGTGTAAATTAATTTAAAAAATTATCGAATTCTTAGGGAGAAAATCGGTGGAAAAAAATTACAGATAAATAAAACAAACGTACTTGAAACAACTAATAAGTTAGTGTCTCAGGTAGGTGACAAAATTACACTGAAAGGTTAATTTAGATTGACTTCTACGAGTGCAAAAAATTGTATTGTAAACAAATGGTCCCTCGAAATAAAAGCTTTGTATTTACATGACAGATTTTAAAAATAAACTAACAGGTTTTTGTAAAATCGGCTGTTTTTCGTTTAGGTATATTGGTACCTAAATGCAAATCAGCCCCTTTCTAAGTGCAATTTAACGCAAACAAATTATTATTATTATTATTATTATTATTTATACTTTATTGTATACCACAAAAAAACGATAAAAAAGAACAAATTACAAGGAGTAAAACTTAAGAGGTAGGTACAATAAGGCGGTCTTATCGCTAATAAGCGATCTCTTCCAGACAACCTTAAGATTAGGAGAAAGTTGTTCTATTGGACAGTGGGAGGTTGTGTATATTATAGTAAACTTACATACTAATACCTAAATAAAAAAATTATGTTAGAGATTTGACACGTTTGTGAATTCTCGATATTGGCTGGCTAATGGATCTTTTTATTTTGACAATCGATAAACATTTGAAGGGACTATAATCCTGCAAAGTTCTTTTTTTTTTATAGGAGAGGGGGCAAACGAGCATGCGGCTCACCTGATGGTAAGTGACAACCGCCGCCCATGAATAACTGCAATACCAGGGGAATCGCAGATGCGTTGCCGGCCTTTTAAGAAGGAGTAGGCTTTTTTCTTGAAGGTCCCTAAGTTGTATCGGTCCGGAAAAATCGCTGGTGGTAATCGATTCCACAAGGGAGTTGTGCGAGGGAGAAAATTTCTAAATCGCACAGTGGTGGACCGCCATTCATCCAGATGATATCGATGGTATCGCGAGTTTTCTCTATATCTAACCCGAAAACAATTTCAAAGATCGGGCATTCCTTATTTAGGTCAATTTGATCGTATACGGATTCACTCAAGAATAACCAATTTATTCACATGAAATAAATCTATTGTTATTGGGGTACGTGACTTTTTATTCTTTTTTTATGAGGTAAAGGTGAAAAACGAGCACGTAGTCCACCTGATGGTAAGTGGATGTAGTGGACCATAGACGTCTATATCTATCCTCGATTAATATTTAAAATGCAGCTACATGCATTGCATCCCTGAGGAAAAAGATGGAATGCCTCGTATCCAGTAAAAAGGGTCTTCGGTTCTCTACATTTACCATAGGAAACATAGCAGCATTAAATTGCTATTTTACGCTGGTATTCTTTGAGAGCGTGGTCCTACCCCGCTCGAGCCGAGCCATTCCTGCTAGAACTAATATAGTTGCATATAAAGGAAACAGAAGATGGGCAGCCACACCTTCCTGATAACAACTCAACATTAATAATAAAATCCGTACCAAAAATAGCTACTAAGGTAAGTATGTTTCCTCAACGGGGGGGGGGGGGGGGTCTTATGTTTAAAAGAACAAATGAAAGAATATTTACTATTGTTATTATTAATAATAATAATGAATTATATAAATGTACGCTGTATGCACTTTAACCTACTAGTGACCGCCTAATTATAGTGTATGTGGTTTTTATAATTGTTTGAAACAGAAGTTTATCAAAGCATATTAAATAAACAATCTTTTTGACACCTTATAGCTTACGTCGTATTTATGTAGCTTACATTTGCTACCGACGAGTGGTGGATAATCGCAAAAAAACTTGTTTATTTACCATTTTTTATTTTTATATTTACCCATATTGTTTACATTTTGTAACACTTCCATGTTTTAGGTTATTAAGTTTAATTAATTTGATCATATTTAATGCGTGTGAACTGTGTAATTTTTTATCATGTTATAAGTGCCGTAAAACATACAAATAAAAAAAGACAATCAATAATTTAAATAATTTAATCACATTTGTTTTTCTTTCAATGTAATTTGCTTATATATTTTGAGGCCATAATATGTTGTTAAGACACAATAGCGTGAAAAAGATACCGCAAGCTTACGCTTAAAACTAAACCTTGATTTAGCCAGGTAATCATAAATTTATTAATTACAGAAACATTAGCCGTACCATATAAGTTTTTTGTAAAAAATGCTCCAGCGGTTCAATGTTATAAGTCTGATGGTGATAAGTAAAAATAACCCTAATAATTATAATATTTTCAATAAACTTTAACAATAAATATTAAAAAATATAATAAAAAAAATTCTACATCTATGATAAAAATAATTTAGACACCATACTAAAGCTAACTCTTATCATATCAATTAATTAAATATAGTTAAGAATTACTTACTTACTTACTTACTTATCTTCACGCACAATCCCTGACGGGGTAGCCAGAGAGAACAGATCGCCAAGTGTCACGATCCTTACAAACCTCTTTCGCTTCTTTCAGATTCATTATCTTCTTCATGCATGCACGTCTAGGTATCCGAGTACTCTTGACCCTACCCTCTTCGAGCAATTTGCTCACATGGTCTTCGAAAGTTAGTCTCGGTCTACCTCGACACCTTTTAATATTAAATTTCGCGCTATATATTTTCTTCACCATTCGGTCTTCACTCATTCGCTCAACGTGCCCAAACCACCGAAGCACGCCCTTATCAATTTTTGTGATAAGGTCATCTTTCAAACCTGCCATATTGCGAATCTCTTCGTTTCGCTTTCGGTCGGCCAAGGTAACGCCGCACATTTTACGAAGAGATCGCATCTCCACTGCATTCAACTTACTTTTATGCTTCTTCTGGCATACCCAGGTTTCGCTGCCATATAACAAAGTCGGTACCAATACTGCGTTATGTATTGCAAGGCGTGCACTCTTCGCTACGCCTTGCCTTTTGACTAACGCAGTCAGGGCACCATTGACTTTGTTCCCGGCAGCGACACGCCTGTCCACATCTAAATCACATCTTCCATCCCGGCTAAAAGCACTCCCCAAGTATACAATTTCATTTACCTGTTCTAGACATTCCTGATTTACCCATATTTCACACTTCGTTCTCTCTTCGTCCCTTTCAAATACCAGAACCTTAGTTTTATTAGCATTCAAACGGAGACCTTTAATTTCACATTCCTCTTTCATACACGTGACTAATGCCTGCAGTTCTGCCTCTGATGGTGCAATAAGCACTGCATCATCAGCATACAGCAGACAATTTACTTTTATGTCACCCAATTTCACACCCAAACAGCTATCTTTCAGCTTCTGTAAACAGCTGTCGAGATACAGTATGAACAGCCAGGAAGACATGACACAACCCTACTTTACGCCCGTTTGGACGTTAAACATAGGTGACAGGTCATGCCCTACCCGGACACAGGCTTTACAGTCACAGTAAAGAGACTGCACAGCCCTTAGCAATTGACCATCCACACCATACCCCGGCAACAGTTCCCACATTTTCTTCCTTACAACCTTATCAAATGATTTCTCAAGATCCACAAAAGCACAGAAAATCTTCTGTAAACGCACGCACCCTGAGGACTGACGAGAAGATCGTGGAGCTGGAAGAAGAGATAGACAAGTTGCGCTGGCATATTATAGGATTATCCGAAGTCCGAAGAGAGGGGGAGGACACGGTAATCCTCGAATCCGGCAACTTGCTCTATCACCGGGAGGGCGACCATCTGTCCCAAGGAGGTGTCGGATTTATCGTCCACAAGTCTCTCGTTAACAACGTTGTAAAGATCGGGAGTGTGTCGACGAGGGTTGCGTACCTTATACTCAGAATCACCAAACGGTATTCGCTGAAGGTCATACAGGTTTACGCACCAACCTCGGCACACCCCGATGGGGAGGTGGAGGAAATGTATGAGGATATCTCTAGAGCCATGCATTCCTCCAAAACCCAATATACGGTGTTAATGGGAGACTTCAATGCAAAACTAGGCACAAGAGAGAACGGTGAGCTGAAAGTAGGGAAATTTGGAATAGGGCAACGGAACCCAAGGGGCCAGCAGCTGGCCGATTTCATGGAGAAAGAGGGACTCTTTATGATGAACTCTTTCTTCCAGAAGCGGCCCCACAGGAAGTGGACCTGATCGAGCCCCGACGGTTCGACAAAAAATGAGATTGACTTCATTATGACGACCAGACGACAACTGTTCAGTGATGTCTCCGTGATCGCGAGGGTGAAAACTGGTAGCGATCACCGAATGGTTAGAGGCACACTGAACCTAAACGTTAAGTTGGAGAGGTCTCGTCTAATGAAGTCATCGCTCCGTCCCCCTCGTGCTCTGTTCCAAAGTCCCGAAACCTTTCAGCTCGAGTTACAAAACCGTTTTCAGTGCCTAGAAGACTGCAATGAAGTGGACGATATGAATGACAAGCTCGTGGAAACTGTCCATGCGGTCGGAGCTAAGTTCTGCAAGACCCGCCGCAGAAGAACACAAAAACTCTCCGATCACACTCTTAATCTCATGGCTGTTAGACGGGAGATGAAGCTACATTCTTCAACAGACTTGACAGCATACAGGCATCTGAACAGACAGATCTCCAAATGCATGCGGCGGGACTTACGCAACTTCAATACAGCTCGTATTGAAGAAGCGATCGAGCGGAACCGAGGCTCCAAAGTCTTTGCCAGAGATCTGTCTGCCAGAAAGAGCCACCTGTCAAAGCTGAAGACAGAATGTGGCAGCATCGTTTCTGGGACACCTGAGATTTTGAGTGAGATTGAGAGGTTCTATGGGCAGCTGTACACGTCATCGTTGGAGCCACACGCAAGTGTGAGTAACGATCCAAGAGCGAGTCTCATCCGACACTATTCCGAAGATATCCCGGACGTCAGTCTGAGCGAGATTAGAATGGCTCTCCAGCACCTTAAAAACGGTAAGGCCCCAGGCGAGGATGGAATTACAGCGGAGCTTCTGAAAGCGGGTGGAAGACCGGTACGTGAAGTCCTTCAGAAGCTCTTTAATTCCGTCCTCCATGGTGGCACTACACCGGAGGCGTGGAGCAGAAGTGCGGTGGTTTTGTTCTTCAAGAAAGGTGACAACGCTCTCTTGAAGAACTACAGACCGATTTCCCTTCTGAGCCGCGTCTACGTGCTGTTTTCGAGAGTCATTACGAATCGTTTCGCGCGCAGACTTGACGACTTCCAGCCTCCCGAACAAGCCGGTTTCCGAAAGGGCTTTAGCACCATAGACCACATACATACCCTTCGGCAAATTGTACAGAAGTCCGAAGAGTACAATTTGCCACTATGTCTGGCGTATGTGGACTATGAGAAAGCCTTTGATTCCGTCGAAATTTGGGCGGTGCTGCAGTCCCTTCAGCGGTGCCAAGTTGACTGTCGGTATATCGAAGTGTTGAAGTGCTTGTACAGTAGGGCTACGATGGCTATCCGAGTACAGAACCAGAGTACGAAACCTATCCAATTGCAGAGAGGTGTAAGACAGGGTGACGTCATATCCCCGAAACTCTTCACCGCTGCATTGGAAGACGTTTTCAAGCTTCTGGACTGGAAAGGATACGGTATCAACATCAATGGCGAGTACATCACTCACCTTCGATTTGCCGACGATATAGTCCTTATGGCAGAATCGCTGGAGGACCTAAGCACTATGCTCAATGACCTCGATAGTGTTTCCCAACGGATAGGTCTTAAGATGAACATGGACAAAACAAAGATCATGTTCAATGTCCATGTCACACCTATGCCGGTAGTTGTTGGGAGCACTAAGCTCGAAGTTGTTGACGATTATGTTTACCTGGGACAAATAGTCCGACTAGGTAAGTCCAACTTCGACCGAGAGGTCAATCGACGGATTCAACTCGGCTGGGCAGCGTTCGGGAAGCTACGACACATCTTCTCGTCAGACATACCTCAAAACCTGAAAACGAAATTGTACAACCAGTGCGTGTTGCCAGTGATGACTTATGGAACTGAGACGTGGTCCTTCACTGCTGGCCGTATGAGGAAGCTCAAGGTCGCTCAGCGAGCTATGGAGAGGGCTATGCTCGGAGTTTCTCTGCGTGATAAACTTAGGAATGAGGATATCCGCAGTAGAACCAGAGTAACCGACATAGCCCAACGGATTAGTAAGCTGAAGTGGCAGTGGGCCGGCCATATAGCTCGAAGAACCGACAACCGATGGGGAAGAAAGGTTCTCGAGTGGCAGCCTCGTACCGGTAGGCGAAGTGTAGGGCGTCCCCCCACGAGATGGAGTGACGACCTGGTAAGATATGCAGGAAGTCGATGGATGCAGGTGGCTCAGGACCGTGCTTTGTGGCATTCTTTGGGGGAGGCCTATGTTCAGCAGTGGACTTGTGAACGGCTGTAATGATGATGATGATGAAACAGCTGTCGAGATACAGTATGAACAGCCAGGAAGACATGACACAACCCTGCTTTACGCCCGTTTGGACGTTAAACATGGGTGACAGGTCATGCCCTACCCGCACACAGGCTTTACAGTCACGGTAAAGAGACTGCACAGCCCTTAGCAATCGACCATTCACACCATACCCCGGCAACAGTTCCCACATTTTCTTCCTTACAACCTTATCAAATGCTTTCTCAAGATCCACAAAAGCACAGAAAATCTTCTGGTTAGTAGCCAGAAGTTTCTCCGTGATCATGCGGAGAGAAAACATTTGATCCGTGCATCCTCTTCCAGGTCTAAATCCGCATTGTGCCTCCCATAGAAATCTTTCCGATTTCTCTTGCATCCTACGTGTTAAAACCTTCGAGTAAACTTTACTTGCTAAACTGGCCAAGCTGATCGCCCGATAGCACCCGCAGTCAAAATATGAACCTTTACCTTTATATAAAGGCACAATGACTGCGCATCGGCAATCATCCGGGACATCCCCCGTCCGCCAGCACAAATTGCACAGCAGATGAAAGCTGTCCCAGACGCGAGGCCCACCATACTTGACCATTTCAGCAGTAACTCTGTCTAGTCCCGCAGCCTTACCACATTTCAAACTTCGAATCGCACGTTCAATCTCTTTCATACTGATGATCTCAGTGTCATCGAGGTCTGGGTCTGGCGTACCAGTCACGACGTCATCCCCGGATCCCTCACTAAGATCATCACACGCATACATTTCTCTATAAAATTCGCTCCATCGCTGCATGACGTCCGATTTTTCTGAGAGGACGTCATTAGTTCTCGAAAGCACTTTGTTCATTCTTAAGGCCGTCGCACCACTTCGGGTCCTTCCAACCTCTTTCCAGAAGAGTTTGGAGTTCTCCTTAAAGTTGTGCGACAACCTTTCGTCCGCTTCCATTCTACACCTTTCACGCACTTCCTCAATCAGTGCATTCGTGTGAACTTTCTGCAGCCTATATCTTTCTTTCATCTTCTCTCTCATATCCTTATCATTACTAGAGGCCAACTAGTCTAACCATGCTTTCTTCTTCTTCTTTACAGCTTCTTTCACTTCATCATTCCACCATGCATCTCTTCTTTTACTACTGCCTCTTTTTATTGTTCCACACACTTCTTCCGCTGCATTTACCATTCCATCCCTAAGGTTCTGCCAAGTTCTTTCTACACATTCTTTTCTGCCATCGATGGTGTCAAGCTTTTCGGCTACCTTCGCATGATATTTGCCCCTAGTATCCGCTTCCTGAAGCTTCCAGCTTCGGATGCGACAGACCGACTGTGGTTCTGTTACTGCCGTCCGTTAGCGCCAACCCGCGAACAGACCCTTAAATCTAGTAATCTCTAGATAGTGATCCGTTCCCAGGTCAGCACCCCTGAACACTCGCGTATCCATCACCTGTTTTCGCAGTCGGTCATCCACCAGGAACAAATCGATCATACTTCTCTCATTTTTCCTTTCTCTAGTATACATATGGATTTTCTTGTGATTAAACATAGTGTTTGTCACAAGAAGACCCTTTTCCTTGCACACCGCCAGTATAAGCTTGCCAGCATCATTAACCCTTTTATCGCCAAACTTTCCAAGTACCGACTCGTACCCTGGTCGAGCGGTACCAACCCATCCATTCAAATCACCACATACAACAATTCTTTCATTTCCCCTAGCCAAATCTAGAACTTCTCTTACATTCTCCCAAAACTCCTCCAGCTCAGCCCTGGACGACGAACCTCCACATCGAGAAGTGTACAGTGTTATCAAAAGATAATACTGCATCTTTGTTACGTATGGTGAGTGATGACTACCGGAGACTTTTTTTTACTGTTACTCAGATATTTCATCTTTGTCCTCAGGGGTGATAACGCATCTGCATTTTAATTCTTATATATGCCGCGCTCACCAGGCATACACTGTTGAAACTGCATAGTAGTATTTCTGAAAGGGAAACAACATTTGTAAATACATACTTATATACAAATTCGTTATTTAATGAATGAATAACTAGTTTTTCACTACTATGCTACATAATAACTAGTTTTACACTAGTATGGTATAATAGATTGATGTCGTATTTTAAATTAATTTTTTTTCAATTTAAAATACGACATCAATTCATACGTTAGTTCGATTAGAACGTTGCGGGGCCTCCGGAGGGTTAGCGTAACGTTCGGAGTCGGAGCGTGGGTGGCTGCGTTTACCACTAGCGGGTAGGGGTGTATCTCGGCCCTCTCGCCTCGATAGCGCCGAGACATATTCTTGAAGTATTCGGAGATCGTCGGAAGTTGACAGTCTCTGTGTAGGTCGGAGTTTCGCTGGTAACACCGAACTCCGGTTGCTATGCGAATGAATCTATTTTGGACGACTTGGGTGTCGTACAAATGAGTATGGCTTACGTGCGCAAAAACTACACTTTACGCTTAAGACATGATAGGTCTTACGCACGCTTTGCAAAGATGGAGTTTGTGTCTTAGAGACAGTTTGCTCTTTATCTCTTCGTTTGTTAACTAGCGGGTGAAGGCGACTAGTGACGAATTTTGCACGGTTTTGGACATCGCAAATGTGCTTAGCGAATGTCATAGCATGGTCGATCTGTAGCGAATGTCATGTCATACCATTATTTCTAACTAAGATGTAGTTTACGATCTTAGGATCGCGATGGCTGGGTTTCAAAAAAGTCTCTTGCACTAACATAACGTCTACATCGTGGTTGCGCATGAAGAGCGCGATCTCGTCTTTTTGGTCTCTGAGGCCGTTTCCGTTAAAGAACGCGACAGTAAGAGAGCATGCTTTAGTTCTACTGAGATTTTGTGCTGCCATTCTAATATATAGAGAAGGTGATTAGGCGCACTGGAAAGACCAGATTGCGTCGATAAGTCCTATGTGCTCAATTGTAGCGTGGAGTCTCCCCTCCACCTCCTTCGCGGGAGGGGAGACTCCCCTCCCCCCTACTCCTCCTCCTCAAGCCGTTCAAAAGTTATGAGAGGTCACACACACACACACACACACACACACACACACACACACACACACACACCCCCACACCCACACACCACACACGCACCCCCCCCCCCCCCCCCCACACACACACACACACCTCACACACACGCGCGCACACACACGCGCACTCACGCGCACACACGCACACACACGCACATACGCACACACACACACACGCACACACGCACACCCGCACATCCGCACATCCGCACATATGCACACGCGCACTCACGCACTCGCGCACACGCGCACACGCGCATACGCGCACACGCGCACACGCGCACACGCGCACAGACGCACACGCGAAAACGCGCACACGCGCACACGCGCACACTCCACACGCGCACTCGCGCACACGCGCACACGCGCACACTTGCTACGCGCACACTCGCACACGCGCAAACGCGCACACGCGCACACGCGCACACATGCATACACGCACACATGCACACACGCACACAAGGACATGCGCACAAACGCACACACGCACACCCGCACACCTGCACGCCCGCACATCCGCACACTCGCACACCCGCACACTCGCACACATGCACACTCGCACACTCGCACACCCGCACACCCGCACACCTGCACACCCACACACCCGCACACCCGCACACCCGCATACCCGTACACGCGCACACCCGCACACTCGCACACACGCACACCCGCATACACGCACACACGCACGCACGGACACGCGCACAAACGCACACGCGCACACGCGCTCACGAGCACACGCGCACACGCGCACACACGTACACGCGCACACACGCACACGTGCTCACCAGCACACCCGTACACCTGCACACCCGCACACCCACACACCCGCATACCCGCACACCCGCACATCCGCACACCCACACACCCGCACAATCACACACCCGCACACACGCACACGCGCACACACGCACACGCGCACACTTGCACTCGCGCTCAAACGCAAACACGCACACCTGCACACCCGCACACCCGCACATCCGCACATCCGCACACCCGCGCACCCGCACACCCGCACACCCGCACACCCGCACACCCGCACACTTGCACACACGCACACCCGCTCACACGCACACACGCACACCTGCACACCCGCACTCCCACACACGCACAGGCGCACATACGCACACGCGCATACACGCACACGCGCAAACACGCACACGCGCACACACGCATACGCGCACACGCGCATTCGCGCACTCACGCACACGCGCACACACACACACACACACACGCACACACGCACAAACGTACACACGTACACCCGCACACCCGCACACCCGCACACCCGCACACCCGCACACCCGCACACCCACACACCCGCACACCCACACACCCGCACACCCGCACACTCGCACTCTCGCACTCTCGCACTCTCGCACGCACGCACGAACGCACGCCCGAACGCACGCACACACGCACGCACGCACGCACACACGCACACACGCGCGCACACGCACGCAAATGCACGCATACACACACACACACACGCACACGCACGCACACGAACGCATACGCACCACACGCTCACGAACGCACAAGCACGCACACGCACGTGCACGCATATGCACACGCACACGCACTCACATACGCACACGCAAACGCACACACACACGCACACGCACAATGCGCGCACGCACGCACACGCGCTCGGACACTCATGCACACGCAGGCACACGCAAGCACACGCATGCACACGTACGCACAAAAGGTGGTTATGAGACGGTGGCATATACAGTATTTTCATTTTAAACAAACTCTCATGCTGAATGCATTACTTGTAAAAGTTGAATATAATGTAGATCATTTAAAATGATCTACATTATATTTTTAGATGTTTTGAAATATAGCATTTAGATCAAAAATAGCAATCAAATTGAATTATTCATTTTCAGTAACTATTATAGTAGACATACGAGTATATCAATTCAAAATTTCAATCATGTTTCTCTAAGAATAATACTGTGAGTGAGGACGGCTGTATCTGCTGTGTTCCGTTTCTTTTTCGATAGTATTAAACCTGTTTTAAAAACAAAATTTAATCAGTTTTAAACCATATTCATAAATTGTTTGAGTTAAACACACATTTTTATTATGTTCTTGTATATAAATTTACATACTTACACAGCTGGGGACCAGTCCAAAAATGTGCGGATATTTTTAAAGAAAACGATATTAATCTTAAAATAGTTATAGGAAAAATTCACAGCATAGACTCTAGCTATTTTACTCATAAAATTTGGAGGTATCGGTATAAGAAATCTCTATAGCGTTGTATTGTCTGCTTTCCTTGCTTCCATGCATGGCTCAGTGTATAGTGCCAATGATTTATGTAACAAAGTTTTAAATAATAAAGTGGACCTGTGCAGATATGGCAAAAACTGTCCTAGTTCCACCGAAAGTTAACCAACAAAAACAGTAAGATATTCCGTCGGTAAGGGGTGGGTAGAAAGATTTGTTTTATAATTTTTGTAATGACTGAAAAGTTAAAATAAGAATGAAAGATCAGGCCAGCCTACTAGCTGTTTCGACTAATCTAATCACTAGTTACATACCCGTTACCGTCAAGTAATCTCAGTACTTTACTTGACGTGGAAAGCTTGCACTCTGTCAAAATGTCAAATGTAAAAATGTCAAGAAGAGAAGAGAAAAATGGCTTCTAGCCAGAAGATTGGCAGGCAAATTGTTCGCAGTACCAGAATCGTTGCATCTTCGCCGACTTTTAACTGCACCAAAGTACTGCCACGGTGTTTTTTGTAAATTACTTTAAACAAAAGATATTTAGTCTTCATTACTTGTTATATTATATAACATAATTTACACCGTTCCGTAGATGTCTGGCTTTAAATTATTAATCTGGCTTTAAAGTATTAATGAGAAGTCCGCAATTTAGACACAATATTAAACTATCGAAATGTTTATATATGATTCATGGGGCAGGGAAAGATTAAAAATAACTATAAAGGGGTTTGGTAACTTCGCCATAAATTTATTTTAGTATTCAATTGTGGATTGTAAGGGAATAGTAAGTATTTTAAGCAGTAAGAAATTTGAATTATATTAACAATTCAAATTTTAAAGTCTTTTCTTCGGCGGGAAGATCTCATTAATTCTTTGAATGATATTCTCGGGATCAAAGATCTTTCGGGTTTAATTTGTAACAGTGATAATTATATTCAAGATGAGTTTAGTTTTAAAAGCTGCTATAACTTTTTCGTTTTAGCTATATCTAAGTTAAGGATTTCACGGAAATTAGCAATTTTATTTATAATAACTTAAACTTTAAATATTTAAAAAGTGAAATTTGTTTTGATCAGTTAGTGTTCCATACACATATAATTTATAAAAAAATATAGTTAGTAAAAATAACAGTCTGGATAATTATTTTCGTTACATATCTTACTATACATTAATAAGTAAAAATACATTTTAAAAAAGTGCTTCAAATGGTTCTTGAGAACACGATGAATGTACACGCCCCTAGCTGTCCCGATAAATGTCGACTATACAGGGGCCCATACAGATGTACTCGACGGATAACTAAGGACGGGGCCCAAATGCCTATGGACATTTGATATATAGATTAAGTACTTAATTTACTTGACTTCAGAAGCGAAGAAGGACCCCAAAGCTCGTTCAGGCGTCAGGTGTAGTGAATGTAAGTAGTGTATGAGAAGTGTATGTGTGTTTAACCCGAATTAGCCCTTTTAATCAGCAGCAATCCTGATTCCGGCACCGCCTCCCGGCTTGGTATTCTCCAGCGGCGGCAGCAAGGGAGAATGTCTTTCTTCAATTCACTATGTCAGTCTTTCAACTTTATTGTACATTTAATTAACTTCAAAACGCAACTAAATCCCGTTACTTATAATCAAAACCGTAATACACGGCACGAATACCGAATGGGCGGATCAAAGGTCACTTCCGCTTCACGTGGCAACAAATTATTTCTAGAACCGAACACGACCTTCTCTAGAGTCACAAAGTTCAGCGTTCAACCTACAACGGAAAATGTCTCAGAACTTTATCAAATGCCACACGAGCAACTACTCGACGCAAAGTATTATTGTCTAGTACTTCAACCGGCAATCACGTATAAGTTACGTAAATTACTTGCCAACGAATTTAGGTTAATCAATCAAGTTATTACTGCTTCGTCATCGCGTGAACGCACTAAGGATAAGCAAACGTCGTCTATTTGTCTAGACTCAACAAAAACCTCGTCGTTGCATAAATTTGCTAACAAAATCGACTCTAAAAATGTAGGTTATCCCGGGTGATCACACGCCGTGCTAGCGACCGCACTGCATTCAAGCTACTGAGTTACTTCCGCCGCGCCACGCGCCAAACCCACTCCGCTCGCCCGAACGTCAAAACCGGTACGAATGTACCGAGCCGAGCGCCCTCTGGCGTCAAGTCTTGAAACCAGCGTTTGGGCGCGAACAATGAATCTAAAACAAACTTCTTATTTTACACCTTAAAACTCAAAAATCGGATTTTGAAACACACACTTGTGTTGTGGAAACAACATATCATGATTGTGATAAAAAAATCTGCGTGAAAAAATATAAGAAAAGTTTGTTTTTTACCTCATTTTATTAAAGAAAAAACATATCTGTCACAAACATATATCAAGGGTTTGAATCTGGCACTCAACTACTGTGGTGAACCACTCCTAACCACAAGCATTGTAAGCTTACCAAGGGTGGTTATAGGGAATATTAATAATATTCTAATAAGGCTATTAAGCATTTCTAATACGATTTAAAAAAAATACATCAAATTGATTTCCCTGTCATTATTTTTTAATATGATATTCTAAAAATGGTATTTACATGTTGAAATTCTCTAAAAAAATGATTAGTGAAGTTTTGTGAGATATTTTTACACATTTCTTAATATTATAATATTATATTTTTATTTTATTTTTGAATGTCTATTTTATTTATATAATTATTATATTTTTTTACTTTTTCTATCATTAAATGTTTGTGCATTGAAAATCAACCTGCAAATGTAACATGCCGGACGACATGACTGACGTAGTGGCTTACGTGGCATATTACCTGAGTAATATGAACTTCTTCAATAGAAAATTTTACGATTGCAGGCACATTTGTAGGGATTTGAATTTTAAGGTTAATTTTACACAGAAACGAAGTTAAAATGCTTTTTTACGTAAAGAGCGGCAATCCATTTTTGTGCTGCGTTAGGGAGAGCCTTACAAACCCTGTTTAGAAAATTGCTTTCTTTATCGCATTCGCTGCTAAACGGTTTGTTTCAACCTTGATTCATAACAAGAATATTTGTTTAAAAATTACTTTGTTTTCGTTTAGAACAATAGATGAGGAATAGTAATTAATACATAGTCATTTTACGCGTTTATTGTTAAACTTGTTCAGCACTGAACATGCAACACGCAGCAACCCAGTGACCGCGTTACCAAAATTCGCGCACACTAATAGTTGTTGCTGAGTAGTCTTTGTATATAATGTAAAATTTTATTAGTATTAAGTTTTTTTTTATAGAAAAGTGGGTGATCGAGCATGGGGCTCACCTGATGGTAAGTGTCGACCGCCGCCCATGAACAACTGCAACATGGAAGTACAACAGTCACGGAAGGAGTAAGCTTGTCTGTAAAAGTCGTCTTGCGTGGAAGAAAATCGCACAGTAGTGGACCGCCAAACATCCAGATGATGTGGATGGTAACGTAAGTTTTGTCGCGATGTGCGTTGGTGAAATTTGGCGGCTGGAATTAGGCAATCCAAATAATTCCTTAGATCAATCCCCTTGATAAATGCGATGGAAAATGCAAAGCGATGCAACATCTCTTCGCAGTGCCAGTGAATGGAACCAATCGGAGAGAACTCGGACGTTGACGATTCGAACCGCTCTTCACTGGATGGGGTCAAGTGGAAGGAGCTGGCACTGGGGAGCCCCGCCCCAGAGATGGGAACAGTATTCCTTGTGAGACTAATCCCGCGCCTTGTAAAGTTGCAAACGGCGTGCTGGCATGAAAAACTGTTCCGCTCTGCAGAGCACGCTTCTCCGTCACCAGGGATGCTGGTACCCTCCTGGGGTAGTGTCTTATTTAAATCCGCTACCATGTTAACGGGCAGGGGGAGAATTGGGCCTCCTGCTACTTGTACTAACCAGGCGAAACACAGAAGTAAACTTGTACTTCACGCTGTTATTCTGTGAGGTCGTGGTACCACCCTAGTTCGAGCCGGCCAATCCGTGCAACAGCAAAAGCTACCGCGTGGCTATATCACTGTTAAAAATTGTTGTATAAATTGTAACATATTGTAACATTACCTGATAGAGCCATGCTGCAACTATATTAGTAGTATAATTATAGCACGAATGGGTCGGCTCGACCGGGGAGGGACCGCGCTCTCACAGAATACCAGCGTAAAATAACAATTAAGCTGCTGTGTTGGTGAGTCTATAGAACCGGAGACCCTTTTTACTGGAAGTGAGGTATTCCATCTTAGTACTCACTACATTTTAATTCGTAATCGAGGATAGATGAGCATGCGGCCCACCTGATGGTGACTCCCGCCACCCGTGAACAACTGCAACACCAGGGGAATTGCAGATGCGTTCCCGGGCTTTTAAAATGGAGTATGCTCTTTTCTTGAAGGTATCCTAAGTCGTATCGGTGCGAAAAAATGGCTGGTGGTAATTCTCAATTTATAGCTTATTATGTTATTTTGTATTAATTCTTGCAACTTTGAAACACTGTTTCGAAATAATGTGAGAGAGTAATACTTCATATATTTTTCAAAGGGTGCTCAAAAGGGCTTATATATGACACCCCACATGTTTATCGTTTTAGCTTCCTATTTTCTTTTCGAAAAACTGATTACTTTATCAAGCACTAGACCAGTTAATCTCACGTAGCTGAATTTAAGTTACTAGATATTTTTCTTACGTTAAATTTCAATCATCTACGTAAGCTAGCCGTGAAATACTAACAGGCATGAAGGTGATTCCATAAGCGTTCTGTTTTCCATATTTAGGCATGGAGTAATAATGACGTTGGTAAACAAAGTCCATGTGAGTGGATCCGGGGGAAAAAGCTAGTATGTAATAATCCTATGGATTGTACGAATTGTTTACTATACAAAAGCGGATGTTGATATTACGAGGGAACGGAAGTGGGGTTCTTTTAGAATTATAGAGGCTGGTGATGGGAATTGTTAATGCCCAGGGTAACGGCTGGTTAAACCTGCAAGGTTGCATGTCTTTAGTTGCTACAGCTTAAGAAGGTCAAGTCAAGCAAGGATTTATACAGGCTAGTATAGAAAAAAAAAACAATAACGTAATATGCTAAGTTCTTTTATTAAAAGGTGAATCTTGTAAAATCAGATATATTATTTTCCCAAGATTCTTTGCTACCCTTTTGTGCAACATCTCCGCAGCAAGATAATATCTGTAAAGCATGGTGGTAGCTTTTTCCATACATAAATAGCACAGTGTGCGTGTTCGATATATTGGAATATAAAATTTAAAGAGTATTTGAATAAAAATATGACAGCAAACTTCAAACTCGTTTATATTCACTTTAATATTCCCTCCAATTCACACACCACATATTTCTTATTGTAAAACATAAATTTGCTATGTCAGATTGAGACAGGGGTGCAGTTAAAGAGTCGCTTTCTGGAATATATATCGAAGGAAATGTCTAGTGTATTCCCAATCCATGTTAGTAGAATGGCGATAATGGATATAAATTTTTCAGAGCCGAACGTTCAATGATGAGAATGCAAATATTCTTCGGAAG
This sequence comes from Parnassius mnemosyne, assembly GCA_963668995.1. Taxonomy (NCBI): domain Eukaryota; kingdom Metazoa; phylum Arthropoda; class Insecta; order Lepidoptera; family Papilionidae; genus Parnassius; species Parnassius mnemosyne. The sequence goes on along the minus strand of CAVLGL010000093.1, from coordinate 26,017,800 downwards.
CAAAGTTACGGTTTTTCGTTCAGCTGTGTTATAAAGAAAAATCATATTTATATCTTCTCTATGTTATATGTGTAAGTTTCGAGATAAATTACTATTAACATTAAGGCTTAAAGTATGAAATTACCGTTTAATATTGAAAAATTCAAACACATTTTTTCTACAAAAGGACACATTTATTTAATAAGTTAGTATTTACCCTCATTCTATACATTTCTGTCATCTCATTGGAAAATCACTCTACAAAGTCTGTGAAGGCATTTAATATCGCTTCTGAGAGAAAAAAAAAACTCTTATTATTGTTACACCGAATATCAAACATCTAAAGTGAATTACACTATGAAGTGGTACCAAACAGTTACCACTATTTTTTTTGGGTGAGATTCGTTTTGAGGCATTGTTCCAGTACGTGAACTTTGTGTTTATCGCTTGAGATTAATGGAGAGAATTCACTTTCCATCACACGTCACAGATCTGTCCAAAATCCGTTAACTTCTGTACCCATTCACCAAAGTAAGGAAAGCTTCAAAGCAAGTTCCTCTATGAAGTACCCTTTTTTTTTCGATTTTTTTTATTTTACCAATTAAGTGCCAATAAGTCAATATTATGGGTAAATTAACGTGAAACTATGACGCTTATTTCTTGATTGTCGAAGAGAAGATTTGTTTCTATAATTTTTGTAGTGAAAATTAAAGTGAAAACTTCTTTAGGCACGTTGGGCAATTTTGGGATCGGGAAAAACACTTAACTCGCGTGACCGTCACGCTCAGGTACATAAAATTGATGAAAGTAATGTTGAAAATCCAATTGATTAAATTTTATAAAATTAATATGTATTTATAAATTTGTTTGTACTATCATTCTTTTTCATGTAAAGCACCGCATAAATTAAAATTTTATTACTTTATTATACGTGGATAAAAATAATTTCTATTAAAAATACTTTCTAAAATAATATTTGTTTACATCCCAAAAATAATGTTTACAAGTATAAGAAGTTAAGAAGTTTTGAGATCCTACGGCTGACACTTTTTTGTACATCATACTAGCAGTGCTGCAAACACTACTAATACTCCCTTTAATCACTCTAACTTATCGTAAAATGCTTATACTAGAAGTGATTTACGATAGTAATTGAATGGTGGAATCGAAACCACAACTTTTGAGTTTCGTGGTCTGTATCCTTAACTATTAGGCTGTCGTCAATTTTAATTTAATTAATCGTTTTTTACCTTAGTGTCTGGTTATCCTTGATGTTCATTCTTCAAGTCGAAGTCTCCACTACAAAAGCGATCAAACCACGTCGGAACACGTATTCGTAAATTACTCAAATTTTTAAGATCTCCGTGTTCAACTTAGATACTGAATGAAAAAAATAGTGAAATAATAAATAGAATGTTATAAAATAATTGAGTTTGGAATGTAAAAGTTTTGTATTAAAAAAGATTTAATCACGAATCTTGGATTAATTTTAATTCAAAGTGGCTACTCCATTAAAACATCAACTTCATACTTTTTGACATTTCAGGCAATTAATTTAGATAAAAAATATTTATTATTATTTTCTTTACATTTTGTGTAGTTAAAGAACACAATTATTATGATAAATACGAATATAAGTTTTGGTTAGTCCAATAGACCAATACATGATTTTGAACGTGGTACACGAGTAACAGATGGTAGGAATGTGCTAAGTTAGCTAATATATCAAACCCTTTCATTGTTTAGGTGCTATTGGCGACGCCCGGGTCAGTATGTAGGAACTTATGTTACGTACGTAATAAGTTGAAGTGAGGTGAGAAATTTATGTTAGGGTAGAGAAAAATGAGTGTTAGCATCAAGTTTTTATAACTTTCTATATTTCTTAATGGATTCAGATGAAAATCAAATTTAATTTTTCAACTGCGTAGCAGCATAGGTTATTTTATCAACATCACATACTCTTAATCCCTGGTTGATATAAAAAGCGATATATACTCGTATAATGAAAACATTTGCGACCCATCATAGTAGGCCCCCCGCCTTTCGAGATTTCGAGATTTTCCACTAGTAAATTTAAAATAACATTATGGAACTTTTGAATTTTCTTCTTTTTCACCATCAGCCCGTAAATTCGTTCACTATTCACTATTGGTCATGATCCTTTTCAATAGTCAAGATTTGCCGTAATCGGTACGCATGGCAGATAGATTGGCTATCGCATTACCAAATGTCTCACACTTTTGACTCCGCTTCCGCTGGTTGGAGTATTTTACGACAGGTTTATTATGACAGAATAGAAGATTTTTTTTACATCGCCACCATAGAGTAACTTATAATTAAAAAGTAAAATAAAGTACACAGCCTATATACGACCTACTGCTGAGCACAGACCTCCTCTTATTTCAAGAGAGAGTTATGGAGCAATTTGTTTGCCGCGCCGCTGCAGTGCGTATGTATTTTATTTCAGATTAATAAGAAGTTAAACCTAATCCACAACATTGCATGTATCGTAGAATATATATACATATACATATGTTTGTTTACATGATATGAGAATTAGATGTAAAAGATATGACGAATCCAACTCGGCTTGACAGCGTTCGGGAGTTTAAGGCACATTTTCTCGTCATTTATACCTCAAAACTTGACAAGTGGTAAAATTAAAAATATTGTACAACCAACTTAAATACAAATTATTAAGGATAGCTCAAAAACTAATGTTCAGACCTCAATCAAATTTATATGAGACCACATGAGAAGCACCAGCTCGCAAATAAGAAAGAATCATCAAAATCCACCTAGAAAAAAATAACACATAAAAAAACATACAGTCGCATTGAGTATCCCCTCCTTTTTGAAGTCAGTTAAAAACAAGAGTATACAACCAGTGCGTGTTCCCAGTGATGACATATGGATCTGACATGTGGTTTTGCACTGCTGATTATATGAGGAAGCAGAAGGAAGATTGCTCAACGAGCTATGGAGAGGGCTATGTTTGGAGTTTCTCTTCGTAGTACTAAAGGTATTTGCAGCAGAACACGAATAACCAACATAGCGCAACGCATGAAGAATTGACAACTGCTGAGAAGGTAAGGTTTTCGAGTAAAATCATTTTAATGTTAAGCGTATTGTTGGGCGGCTGGCCCGGCGGCGGCAGGAATCCGATGGATACAGGTGGCTCAGTTTGGGCGATGCCTAAATTCATATATATGTATATATGCAGAGGTTTTGTGATGGGCTGTAATGATGATGATGATCTTGAAATGTATGGTCTCCTATGACCGAGTGAGTACCCATTTACGAGTGTCAGTCATTGCATTCCGATAAGATGTTTATATTGAAAAGTTGTCATAATTAGTATTCAGTAATATATCATCATAACATGTTAAGTCTAGTGAAAATAAATATATTTAACCTACATATCAATTGTTCACATAAAACAATTATCCTCAACGCGTCACTATTATTATTACACAAAATTTTGTTTTAAAGTTAAATTGGATACAATTTGAACTTAACAATGGTTCGTAAATAAACTTTATTATCATTTGAAGTTGTCGACGTAAATGTTAATGGTCCAGTTTCAGCAACTTTTACAATGGGAGTATAAAATGAGACTAGGTCGAGTTAATTTCACCATGATTGTACCTCTCCTCGTTGCCTCTAAGATACAAATTTGGAATCAAAGTTAATTTTAACATTTCATAATGTAATATTGAAAAAGGACAAGTTACTTCGAGATATTTGTTAATAATATAAAAGTAAAAAGTTTGTAGACTATTGATATATAACCTTCAACTAGCATAGGTTTACTCTTAACTACGAGTGTCTTTTTTATAGGAGAGGGGGCAAACGGGCATGCGGCTTACCTGATGGTAACGCGATGATAAACGCGAAAACTTGTGTCTTCTGGGAACTTTACTGGGCTAGATTTAGTCGCTCCCAGTCTGACACTTTGTTCAAAAAAGTCTCGACTTCAGACACAAGTTTGTTCCGGTACTCAGTGACGATATCCCAAGAAATATTGGCATGCCCGGTGTATAAAGCATCACCAGTGCTGCCGTTTGCATAGCAATGTATGTTACTGGTTTGCAACATATCATTGATATGCAGACGAAACATCGTTAGTATTGTGGTGGTTGGACTTATAATCGGAGCATGCACCGTCTTCTACCACCTTGATGCTCCGATCTACAAGAAAACTGGTGATCCAATTGCACAATTTTTCAGGAAGCCCATTGGAAGGCAGCTACGAAAGAAGCGCTTTGTGCCATACCCGATCGAAAGCTTTCGCTATGTCCAAACTAACGGCCAACGCCTCTCCCTTGGACTACACTGCCTCCGCCCATCTTTGAGTTAAGTATCCCAGAAGATCACCAGCTGAGCGACCTCGACGGAAACCGTACTGGCGGTCACTAATCAGCTGGTGATCCTCAAGGTACCGCATGAGCTGGCAGTTAATAATAGTTTCCATTAGTTTGGAGAACAAGGAGGTGATAGCGATAGGCCTGTATTTGAACGGATCTGAGCGGTCGCCTTTTTTAGGGATCGGGTGCACCAAAGCTGCACAATAGGTGGGACTCCATCAGGCCCACTCGACTTGTTGACCTCCAGGGAGAGGAGTGCTTTAAGCACCGAGCGCTGTGTAAACAGCACTTTCTGCATGGAGCACTCACACCGCGCGATGATCAGAGGTGTGTTCCTCCCGTCATCTAGAGTTGAGTTGGAAGCAAAAAGAGAGCCTAGCAGATCGGCTTTCTCCTTTGCGTCGTGGGCCAGTGAGTCGTCCACCCTGTGCAGAGATGGCTGACAGAAGTTCCCTTGGACAGCCTTGGCGAGAGACCAGAATACACATGTTCCCGAAGGGAGACGAACTAGTTTCTCCGCAATTTTGCCGATGTGCTCTGACTTTGTCTTGGCAATGACACTTTTGAAGAAGCTGGAGGCGGAATTATACTTTTTTAAAGAGCGCTGGTGTTTCATCTCGGGATGTTAATGCATCAGACCAGGCCCGGTAGCACTCCTGCTTATAGTGTGATGCAATTTTACAGGAGAAAGAGAGAGAGAGAGGAAATTTCGAGAAAGTTTTGGAGCAGAAAAGATTCTCTATGCTACATCAATTCAAACTGATTGCTCTTTAACATACCTTTTAATCTACCAACCAAATTGCTTGTTTAAATTGTGGTTTACATCGTGTACAAGAGAAATGAATCACCTTTTTACCCGACTACCGGAGGAGGGTAATGTTTTTCGAGTATATGTACATATGTATGTCTATATCTTTGGCACACTTTGTATCCTAAGCGGCTTGTAAGATTTTAAGATATAGGTTGTCATTAGATTTTACTTAGTTGTGGAAGTGATTTAGGGTTTAATTTTTTTCTTTTTAGTAAACTTTTTTTACACAGTGGGTTTTTAATAATTACCGTTTAAGCTTGTTCTCCAAGTTGATTACAAGTTGGTTCTTTACTGACAAAGAGTCAGCCTGGGTTACCTACCCTATTTCAGTCACCATCTATTTCAGTCGCTTAATTAAGGTATGCAATGTTGTGCTCCGGTCTAAGAGGTACAGAGAGGCAATACATTTACAGGCCGTGATGCACTTCATCTCATTCCTTAGAGGTGACAACCGAACTATACCCTTCTTAATTTGAAATTGGCTGCAGGTGGACTGTTAGTTCCTCTCTCATTACATTTTAATTAAAAAAAAGTTTCTACTTCCTAAGGTATGGTTCTCTTTTTAGGTTGACGCCTTTTTATATATTATGATTTGATAAGAAAGAAAACCAGTTTAGTTGATAGTGTATAAGGTATTTAAGTTTGTCCTCTCAATAGACTAATACGGGCTGCACCGGCTCCTTACTAGTAGGATGAGTGAGAGCCTGTTTATTTCGTTAGTGTGATAAATCTGTTATTTTCGTAACATTTTTTATCATATTTCACAATACATATAACATTTCTGTAAAATATACTAATATTTTATAAAATTATTTCATAATCACACAATATTTTTTAATGAAATTTTTACTTTATGAAAAGTAGATAACCGCATCAATTCATTAAAAATTTGGTCAGTGTATTTTAAAAGAGAATGAAGTTAAAATCCCTTCTGTTATTTATCATTGGGAACAATGAGTCAGTGTATAAAGAGTGTTGGTGTCATCAGTAATTAAGAGGGACTTAATTCACTATGTTACGAAAAAAATATAAATTTATATATAATTTCTAAATATTTATATTTAATTTTTTGCGTGCTGCCTGAATTTTAGTTAATTTCGTCTTTTTCGTAAATTCTATGCTCGTTTTGTCACCCCTACGTGAATTAAAAAGTGTGTTTAAGGGGTAATAGAAAATGTAAAATGCCCAGATGATTGCGTAACGTTCATTTTGAATCACAGCGGAAACCAATATTTGTGCCATAACGACTGTTGATTGTTACCACAAAGAGATTGGTACCAAACTCCGCCATTGCCGGTCCCAAGCCCGGATGAGAAAGGAGGAGAGGACGGTTCCGTCGGAGATAGTGGGTGTATCCGGTGGACTATCACACCCACCTGCGCTAGGACTTGCGCAGTCGAATGCCGTACGCGGGGATGAAGGAGTCCTGGAGGGTTGAGCCGATCGTCGCTAGAAGCCGATAGGGAAATGGCCAAGCGCCCCGTCAGAGGGTCGCAGGCGAGGGATGTGGGGGCTGCCTAGTTTTCCTGAAAAGGGGCTGGGTGGTGGTAAAGACCACTGACGGAGCAAGTGATGGTTTATTCGGGTAGTGGGGATGGGCCTTGTCAGTCCCATCTACCAGCTGGATCGAGCTCCCGATGTCGCGCTGTGAGCCAACTTCGCGTCCCTATATTCTCCCGGTAATCCTAATGCTTGAAATTCTTTTTTTAAAGTAGGGCGTTCCCAAAGGTGCGGGCTCCATGGAGGGTTGGAAGCCGGGGGGACGAATTTTAAACACAAAGCTAAATGGATAATTTAAGGCCCAGTAAGAAAGAGGGAGAGGTGTCAGAGGTGCTTACCAGAGACACCAAAGAACCGCCATTAAAACGACGGTTCCACCGATAGTACCGTCCAGTGTAGGTAACCTCACTAAGGGGACAACTTCCGCGCTGAACGTTTCCAAAACCAGTTCCAAGCTGAGGAGCTAGACGAGAAAAAGGAGCAAGAGCCCGCGAGTAACAAAACTCCTGCGGAGCTTCATAGAACGGACGACCTTTTCTCTGCTGCCTGGCAAGTGGTGAGCCGTAAGGGGAAAGGCAAGGCACCCAAAAAGGTAAATTGCAGACCTGACGGACCATCAGGAGGGTCTATTCCTGCAGGCAGTATAAGAAAGGCCAAAAAGAAGAATAAGAAGCAGCGGGAAAAAAGCCGAAGAGAACGAGCCGCGTTGGCTGCTTCTAAATCTAAAACCAGGGAGGCTGGGCAAGCTACTGCGACTGAGGTGCTTGGGGCTGAAATCGGTAGCCGCGCTGAAGTTGGGAAGGATAAAAATCCAGCCCAAGTGGAAGTCGTGGCCGCGGGAACCAACTCTAAGATATCCGCCAGGAAGCAACGAGCGGCCAAGCGTCCTGGGAAGAAGGAAAGTGCAGCCAAAAGGATGCTGGAAGAGTCCACCTCGCCGAGAGGAGAGCAAAAAAAAGTGCGACTCGAACAGCAACCAAAGGCTGCAATAACAAGCTACGCTTCCGCTGCTATAGCAGATTTGGGTGACGCCTTAACATGTGCGCGTTCAGGTCACATTACGAAGGAAGTAGCAGATGATATCCTCGTGGCAACACAGAGGAAAATGATGAGTGAGGCCTGGAGTAGCCAGGACCCAGTTTCTAGAGGCAAACTCGTTTACACGGAGGGTGTCCTGAAACTGTGGTGCGACGATCAGAAGGCTCAGGATTGGTTCAAGGGGAATATTGCTACCCTCGACCTTAAATCCAACATCTCGCTGACTATAAAAAAACATAATTAATAGAATCAGGCGTTACTTTGCGGAAATCCATTTTATAAAAGCTCTTACAAAAATTTACTTCGCAAATATCCGCCTTATAAAATTCTTACCTAGTATGAAGAGCACCTCCCGCCCTCTCTCAATGGCGTGCACTATCCCCGTCACCACTAATCCCAGCACCGCTACTCCCAACACCACTACACTAGGCAAGACACACCACTGACGATAATACGACACGTGTTTCGCCTCTACACGAGGCATCCTCAGGTGGTATAGACTCTACGGTGGCTAACCGCTAAGTGAGCGGTGAGCCAAAACAAGTGCCTTTTATACAGACCGATGATGCAACCGCTCTCTACCTAAGGAGCGAGCGACTGCGTCATGCGATAAAACATGCGACCAATCACCGTTGGACTTACCCAGCCGTTTGTAAAATTAAAAACAAACCGCCGCGCAACGCCCACCCTCCAACCACGCAACCAATCGCCGATCACCGTGAGGGTGACAAACGTTTTCCTCAATAAAATAAATAGAGTCCATGACAAAATTAAATTTAAACTTGAATTGGAAAAAGATTCTTCCCTTAATTTTCTCGACTTAACAATAACAAGAAAAGAATCGTCACATGTTTTCCAAATTTATCGAAAGCCAACTCACACCGACACGGTCATCCCCGCGTCATCATGTCATCCGTGGCAACATAAAGTAGCCGCTTTTTATTGTTACATTAACCGTTTGTTAACTGTCCCATTAAGTAAAGAAAATTATTTAAAAGAACTTAATATAATTTATCAAATAGCGGTCTCTAACGGTTTTTCAAAAAATCTGATTAACAATTTAATTAAAAAGAAACAAAAGCATGTTATTCGCAACTCTCTGTACGCGGTTCAACCTCAAAGTGTTCATCGATATGTGAGCAGTTTGACCTACTTAGGCCCCATATCTGAAAAAGTAGCTAATACTCTTCGACAAAACGGCGTTCATGTGGCGTTCAAAACAAACAATTCTCTTAGAAATGTCTGTAATAGTAAAGATAAGTTGGATATACGTCAAAAGTCAGGTGTTTACAAACTTGTTTGTGACGAATGCCACGCCGTTTACGTGGGTCAGACTGGTCGCAATTTCGAGACACGTTATAAAGAGCATTTAGCCGCGTACAGGAATTGCAATCCCGATAAATCCCATTTTGCCAAACATCTTTTGGACACTGGACACAACCTAGCCAACGACCACTCTTTTAAAGTCTTACATACGTGTAATAAAGGGCTGCGGCTGTGTGTGCTGGAACAGTTAGAGATATTAAAAAGTAATAATAATACCGTTCCATTGCTGAATGAACAAACAAATGTTACTAACTCACCTCTCTTTTTTATCTTCAAGCCTGATCTCTAATAATATAGAGCCTCGCAATTTGGTCGTTTGTTACCCTCACGGTGATCGGCGATTGGTTGCGTGGTTGGAGGGGGGGCGTTGCGCGGCGGTTTGTTTTTAATTTTACAAAAGGCTGCGTAAGTTCAACGGTGATTGGTCGTATGTTTTATCGCATGACGCAGTCGCTCGCTCCTTAGGTAGAGAGCGGTTGCATCATCGGTCTGTATAAAAGGCACTTGTTTTGGCTCACCGCTCACTTAGCGGTTAGCCACCGTAGAGTCTATATCACCTGAGGATGCCTCGTGTAGAGGCGAAATACGTGTCGTATTATCGTCAGTGGTGTGTCTTGCCTAGTGTAGTGGTGTTGGGAGTAGCGGTGCTGGGATTAGTGGTGACGGGGATAGTGCACGCAATTGAGGGAGGGCGGGAGGTGCTCCTCATACTAGGTAAGACACATCATTTTATTTTATAACGCGTATATTTGCGAAGTAAATTTTTGTAAGAGCTTTTATATAAAAAAAAAACAGTCGGAGATACCACAAAGAGTCAAATGTGATATCCTTATTCCTGATGCCCAGTGAGCCTGGAAAGACTCACGCGACATTGGTTGTATGCTGGCGTACCAGAACCGTTGGGTTAACATCAGAGACTGGCTGCTACTCAAGGGAGATAAGCAGACGGACGGGTGGTTCCTCGTTGTTTCGGTGCCGGAGGATCATATCCCGAGCCTGGTGAAGGCCGGACGCCGTCACGCATGTGTATGCGGGGCAGTTTACTTAAATTCCAGGGTCGTGGGGGTAAATTCTTTGACACTCCACCAAGCAAAGAGGCAGAAAAAAAACCCGGAAGTTATGGATACCGGAGACATGGTTACCGGTACAGCGTAATCACTGGAGGCCAAGTCCAGTGAAAAAACGGCCTGCACAAATGAGCCGAAACCCCCAGTGGAGAGTTATTTTTGGGCGGGGACGGAGAGGACGCGATCAATGATGGCGTGCCCTTCGTCCAAAATTAGCCTAGTGCCGGCCAACCTCCACCACAGCGGAATTGCGTCGGCTCAATTACGCAAGTGGTTGGAGGTTCAAAGGACGGCCATAGCCTTAATCCAGGAGCCGTGGGTTGGGGCTGGTAAAATTAAAGGCCTAAACAACCTAAAAGGTAAGCTATTCTACAGCTCTGAACAGGACAAGCCTAGAGCGTGTACTATAGATATCTGTACACAACTATTAACAGATTGCTGTTGTAGAGACATGTATGCCGTGGCAGTACAATATACACAGGAGAGAAGATTAGTCGTCGCCTCGGTCTACATGCCGGACGAAGACACTCCTCCCCCTCATGTCCTCGTGAGGCTGGTGAATTTCTGCGAGAGGACCGGACTAGAGGTTGTGATCGGGACGGACTCCAACGCACATCATCCCCTCTGGGGAATGCAAAGACCGAATGAAGGAGGTAAGGTGTTAGTTGAATATTTATTTAGCACTAACCTAAACATTTTAAACACAGGTTCTGAACCAACTTTCATAAACAAACGCTTTCGCATGTAGGCTATTCTCATACATTTATAAAATTATGTATTTATAACATTTATTATTTAGTATCATACTATTATATTTATTTATTAATATTAAACAGTATTCAATTTATGTCTATAATATTTATATAAAATATTATGTATATGTATTTGTACATTAATTTTATATTAACACACAATACGTTATTACACTCAGCCAGCGCGCCGTCGTGACGTGTATCGCAAATGGAAACAAACATACCAAGACCGATTCTTTAGTTTTCGCCACCTCTTTCGACTCAGCGCATCGTCCGAGTCTTACGGACCTCCCGCCAGTCGGAACCTGCTCCTGACGCGAAGTGCATGTCGCTCGATGCTAACCGCTTTAGAATTGCTCGCTTACGAATTATTGTTTTTATTGTTAAATTATTATTGTGAACTTTCTCTGCTTCTTCTCTGTACTCTATACTTTCCTGCGAACTGTCTGTGCTTGTGCTATGCTCCTTCTGTATGTATATAGTGTTGCGTTGTAATTCGGAGTAAATACCAAAAGACTGTGAGTAACTTTTTATTTTACCTACGCAACCCACATTTATGACCCCGACGTGATTTGAACACGCAACCAACAATCTTCGGAAACTACAATTTCAAAAACTTCGTCATCTTACTCAAGTACCCCATTCATTCGCTCCCGAGCAGACATTGTCTGCAGTCTTCACATTCTGCAAGCCATCTAGCTTTACAAAAAGGTTCATCGCAGCACTGGAATAATAATGCTTCCTGTTCCTTCAAGCTACTCTCTGCGCTACAGTGTTCGGCACGGCTCTGAGCCTTACTGCTCGCCTCTGCTTCACGGCACTCTCGCAGATTACTTTCCTTCTTCTCGACTCACCGTAGACTACAAGGCAATCCCAGGCACTTGCTTCGGCTCATCGTTCTCACCGGAACCTGCTCCTGACGCGAAGTGCATGTCGCTCGATGCTAACCGCTTTAGAATTGCTCGCTTACGTATTATTGTTTTTATTGTTAAATTATTATTGTGAACTTTCTCTGCTTCTTCTCTGTACTCTATACTTTCCTGCGAACTGTCTGTGCTTGTCCTATGCTCCTTCTGTATGTATATAGTGTTGCGTTGTAATTCGGAGTAAATACCAAAAGACTGTGAGTAACTTTTTATTTTACCTACGCAACCCACATTGGTGACCCCCGCTTTGAATACCAAAATAATGGATCGCAGAGATAAATTTGAAGATGCAAGTAGCGGCAGCCACACCCAACAATCTAAACAGGGGGTAAGCGGAGAGCGCGCTTCCACTGACGCCTCCGATACGTCATCCGAAGTTTTTAAGGTAGGAGTGCGTGTACCACCTTTTTGGCCGGAAGAACCAGAAATATGGTTTGCACAAGTTGAGGGCCAATTTGCTATATCTGGTATCACGAGCGATTCCACAAAGTTCAGTTATGTCATCGGCCAGCTAGACCATCAATTTTCCAAAGAGGTCAAAGACATCATTATCAACCCACCAGCCAGTGATAAATATATAAAGCTTAAAACAGAGCTCATAAAGCGTTTGAGTACCTCACACGAAAAGAAGGTGAAGCAACTTCTTATGCACGAGGAACTGGGTGACAGGAAGCCTTCACAGTTCTTGCGACACCTCCAGAGCCTAGCAGGACCGAAAGTACCTGACGATTTCCTGCAGACTATTTGGACCAGCCGTTTGCCGAGGAGTATCCAGACCGTGCTAGCCGCGCAACCCAGCGCGTCATTGGAAGTGCTGGCAGATTTGGCAGACCGGATACAGGACATTGTACCGTCTTCACCGCAAGTCGCCACTACGTGCGCGGCAAGTACACCTACACCTGGTCCTAGCTGCGACGCCTTAACAAGGGAAGTTGCCGAACTTCGTAAGCAACTGCAAAGACTGACAACTCAGGTAAATAGGAGACCCCGTTCCAGGAGCAGACACCACCAGCGTGGGCGTTCTTCGTCAAGATCGCAGTCTCGTTATAAAAATTCCCACTTTGCTGGTATCACGCCAAATATGGTGGCCGCGCACATAAATGCCTGCCACCGTGTGATTTTAAGGCGGGAAACTTACAGGACGGTCATTAATGGCGACTGACGACTGTCCTAACACTACTAGTCGCCTATTCGTCACGGACCGCACCTCAAAAACACAATTTTTGGTCGACACAGGAAGCGACCTCTGTGTTTTTCCAAGGTCCTTGATTCGTGATCGTCGTGCAGCCACCAATTATGAACTCTGTGCAGCCAACGGGAGTACCATAAAGACTTACGGCTATGCCCACCTTAGCCTAGATCTTGGACTGCGACATAGTTTTAAGTGGCGTTTTGTGGTAGCCGATGTTACGAAAGCTATAATTGGTGTTGATTTCTTATCTTTTTATAACCTAATTGTTGATTGTCGAAACCAAAGATTAATAGATAGTACAACTACTTTAGTTACTAATGTATCTTTAATTTCTTGTCCAAATTCTGTTTCATCTGTGAAGGTTTCGACTGGCAGCTCGCGGTATCATAAAATTTTAGGTGAGTTTCCTGAAATCACGCGACCCGCTGGTACACAACACACGATAACACACAACACTGTACACCACATTCGCACGACACCAGGCCCACCAGTAACATCTTCCCCAAGACGCTTAGCACCTGACAAGCTCAAAATTGCTCGACAAGAATTCGAATCCATGTTAGCCAATGGTACAGCTAGACCTTCAGATAGCTTATGGTCATCACCTCTTCACTTCGCACCAAAAAAAGACAACGGTTGGCGCCCGTGCGGAGATTATAGAATGCTCAACGCTCGCACGATCCCTGACAGGTATCCAATCAGACATATACACGACTTTACCCATAGTATAGCTGGTTGTAAGGTCTTCAGTACTATCGATCTGGTTAAGGCTTATAACCAAATACCTGTCAGTGAGTGCGACATCCCAAAAACTGCAATTACTACACCGTTTGGACTTTATGAGTTCCCTTACATGTCGTTCGGCTTGTGCAACTCAGCGCAAACCTTCCAACGATTCGTGGATGAGATGACCAGGGGCTTAGAATTTTGTTACTGTTATCTTGACGACTTTCTAATATTTTCACGAAATGAAGAGGAACACGAGAAACATCTTCGCGAAGTATTTAGCAGACTCAAGAGATATGGGATGCTTATAAACACCTCTAAGTGTATTTTTGGTGCTGATGAAGTCACTTTCATTGGTTACCGTATTTCGGAAAGTGGCACCAAGCCCCTTGAAGAAAAGGTATAAGTCATTCTTGAGTACCCGCAACCCAAGGAAGTACGGCAGTTGAGGAGATTTTTGGGTATCATTAATTTTTATAGGCGATTTCTACCCGATGCCGCCCAAACACAAGCGCTTCTTAACAAGCTCCTGACTGGCGCAGTCAAAGGTCGCCAACCAATAACTTTCACAGATAAAGAAATCAAAGCTTTTGAAGACTGCAAACGTAGTCTGTCTAACGCAGCTTTATTAGCCCATCCAGACTACGAAGCGAAATTGGCATTAGTAACAGATGCGTCGGACGTGGCTATAGGTGCTGTACTTCAGCAGCTGAAAGGCGGAGCATGGCAACCACTTGCGTTCTTTTCGCGTAGGTTAAGCCCAACTCAGCAGAGGTATTCCCCATATTACAGAGAGTTATTAGCTATATATGAAGCTATTAAATACTTTCGTCATATGGTGGAGGCGAGACACTTTACCATCTATACCGACCATAAACCAATCAGTTTTGCATTCCATAAAAGGAAAGACAACTGCTCGCCTCGTCAGTATAGACAGTTAGACTTCATAGCCCAGTTCACAACCGACATAAGGCATATATCTGGCACAGATAACATTGTTGCCGATACCTTAAGTCGCGTTGAGGGACTGGAAGCGCCCGTCGATCTCGCCACCTTAGCTGAGTCCCAAGCCAATGACGTAGAACTTGCCCAGCTTACAAAAACTGGTTCGTCGTCACTCCGCTTTGAACAGTTCAACATTCCTGGTTGCAGTACTACATTGTACTGTGACATAAGTACACCAATCCGTAGACCATTTGTACCCAAACCCCTTCGCAAACAAGTCTTTGACAGTCTTCATTCCCTGAGCCATCCTGGAGCAAATGCCTCTGCTCAAATTGTAGCAGAACGCAACGTCTGGCCAGGTATGAGGAAGGACTGTCGAGACTGGGCTAAAACTTGTATTGCCTGTCAGCGCTCCAAGGTGAGCCGACACGTATCCTCACCTTGGGGTACTTTCGCCTTACCACGCACGCATTTTAGGCACGTCCATATAGACCTCATAGGTCCACTTCCATTATCAAAAGGCTACCGCTACTGCCTCACCGCAATCGACCGTTTTACACGATGGCCTGAGGTAGTACCAATAGCCGACATTACAGCCGAAACTGTTGCACAAGCTCTGCTATTCCATTGGATCGCTCGCTATGGTCGTCCTGAGGAAATTGTCACAGACCGAGGACGCCAATTTGAATCAGCTCTGTTTCGACACCTATCAAGAACTGCTGGCTTTCAACATAAGCGCACAACAGCTTATCATCCTGCGTCCAATGGAATAGTCGAACAATTTCATAGACAGTTAAAAGCCGCTATTATGTGTCATGCCGACAGCGGTTGGACTGAATCACTGTCATGGGTCCTACTTGGCATACGCAGTGCTTTTAAGGCTGATCTGCAAACGTCTTCCGCAGAACTAGTATACGGCGAGCCTCTTCGATTGCCCGGCGAATTCTTTGAACCCGACAGTACAGTACAGATACAGATTTGAACAGTACAGATGGCCCCGTGGACATCACTGAGTTCACTGCACGACTCCGTAATATAGCCAAGACCTTGCAACCGGTACCAACGACTCGGCACAACACCGAGAAGATATTTGTTTTTAAGGATCTCAATTCTTGCGACTATGTTTTTCTTCGCGAAGATGCTTTGCGAAGTTCTTTACAACCTGCCTACACCGGTCCACATAAAGTTCACACACGCGGTAACAAAGTGTTTAAGCTTCTGGTCAAGGGTAAAGAAGTCACTGTGTCGATAGACCGACTCAAACCGGCCTACATACTCACAGACAAATACACTCTACACACACCACATAACCCAATCATTACCACACCAACACCACACATAGAGACACAACGCGTAACACGCTCTGGACGCCGAGTTCGGTTTCCGGACTATTATCGCCCATAGGATGGTCTCTGGGGGGAGTGATGTAGGCTATTCTCCTACATTTATAAAATTATGTATTTATAACATTTATTATTTAGTATCATACTATTATATTTATTTATTAATATTAAACAGTATTCAATTTATGTCTATAATATTTATATAAAATATTATGTATATGTATTTATACATTAATTTTATATTAACACACAATACGTTATTACACTCAGCCAGCGCGCCGTCGTGACGTGTATCGCAAATGGAAACAAACATACCAAGACCGATTCTTTTGTTTTCGCCACCTCGTTCGACTCATGCGCATCGTCCGAGTCTTACGGCTTACGGACCTCCCGCCAGTCAGAACCTGCTCCTGACGCGAAGTGCATGTCGCTCGATGCTAACCGCTTTAGAATTGCTCGCTTACGTATTATTGTTTTTATTGTTAAATTATTATTGTGAACTTTCTCTGCTTCTTCTCTGTACTCTATACTTTCCTGCGAACTGTCTGTGCTTGTCCTATGCTCCTTCTGTATGTATATAGTGTTGCGTTGTAATTCGGAGTAAATACCAAAAGACTGTGAGTAACTTTTTATTTTACCTACGCAACCCACACGCACAATAATCGACCTCACACTTCCAACACAAGGCAGCTAAACTAATTACGGGATGGCATGTGTCGAGAGAGGCCTCATGCTCAGGTCATAGATGGATCTGCTTCGCACTACAGGTCGATATCCCCGCTACACCACCATGGAGAAATCCCCGCAAGAAGGATAAAACAAAATATCTCAATAGGTTGACGTCTTTGCTCGTGGGTTCTGAGGGGACAAATACTATAGCAGATCAGTCGCTCCTAGAAGAACAGGTAGCAGCTGTTACTAAAGCCATGATAGATAGCTACCATTAATCATGTCCAGAAATCACTCTACCAAGGCATGCTGAGGTAAAGCAACCGTGGTGGGGTAAAGAACTAGATAGAAAACGTAAGAAGGTAAGAAAAGCCCTAAATAGGGCCATGAATACCTCAATGGCTACTATACAAGAAAGCTAAGACCGAATACAAAAAATGTATCAGGTATCGACGTAAACTAAACTAAACTACCACAAAGGGTTTTGTCATAAATTGACTTTGATTAAAAATATTTATTAGTAATTCGACCACATGTATCGAATTCAGATTTTATAATTTTCTTTTTTGATCCAAAATTAATTGTGAATATGAATAATTTTGTGTCAACTAAATAAATGCACTTGTTAATATGCTCTCTATCCGTCAATTCGTTAAAAAATGACACAGACGCACCAACTATTGTACATATAAATAAAGTTAAATATACGTATAATTAAACCGTGTAGTGACGGTGAAAGAATGTCCATTAACCCATATCGTACCATAGGTCTTAAGAGGCGACAAAGGCAAACTAAAACAGAAGGTGGGCAGCAGCATCTTCCTGATAACAACTCAATGTATTAAAAATCCAACCCGTCTGCCAAGAGTATTAATATATTAAATTCCATATTTCACTTATTAAGTACTATTAACCACGAGCTCGGCGGTGAAGGATAGCATCGTTAGGAAATCTGCGTGCCCGAGAAATCAAAAAAATGTATAGAATATAAGGGTGCCTAACCAGCATAAATTCGACCTGATGGTAAATGGATGCTCATGTGGCCCATAGACATATATATCTGTCTTCGATTAAGAACCAAAATGCACATATGTTGTTGCCTTGAGGACTAAGATGGAATGCCTCGTTTCCAGTAAAACGGATTTCCAGTTCTCTGCAATTATCATAAGCAACACAACAGCTAATTTATGCTGGTATTCTGTGAGAGCGTGGTTCTTCTCCGGTCGAGGTGATCCATTCGTGCTACAACCATAATATAGCATAGCTTCACCACCTGAAACTACATACTACACGATTAAACTTAACTAATTTAAAACTAGGTGTAGCCGGTTGCCAGTAGGCTAAGTTGCGGCAAAATTTTTCCTTGGGATACCTATGATTTGCAAACATATATATAATTCATTTATAGGTGAGAAAACGTTTATGCAAATGAACTTAATGTCGAATATTACCCTACGAATAAAACTAAATCAAAGTTTAGCCGGCTAATTATATTCCAAGATTAGCCGTAATATATCATAAATTGCAATAAAAACATTGCTGGGATATAATCAATAAATATCGTTGCTATATTTTGTTAAAAATTGAAAGTGATCGTATATTTTGGAAAAACTTAGAAAGTACACTCTAGCATCTTTTTGATAAAAAGAAACAACTTAATACTTAATACAACAATCATGAATGTTGAGTAAGAATATATTTCGAGAACATGTTAATATGTTTCTGATGTTCGCCAACACGCATTAGGGCAGCGCGGTGGACACTTCCTTACCTTAAAATTATCTCAGGAATGAGAGATGACTTATCCCCAGAAGTGGGACAGATATAGGCTGTAAATTTTTAATTTACTGTAAACTTCACCAAAAACATAATGTTGAATAGCATTCAAATGGTAGATCTTCCTGACTGAGGATTCTTCCTCGGCCAAGGAAGGCCTAGCTTTTCTGGCCTTTTCGTAGCTTTCGCCTATCGTTCACTACCTCCTCCACACTAAGTGAAAGCAATAAATTGGCAGTTACAGGTAACAAGATAAAAGAAGCGTATGTTTATTTTTATACGAGTAACAGGTAAATATCACATGAGTCTTAAAATGGGAATGCAGTAATTGAGTAAATTTCTGGATATGTCGATTAAATTATTATTATTATAAAGCCATTTATTTCCTTAACAAAATTATTAAAATACTTTTCATTAAATATAATTTAAAATTAGATACAAAATTGTGACATAATCAGATCATGAAAGAAAATATATTTAAATAAGATAAAATTATCGTTACAATCAATAATGACTATCCACTTTTTGATACATAATTAATGAGTTTTTATTTATCTAATTATTGTTTAGGACGTCTCTACGAGTATAGGCCTCCTCCAGATTTTTCCACTTTTTCACTCGATTAAATTATCCCAATATATTTAAGGGGAATGGCAGTGATCAATATCATTTTCTGCCGACTTCCAAAAGGGAGACGGTACTCAATTCGACTGTATGTTTTTTTATGTGTGTTACCTCATAACTTTTTACTGGGTGCACCGATTTCGATGATCCTTTTTTTTATTTGAAAGCTGGTACTTCTTGTGTGGTCCCATATGAATTTGATCAAGATCAGACCAATAGTTTTTGAGTTATTCTTAATAACTTATATTGAAGTCGGCTGTACAAAATTTTTAATTTTAAACATAGAATTATTACGCATAGAATACTAGTACGCGCACCGAAAGTGAAGCAAGTAAAACTAACGCGAAACCGCGTAAGTTCACTCAGCGACGCGTCAGTGCGAACGTCACGTCTTGCGGCGAAGAGCTCGCGAAAAATTGTAAAAATGACCGTTTGTGTTGTAAAATATATATATATATATATATATATATATATATATATATACACTGATTTCTAACCTTGATCAATTCGTATATACATGCTGAAATTTTAGTGGTTGTTGTCCCGCAGCCAAATTATACTGTCTTAGAAAAAGGCAGATTTATAATAGTAATACCTCACAAGCTAGTGGGGCGTCCAGACTAGTTTATATCGTACATTACGCTTGAGATTTCATGTTCTGAACATTTATTAGTGGCCCTTCACTATGTAGGAAGCGCGCGGTAGCGCGAGCAATAGACGTAACACTACGTTACGTTCAGCGAATAATTTTTTTTAATACTATTATATAGTAATACGGTATAAGCTAGCCTGCACGCCCGACCTACTTGCGTGATATTGCTATTGGTTTGAGATCGCATTCGAGTTTTGTTTTTCTCGATTGTAAATCTGCCATTTTTACACACTAATAATTTTTATTTTAATAAATCTATTGTACTACCAAGACAAAATCATTTGACTTCGGGAAAACAACCATTAAAATTTCAGCTTGTATATTGGATCAATCTGTGCGTATATCCTTCAAATAAAAAATCTAAGTCGGATTAGAAATTGTAGAATTCTGAGGTAAAAATCATTAAAAATACACCGAATTGTTAACCTCCTCCCTTTTTGAAGCCGGTTAAAATTAAACATTACACGATGTGCTTATTGTATTCGAGCAAATTAATTGTGTGTAATAATATTCCTAAATTTTATTACGTCTGCATTTTTGTAATCGCTTTATTGTGTATTGACAGGTTTTGATTTTAACACTATATATAAAAATACGTAATACATTTTCATTAAAATCCATTCTGTATTTAAAAAACAGTCGAGGTTATAATAACTTACAGATAGTAAGGGAAGTTAAAAAGAGGGTCTGGGTAGACCAAATCTAACAAATACTAAGATACAAAATACATCAATGTCTATACAAATAAATAAAATAGAAGCGTCTGTTTGTAATATCAAAATAACAACTTTTTACTAAATGTATATGAAAGTATATATGGTACTTATAACAAAAACACAATTTTTAAAATTTTTGTCTGTCTGTATGTCTATTTTCTGTCTGTGTGTTTGTTCCGGCTAATCTCCGAAACGGCTGGACCGGTTTCGAAGGGAATTCCACTGGCAGATAGCTGATGTTATAAGAAGTAACTTAGGCTACTTATATTTTAGAAAAATAAATTAGGGTTCAGCGCAACATAATTAAAACCCGAAATTACACGCGGACGAAGTCTCGGGGAGCAGCTAGTATTACATAAAGATGTGATAAAAGATGTTTTCTCTAGACAGATTTCAGAGGTTTTTGGAAATATAATATGAGTCTTGATAATAATACAGTAACAGTGTTTCATTAACAAGTCACAATAAATACGTTAAGACGGTTTTAAAGCGTTAATATTCTACATAAATTAATGGGCACACCCCAGTAAGTGCCGTTTTAAGTCCGAGCTTAGCAGGCGTTAACCTAGCTAAAAGAGCAGCTGCTAATGGGCCATGCCGTCATAATGCTCATAAAATGAGAAGTCGATTAATAGAAAACGTAACATTTTACGAAATATTCCATTTAGTAATTATTTTCATCCAAGTAGACTTATTTTCAATTGGGTACTTCTTGAGAATTACTTTCTCCAAAATGTTACTACATTTTGTCCAAAATCAGAACATTTAAGATATTAAAATGGTAATATTTAACTCATGGCTTAACCTAGGAGATGTCCATGTCTAGCAGTAGACTTTACCTGCTCGTAAAAAGGACATGAAAAAGGGAAATTAATATTTTGTTACGATATTCATTTCGTAGCTTACTTAATATAAAAGTGATCTTAAGATTAATAATCAAAATGCAGATGCGTTGTCACCCCTGAGGACTAAGAAGTAGCGCCTCGTTACCAGTAAAGAGAATCTCCGGTTCGATACCCACTACATGCACATGTTTTCAGTGGTTTTTGATGGCCTACCTATTCGTGCTGAAGTCACAATAAGTTGCAAAGTGGCAGATAAACGTTTTTTGATGTCTATAAAAATACTTTTATAATAGAAGAAACCAGTTCTGATCTGTCCGTAAGATAAAGCGTCAATGATTTATTCAACTTGGTACTTATTTTTTAAATAAAAAAAATGTAATTAGTTATTTTTTTATTCCTTTAATTTATTTATTATGTCTACAACCTATAAAAAGTCCATACATTAACCCAAGTTTAAGTTGTATAAGTATAAGTAAGTAACATGGGTGATATTTGCCATAGCTGCAACTTACTTAGTGGCAATACTTAGTGCAAGTTATTTATGTCTCATAACAGGTAAGCTAAATATGGGGTGGCACTTCACTAGATGGAGTGACGACCTGCAGAAAGTCTATAGATGCAAGTCATATCAAGATCGTGCTTTTGTGTGGCATTGCTTTGTAAGGCCTTTGTCCAACTGTGGAATTGTGATGGACTGTAATGATGATGATGATGATGATGATATTGATTAATATACATTTTCGTTTACGTAAACTTTAAATAAAAAAAAACAATTTGCAAGCTTAAAATAAATACAGATAAGAAAATTTTAATCTTCAATTCAGTTCTGACCAACCCGAGTAAAATATTATATACCTATCAATAATAATATTTAACCATTTACCATCAGGTGAGCTGTGTGCTCGTTTGTCACACTTATCCTATAAAAGTCATAATATATATATGTGCACGACGCAACAATATTAAACAAACGAAAGAAAATGCTTATTGTAACCGGCGCTAGTTGAACAACCTAGGAGCGGTGGGCGGAGCCATGACGACGGTGTAATTATCAGGCCACGCCTCTGGTTCGACAACTAGCAAGGGTTATACGGCGGAACTAGCGCAACCTTATGTTGAATTTAAATTATAATTTGTGTAAATAATTGTATTACTTGTATCGAACGATAAAAAATAATGATTGTATTATAACTAAGTTTAAGGTTGAGTTGTAACTGTGCAATAACTCTCCCAAATAAAGGCACCGTATGAACAGGGAGAGTTAGCATAGTCTTCTAATGAAAACTATAATTGTTAAATATAATAAATGTTTACTTTATTATATAATAAATATATTAGGCCGTTAGGCACATAAAAAAAATAGTAGTAGTGTAACCAAAGAGCATGTTATCGTGACGCGGCCGAGGAGCAAATGAAGCCACGCGCACCGCGCCACGACGTTTTATATTTATAGTGCTGAGGCGGGGGGAAGGATTCTCCGCCTAAAGCAGCTGAAAATTATAATGTAAACCTGTAAATAAGTAAAAATATTGATATGTACACCCTAGTCTAACAAGTAGTTATAAGAATATTATATAGTGAATTATGTTTATTAGTTTGTAAGGTTATTAAATAAATAAAGATAGGCGCGGGGGTGAGGCAAGGGTCCGCTGGCCAGCAGCGGCCAAATCATATAAAAGACGGGCCGGCCGCTAGGGTCAGCAGTCGCTCTCCAGCCACCGAAAAGGCACCAGCAAGAAAAGAAAAAGTACAAGTTCCTCCTCACCGCCGCTTGCCTCCAGTTAAAAGCAAGACCAGCGCGTTTTATTCCATTTTTCGCACGGCATTACGGCGATCCGTAATATTAATGGTCCTTCGAGAAGCCGGATTACTAGAAGAAAAAGACAATATCGGTCTTGGTATTGCCGGAAGAAAGAAGCAAACCGCAAGAACGAAAAAATATTATTGTGAAGAAGAATGGTGATTACGCGTAGTAACAACGGAGAATCATCGAAGCGTCGCAAGGATGAACAAACAACCCAGGGGGCCACAGAAGAGGCCTCCGGGGGCGACTCAGCCGCTAGTGGTTCAACAAACACCACTAGCGAAACCACAACGGTCAGCGATACGACCGCTACCTCGGCAACCGATAGAACAACCGCAACGGAAGAAACCCAGCAAGAGGGTGATCAAAGATCGCAGTGCACATTGAAGCCCGGCGAGACTAGGTCACGCCGCTCCGTAGCCTCACGCAAGAGACTCCTCGCGGAGTTAGAGGCGAAAGAGCGGTTAGCCGAACTCAAGCTCGAGCAGGCTCAGTTGCAAGCAAGAACAGAATTGCAAGAAATACACGTGCAGCGACTACAAGCAGAAGCCGGATCAACCGATGAAGATGAAGAAATAGAAGACGATTTGGCATCAGTGCGCATTAGTACATGGTTGCAAGAAAAACCTACATCGCAACCCGCGCCTCAGCCCGCGCCACAACCCGCGCCACAACCCGCGCCGCAGCCCGCGCCGCAACCCACGTCGTACTTCGCGCCGCAACCAGCACTGCAGATCGCACCACCCGTACTTCAACAGTGTGCGCCGCAATACGCTCCGCAACATACCGCGCCGCAGAAAGAAGACTATGGACAGGCGCAGCAGCAAATCGACGTCGCTACCTTAGCCGCTGCTCTATCACAAGCAGTACGAAGCACAAGGGAGCCGCCGAAATATATACAAGAGCTGCCCTCATTCAATGGTAGCAGCAAGGAGTGGCTCAGCTTCAAGACAATGTACGAAGAATCTTCAAAGTACTTCACGGCGAACGAAAACATAGCGAGAATACGCCGGAGCTTAAAAGGGACAGCAAAAGAAGCCGCAGGTTGCCTACTTATAAGCCAACCAGATCCCAGAATTATAATAGAAGCTTTGGAAAGGAGATTCGGACGACCAGAAGCGTTAATTCACTTGGAAATAGAGAAGCTGAAGCTGCTGAACAAAGTTACGAACAATCCCAGGGAGCTATGCATATTCGCAAATCGCATAGCGAACGTAGTGGGCACCGTGGAAGCACTCAAGAAAGCACACTATCTGCATAGTCCAGAAATGACGCGAGTTATCACAGACAAACTCACGCCCATATTGAAAAGCAAATGGTACGACTATGCAGCCAGAAAGAAAGAAGATATCCCAGAGCTTAAGAAGATATCAATGTTCTTAAACGAAGAAGCGGATAAATGCAGCGCGTATGCCTTGCCGGAGTTCATCGCAGAGGACAGCGAAACGAGAGAGCGAAGACCGAGAAAAATAGAACGTGCCTTCGCCACAAGCAAGAAACCATATGAAGAACGCTGCCCTCAATGCAAACAAGAACACAAACTGCGCGATTGCAAGTCATACGCCGCTCTGTCCACAAATGACAGATGGGAAGTAGCAAAGAAGTACAATATCTGCTACCGCTGTCTGCGAGGCAAACATCGTCGATTACTGTGCAAAGCTCCACCGTGCGGAAAAGGCGGATGCATGATTAAACACCATAAATTGTTGCATCACGACAGAACAGCAGTAATGGAAAAAGAACCCGCTATGGAAACCGCAACATCGGCAAAGGAGGTCAACACAGACGACACGACTCGACCGTACAAGCACCGCCGCGCTTACCTAAAGATTGCGCCCGTAACAATAAGGGGGCCGCTAAGCTGCATCGAAACATACGCATTATTGGATGAAGGGAGCACGGTCACCTTAGTCGATGCCTCAATCGCCGACGTCATCGGCGCCGACGGCCCAGCCCACACAATGTGGATACAAGGGGTCGGCTCGGAGGTGAAACACGAGAAGAGCAAGATCGTCAGCTTTAAAATAAGAGGAACGTACGCGCAAGAAGAACACAACATAGAAGCAGCGCGTACTGTAGAGCGGTTGGACTTCGCGCCAGAATCCGTGAATGAAGATCACTTGGGGAATTGCCCACATCTGTTGGATATCAAAGAGGATATCACCTACGAACGCGCCTCACCGAAAGTACTAATCGGGCAAGATAACTGGCACCTCATAGTGTCTAGAAAACTGCGCGTCGGCCGTCGAGACCAACCAGTCGCCTCATACACCAACCTGGGCTGGGTTCTGCATGGCTGTCATAGCTCATTGACGTCGACGGTCACCTTCTGCGGCAGACTACATCAGAGGGAAGATGCACCACCGATAGAAGAAGAAATAAAAAATTATTTCAAATTGGAGTCGCTGTGCATCGAGCCGAGAAGACCGAAAGAAGATCCCGAGCAGCGAGCCATGCAAATATTGGACGAAACCAGCCAGAGGTCAGCGGACGGCAGATTCGAGACAGGGTTGTTGTGGAAACAAAAGGACTTCCAAATACCAAATAATTATAAAGAAGCGGAAAGGCGCCTGCACACCTTAGAGAAGAGGCTCGACCGAGACAGCAATCTCAAGCTACAGTACGAAGAACGCATCGAGAACCTCTTCAACTCGGGTTACGCAGAGCGCGCGCCAATGCCACCGCCGCAAGGAAGGACATGGTATCTGCCACACTTCCCAGTCATCAACCCTGCGAAACCGAACAAACCGCCGAGATTGGTACACGACGCCGCAGCGAAGACAGCCGGAATATGTCTCAACGATATGCTTCACTCGGGGCCCGACTTATTACAATCACTGCCCGGAGTGATCATGAGGTTCCGACAGTATCCGTATGCAGTGAGCGCCGATATAAAAGAAATGTTCATGCAGATTAAAGTGCGCAAAGAAGATAGAGACGTTTTACGTTTCTTGTGGAGAGGCAAGCGGCGGGAGGACCAACCGGAGGAATATAGGATGACGTCAATCATCTTTGGAGCGACATCATCACCATGCACAGCATTATACATCAAAAATAAAAATGCTGAAGAACATGCAGAAGCGTACCCAGAAGCTGCGGTCGCCATAAAAAGAAACCATTATATGGACGACTACTTGCAGAGCTTCCACTCTGTCACGGAAGCTCAGCAAACAGTAAAAGCAGTCGATCACGTCCACAAACAAGCGGGATTCGTACTCAGCGGGTGGACATCGAACGAAGAAAAAACAATAGAAGAAATAACGACAGAGCATAGACAACACGACGCGACCGTGTGCCTGGGCGGAAAAGAAACTGAGAAGACGCTAGGGCTGCTCTGGCATGTACAAAGCGATCATATTGGATTCAATACTAACAATATGAAGATGCCTGCCGACGTAAAAGAAAAACAACGCTTGCCAACTAAACGAGAAGCGTTGAGCGTCATAATGGCATTATTTGATCCGCTGGGGTTAATATCACCGGTGACCACCCCAGCGAAGAGAATATTTCAAGACACATGGCGTTACAAGGCGGACTGGGACGACCCTCTGCCAACAGAATTAAAAGAAAAATGGGAAGGCTGGATTACTTCACTTAACGCCATAGAACAACTAAGAATACCGCGATGCTACGATTACAACCCGGTGTCGACGCGCCAACTACACACATTCGTCGACGCAAGCGAGGAGGCCTACGCAGCAGCAGTGTATTGGAGAACGGAGCGAGCAGACGGCAGCGTTAACATATCATTGGCCGCCGCCAAGAGCCGCGTAACACCACTGAAACCAGTTTCCATACCACGGCTCGAGTTACAAGCGGCACTGCTGGGAGCTCGTCTTGCGCAGACCGTGATCGATGAACACGATGGCGACATAGCAGGCAAGACATACTGGTGCGACTCCCGTACTGCACTGGTGTGGATAAGATCGGAGCCTCGCGCGTACAAAGCTTTCGTCGCTCATCGCCTGGCGGAGATAGAAGGAACGACCAAAAAGAACGAATGGCGTTGGCTACCGTCTAAAGAAAACGTGGCAGACGACGCAACCCGAGCCACACCAGAAGGGTTCGACGAGTCGCACCAATGGTTCCGAGGGCCCCCGTTTCTGCAGCGTCCACCGGCAGAATGGCCGCAGGAAGAGAAAACGACACAATATGACACCGGGGAAGAGCGAGAAATATGTAACATCGCTGTTAAAAGTGAAGACTCGACAACAACACATCTTCCACAGATAGGAAGATTTTCTAAATGGATTCGCCTCATAAGGGCGACAGCGAGAGTCCTCCTATTCATCGACATGTGCAGACCAAACAAGCACGTAGTGAAGGCTGGGCGTAAACGCAACAAAGCAAGACAAGGTAGCGACCCTGGCTGGCAGAGAACAAACAAACGCAACACCCCCGCCAAGGAGAAAAAGGCGACTCCTACTGCCTCATCGCTTGTAGGAATACCGGCCGCTTATCATATGAGAGCCGAACAACTGTGGGTGCAAGCCAGTCAGCGGGAAAGCTTCACGAAGGAGCTCAAGAGAATCACCAGCGGAAGTGTTCCGGGAAGCGACGACAAACTAGGCCACCTGAGCACATACATTGATGAAGAGGGGACCCTACGCCTCAGAGGTCGAATAAAAGCGGCATCAGAAGTGGAGGACGACATGTACGACCCTCCCATATTAGACGGGATGCACGCATACACTCGCCTGTACATAGCACACGTACACGAGAGGCTGCATCACGGAGGCGTGGAAACAGTTGTGAATGAATTAAGACAGAGATTGTACGTAAGAAAAATACGTCCAGTAGTGAAAACTGTCGTCAAAGGATGCCTGCCGTGCCGTCTAAGAAAAGCCAAGCCTGCATCACCGTCTACAGGAAACCTGCCGTCCGCACGCCTCGCTCATCACGCACGTCCGTTCACATACACCGGACTAGACTACTTCGGGCCAATAGAAGTCACAGTGGGACGACATCGCGAAAAGCGCTATGGCGCGTTATTTACCTGCATGACGTCGCGAGCAATACACATAGAAGTAGCCCACTCGTTGAGCGCAGACTCAGCCGTGTCGGCACTTAGGCGTTTTATGAGCAGAAGAGGATGCCCAAAAGAAATATGGAGTGACAACGCTACGTGCTTCAAGGCAGCAGACAAGGAGATGGCCGAAGCAGCACTCGCAGCCCTCGAGCACGAAACCACGTGTCAACAGATTGTGTGGAAGTACATACCGCCATCAGCACCGTTCATGGGCGGCGTATGGGAGCGAATGGTTCGCTCCGTAAAAGAAGCCCTACGCGTCACCCTCAACGAGCGCTATCCCAGCGACGAAACATTGGGGACCCTGCTCGCCGAGGTCGAAAATACTGTAAACTCCAGACCTCTCACACACGTCTCAGTCGACCCAGGAGACCCTGAAGCCATCACGCCGAATCACATCCTCATCGGTCCCAACTCGCACGTATTAACGGTGGTAGAGCCCCGCAGCAGTTTTTTTGCTGTTGCACGTATGGGCAGGCTCGAGCCGGGTTGGTACCACGACCTCACAGAATACCGGCGTGAAGTAGAGGCTCTGCTTCTGCGTTTCGTCTGGTGAGTGCAGGTGGCCGGAGGCCCAATTCCCCCCCCCCCCCCCCCATCAACATGGTAGCGGAATTACAAAGTAGACTACCCCAGGAGGGTACCAGTACCCCTGGAGAATCCCTCGCTGAGCATCCACGACCATGTTATTCCAATCCTGAGCGTGGGTGCTCAGGCTGCCCCGCGTATTCTGGGGGGGGCAAAATTCCGCTCAAAAACAAAACTGCTTGGGGCAAACTGAGCAACAATACCAAGGCGACCCCTGCCACGCTATCCGTGAATTTCTGCAACATCAGGGGACTTCACTCTAACCTAAACGCCGTCCACTACCATCTCGAGACGGCGAAGCCGGCCTTGCTCTTTCTGACCGAGACGCAGGTTTCCTCTCCGGCTGATATTTCGTATCTCTCCTGCCCGGGGTACAAATTGGAGCACTCCTTTGTGCCTCGGGCTGGAGTTTGCGTGTATGTCAGAGAGGACATCTGTTCTCGACGCCTCGGCAGTCTTGAAGGTTCGGACCTGTCCATCCTTTGGCTACGCGTAGACAGCGACGACCATCCGCGCGTCTACGGGTGCCTCTATAGGTCCCATAGCGGTAATGCCGAAACAGACCGACTCATCGACCACGTCCAAATGGCTACAGATTCCTTGCTACAACAGGTCCCATCCGCAGAGATCGTGATCCTTGGCGATTTTAACGCCCACCATGCCGAATGGCTCGGTTCACGTTTAACCGATCATGCGGGGAGATCTGTTTATGACTTTGCTTTGGCATATGGTCTGACACAACTGGTTACTTCGCCTACACGGATTCCAGATGTGGAGGATCATACACCTTCCCTGTTGGACCTTCTGCTGACCTCTCATCCGGACGGATATCAGGTTTCCGTCGTTGCCCCTCTCGGCTCTTCGGACCATTGTCTGATCCGGAGTATGGTGCCACTCACGCTCCCTTCGCGGTTGCGTTCTGCAGGTTGCCGCCGTGTTTGGCATTACAGGTCGGCAGATTGGGACGGAATGCGGTCTTTCTTTGCATCCTACCCATGGGGGCGTGTTTGCTTCTCGCCGGATGATCCCAGCGCTGTTGCTGACTCTGTCACTGATGTGGTGCTACAGGGAATGGAACTATTTATTCCATCATCTGTGGTACCCATTGGAGGCAGATCTCAGCCTTGGTTTGGTCGCTCCTGTAAGACTGCATTGCGCAGAAAGCAGGAGTGTTATCAAGCCTGGGCTGCGGCTTCGGTGACTCGGGATGTAAATACCAGCACACTTAAAAAGAAGTATAACTTCGCCTCCAGGTCCTTCAAAAGAGTTATTGCCAAGGCAAAGTCTGAGCACATAGGCAGAATTGGCGAGAAACTAGTTCGCCTTCCTTCGGGAACCCGTGCATTCTGGTCTCTCGCCAAGGCTGTCCAAGGGAATTTCTGTAAGCCATCACTACCATCTCTGCACAGGGAGGACGACTCACTGGCCCACGACGCAAAAGAGAAGGCCGACCTTTTAGGCTCCCTTTTTGCGTCCAATTCGACTGTTGATGACGGGGGGAACACACCGCCGACCATCCCGCGGTGTGAGTGCTCTATGCCGGATGTGGTTTTCTCACAGCGCTCGGTTCGCAGAGCACTCCTCTCCCTTGACATCCACAAGTCGAGTGGGCCTGACGGAATCCCCCCAATTGTGCTGAGGACGTGTGCTCCGGAGTTGGCACCGGTTCTAACGCGTCTTTTCCGGTACTCCTACTCCCATGGCGTTGTCCCGAACTCATGGAAGACAGCTTTTGTCCACCCGATCCCTAAAAAAGGCGACCGCTCAGACCCGTCCAACTATAGGCCTATCGCGATCACCTCCTTGTTCTCCAAAATAATGGAATCCATTATTAACTGCCAGCTCATCCGGTACCTTGAGGATCACCAGCTGATCAGTGACCGCCAATACGGTTTTCGTCGGGGTCGATCAGCTGGTGATCTTCTAGTCTACCTGACCCATAGATGGGCGGAGGCAGTAGAGTCCAAGGGGGAGGCGTTGGCCGTTAGTCTGGACATTGCGAAGGCCTTCGATCGGGTTTGGCACAAAGCGCTTCTTTCGAAGCTCCCTTCCTATGGGCTTCCCGAGAAATTGTGCAATTGGATCACCAGCTTCCTTGCAGATCGGAGCATCAAGGTCGTTGTAGACGGTGCATGTTCTGACTACAAGCCTATTAACGCTGGTGTTCCACAAGGCTGTGTGCTATCACCAACGCTGTTTCTTCTGCATATCAATGATATGTTGCTAACTGGTAACATTCATTGCTATGCGGATGACAGCACTGGTGATGCTCTATACACCGGCCGGGCCAATATTTCTCGGGAAAACGTCGCCGAGTACCGGAACAAACTTGTGTCTGAAGTCGAGTCTTTGCTGGACAAAGTCTCGGATTGGGGGCGACTAAATCTAGTGCAGTTTAATCCTCAGAAGACACAAGTTTGCGCGTTTACCGCTAAAAAGAACCCCTTTGTCGTATCTCCTCAGTTTCAAGGCACTCCCCTTCTTGCCTCAGCCAGTATCGGTATCCTCGGAGTCGACATATCGAGTGACGTGCAGTTTCGTGGTCACTTGGAAGAGAAGGCCAAATTGGCCTCTAAAAAGCTTGGCGTGCTCAGCAGAGCGGGACAGTATTTCATGCCGGCACACCGCCTGCAACTTTACAAGGCGCAGGTTCGGCCTCACATGGAATACTGTTCCCATCTCTGGGCAGGGGCTCCCCAGTGCCAGCTCCTTCCACTTGACCGCATCCAGCGCAGAGCGGCTCGAATCGTCGACGACCGAGCCCTTTCCGATCGGCTCGATTCATTGGCACTGCGAAGAGATGTTGCATCTCTTTGCATTTTCTTTCGCATCTACCATGGGGAGTGCTCTGAGGAATTGTTCGGATTAATCCCAGCCGCCAAATTTCATGAACGCACATCGCGGCAGAACTCCCGATACCATCCACACCATCTGGATGATTGGCGGTCCACCACTGTGCGATTTAGAAGATGTTTTCTTCCTCGCACGACTTCCTTGTGGAATCGATTACCATCAGCGATTTTTCCGGACCGATACGACTTAGGGACCTTCAAGAAAAGAGCCTACTCCTTTTTAAAAGGCCGGCAACGCATCTGCAATTCCCCTGGTGTTGCGGTTGTTCATGGGCGGCGGTAGTCACTTACCATCAGGTGAGCCGCATGCTCGTTTGCCCCCTCTACTATAAAAAAAAAAAAAAAAAAAAAAACCTGCGCCGGGACACTTCAGCAAGAATGACGTGACGGCCCGCCAGCAATGGAAACGAGCTCAAGCCCTAGCCGACGTGTTTTGGAGAAGATGGGTTAAAGAATACCTGCCCCTACTCCAACACCGGCGGGAGCCCAGCAGCATAGGAGTATCGCCGAAGATTGGAGACCTAGTCATCATTTGTGACTCCAATCTACCACGCAACACCTGGCCCAGAGGGAAAATAAGTAAGGTATATCCTGGCGTCGACGGAGAGGTACGAGTAGTGGACGTAACCACCGGCAGTGGGCACATACTAAGAAGACCAACGAAGAAGATCGTCGTGCTACCAGAGGGATCGCAGCGTGGCTACGGCGGGAGAATGTGCACGACGCAACAATATTAAACAAACGAAAGAAAATGCTTATTGTAACCGGCGCTAGTTGAACAACCTAGGAGCGGTGGGCGGAGCCATGACGACGGTGTAATTATCAGGCCACGCCTCTGGTTCGACAACTAGCAAGGGTTATATGGCGGAACTAGCGCAACCTTATGTTGAATTTAAATTATAATTTGTGTAAATAATTGTATTACTTGTATCGAACGATAAAAAATAATGATTGTATTATAACTAAGTTTAAGGTTGAGTTGTAACTGTGCAATAACTCTCCCAAATAAAGGCACCGTATGAACAGGGAGAGTTAGCATAGTCTTCTAATGAAAACTATAATTGTTAAATATAATAAATGTTTACTTTATTATATAATAAATATATTAGGCCGTTAGGCACATAAAAAAAATAGTAGTAGTGTAACCAAAGAGCATGTTATCGTGACGCGGCCGAGGAGCAAATGAAGCCACGCGCACCGCGCCACGACGTTTTATATTTATAGTGCTGAGGCGGGGGGAAGGATTCTCCGCCTAAAGCAGCTGAAAATTATAATGTAAACCTGTAAATAAGTAAAAATATTGATATGTACACCCTAGTCTAACAAGTAGTTATAAGAATATTATATAGTGAATTATGTTTATTAGTTTGTAAGGTTATTAAATAAATAAAGATAGGCGCGGGGGTGAGGCAAGGGTCCGCTGGCCAGCAGCGGCCAAATCATATAAAAGACGGGCCGGCCGCTAGGGTCAGCAGTCGCTCTCCAGCCACCGAAAAGGCACCAGCAAGAAAAGAAAAAGTACAAGTTCCTCCTCACCGCCGCTTGCCTCCAGTTAAAAGCAAGACCAGCGCGTTTTATTCCATTTTTCGCACGGCATTACGGCGATCCGTAATAATATATGTTAAAAAGCTTTTTAGTGGCAGCCTCGTACCAATAGGCGAAGTGTAGGATGACCCCCTACGAGATGGAGTGACGGCCTATAAGACATACAGGAATTCGATGGATGCAGGTGGCTTAGGACCGTGCGTTGTGGCATTCCTTAGGGGAGGCATATGTTCAACAGTGGACTTGTGAAGGGCTGATGATGGTGATAATGATGATATGTAATCGTATGATGAAGTGATTCATTAACACAAAAAATTTTTGAATATAAATATGTAAGAGGACTCCTTTTCTGCCTGTTATAACCACTGGGTCAGTACCTCGCTCTTACTTAATTCTACCATCAAACAACAGTAGATTATACTGCTGTAGTTCGGTATGAAGACCACTGAGGGAGGCATTTCCTTTTAGTCTTCAGAGGTTATAACACATTTGTAGCCTACTTTGTTTGAAGTTAGCTGCAGCTGATCATGGATTGCAGTGAATCAGGTGGACTGTAAATTCATTTATCACCGTTTGTCATACACAAAGATTATATTAGTAGGTTATAACTCTGGAATATAATCTGTCAATAAGTCTAGTGTTTATGAATTATAAGAAAGCTTGAGATTCAGTCACACTTTGGGTGGTGCTACAGATCCCTCAGCGGTGCCAGATAAACCGTCCGTGTTGAAGTGATTGTAAAGTATCTGTTCGAGTACAGAATCAGAGTAGAAAATATATCTAAATGCAGAAAGTTGTTAGAGAGTGTTACGCTAAATGCGCAAATTTTCGAATTCAACTTATCTGAGAACAGTCGATAAATTGCCACACATTTTGTCCAGTAAGTATCAGATCTAATAGTCCTAAAACAAAAGTACAGCCGGTGCGTGTTTTCCACCAAACCAATATGATTTATGAAATTTAAATCACTGTAATTTACAGTAGCTTAAGGGTTCAATATCATTGGCAACAATGAAATTGATAATTACAACTCATGTTTGAATGATGACTTATCAGTTTCGCTGTAGTCAAAATATCATAAAGAAGCCGATATGCCCGTAAATTAAAACATTTCAAGGGGTAACTTACAACGACCAATGATTTAAAAAAATGAAGTGGCAGTGGCTTGCCGAGAAAATAGAAAACAATTAGTGGTAAGAAAAGTTTTTTTATAGATTAAGGGAGACGAAGCCCCCTGATAGTAATCGGATAGTATTACCCATAGACATGCACTGCCCTGATTGAAATTCAAAATGTAGAATGCGTAATGTAGATACGCCTAAAGACTAAGATGCAGTTCGTCGTTTCCAGTAAAATGGTCCCCGGTTCTATACAGTCACCATACGAAATACTCGTACATCAGCATTAAGCTGCTGTTTCACACTTGTATTTTGTGAGAGTGTAGTCCTTCCCCGGTTGGGCCGACCAATTACGTATACTAAAAATAACATACATACATACATACATAAACACTCACGCCTGTCACCCAGAGGGGTAGGCAGAGATTATGGACTTCCATTTGGCACGATCCTGACACACCTCTCTCGCTTCTTCCACATCCATATACCTACGCATACACGCTCGTCGGTTAAAGGTACTCTTGATTTGGCCCATTTTTAATATATCGCCAATTTGGTCGATAAACTTTCGCCTAGGGCGACCCTTCCCGACTATGCCGTTCACCTCTGCAACATAGATTTGCTTTGTCACTCTTTCCTCATTCATTCTTTCTACATAGCCAAACCACCGAAGCATTCCTTTCTTAATCCTGGTCACAACATCACTTTGCAAACCACACTCTTCTCTTATTAAACAATTTCTCACTCTGTCATTCAGCTTCATCCCTAACATACTCCTTAATGACCGCATTTCTACAGCATTTATTCTACTCTCATGCTTCTTCTGCCACACCCAACTTTCACTACCATACATTAAAGTAGGTACTAACACAGCATTGTGAATTGCCATACGTGCCTTTTTGGACACATTCTGACTTTTCACAATAGAGTGTAGAGCCCCATTCACTCTATTTCCTGCATTCACTCGTCGTTCTATATCCTTATCATATCTACCATCCCTGCTAAACACACATCCCAAATATACAAACTCATTTGATTTGGCCCATCTACTTGCTCAACCAACTCCCCTTCTAT
The DNA here is from genome assembly GCA_963668995.1 of Parnassius mnemosyne. Lineage (NCBI taxonomy): Eukaryota > Metazoa > Arthropoda > Insecta > Lepidoptera > Papilionidae > Parnassius > Parnassius mnemosyne. The sequence continues at coordinate 25,982,536 of CAVLGL010000093.1, read as the reverse complement.
TCTTATTTCACATATCGTTTTACTTTCTTCTCTTTCAAAAACCATAACTTTCGTCTTACTTGCGTTCACTTTCATTCCCTTTTCTTTTAATGTCCTGTTCATTAATGTAACCATCATTTGCAACTCGGCTGCCGACGACGCAAGTATGACTTGATCATCGGCGTACAAAAGGCATTTGACGGTTAACTCACCCATTCTTAACCCGCATTCTTCTACTTTCAAATTTTCCAAACAACTGTTCATAAATAGGTTGAACAACCACGGGGAAGCCACACAGCCCTGTCTGACACCTTTATGGATGTCAAACCAGTCCGAGTAGGCCCCGTTGATCCTGACACAAGCACTAGAGTCCCTATATAGAGACTTCAATGCCTGTATCAGACCAGCGCTCAACCCAAATGAGTTCAGTGTTTGCCATAACACATCCCTGTCCACTCTGTCATAAGCCTTCTCCAAGTCCATGAACGCACAAAAAACTCTTTGGTTTTTGGCCAAAAACTTCTCGGCGATCATGCGCATGGAAAAGACCTGATCCGTACATCCCATTCCCTTTCTAAATCCCGCTTGCACATCCCAGATTTTTCCGTCAGTTTCTTTCATAACTCTTTCAATTAGTACCTTAGCATACAGTTTTCCCACAATGCTAAGAAGGCTGATACCACGGTAGTTTTTACAGTCCTGCTGTGATCCTTTTCCCTTATATATTGGGACTATCACGGCTTTGCACCAGTCGCCCGGTACCCGCTTAAGTTCCCAACATAAATTAAACAAGGTGTACAGCAGGTCTGCCACCACTCCTTCTCCAGCCCTAAGCATTTCGAGAGATACTCTATCACAACCGGCTGCCTTACCTACTTTCATACTTTTCATTGCTTTCATTATTTCATCTATACTTATATCTCTATCTATTTCCTCTTCTTTCGGAATTTCTATTTCATTTAATTCAAACGTCTCATCACTCATAAACACGCTTTCAAAGTATTCCTTCCATCTCCTTAAACTCAAAACTTCGTCATTCAGAATACAGCCATTCTGGTCTCGTATAGCATTCATTCTAGGCTATTGTGAATGTCCCCTGGTAGTTCTTACGAGTTTCCAGAATATTTTAATGTTTGCCTGGGAGTTATCCGATATTTTTCTATCATTCTTATCCGTACTTTCTTGCTTTTTCCTTTCAACTTCTTCTTTTACTCTCTTATTTAGGTGTCTAAAAACTGCCTTTATCCTTTCAATATCATCATTCATACTGCTAGAATTACTAGCCTTGGTTGCTAGTAAATCTAGCCATGCTTTCTTCTTTGCTTCAACTTCCATCCGTACCTCATCATCCCACCATAACGTGTTATTTTTCCTTTCATTCGTTCTCTTACTTACACCACATACTTCGGTAGCTGCATCCACTAAACCTTTCTTGACATTATACCACACAGTCTCCAAGTCTAAATCATTCATACACAATTCAGCCATACCACTTATATTTTCTCTCAATCTACATTTGAACTTCTCTTTCACACCTTCATCTTGTAACCTCTCTGTTCTTATACGCTGTAACGCTGTGGTAGACACAGATGTCCGATGCCTCCAACGTCTGAAAAGACCATTAATTCGGCATAAGACCAAGTAATGATCCATCCCTACGTTAGAGCCCCGGTAAACCCTTGTATCTACCACCGCGCTCCTCATTCTTTCATCAACAATTATGAAATCTATCATACTTCTATCATCACCTCTTTCCCATGTATACGTGTGAATCTTCTTATGACGAAAGAAAGTGTTCGTCACAACAAGATTCTTTTCCACGCATACGGCGAGAAGGCTTTCACCATTCTCATTTATACTTTCATCACCAAACGTTCCCAATATCCTTTCATAACCAAGCCTCCTCACCCCAACCCTTCCATTAAAATCGCCTAATATCACAATATTTTCATTAACCTTGCATTTCATTAGCACCATCCTTACCAACTCCCAAAACTGCTCTCGGATATAAGTGGGCTTAGACATGTCTGGGGCGTAGACCCCTAAAACAAACAACTTCTTTAAGCCCACTTTCATTCGTATCCATAGCAGTCTCGGGCTTACACATTCATACTCTTTTACACAATGACCCATTCTTTCTGAAAGGATGATACCGACTCCCTGGCATGCCCGCTCGGTCTCGTCTACACCAGACCAGTACGCGGTATACATGCCATGTGTAGTGGTATCCTTTCCCTTCCGTTTCGTCTCATTCACACATAACACGTCTATTCCTCTATCATACATCATATCGCATACTTCATCCATCTTATCATTCATTCCTCCACATACATTCAATGTAGCCAGACGGGCTTCCGCAATCCACTTTTCGCCCCTCCGGGGGACAGAACGTGACGGGTGGCGAACCTCGTCGCCGGTTTTCCTCCCGGAGATTCTTCGCACCCCTGCCCCATTAAAGGGTCGCCGGGAACTCGGGGCCATTTCGTTAATATTTTGCCTCATGGTGCGAAAGTTAGTTGTGGTATTTTTTACGCTGCTACCACACGGCGAGGAGCCGAGTCAGTTCTTTCGGCTTTGTCGCTCGTTTAGCACCACCCGGGGGACACGTGTAGGGTGGGCCTAGGATTAGGTGGTCGAAGCCTACGGACGCGAGCGACTCATAACATTATTGATAATAACCACTGGGAATGAGGTGAGCGCTACCATGTTGTTTCTAAATGTTTTCATAACAATTGTATAAATGTTATATTGTAAGTTATGCTTTAAAAAGCCCCGCTAGGTTTCTTGTTGGTTCTTCCTATTACAAAGGTTTTTTCCAAATCAGTGGTAAAAGTTAAAAATTACTTTCTATAAAAATTACATGTAATCAACAATGAATAAAAATTATTCTATTCTATTCTAATACTATTCATTAAGTAGCTACATCGTGGCTCTACCAGCCTTATGAAGCCTTATAAAGGAAATAGAAGCAAGAGGGTGTGATGATCCGATCATCACTCCCTCTTGCTTCGAGTCGACGAGTGCTTCTTTGCAATATGTGGTAGGGGCCTATATATTCTACAGTAGTTTTATAATGGGTTATAATTTATATCTTAAGTATACCGATGGCACACATTTCCGATTTAAGAAGTGAATTAAGATTTTCCTTTCTTTGTTAAATATAAATGCTTTTGCGATGGCATACCTTTCTTTGCCTCAAATTGTGCTTAATAAAGGCCAATTTTGAATAAAAATATTTTGGCTTTGACTTTGATTTAAAATTCCAAAAACTTATTTCGTAATAATAGTAATAGAAATATAAAAAAGAATACTGTATCATATGAAATTTTATTACATTTATTTTCTTTTACCGACAAGAGAAATATTGCTCCCAGTAATTCGATAATGAATATCTCCGTTTATCCTAACAAAGGAATAAAGCTTAAATAAATGATTTAAACACGATCCTTGGAAGTTCTTTCAATATCCTTATTAGTGTAGTCAACAGTGCACGTTCGCGTAGGTATTGAATTCAGTAGTCACTATTATGAAGTTAATTGGAAGAAAAATTAAAATAGTTTGGAAAATTCAAAAATATTTGCCTCATAAGCGTTTCATTTAATTTTGATGAAAAATATAAATTGTATTCCTGTCTTTTAAAATATATTATTTACGTGTATTAAATTTAGCGCTCTATTATTTTAATAGGTGGTGTTACATACAGGGAACAAAATAATAATGTTTACCAAATTAAATCGATTATATATATTATGACAGCGCCTTTAAATTGTTAATAGTATTGACGGCTCCGTGACGCTGTGGCTTAGCAATGAGTTGTTGCACTGGGGGAATCCCGGGAATTAAAAATAAGTAAATTAAACGCGGTAAATCCGTAAAAATAGTTTTATTCGATCTGTTTAACTGCTGTCTACTTTTAATTCTAATCCCGCCAAAAACATAAAAAAGAAAATATGGCCAAGTTACAAACAAAGTGCAAACAAAGTTCGGGGTTGAGTGATAGCACAGTTGAGATCTATGAGAAAGTACAAGGAACATACGTTAATGAGGAGCCCGTGTAACTCAAATTTTTTAACAGCAAAGGAAAAACCCCTAAAAATGTATATTTTTGGTGCAACTTAGAAGTAGTTTAGTATTTGTTGATTGAGTCATTGAGTTATAAAAATGGCACCTTTTAGACTTTTATAACTCAAGAGCTATAAAACGTTAATTCATGTAATTTGGGACTCTAAATATTCAAGGGATCCTTGTTGAGTGTCCAAATTATAAGTCTAATAAAATCGAAATCAAAATAGCATAGCAATGTTTCATATAAATATTTTTTTTTATATACAGACCAACGGTTCAGTTGCCCTTTTATTTTCAAGCTTGGTTTTGCCTTGTTTCTAGATAAAAATCACTTTGCAGCATAAGTGAAAATATGAGATGTGAAAATCTAATTTATTCATCAATAACTTTATCAGTTAAAAAATGATAAAAAATGAAGAAGACCTGCTTCAAATTTAAGCTTTAAATTTTCGACTAATATTTTTAAAATAAAGGATTAATATTAAGCATCACATTTCTCGGCATGCGAACTACCACCGTTGAAATTGTAAATTTGCAATTTAAAATGCCGACTTACGACGTGCATGTGGTAAAGGAAAATATTTTAAGGTTGGAGCACCAAGGACAATATAACTCTCATGGAAAGGAGATGGGGTGTGCTATGCAGTGGTATGTATAAAGGCTGCAACTTTACCTTTACTTAGCTTATCACATAACGTTATATTGGATCACCTGACTTTAAGGTTTTCTCCAGCATAACGCCGGTCGCGGTAACGATAATACAATTGCTCTGGTAACGTAATGTTCCCTATTTCTCTTTATTATAATACAAAGGGCGTTCTTATTGTCCTGCCGATAAGCGATGAAGATAAAACCCCAGGTGAGGGAGAATTATAATTACTAAAATCTAAATGCCATCAATAACATAACTTGTAAAAAAAAAACAAGTCTCGCAACTCAGTTCTTCAACCGTAAAAAGTTGTGAGATCCATGTAATACCAAGTCGCTTAATTTATTCAGTCAGTACTTAAGGGTCCTTCTGTCTTAAGTTATTACGTAATTAGCTAACCTAACAACATCTTATAGTGACCATATCAATACTAAACATCTTTTATATTTTAAATAAATAGATTGACTTGGCCTAGTACTGACTGAATAAATTAAGCGATTTGGTATTACATGGATCTCACAACTTTTTACGGTAGAAGAACTAAGTTGCGAGACTTGGTTTTTTTTACAACTTATGTTTTTGATGGCATCTAATTTTTTTTGTAGATAGTTATATCTAGGTATCTATCTACACCTATTATTCCATTATATTATACATATATAGGTACACTGACTCATTCACTGCAAATGTAACTTTGTAATCCTATATATTTATATGGGATTACAAAGTTATTTATGAAGTTAGTGTATCTCGAAAACTGAACCGAAATTTTAAAATATTTTAGTTTTTCCTTGTTTTATATACTAAACAATAATTGCATTCCAAATTTGAAGCTTCTATGTCTGCTATAATTGCCTTAGAGTTTTGATGATCGGTCAGTCAGTGAGTGACAAAATTAAGAAACTTTGACTAGTTATAATTCTTAAACTACTAGTTCAAATTTAATGAAATTGGAAATATATCGAGTTTTTACAATGCCTACTTGGATAGTGAAAGTTTAGGCTTCTAGTTTTATCCAAAAAGAAATTATAGGATTTCGAAAATGGCCTTAACTGCTTCGAGAAAAGGGTGGTACGGCCGTGCCGCTTTTTTTTTTGCTCGACTTAACGTTTATAACCTTAGGCAATATCCCAACAGAGAAGCTTTAAATATACAAGTACAAGGGGACACTAGCCTATGTCAATAACAGTGCCGTTAAAAAAGTTCCTGCAAATTACCTGCCTCTTCACCTTTATGTCTAGTATCTTATTTTCATTTGGTTCTATTTTAAGTCCGACAACATGACAGCACATTTAATTAAATACATTCCATGTTCCTAAATATACTAAGAGGAAAAAATTCAAATCTTTATTGCGCACCTATTTATTATAAACAATATAAGAATATATTTTATTTCTTTAAGGTGAAAAGGAATATTTGTCATTAACAACTTTTACATGAAACACAGTAGAGGTAGAAGTGACAGTTATAAGTAAAAACGCAATTATCGTCATCATTACAGCCCTTCACAAGTCCAATGCTGAACAAAGGCCTCCCCCAAATAATGATACAAAGCACGGTCCTGAGCCACTATCGACTTCCTGCATCCATCGACTTCCTGCATGTCTTACCAGGTTGTCAGAAGTAATTTTTTCGATAAACTTTCGCCTAGGGCGACCCTTCCCGACTATGCCGTTCACCTCTGCAACATAGATTTGCTTTGTCACTCTTTCCTCATTCATTCTTTCTACATAGCCAAACCACCGAAGCATTCCTTTCTTAATCCTGGTCACAACATCACTTTGCAAACCACACTCTTCTCTTATTAAACAATTTCTCACTCTGTCATTCAGCTTCATCCCTAACATACTCCTTAATGACCGCATTTCTACAGCATTTATTCTACTCTCATGCTTCTTCTGCCACACCCAACTTTCACTACCATACATTAAAGTAGGTACTAACACAGCATTGTGAATTGCCATACGTGCCTTTTTGGACACATTCTGACTTTTCACAATAGAGTGTAGAGCCCCATTCACTCTATTTCCTGCATTCACTCGTCGTTCTATATCCTTATCATATCTACCATCCCTGCTAAACACACATCCCAAATATACAAACTCATTTGATTTGGCCCATCTACTTGCTCAACCAACTCCCCTTCTATTCTTATTTCACATATCGTTTTACTTTCTTCTCTTTCAAAAACCATAACTTTCGTCTTACTTGCGTTCACTTTCATTCCCTTTTCTTTTAATGTCCTGTTCATTAATGTAACCATCATTTGCAACTCGGCTGCCGACGACGCAAGTATGACTTGATCATCGGCGTACAAAAGGCATTTGACGGTTAACTCACCCATTCTTAACCCGCATTCTTCTACTTTCAAATTTTCCAAACAACTGTTCATAAATAGGTTGAACAACCACGGGGAAGCCACACAGCCCTGTCTGACACCTTTATGGATGTCAAACCAGTCCGAGTAGGCCCCGTTGATCCTGACACAAGCACTAGAGTCCCTATATAGAGACTTCAATGCCTGTATCAGACCAGCGCTCAACCCAAATGAGTTCAGTGTTTGCCATAACACATCCCTGTCCACTCTGTCATAAGCCTTCTCCAAGTCCATGAACGCACAAAAAACTCTTTGGTTTTTGGCCAAAAACTTCTCGGCGATCATGCGCATGGAAAAGACCTGATCCGTACATCCCATTCCCTTTCTAAATCCCGCTTGCACATCCCAGATTTTTCCGTCAGTTTCTTTCATAACTCTTTCAATTAGTACCTTAGCATACAGTTTTCCCACAATGCTAAGAAGGCTGATACCACGGTAGTTTTTACAGTCCTGCTGTGATCCTTTTCCCTTATATATTGGGACTATCACGGCTTTGCACCAGTCGCCCGGTACCCGCTTAAGTTCCCAACATAAATTAAACAAGGTGTACAGCAGGTCTGCCACCACTCCTTCTCCAGCCCTAAGCATTTCGAGAGATACTCTATCACAACCGGCTGCCTTACCTACTTTCATACTTTTCATTGCTTTCATTATTTCATCTATACTTATATCTCTATCTATTTCCTCTTCTTTCGGAATTTCTATTTCATTTAATTCAAACGTCTCATCACTCATAAACACGCTTTCAAAGTATTCCTTCCATCTCCTTAAACTCAAAACTTCGTCATTCAGAATACAGCCATTCTGGTCTCGTATAGCATTCATTCTAGGCTATTGTGAATGTCCCCTGGTAGTTCTTACGAGTTTCCAGAATATTTTAATGTTTGCCTGGGAGTTATCCGATATTTTTCTATCATTCTTATCCGTACTTTCTTGCTTTTTCCTTTCAACTTCTTCTTTTACTCTCTTATTTAGGTGTCTAAAAACTGCCTTTATCCTTTCAATATCATCATTCATACTGCTAGAATTACTAGCCTTGGTTGCTAGTAAATCTAGCCATGCTTTCTTCTTTGCTTCAACTTCCATCCGTACCTCATCATCCCACCATAACGTGTTATTTTTCCTTTCATTCGTTCTCTTACTTACACCACATACTTCGGTAGCTGCATCCACTAAACCTTTCTTGACATTATACCACACAGTCTCCAAGTCTAAATCATTCATACACAATTCAGCCATACCACTTATATTTTCTCTCAATCTACATTTGAACTTCTCTTTCACACCTTCATCTTGTAACCTCTCTGTTCTTATACGCTGTAACGCTGTGGTAGACACAGATGTCCGATGCCTCCAACGTCTGAAAAGACCATTAATTCGGCATAAGACCAAGTAATGATCCATCCCTACGTTAGAGCCCCGGTAAACCCTTGTATCTACCACCGCGCTCCTCATTCTTTCATCAACAATTATGAAATCTATCATACTTCTATCATCACCTCTTTCCCATGTATACGTGTGAATCTTCTTATGACGAAAGAAAGTGTTCGTCACAACAAGATTCTTTTCCACGCATACGGCGAGAAGGCTTTCACCATTCTCATTTATACTTTCATCACCAAACGTTCCCAATATCCTTTCATAACCAAGCCTCCTCACCCCAACCCTTCCATTAAAATCGCCTAATATCACAATATTTTCATTAACCTTGCATTTCATTAGCACCATCCTTACCAACTCCCAAAACTGCTCTCGGATATAAGTGGGCTTAGACATGTCTGGGGCGTAGACCCCTAAAACAAACAACTTCTTTAAGCCCACTTTCATTCGTATCCATAGCAGTCTCGGGCTTACACATTCATACTCTTTTACACAATGACCCATTCTTTCTGAAAGGATGATACCGACTCCCTGGCATGCCCGCTCGGTCTCGTCTACACCAGACCAGTACGCGGTATACATGCCATGTGTAGTGGTATCCTTTCCCTTCCGTTTCGTCTCATTCACACATAACACGTCTATTCCTCTATCATACATCATATCGCATACTTCATCCATCTTATCATTCATTCCTCCACATACATTCAATGTAGCCAGACGGGCTTCCGCAATCCACTTTTCGCCCCTCCGGGGGACAGAACGTGACGGGTGGCGAACCTCGTCGCCGGTTTTCCTCCCGGAGATTCTTCGCACCCCTGCCCCATTAAAGGGTCGCCGGGAACTCGGGGCCATTTCGTTAATATTTTGCCTCATGGTGCGAAAGTTAGTTGTGGTATTTTTTACGCTGCTACCACACGGCGAGGAGCCGAGTCAGTTCTTTCGGCTTTGTCGCTCGTTTAGCACCACCCGGGGGACACGTGTAGGGTGGGCCTAGGATTAGGTGGTCGAAGCCTACGGACGCGAGCGACTCATAACATTATTGATAATAACCACTGGGAATGAGGTGAGCGCTACCATGTTGTTTCTAAATGTTTTCATAACAATTGTATAAATGTTATATTGTAAGTTATGCTTTAAAAAGCCCCGCTAGGTTTCTTGTTGGTTCTTCCTATTACAAAGGTTTTTTCCAAATCAGTGGTAAAAGTTAAAAATTACTTTCTATAAAAATTACATGTAATCAACAATGAATAAAAATTATTCTATTCTATTCTAATACTATTCATTAAGTAGCTACATCGTGGCTCTACCAGCCTTATGAAGCCTTATAAAGGAAATAGAAGCAAGAGGGGGTGATGATCCGATCATCACTCCCTCTTGCTTCGAGTCGACGAGTGCTTCTTTGCAATATGTGGTAGGGGCCTATATATTCTACAGTAGTTTTATAATGGGTTATAATTTATATCTTAAGTATACCGATGGCACACATTTCCGATTTAAGAAGTGAATTAAGATTTTCCTTTCTTTGTTAAATATAAATGCTTTTGCGATGGCATACCTTTCTTTGCCTCAAATTGTGCTTAATAAAGGCCAATTTTGAATAAAAATATTTTGGCTTTGACTTTGATTTAAAATTCCAAAAACTTATTTCGTAATAATAGTAATAGAAATATAAAAAAGAATACTGTATCATATGAAATTTTATTACATTTATTTTCTTTTACCGACAAGAGAAATATTGCTCCCAGTAATTCGATAATGAATATCTCCGTTTATCCTAACAAAGGAATAAAGCTTAAATAAATGATTTAAACACGATCCTTGGAAGTTCTTTCAATATCCTTATTAGTGTAGTCAACAGTGCACGTTCGCGTAGGTATTGAATTCAGTAGTCACTATTATGAAGTTAATTGGAAGAAAAATTAAAATAGTTTGGAAAATTCAAAAATATTTGCCTCATAAGCGTTTCATTTAATTTTGATGAAAAATATAAATTGTATTCCTGTCTTTTAAAATATATTATTTACGTGTATTAAATTTAGCGCTCTATTATTTTAATAGGTGGTGTTACATACAGGGAACAAAATAATAATGTTTACCAAATTAAATCGATTATATATATTATGACAGCGCCTTTAAATTGTTAATAGTATTGACGGCTCCGTGACGCTGTGGCTTAGCAATGAGTTGTTGCACTGGGGGAATCCCGGGAATTAAAAATAAGTAAATTAAACGCGGTAAATCCGTAAAAATAGTTTTATTCGATCTGTTTAACTGCTGTCTACTTTTAATTCTAATCCCGCCAAAAACATAAAAAAGAAAATATGGCCAAGTTACAAACAAAGTGCAAACAAAGTTCGGGGTTGAGTGATAGCACAGTTGAGATCTATGAGAAAGTACAAGGAACATACGTTAATGAGGAGCCCGTGTAACTCAAATTTTTTAACAGCAAAGGAAAAACCCCTAAAAATGTATATTTTTGGTGCAACTTAGAAGTAGTTTAGTATTTGTTGATTGAGTCATTGAGTTATAAAAATGGCACCTTTTAGACTTTTATAACTCAAGAGCTATAAAACGTTAATTCATGTAATTTGGGACTCTAAATATTCAAGGGATCCTTGTTGAGTGTCCAAATTATAAGTCTAATAAAATCGAAATCAAAATAGCATAGCAATGTTTCATATAAATATTTTTTTTTATATACAGACCACCGGTTCAGTTGCCCTTTTATTTTCAAGCTTGGTTTTGCCTTGTTTCTAGATAAAAATCACTTTGCAGCATAAGTGAAAATATGAGATGTGAAAATCTAATTTATTCATCAATAACTTTATCAGTTAAAAAATGATAAAAAATGAAGAAGACCTGCTTCAAATTTAAGCTTTAAATTTTCGACTAATATTTTTAAAATAAAGGATTAATATTAAGCATCACATTTCTCGGCATGCGAACTACCACCGTTGAAATTGTAAATTTGCAATTTAAAATGCCGACTTACGACGTGCATGTGGTAAAGGAAAATATTTTAAGGTTGGAGCACCAAGGACAATATAACTCTCATGGAAAGGAGATGGGGTGTGCTATGCAGTGGTATGTATAAAGGCTGCAACTTTACCTTTACTTAGCTTATCACATAACGTTATATTGGATCACCTGACTTTAAGGTTTTCTCCAGCATAACGCCGGTCGCGGTAACGATAATACAATTGCTCTGGTAACGTAATGTTCCCTATTTCTCTTTATTATAATACAAAGGGCGTTCTTATTGTCCTGCCGATAAGCGATGAAGATAAAACCCCAGGTGAGGGAGAATTATAATTACTAAAATCTAAATGCCATCAATAACATAACTTGTAAAAAAAAAACAAGTCTCGCAACTCAGTTCTTCAACCGTAAAAAGTTGTGAGATCCATGTAATACCAAGTCGCTTAATTTATTCAGTCAGTACTTAAGGGTCCTTCTGTCTTAAGTTATTACGTAATTAGCTAACCTAACAACATCTTATAGTGACCATATCAATACTAAACATCTTTTATATTTTAAATAAATAGATTGACTTGGCCTAGTACTGACTGAATAAATTAAGCGATTTGGTATTACATGGATCTCACAACTTTTTACGGTAGAAGAACTAAGTTGCGAGACTTGGTTTTTTTTACAACTTATGTTTTTGATGGCATCTAATTTTTTTTGTAGATAGTTATATCTAGGTATCTATCTACACCTATTATTCCATTATATTATACATATATAGGTACACTGACTCATTCACTGCAAATGTAACTTTGTAATCCTATATATTTATATGGGATTACAAAGTTATTTATGCAGTTAGTGTATCTCGAAAACTGAACCGAAATTTTAAAATATTTTAGTTTTTCCTTGTTTTATATACTAAACAATAATTGCATTCCAAATTTGAAGCTTCTATGTCTGCTATAATTGCCTTAGAGTTTTGATGATCGGTCAGTCAGTGAGTGACAAAATTAAGAAACTTTGACTAGTTATAATTCTTAAACTACTAGTTCAAATTTAATGAAATTGGAAATATATCGAGTTTTTACAATGCCTACTTGGATAGTGAAAGTTTAGGCTTCTAGTTTTATCCAAAAAGAAATTATAGGATTTCGAAAATGGCCTTAACTGCTTCGAGAAAAGGGTGGTACGGCCGTGCCGCTTTTTTTTTTGCTCGACTTAACGTTTATAACCTTAGGCAATATCCCAACAGAGAAGCTTTAAATATACAAGTACAAGGGGACACTAGCCTATGTCAATAACAGTGCCGTTAAAAAAGTTCCTGCAAATTACCTGCCTCTTCACCTTTATGTCTAGTATCTTATTTTCATTTGGTTCTATTTTAAGTCCGACAACATGACAGCACATTTAATTAAATACATTCCATGTTCCTAAATATACTAAGAGGAAAAAATTCAAATCTTTATTGCGCACCTATTTATTATAAACAATATAAGAATATATTTTATTTCTTTAAGGTGAAAAGGAATATTTGTCATTAACAACTTTTACATGAAACACAGTAGAGGTAGAAGTGACAGTTATAAGTAAAAACGCAATTATCGTCATCATTACAGCCCTTCACAAGTCCAATGCTGAACAAAGGCCTCCCCCAAATAATGATACAAAGCACGGTCCTGAGCCACTATCGACTTCCTGCATCCATCGACTTCCTGCATGTCTTACCAGGTTGTCAGAAGTAAACACAAGATAACATAATACAAATTAAGCATGCAAACACGTTCTGGAAAGCGCAGTGTTGGGAGATGAAGAACGCAGTTAGTCGATGAATACAAGTACCCCAGGACCACCCACCTTTACGTGGAAGAGCCATGCTGCAGCTATATTAGTAGTATTATTAGTATTATCATCGACGGCTCCGTGGCGCAGTGGCTTAGCAATGAGTTATTGCGCTGGGGGCTGCGGGTTCGAATCCCGCACGGAACAAGTATTTGTATGGCCTACAAATAATTGTTTCGAGCCTGGATGTTTGTCCTCATGCAATTTATGTTTGTAAACTGCCTCCACGACACAGGAGAAAATCCTAGTGTGGAGGTAACGTTAAAAAAAATAAAAAGTATAGTATTAGTTTAACAATACAAATTTCATATTTGTTGATATTATCATATGCATACATCTATTCTTTCATATCAGTTTATTTGTGCTATCATTATTACGAAAGCAAGATATTAAATATTACTTATTTAAGAAGAGAGATGAACTTCAAAATAGTTACTGGCATTGCTCCGCCATAAAATGTCCGTGGCTGCTGTAAATAAAATAATATAGGTTTATCCCTCTATCGTCATAAATTGCATCTTTGGCTCCATACAAAAACTACTAAAAGCAACTTACTATGAAATCTGGCAAGCAAAATGGTCTTTTATTATCTCAACTGCAAATCTAAAACCACGCAAAATAAAAAAAAGTTTTTTAATATAAATGTGAGGGTAACAACAAGTACATGTCAATCAGATGGACCGTAGAATTAAAAATGCCAATCCGCTTTCAACCCTAATGGCTAAGATGAAATGTTTCGTTACAAGTAATATAATATTAGACTTTAAAAAAACTTAAACAACAATAATTGATGATCCTAGTAAAAAATAGTTAATAGATATGTTATTAAAATTAGGTGAAAACTTAATTACAAAATTCCATTAAGTTCATACATATATTACATACAGGTCAAGATAACATAGAGCATATTATAAAATTTGCCGGGTAGTGGTGGTTAAGAATATCCACTACCCCATATCTTCCCGTGGGTGTCGTAAAAGGCGACAAAGGGAAATAGGAAGGATATAGGCAGCAGCATCTTTCTGATAACAACAAACTTACAATAAAAAAACTACGGTTGCCAACCCGCTCACCAAGCGTGGCAACTATGGCAAACACCCATGATGAGAGTAACAAAGAAACGGCCCCCAGTCCCCGGCGGCCCCGCTATTCCTGGCTACGGTGGCAACCATGGTAACGGCGGGGCGGGGGGTGCTAAGAATCTCCGGTGGAGGTTCGGTTGCCAACTAAGGCGACTCGACCTGGCAACGCACGCACCTTGAGGACTGACGAGAAGATCGTGAAACTGAAAGAAGAGATAGACAAGTTACGCTGGCATATTATAGGATTATCCGAAGTCCGAAGAGAGGGGGAGGACACGGTGATCCTACAATCCGGCAACTTGCTCTATCATCGGCGGGGCGACCATCTGTCCCAAGGAGGTGTCGGATTTATCGTCCAAAAGTCTCTCGTTAACAACGTTGTAAAGATCGAGAGTGTGTCGACGAGGCTTGCGTACCTTATACTCAGAATCACCAAAGTGTATTCGCTGACAGTCATACAGGTTTACGCACCAACCTCGGCACACCCCGATGAGGAGGTGGAGGAAATGTATGAGGATATCTCTAGAGCCATGCATTCCTCCAAAACCCAATATACGGTGTTAATGGGAGACTTCAAAGCAAAACTAGGCACAAGAGAGAACAGTGAGCTGAAAGTAGGGAAATTTGGAATAGGGCAACGGAACCCAAGGGGCCAGCAGTTAGCCGACTTTATAGAGAAAGAGGGACTCTTTATGATGAACTCTTTCTTCCAGAAGCGGCCCCACAGGAAGTGGACATGGTCGAGCCCCGAAGGTGCCACAAAAAATGAGATTGACTTCATTATGACGACCAGAAAACAACTGTTCAGTGATGTCTCCGTGATCGCGAGGGTGAACACTGGTAACGATCACCGAATGATTAGAGGCACACTAAACCTAAACGTTAAGTTGGAGAGGTCTCGTCTAATGAAGTCAACGCTCCGTCCCCCTCGTGCTCTGTTCCAGAGTCCCGAAACCTTTCAGCTCGAGCTACGAAACCGTTTTCAGTGCCTAGAAGACTGCAATGAAGTGGACGATTTGAATGACAAGCTCGTGGAAACTGTCCATGCGGTCGGAGTCAAGTTCTGCAAGACCCGCCGCAGAAGAATACAAAAACTCTTCGATCACACTCTCAATCTCATGGCTGTTAGACGGGAGATGAAGCTACATTCTTTAACAGATTTGACAGGACACAGGCAACTGAACAGACAGATCTCCAAATGCATGCGGCGGGACTTACGCAACTTCAATACAGCTTGTATTGAAGAAGCGATCGAGCGAAACCAAGGCTCCAAAGTCTTTGCCAGAGATTTGTCTGCCAGAAAGAGCCAACTGACGAAGCTGAAGACCGAGTGTGGCAGCATCGTTTCCGATTTTGAGTGAAATTGAGAGGTTCTATGGGCAGCTTTACACGTCATCGTTGGAGCCACACGCAAGTGTGAGTAACGATCCAAGAGCGAGTCTTATCCGACAATATTCCGAAGATATCCCGGACGTCAGTCTGAGCGAGATTAGAATGGCTCTCCAGCACCTTAAAAACGGCAAGGCCCCAGGCAAGGATGGAATTACAGCGGAGCTTCTGAAAGCGGGTGGAAAACCGGTACTCGAAGTCCTTCGGAAGCTCTTTAATTCCGTCCGGCATTACACCGGAGGCGTGAAGCAGAAGTGCGGTGGTCTTGTTTTTCAAGAAAGGTGATAACACTCTCTTGAAGAACTACAGTCCGATTTCCATTCTGAGCCGCGTCTACGTGCTGTTTTCGAGAGTCATTACGAATCGTCTCGCGCGCAGACTTGGTACTACTTCCAGCCTACCGAACAAGCCGGTTTCCGAAAAGGCTTTAGCACCATAGACCACATACATACCCTTCGGCACTATATCTGGCGTATGTGAACTATGAGAAAGCCCTTGATTCCGTCGAAAATTGGGCGGTGTTGCAATTCCCTTCAGCGGTATCAAGTTGACTGTCGGTATATCGAAGTGCTGAAGTGTTTGTACAGTAAAGCTACGATGGCTATCCGAGTACAGAACCAGAGTACGAAACCTATCCAATTGCAGAGAGGTGTAAGACAGGGTGATGTTATATCTCCGAAACTCTTCACCGCTGCATTGGAAGACGTTTTCAAGCTTCTGGACTGGAAAGGATACGGTATTAACATCAATGGCGAGTACACATCACATCACTCACCTTAGATTTGCCGACGATATAGTCCTTATGGCAGAATCGCTGGAGGACCTAATCACCATGCTCAATGACCTCAATAGTATCTCCCAACGAGTAGGTCTTAGGATGAACATGGACAAAACAAAGATCATGTTTAATGTCCATGTCACACCTATGCCGGTAGTTGTTGGGAGCACTAAGCTCGAAGTTGTTGACGAGTATGTTTACCTGGGACAAATAGTCCGACTAGGTAAGTCCAACTTCGACCAAGAGGTCAATCGACGGATTCAACTCGGTTGGGTAGCGTTCGGGAAACTACGACACATCGTCTCGTCAGACATACCTCAAAACCTTAAAACGAAATTGTACAAACAGTGCGTGTTGCCAGTGATGATTTACGGATCTGAGACGTGGTCCTTCACTGTTGGCCGCATGAGGAAAGTCAAGGTCGCTCAGCGAGCTATGGAGAGAGATATGCTCGGGGTTTCTCTGCGTGATAAACTTAGAAATGAGTATATCCGCAATAGAACCAGAGTAACCGACATAGCCCAACGGATTAGTAAGCTGAAGTGGCAGTGGACCGGCCATATAGCTCGAAGAACCGACAACCGATGGGGAAGAAAGGTTCTTGAGTGGCAGCCTAGTACCGATAGGCGAAGTTTAGGGCGACCCCCC
The DNA here is from genome assembly GCA_963668995.1 of Parnassius mnemosyne. Classification (NCBI taxonomy): domain Eukaryota; kingdom Metazoa; phylum Arthropoda; class Insecta; order Lepidoptera; family Papilionidae; genus Parnassius; species Parnassius mnemosyne. The sequence continues at coordinate 25,965,380 of CAVLGL010000093.1, read as the reverse complement.
ACGAGATGGAGTGACGACCTGGTAACACACAGGAAGTCGATAAATGCAGGTGGCTCAGGACCGTGCTTTGTGGCATTCCTTGGGGGAGGCCTATGTTCAGCAGTGGACTTATGAAAGGCTGTAATTATGATGATGATGATATTATAAAAAGTAAATTATTATTATTAAACAAAAACTCGCCTGTAGTGATGATAATAATAGAAGACATATTTCAAATGCAAGTAGCACTTTTTAACTACGACATATTTGTTTACTTTTTAGTCGTTATACATTTCATTGTTAGAGCCGTGGTAGCTCAGGGGCTAAGCGCTCGTTGTAAATCTCACAGTACGCAAGCAACCCGGGTTCGATCTCCGCCGGCACTATGAAATTGTTAATTAGAATTTAAGTGCTGATTGATTTGATTGTAAGGAAACCTGCATGTCTGAGATAAAAGAAAAAAAATCAAAGATATGTGACGTTCGCCAACACGCATTGCGCTATCGTGGCGGATATTTCTTTACCTTAAAACCCTCTCATAAATGAGAGGAGTCCTGTACCTTGCAGTGAGACATACATAAGCTGTAACTTTAACTTTAATCTCGGTCATATTTATTAATACTTATATCGTATAGACTCTGGCACCCCTCGCAATCCTTAGGTGCAATCATGACAAATCGATTGAAATAAAATTTGTCGTTCTATTTTATTCAGGTGAAAATCATCTGCAATTTGATTAATTTTTGATCCTTAATCGATGAAAAATGTAGGGTCTGTGCTGTGATCCCGACGCGGCTAGATACGTAACACAGCAGTTTTATACTGCTTTTTTACAATATTATTCTCTGAGAAACTGACTTTATAGTACTCATTACATTATAGGATGAGGAACATCAACATATTGACTCAGATTTCCGAAAGATCAGTTACGTGTTTCACTTAATGATTAAACTTAAAAACTTAACTAACGTTACTTAAAAATTAAGCGATGGCATTCAGTCTAGAGATAAGATGTTGGTCCACGTTCCTTTGGCGAGTCTGCTGTCTGCTCAATTTCATCTTTGTATGACTGGAGCAACTTTTTCATTATTATTTTATTAAGCGCATTACGTCCGTAGTAAGAGTTATATATTAAGTTAATATTTTGTAATTCAGTATGACACAAAATTGCAAAAGAATCACTACTTTTGTAAAGTAATACACTCTTATTATATAAATCTTATTGAGGGCTTACTAAGTTACAGTAGTAAAATATATAGTAGTTGCTGTTGCAAGAATATTCATCTATCCATCTATTACAGCTTATAAAAATCCAGTGCGGAACATAGGTCGATAGATTGTCTCATATGTTTTGCTATATTTGCCACGATTGGCGGGTGAATTTGCAACTGCTGTTTGGTATAATTTTGAGTTATTATCTAGAAAAGGTTCCTGCTTATCTCCTCTTTCAGTTTCTGTCTGTCTCCTCTTTAGAAACCCACGGGACGATATGGGGTAGTGGATATTCTTATATCACCACTACACGTGTACATGGATATTAACTTCAAAACTCACTCTCTAAAATGATCACAAAAACATGTAAGAAAGCTTAGTGTCCACTCCACGTAAAGCATGAAATGTGATTAAATCTTGAACAAGTAAGCAAATGTCTAATACATTAAACGTTTCAAAGTTCGAGGCAATGGACGAATAAAATATTAACTTCATGAAAATTAACCAACATGAAGTCGGAATATCGAGCGTTTTTTACATAAGTATTTCGCTAGTTTAAATTGAAATAGCAACTTAAACTATTAAAAACATACAAAAATGAACACGCCGTTTAAATGTTTTATTGGTCGTAAACAACAAACAGTAATTCGTAAACAAACGCGTATAAAATGTAAATACTTCAATACGAAAAGGTCCATTTTTACACGAACGTTTACCAATTTTAAAGCGAATAAGAATTTTCTCTAGAAATTGATATGTAGTACATATTATGGTTTTTTTCGATGCCTCTTCTTCATCTGAAACCTCTTGGTAGAGCGTTCGTGGTCGTCCTAAGTGATGCCTTAAGGGACAGATGACATTCATCTCATAATTCTTTCATTCACAATTAATTAGTAGAATGATTCAATTTCACCACTTTTCCCTTCTGAACAACACTGGTACACGTGTGCAAGGAGCTACTAACAGCAGACATATTTAGTATCGGTCTATCGCATGTGCGAACTTCCTCGTCCGCGCTCCACTTTGTCCTGCACGACCAGACGCTTGATGAAGTCCCTCTCACTCACTTAAGCAACACAGACAATAATAAAAATGCAATTGACTTTCACAATTTAAGCTGTAGTACTCCTGTGTTTAATTTTTGCCTTTAAATTCATTATATCCACGACGTTTGAGTCTTCGAGTTTGAAATATTATTTGATGTACAGTGTGTTGAATGTTTATAAAAACATGGATATTTAAAATAAAGTAAAATTGTAAACTACAGTTAATAAAAAGTTTATGAAATCATCAGTTTATGAATCAACAGTGGTAGAGCCATGCGGCAGCTTTTGCTGTCGCACGGATGGGCCGGCTCGAACCGGGGTGGTACCACGACCTCACAGAATACCAGCGTGAAGTAGAGGATTACCTCTGCGTTTCGCTTGGTGAGTGCAGGTGGCAGGAGGCCCTTTTTACTGGAAAAGAGGCATTCCATCTTAGTCCTCACGGGTGGCAACGCATCTGCATTTTGATTCGCAAACGAGGATAGATGTAGATGTCTATGGGCCGCAGCAAGCACTTACCATCAGGTGGACTGTGTGCTCGTTTGTCACCCTTATCCTATAAAAAAATACTATTTCTAAAAAAAAGAGGCCCTTGGAATATTTTAGTACTTATTAACTAGGTGGTAGGGCTTCTTTTCTACAAATCTGTTCGAGTTTGTACCTTTTTATCGTCTTTTGTCGAAGGAAAAGAAAGTATATACTTCGAAATAGCCAATGAGGCATTTCATCTCAAGGCTGGAAACTTATAAGTAGCTTTCTTTATTAAAGTTTGTTGCAGATATGTATAGGTTACAGTAGCCAATTGTTATAAATTCTTTTGTCACTATAATTTATTTACCTACGTATAATAAAAAACTCATTTGCTCTAGTTATCGCAGAAGTGAACGACGATCATCAATTATAGGGTTGTTCTGTGTTGTAGCAAATGTGCGCAAAAGAGCCGGAGCATACCGATGTAAGCTAGATAAAAGAAAAGGATTTAGTCGGTACGTGTACGACATACCGACCGGTCTTTGGCCATGCGAGGTGGGTGCGTTGGCATTTTCCCTTGAACAATAGCTTGTGTTCAATTTTGAAGGGTAGGGGTCATTACAATTAAAAGGTTAATTAAGCGTTAAAATATTACGTATTATATATATTCTATACATGATTGAAGATTATTAATGTTAAAACACATCCTAGATAGTAATCTAGATACTTTTCCAATTTATTTATATTTTGTACACAATCCCCAGTAGATTAAACTTATTAATATAGTTTTATTTTTTGTCTGGATGGTGTCAAGTACGTGACCCGACGAAATTTTGCGCGATTGTTATTCAAGTCGCGTGACGGGGCATGGCTGAAAATTGTTTCTGGATACAAGTATGTCCACATGTCCTATCAGATCCTAAATGAAAAATAAAATTGGTTCTGGACGTGCTTCATGAAAAATAAATATATATTTCTTTGTGGTAATGTCATTTTCTTGATCAAACACAGAACTGAAACAAATTACAATGTGATTTTTATGAGGCATCCTAAACTTGATTGATATTTTAGCATCGTTATATCTATGTTGATAATAAAACGAGGGTACGTTATCTTTATCTTTTATTGCTATAAATTGACAAGATTTATAGCAATAAAAGATTTAAAATATTGCTAGGCACTGTTTGAAATGCGAATATGATTTAATTTGTACCGAGACAGTAGCCTTATGATAGGCTGCGTGATCGTGGACTCAAAAGATCGTGGGTCCTTTTTTTTCTTTTTCTTTGAAAATACGTTACCCCCATCGAAGGCGCTGAATCCGACATTCGCTACTATAGTGAATAGCTTCTAACACAAGCATTTTAAGTTTACCAGGAGTGGTTAAAGGGAATATTAGTAATGTTAATAGAATTGCAAGTATTTAAAAAATATTTATTCCTCGGAAATACGGTTAATGTTAAAAATAACAATAGTGTGATTTCGGATGTTTAACTTGCTCTCCTGCTTACACAATTAATCATTATCAGCAATAAAACAGGGTACTACACTATACATTCAGTAAAGAGCAATTACAGTTCGACCATACCGTAACTGTCATGGTTACACAGTATTGTAACGTGAGGGACGTAATTACACGATAACACCAAAGTGTGCAAACCAATAGCAACACTACCCATTTCACTGTAACACAGAGCAACCTCTCAGCTACACGATATTCCTTGTCTATACATGAAAAATTATTACAACGGACGGAATTACGATATTTCATAGATTTTCCATAAGTATAGTAGTGCCATGCTGATGCTATACAGAGTAATTTTGTAATAACCGACCATTTGCAGAGAAGGTTCAGAATAAGTAATATAGACAAATGGTGAAGAAAAATGAATTAAAAAAATCTTAAAAATTTAATTCATTTTGTATTTTAAATTCAAAATGCGTGGTAAAGCATTGTTTTAACTAATTTTACTGCGCACGCACGCATTCCTAAGGGTCGATCGGTAGGCAAAAAAATTTTTGTCCATAAATCACATTCAATTTGGGATAATTTCAAATAAATGTAGAAGCCTTTACTCGTATTTTCAAAATCATGATTTATATATTTGAAATTAAGTTTAAAATTCGGCGACTTGTTGAAAAATAACCCTGTATGCAAATAAAAAATTGTATAGCTGCAGCACTGGGTCGGCTCAACCGGGGCAGGACCACGTTTTCACAGACCACCAGCGTTAAAAAGCCGAATAATCACACACGCGCGCACACGTACACGCACTCAAACACACGCGCACACACATACACACACACACACACGCACGCACGCACACACACGCATATGCACCCACACGCACGCACACGCACACATATGCATCTACACGCACGCACAAGCAAGCTCACTTACGTACAGGCATGCTCACGAACGCACAAGCACGCACACGCACGCGCAAGCACATGCATACGCACACGTAAAAGCACACGTACGCATGCGCGCACGCGCACACACGCGCTCGCACACTCATGAACACGCAGGCACACGCAAGCACACGCACGCACACGCACGCACAGCCACGTACACGCACGCACACGCATGCACACACACTCACATGCACGCATACGCACGCTCGGAAGGTGGTTATGAGACGGTGGTATATACAATGTGTTCATTTTTAACAAACTCTCATGCTGAATTACTTGTAAAAGTTGACCTAATTAAAATTATCTACATTATATTTTTAGATGTTTTAAAATATGTCATTTAGATCAAAAGTAGCAATCAAATTAAATTATTCATTTTCAGTAACTAGAATATACAGGGTATTTTTGGAACGCTCCCGAAAACTAAGATAGGCGACAGCACCAAGTATACCTTTGATCATGGGTTACAAATAAAGTCGATCCTGATGAAAAAAAAATCATCTTTTAACAACGTTTTATTAGCTTTACTCACGCGCCATCATGTTAGTACAGCTAAATGAAACGATAATTTCATAAAAAATATCATGAAAATACTGAAACATAAAACCAGCAGTGGAAACTGAATTGATATCACCTGACTAATGGAGGTTAATGTACGCGCGAACGGTGAAAAACAAACGCTGGCCTTGAACTTGGGCACTGAACGATTTATCACATATTGGTACGAAAGGCGCACGACGGGGGAACAATCCGCCAGTATTAGTGTGCCTGCATGCTATAGGTTCCCGCGCTTTGTTCGCTCCAAAAATACAGTCGCATACACAGCTTACTTTGCGACTCGCGACGATGTTTTAAAAAGGAAGGAAAGAAAAATTATTTATATCTATTGTTTTATGACTAAACTAGTGATCGAAAAGGTAAATATGATAGGAGAAGGTGAATGGGGAAAATTGTGCAGTAAAGTTAAAAGTGTGGAGGAAGAATACCGAAAAAATTACCATGTGATCGACCTGATGACGGAAGCTCAAGCGAAGATGAAAGTGATGATCAAGTAGCATCCAGTAACACCAACACACCATTAACATCTGGCTTCCATGTGACCCAAGACGTCATAATGGACGGCGTGTTACCCTTAGCTAAAGTTTTCTTGTTACAAATACATAAAAGAAAAGACTTATTTAACCAGTTGCTACGTCATCTTTAACAATATTTGCATCGATTACTTAAATTTCAATTATTCTTGGTCTTGTCTTATTATTCTATATCTTATTATTAAGAGCTTATATCTTATTGTTAAGAGCTGGTGTTTCACATGTGGTCCCATATAAATTTGATCGAGGTCAGACCAATAGTTTTTGAGTTATCCTTAATTATTTATATTAAAGTCGGTTGTACAAAATTTTTAATTTTTAATTATTATCTTAGTAAGTCTTGTATGATATCCCCTTTAAAATCATTACTTTTTAAAATTATTATTTTTTTGTGTCTCACTACTAATGCTTTTCTAATATTTATTAAAAAAAAAAGTAGTAAATTACTATTAGCGTCCTTTCAACTTCAAATGACCTTTCCAAAATATGTAAAATTGTTAAATGAATGGCAGTTTTTTTTTAATTTATTAGGTTGGAAAGACGCAAATAGTTATATGCGTCTTTCCTTCGATGTTTTTGTGTTGCCAGGTGTATTTTTTAAGCTAAGATGAAAAGGAAAATTCGTTTTATTTAAATAAATAAACAAATTAAAAAAAAAATAAGTTCGTCCTTAAAATCTTCATGTCTCTACGTATATATTTCAATATAGATACCTTTTAATATACTTTAGACACGGGGTCTGAAAGAAAAATTCATCAATTTATTTTTTATTTCCATTTTACGTTTTTGTTAGTTACTTCCTTTTTTATTATGACGGCAGAATGCCTAACCCTGTCGCCTCACGCTTGTGACGCAGTAATTTTCAGCCTTGACGGGGTTCGTTGGTTTTAGTTTTTGAGACAGTTTCGTGTTGATTTTGTACACGCGTGCGCGAGCGACAGTTCAATCGTTTTGTTTAATAAATTTACTTGTGATTACGTGTTGATATTAAAGTTTTTGTTACGTTTTTGGATTCTTTTTTGTTTTAATAATGCCTAACGCGTACGTTTATAGTGGTTATTATACTGCCGTTGGTTCTTATATCAGCAACAACGTGTGCCTGGTTCCATTGAGCACATTATCTGGACGGATGAGTCGACATTTACCAGAAACGGCCTGTGGAACCGAAGAAATACACACGTGTATTCAGAGGTTAACCCGCACGCTGTTCGACAAACCGGGCACCAAACCCGATGGTCGGTTAACGTATGGACAGGTTTATTTAAGGATCGCATACTGGGACCAGTGTTTCTGCCAGAGCGACTGAACGGACAGCGATACCTAAACTTTATAAATGAACAGTTGGTTGACATTTTAAACGACCTATCGTTGGCTGAATATCGCCGCACATAGTTCCAACATGATGGTGCCCCTCCACATTTCGTGAGGTTCGTCCGTGAGCGCCTCAATGAGCTATTTGATGATCGCTGGATCGACAGACTAGGACCACACGCTTGCCCACCTCGCTCACCAGATCTGACTCCGTTAGACTTCTTTTTGTGGGGTATGTGAAAGAAAGGGTTTTTAATCGTGAATGTGATAGTGCTGAAGAAATGCGCCAAAGGATCGTGGATGCTTTCGAGAAACTACGTACGGACTGTGTCGAAGACCACACGATGATGCCCCGCCTGCACCGAAGTCTGCCTAGAAATGAATGGAGCACAATTTGAGCCGCATCTCATAAGACCACGGAGGATTTAGAGCAGTAAGCTGTTTCATAACTATTTTTTTTTAAATAACTTAGTACTAGACTAATCTGAATAGGTACATAACTGAATACACGAGAATAATAAACATACCTACACGATGAATAAAAACGCATGACTCCAACCTTGGTTACATTTCATTTAAGTATTTCTTCATTAGCGGGGAATCGAACCAGTTATTTGGGTTATTTAACCTGTAAATTCGGATTAAAGTGGCTACGTGGAGATAAGCACAGTGGCAAAATAGTAGGTTAAGTAGATAAGTTAGGTATTTAGACACGTGTTGTAAATTATTAGGTATTGTTGGAAGGCCCGCTAGTTGCGGGCCGCGCGAATTTGTGTTCGCGCGTACATTGAGCTTTATCTAGCTCAGGTCAGGTGATATCAATTCAGTCATTCCACTGCTGGTTTTATGTTTCAGTATTTTCATGATATTTTTTATGAAATTATCGTTTCATTTAGCTGTACTAACATGATGGCGCGTGAATAAAGCTAATAAAACCTTGTAAAAAGATGATTTTTTTTTTCATCAGGATCGAATTTATTTGTGACCCATGATCAAAGGTATACTTGGTGTTGTCGCCTGTCTTAGTTTTCGGGAGCGTTCCAAAAACACCCTCTATATATAAAATTGTCAGTGGGGATGGCTGTAATGCTAGGTGTTCCGTTTCTTTTTCGATAGTATTAAACCTGTTTTAAAAACAAAATTTAATTAGTTTTAAACCATATTGATAAATTGTTTGAGTTAAACACACATTTTTATTATCTTCTTGTAAATAAATTTACGTACTTACACAGCTAGGGACCAGTCCAAAAATGTTCGGATATTTAAAGAAAACGATATTAATCTTAAAATAGTTATAGGAAATATTCACAGAATAGACTCTAGCTATTTTAGACATAAAATTTGGAGGTATCGGTATAAGAAATCTCTATAGCGTTGTATTGTCTGCTTGCCTTGCTTCCATGCATGGCTCAGTGTATAGTGCCAATGATTTATGTAACAATGTTTTAAATAATAAAGTGGACCTGTGCAGATATGGCAAAAACTGTCCAAGTGAAATAGTTCCACCAAAAGTTAACCAACAAAAACAGTAAGATATTCCGTTGGTAAGGAGTGGGCAGAAAGATTTGTTTTATAATTTTGGTAATGACTGAAAAGTTAAAATAGGAATGAAAGATCAGGCCAGCTGATAGATATGATAGCTGTTTCGACTAATCTAATCACTAGTTACATACCCGTTATCGTCAAGTAATCTGAGTACTTTACTTGACGTGAAAAGCTTGCACTCTGTCAAAATGTCAAATGTAAAAATGTCAAGAAAAATGGCTTCTAGCCAGGAGATTGGCAGGCAAATTGTTCGGAGTAGGTACCAAAATCGTTGCATCTTCGCCGACTTTTTACTTTGCACCAAAGTACTGGCACGGTGTTTTATTGTAAATTAAACAAAAGATATTTAGTCTTCATTACTTGTGCTATATATAGCATACAAGTCGATCTTAATAACTGTTACGATCAAATTATTTATCTCATCACGCGTTAATTATATCATATAACATAATTTATACCGTTCCGTATATTCCGTTCATAATTTATACAGCCATACATCTGGCTTTAAATTATTCTTATAACTGTATTAATGAGAAGTCCGCAATTTAGACACAATAATATTGTGTCTAAATTGCGGACTATTATTGTGTCTAAATTGCGGACTATCGAAATGTTTTATATATGATTCATGGGGCAGGGAAAGATTAAAAATAACTATAAAGGGGTTTGGTAACTTCGCCATAAATTTATTTTAGTATTCAATTGTGGATTGTAAAGAATTAGACTTAGAATAGTAAGTATTTTAAGCAGTAAGAAATTTGAATTATATTAACAATTCAAATTTTAAAGTCTTTTCTTCGGCGGGAAGATCTCATTAATTCTTTGAATGATATTCTCGGGATCAAAGATCTTTCGGGTTTAATTTGTAACAGTGATAATTATATTCAAGATGAGTTTAGTTTTAAAAGCTGCTATAACATTTCGCTTTAGCTATATCAAAGTTAAGGATTCCACGGAAATTAGCAATTTTATTTATAATAACTTAAACTTTAAATATTTAAAAAGTGAAAATTGTTTTGAGCAGTTAGTGTTCCGTACACAAATAATTTATAAAAAAATATAGTTAGTAAAAATAACACTCTGGATAATTATTTTCATTCCATATCTTACTATACATTAATGACTAAAAATACATTTTGAAAAAGTGCTTCAAATGGTTCTTGAGAACACGATGAATGTACATGCCCCTAGCTGTCCCGACAAAGGTCGACTATATAGGGGTCCATACAGCTGTACTCGACGGTTTACTAAGGACGGGGCCCAAATGCCTATGGATATTTGATATATAGATTAAGTACGTAATTTACTTGACTTACCTGCTTCAGAAGCGAAGAAGGACCCCAAAGCTCGTTCAGGCGTCAGGTGTAGTGAATGTAAGTAGTTTATGAGAAGTGTATGTGTGTTTAACCCGAATTAGCCCATTTAATCAGCAGCAATCCTGGCTCCGGCACCGCCTCTTGGCTTGGTATTCTCCAGCGGCGGCAGCAAGGGAGAATTTCTTTCTTCAATTCACTATGTCAGTCTATCAACTTTATTGTACATTTAACTAACTTCAAAACGCAACTAAACCCCGTTACTTATAATCAAAACCGTAACACAAGGCATGAATACCGAATGGGCAGATCAAAGGTCACTTCCGTTTCACGTGGCAACAAATTATTTCTAGAATCGAACACGACCTTCTCTAGAGTCACAAAGTTCAGCGTTCAACCGACAACGGAAAATGTCTCCGTACTATATCAAATGTCACACGAGCTAGTAGTTGCTCGACGCAAAGTATTATTGTCTAGTACTTCAACCGGCAATCACTATAAGTTATGTAAATTACTTGCCAACGAATTTAGGTTAATCAATCAAGTTATTACTGCTTCGTCATCGCGTGAACGCACTAAGGATAAGCAAACGTCATCTATTTGTCTAGACTCAACAAAAACCTTGTCGATGCATAAATTTGCTAACAAATCCGACTCTAAAAATGGAGGTTATCCCGGGCGACCTCACGCCGTGCTAGCGACCGCACTGCATTCAAGCTACTGAGTTACTTCCGCCGCGCTACGCGCCAAACCCACTCCGCTCGCCCGAACGTCAAAACCGGTACGAATGGACCGAGCCGAGCGCCCTCTGGCGTCAAATCTTTAAACCACTGTTTGGGCGCGAACAATGAATCTAAAACAAACTTCTTATTTTACACCTTAAAACTCGAAAATCCGATTTTGAAACACACACTTGTGTTTTGGAAACAGCATATCATGATTGTGATAAAAGAATCGGCGTGAAACAATATAAGAAAAGTTTGTATTTTACCTCATTTTATTAAAGAAAAAACATATCTGTCACAAACATACATCAAGGGTTTGAATCCAGCACTCGACTACTGTGGTGAACCACTCTTAACCACAAGCATTGTAAGCTCACCAAGGGTGGTTATAGGGAATATTAATAATATGCTAATAATGCTATTAAGCATTTCTAATACGATTTAAAAAAATACATAAAATTAATTTCCCTATCATCGTTATTAATATGATATTCTAAAAATGGTGTTTACATGTTGAAATTCTCTAAAAAAAATTATTAGTGAAGTTTTGTGAGGTATTTTTACACATTTATTAATATTATAAGATTATATTTTTATTGTTTTTTTAAATGCCTATATAGTTTATATAATTTTTCAATTTTTTAACTTTTTCTACCATTAAATATTTGTGCATTGAAAATCAACCTGCAAATGTAACATGCCTGACGACATGACTGACGTAGTGGCTTACGTGGCATATTACCTGAGTGATATGAACTTTATCAACAGAAAATTTTATGATTGCAGGCACATTTGTAGGGCTTTGAATTTTAAGGTTGATTTTACATAGAAACGAAGTTAAAATGCTTTTTTACGTAAAGAGCGGCAATCCCTTTTTGTGCTGCGTTAGGGAGAGCCTTACAAACCCTATTTAGGAAATTGCTTTCTTTATCGCATTCGCTGCTAAACGGTTTGTTTTAACCTTAATTCATAAGAAGAGTGTTTGTTTAAAAATTACTACGTTATCGTACGGATCAATGGGTGAGGAATAATAATTAATACATAGTCATTTTACGCGTTTACTGTTAAACTTGTTCAGCACTGAACATGCAACACGCAGCAACCCAGTGACCCGTTACCAAAATTCGCGCACGCTAGAAGTTGTTGCTGAGTAATATTAGTATATAATGTAAAATTTTATTAGTATTAAGTTTTTTTTTATAGAAGTGTGGGTGATCGAGCATGGGGCTCACCTGATGGTAAGTGTCGACCGCCGCCCATGAACAACTGCAACACGGAAGTACAACAGTCACGGAAGGAGTAAGCTTGTCTGTAAAATTCGTCTTGCGTGCATGAAAACTCCTAGTAAATCGCACAGTAGTGGACCGCCAAACATCCAGATGATGTGGATGGTAACGTAAGTTTTGTCGCGATGTGCGTTGGTGAAATTTGGCGGCTGGAATTAGGCAATCCAGAGAGCAATCCCCTTGACAAATGCGATGGAAAATGCAAAGCGATGCAACATCTCTTCGCAGTGCCAGTGAATGGAACCAATCGGAGAGAACTCGGTCGTTGACGATTCGAACCGCTCTTCGCTGGAAGGAGCTGGCACTGGGGAGCCCCGCCCCAGAGATGGGAACAGTAATCCATGTGAGACTAAACCCGCGCCTTGTAAAGTTGCCAACGGCGAACTTTCAAACACTGTTTCGAAATAATGTGAGAGAGTAATACTTCATATATTTTTCAAATGGTGCTCAAAAGGGCTTATATATGATATCGCACATGTTTATCATTTTAGCTTCCTATTTTCTTTTCGAAAAACTGATTACTTAGCACTCGACCAGTTAATCTCACGTAGCTGAAATTAAGTTACTACATATTTTATTACGTTAAATTTCAATCATCTACGTAAGTTAGCCGTGAAATACTAACAGGCATGAAGGTGATTCCATAAGCGTTCTGTTTTGCATATTTAGGCATAGAGTAATAATGATGTTGGTAAACAAAGTTCATGTGAGTGAATCCGTGGGAAAAAGCTAGTATGTAATAATCCTATGGATTGTACGAATTGTTTACTATGCAAAAGCGGATGTTGATATTACGAGGGAAGGGAAGTGGGGTTCTTTTAGAGTTATAGAGGCTGGTGATGGGAATTGTTAATACCGAGGGTAACGGCTGGTTAAACCTGCAAGGTTGCATGTCTTTACTTGCTACAGCTTAAGAAGGTCAAGTCAAGCAAGGGTTTATACAGGCTAGTATAGAAAAAAAAAATAACCAATAACGAAATATGCTAAGTTCTTTTATTAAAAGGTGAATCTTGTAAAATCAGATATATTATTTTTCCAAGATTCTTTGCTACCCTTTTATGCAACGTCTCCGCAGTAAGATAATATCTGTAAAGCATGGTGGAAGCTTTTTACATACATAAATAGCACAGTGTGCGTGTTCGATATATTGGAATATATAATTTAAAGAGTATTTGAATAAAAATATGACAGCAAACTTCAAACTCGTTTAATATAAACACTTTAATATTCCCTTCAATTCACACACCATATATTTCTTATTGTAAAACATAAATTTGCTATGTCAGATTGAGACAGGAGTGCAGTTAAAGAGTCGCTTTCTGGAATATATATCGAAGGAAATGTCTAGTGTATTCCCAAACCATGTTAGTAGAATGGCGATAATGGATATAAATTTTTGAGAGCCGTACGTTCAATGATGAGAATGCAAAGTTACGGTTTTTCGTTCAGCTATGTTATAAAGAAAAATAATTTTTATATCTTTGAAGTTTTTTTTTAAAGCTTTGAGATCAATTACTATGAACATTAAGGCTTAAAGTATGAAATTACCATTTAATATTGAAAAATTCCTACAACTTTTTTTCTATATTGTCGTATAAAATGACGATAAGTATTTATCGTCATTTTATACATTTCTGTCATCTCATTGGAAAATCACTCTACAAAGTCTGTGAAGGCTTTTTATGCCGATTCTGAGAAAAAAAAACTGCTATTATTGTGACACCGAATATCAAACATCGAAAGAATTACACTATGAAGTTGTACCAAACAGTTACCACTATTTTCTGCCGACTTCCAAAAAGGAGACGGTACTCAATTCGATTGTATGTTTTTTAACGTGTGTTACCTCCTAACTTCTTACTGGATGAACCGATTTTGATGGTTCTTATTTTATTTGAAAGCTGGTACTTCTCGTGTGGTCCCATATGAATTCGATCAAGGTCAGACCAATAGTTTTGGAGTTATTCTTAATAACTTATATTGAAGTCGGCTGTACAACATTTTTAATTTTCTGCCGACTTCCAAAAAGGAGACGGTATTCAATTCGACGCGTATGTTTTTTTTATGTGTGTTACCTCATAACTTTTTACTGGTTGGACCGATTTCGATGATTCTTTTTTTTTATATGATAGCTGATACTTCTAGTGTTGTTCCATATAAATTTGATCAAGGTCAGACCAATAGTTTTTGAGTTATTTGAGTTATTCTTAATAACTTGTATTGAAGTCGGCTGTACAAAATTTTTATTTGTTTCTATAATTTTTGTAGTGAAAATGAAAGTGAAAACTTCTTTAGGCACGTTGGGCACTTTTAGGATCGGGAAAAAGCACTTAACTCGCGTGGCCGTCACGCTCAGGTACATAAAATTGAATTTATGTTGAATATCCAATTGAGGAAATTTTATAAAATTAATATATTATATTTATAAATTTGTTTGTATTATCATTCTTTTTCATGTAAATCAATGCATAAATTAAAAGTTTATTACTTTATTATACGTGGATAAAAATAATTTTTAATAAAAATACTTTCTATAATAATATTTGTTTACATCCCAAAAATAATGTTTACAAGTACGAGAAGTTAAGAAGTTTTGACTTATGCCTTGCAGACTTACGGCTATAGTTTTTTTTATACATCATACTAACAGTGCTGCAAACACTACTAATACTCCCTTTAATCACTCTAACTTATCGTAAAATGCTTATACTAGAAGTGATTTACGATAGTAATTGAATGGTGGATTCGAACCCACAACTTTTGAGTATCGTGGTCCATATCCTTAACCATTAGGCTATCGTCAATTTTACTTTAAAATAGTCGTTATTTATTTAAGTCTCCACTACAAAAGCGATCAAACTAAAAATGCACAGTGTGTTCGATGGTCGTATCCTCCCCAAAAGCAACAACGATTGCGTTAGTACCACGCCGGAACACGTATTCGTAAATTACTATAATTTTTAAGATCTCCATGTTCAACTTAAGTACTGTAGAAAATAGTAAAATATTAAATAGAATGTTATAAAATGATTGAGTTTAGAATGAAAAACTTGTATTAAAAAGTTTGTATTAAAAAGTTAATCTTGGATAAATTTTAATTCAAAGTGGCTACTCCATTAAAACAACAACTTTATACTTAAACAAATCGATGTAATTTGAGGCGATTAATACAGATTAAAAAATATTTCATATTATTTTCTTTACATTTTTTGTAGTTAAAGAATATAATTATTATGACAAATGCGAACATAAGTTTTGGTTAGTGTATGTTTATACATGATTTTGAACGTAGTACACGAGTAACAGATGGTAGGAATGTGCTAAGTTAGCTAATATATCAAACCCTTTTATTGTTTAGGTGCTATTGGCGACGCCCGGGTCAGTATGTAGGAACTTATGTTACGTACGTAATAAGTTGAAGTGAGGTGAGAAATTTATGTTAGGGTAGAGAAAAATTAGTGTTAGCATCAAGTTTTTATAACTTTCTATATTTCTTAATGGGTTCGGACGAAAATCAAACTTAATTTTTTCAACTGTGTGGCATAGGTTATTTTATCAACATCATATAGTCTTGGTCCGTGGTTGATATAAAAAGCGATATATACTCGTATAATCAAAATACTTGCGACCCATGGTAGGCGGGCAAAAAGATCATTCGATATTTTTTATTAGTAAATTTAAAATAACATTATGGAACTTTTGAATTTTCTTCTTTTTCCCCATCAGGCCGTAAATTCGTTCCCTATTCGCTATTGGTCATGAACCTTTTCAATAGTCAGTATTTGCCGTAATAGCTACGCTTGGCAGACACATTGGCAATCGCATTACTAAATGTCTCACAACATTGACTCCGCTTCCGCTGGTTGGAGTATTTTACAACAGGTTTATTAAGACGGAATAGAATTTTTTTTTACATCGCCTCCATAGAGTAAGATATAATTAAAAGTAAAATAAAGTACACTATATACGACCTACTGCTGAGCACAGGCCTCCTCTTATTTCAAGAGAGAGTTATGGAGCAATTTGTTTGCCGCGCCGCTGCAGTGCGTATGTATTTTATTTCAGATTAATAAGAAGTTAAACCTAATCCACAACAGTGTTTTATTTGCATGTATCGTAGAATATGTACAAATACAATACAATACAAACACTCACGCCTGTCCCCCAGAGGGGTAGGCAGAGACTACGGACTTCCATTTGGCACGATCCTGACACACTTCTCTCGCCTCCTTTACACCATATATTTACGCATACACGCTTGTCGGTTAAGGGTACTCCTAATCTGGCCCATTTTCAATGTATCGCCGATTTGGTCGATAAATATTCGTCTAGGGCGTCCCTTCCCGACTTTACCGTTCACTTCTGAAACATAAATTTGCTTTGTCACTCTTTCCTCGTTCATTCTTTCGTGACCAAACCACCGAAGCATTCCTTTCTTAATCCTTGTCACAACGTCATCTTGCAAACCACACTTTTGTCTTATCACACTATTTCTCACCCTGTCATTCAGATTCAGCCCTAGCATACTCCGTAATGACCGCATTTCTACAGCCTTTATTCTACTCTCATGCTTCTTCTGCCATACCCAACTTTCACTACCATACATTAAAGTAGGGACTAACACACACTTATGAATTGTCATACGTGCCTTCTTTGACACATACTGACTCTTCATAATAGCGTGTAGAGCCCCATTAACTCTATTTCCTGCATTCACTCGTCGTTCTATATCCTTATCATATCTACCATCCCTGCTAAATAAACATCCCAAATATGCAAACTAATCCACTTTTTTTTATAGGATAAGGGTGACAAACGAGCACACAGTCCACCTGATGGTAAGTGGTTGCTGTAGTCCATAGAAATCTACATCTATCTTCGATTAAGAATCAAAATGCAGATGCGTTGTCACCCGTGAGGACTAAGATGGAATGCCTCGTTTCCAGTAAAAAGGGTCTCCGGTTCTCTACACTCACTATACGAAACACAGCAGCGTTTAGCTGCTATTTTACGCTGGTATTCTGTGAGAACGTCGTCCTTCCCCGGTCGAGCTGACCCATTTGTGCTACAACCATAATATAGCTGCAGCATTGCTCTACTTGCTCAATCAACTCCCCTTCTATTTTTATTTCACATAACGTTTTACTTTCTTCTCTTTCAAAAACCATCACTTTCGTCTTACTTGCGTTCACTTTTATACCCCTTTCTTTTAATGACCAGTTCATTAAATTAACCATCATTTGCAACTAGGCCACCGACGATGCAAATATGACTTGATCATCGGCGTACAAAAGGCATTGACAGTTAACTCACCCATTCTCAACCCACATTCTTCAATTTTCAAAGTTTGCAAACAACTGTCCAAAATAGGTTAAACAGCCATGGAGAAGCTACACAACCCTGTCTGACACCTTTTTGAATGCCAAACCAGTCCGAGTAGGCCCCGTTTATACCTGACACAAGCACTAGAGTCCCTATAAAGAGACTTTAATGCCTGTATGAGACAAGCGCTCAAACCAAATGAGGTCAATGTTTGTCATAACACGTTCCTGTCCACTCTGTCATAAGCCTTTTCCAAGTCCATGAACGCACAAAAAACTTTCTGGTTTTTGGGCGAAAATTTCTCCGCAATCATGCGCATGGAAAAGACTTGATCCGTCCACCCCATCCCTTTTCTAAATCCAGCTTGCACATCCCAAATTTTTCCATCAGTTTCTTCCATAACTCTTTCAATTAATACCTTAGCATACAGTTTACCCACAATGCTAAGCAAGCTGATACTACGATAGTTTTTACAGTGCTGCTGCGACCCTTTTCACTTATATATTGGGACTATAACGGCTTTGCACCAGTCTTCCGGTACCCGCTTCAGTTCCCAACATAAATTAAACAAGGTGTACAGCAGGCTTGCAACCGCACACTCTCCAGCCCTTAGCATTTCGAGTGATACTCTATCATATCCGGCTGCCTTACCTGCTTTCATACTTTTCATTGCTTTCATTATTTCATCTACACTTATCTCCCTACCTCTCTCCACTTCTTCCGGAATTTCTATTTCACTTACTTCAGACGACTCTTCACTCTTAAACACGCTTTCAAAGTATTCCTTCCATCTCTTTAAATTCGAAACTTCATCATTCAACATGCAGCCATTCTCGTCTCGTATAGCATTCATTCTAAGAAAGAAAGAAAGAAAGAAAGAAAGAAAGAAAACATTTATTGCTCAAATACGCCACATGTACATTTAAACCATAAACATAAAAAATACATAGATAGTAAAAAGAAAAAAAAAAGAAAAAAAGAAGAATACAAACAAAAAATATTAAACACATCACACATTTTACGCACACAAGTGTGTGTGGCGTACACGGCAAACAGACCGCACTCAGCTTAATGCCGCAGTCGATACGAGACTACAGCGCTGGTTTTCAGTGGGCCTGTGAATTAAGTGACACACCGTCATTCTAGGCTGTTTTGAATTTCCCCTGGCAGTTCTTACGAGCTTCCAGAACATTTTTAATTTGCCTGGAAATTGTCAAATATTCTTCTATCATTCTTATCTATCCTTTCTTGCTTTTTCCTTTCAAAAACTTCTTTTATTCTCTTTTTTATACGTCTAAAGTCTTCCTTTTTTCTTTCAATCTCATCATTCATACCGCCAGAATTACCAGCTTTGGTTGCTGGTAAATCTAGCCATGCCCTCTTCTTTGCTTCAACTTCCATCCGTACCTCATCATCCCACCACAACGTATTACTTTTCCTTTCATTCGTTCTCTTACTCACACCACATACTTCGGTGGCTGTATCCACCAAAACTTTCTTAACATTATTCCATACATTCTTCAAGTCTAAATCATTCATACAAAATTCATTCAACACACTTATATTTTCCCTCAGTCTGCATTTATACTTCTCTTTCACACCTTCATCTTGTAACCTCTCTATTCTTATACGCTGTAACGCAGTGGTAGACACAGATGTCCGTTGCCGACAACGCTTGAATAGGCCATTAATTCGGCATAAGACCAAGTAATGATCCGTCCCTACGTTGGACCCCCCGTAAACCCTTGTATCTACCACTGCGCTCCTCATTCTTCCATCCACAATTATGAAATCTATCATGCTTTTATCATCCCCTCTTTCCCATGTATACATGTGAATCCTCTTATGGCGAAAAAAAAGTGTTCGCCACAAAAAGATTCTTTTCCACACATATGGTGAGGAGATCTTCACCATTCTTATTTACTCTTTCATCGCCAAACGCTCCTAATATCCTTTCATAACCAGACCTCTTCACCCCAACCCTTCCATTAAAATCTCCTAACATAATAATATTTTCATTTTCCTTACATTTCGTCAACACCAGCCTTACCATGTCCCAAAACTGCTCTCGGATATAATAAGTGGGCTTAGACATATCTGGAGCGTACACCCCAAGCACAAACAACTTATTTAAGCCCACTTTTATTCGTATCCACAGCAGCATTGGGCTTACACATTCATACTCTTTCACACATTGAACCTTTCTTTCCGAAAGGATGACACCGACTCCTTGGCATGTCCGCTCGGTCTCGTCTACACCAGACCAGTAAGCGGTATACATGCCATGTGCAGTGACATCTCTTCCCATTCGTTTCGTCTCATTCACACATAACACATCTATTCCTCTATCATTCATCATTTCGCATATTTCATCCATTTTATCATTCATTGCTCCAAGAATATGTATATATATATATGACTCGTGGAAATGGCTAGTTAACAATAAAATTCATGCATTAATTAAAAATTTGCCCAACAGCACGCTGGGCAATAACAATATCACCAGAATTTGTAATTAAATTCCAGCATATTTAGATGTAAAAGACATTACGCACCCAACTTGGCTTGACAGCGTTCGGGAGTTTAGACAAGTAGTAAAATTAAAAATGTTGTACAACCAACTTTAATATAAATTATTAAGGATAACTCAAAAACTAATGGTCAGACCTCTATCAAATTTATATGATACCACATGAGAAGCACCAGCTCGCAAATAAAAAAAGAATCATCAAAATTCACCTAGAGAAATATCATAACACACATAAAAAATGTACAGCCGAATTGAGTACCCCCTCCTTTTTGAAGTTGGTTAAAAAAAGAGTGTACAAACATTGCGTGTTCCCAGTGATTACATATGGATCTGACACGTGGTTTTTCACTGCTGACTATATGAGGAAGCTCAAGGTCGCTCAACGAGCTATGGAAAGGGCTATGCTTGGAGTTTGTCTTCGTAATACTAAAGATATTCGCAGTAGAACAAGAATAACCAACGTAGCGCAACGGATCAGTAAGCTGAAGTGGCAATGGGCCAGCCGTAGCACGAAGAATTGACGACTGCTGAGAAGGTAAGGTTCTCGAGTAACATCATCTTAATGTTAAGCGAACTGTTGGGCGGCTCCACACAAGATGGAGTGATGACCTGGTAAGAAGAGCAGTAATCCGATGGATACAGGTGGCTCAGGGCCTTGTTTTGTGGCTCTCTTTGGGCGATGCCTATATTCATATATACAGGGTATTTTTGGAACGCTCCCGAAAACTAAGACAGGCGACAGCACCAAGTATACCTTTGATCATGGGTCACAAATAAATTCGATCCTGATGAAAAAAAAAATCATCTTTTAACAACGTTTTATTAGCTTTATTCACGCGCCATCATGTTAGTACAGCTAAATGAAGCGATAATTTCATAAAAAATATCATGAAAATACTGAAACATAAAACCAGCAGTGGAATGACTGAATTGTATCACCTGACTAAAGGTCAATGTACTCGCGAACGCAAATTCGCGCGGCCCGCAACTAGCGGGCCATACCACTACATACGCTAATGAAAAAATACTTAAATGAAATGTAACCAAGGTTGGAGTCATGCGTTTTTATTCATCGTGTAGGTATGTTTATTATTCTCATGTATTCAGTTATGTACCTATTCAGATTAGTTCAGTACTAAGTTATTTAAAAAAAATAGTTATGAAACAGCTTACCGCTCTAAATCCTCCGTGGTCTTATGAGATGCAGCTCAAATTGTGCTCCATTCATTTCAAGGTAGATTTGGGTGCAGGCGGGGCATCATCGTGTGGTCTTCGACACAGTCCGTACATAGTTTCTCGAAAGCATCCACGATCCTTTGGCGCATTTTGTCAGCACTATCACACTCACGATTAAAAACCCTTTCTTTCACATACCAAAAAGAAGTCTAACGGGGTCAGATCTGGTGAGCGAGGTGGCCAAGCGTGTGGTCCTAGTCTGCCGATCCAGCGATCATCAAATAGCTCATTGAGGCGCTCACGGACGAACCTCACGACATGGTATCGCTGTCTGTTCAGTCGCTGTGGCAGAAACACTGGTCCCAGTATGCGATCCTTAAATAAACCTGCCCATACGTTAACCGACCATCGGGTTTGGTGCCCGGTTTGTCGAACAGCGTGCGGGTTAACCTCTGAATACACGTGTGTATTTCTTTGGTTCCACAGGCCGTTTCTGGTAAATGTCGACTCATCCGTCCAGATAATGTGCTCAATGGAACCAGGCACACGTTGTCGCTGGTATAATAACCAACGGCAGAAAACTCGTCGGCGGACGTGATCGCCGGGAACTAAAGCTTGCACTTTGTGCAATTTGTATGGGCGCATTCGGTTACGCTTCAACACTTTGTGCACTGCACAAACGCATCCCGACGTCTTAACAATTTATTTGGCGATACTTCGTGTACATGGGTTCGGATAACATGTTGCTGTATTCACAATCACTATAAAAGTACGCGTTAAGCATTATTAAAACAAAAAACGTAACAACAGGAATAATACCAACACGTAATTACAAGTAATAACAATACGATTGAGCTGTCGCTCACGCACGCGTGTACAAAATCAACACGGAACTGTTTCAAAAACTACAATTAATAACGAACCCCAACAAAACTGAAACCTACTGCTAGGACAGTTATTATACTCTTTGTCTCACAGAATACTTTACTCCTTGCTTTGTCTACTGCGTCACAGCGTGAGGCGACACGAGCCGGCCGGGTTACATTCTGCCGTCGTCGGGTTACATAAAGAAGGACGCAACTAACAAAAACGTAAAATGGAAATAAAAAATAACTTGATGAATTTTTCTTTCAGACCCTGTGTCTAAAGTACCTATATTAAAAGGTATCTATATGAAAATACGTAGAGACATGAAGATTTTAAGGACGAACAAATTTTTTGATAATTTGTTTATTTATTTAAATAAAACGAATTTTCCTTTTCATCTTAGCTTAAAAAATACACCTGGCAACACAAAAACATCGAAGGAAAGACGCATATAACTATTTGCGTCTTTCCAACCTAATAAATTAAAAAAAAACTGCCATTCATTTAACAATTTTACTTATTTTGGAAAGGTCATTTGAAGTTGAAAGGACGCTAATAGTAATTTACTACTTTTTTTTTAATAAATATTAGAAAAGCATTGGTAGTGAGGCACAAAAAATAATAATTTTAAAAAGTAATGATTTTAAAGGGGATATCACACAAGACTTACTACGATAATAATTAAAAATTAAAAATTTTGTACAACCGACTTTAATATAAATAATTAAGGATAACTCAAAAACTATTGGTCTGACCTCGATCAAATTTATATGGGACCACATGTGAAACACCAGCTCTTAACAATAAGATATAAGCTCTTAATAATAAGATATAGAATAATAAGACAAGACCAAGAATAATTGAAATTTAAGTAATCGATGCAAATATTGTTAAAGATGACGTAGCAACTGGTTAAATAAGTCTTTTCTTTTATGTTGAATTTGTATAAGTCTTTTCTACTAAAAAAAGTCATCTGTGATCAACAGTTACGTCTAAAATTCTTACGATAATTTCTAAAATATTGATATTTGTGAATATTAAAAAAATTTAGTAGATGCGCCTTCTTATCATGAATCGAATGGTATATTTAACTCATTTATTCATAAATTGTTAGATGCGCCCTTTTTTCTTGTTTTCGACCGCGTGTTTCGTACCGAGCTAGATACAGGTCGATAGCGGAGGGTGTGTGGGTACAATCGCGTTCTAAAGTACTACATGGTATTGGGCTATTGTTTTATAATATTATAGTAATTAATTGTTTTAATGTAGAACCATAATAGGTGTTTTACTAGCTACTTAGAACTTTGGAAGAGGTGAGAATTGAAAATGGATAATGTTTACATGAGCATTATTTGTTATTTCTATCGTAAAATATAAAGTAGTTTGTAACAAGAAAACTTTAGCTAAGGGTAACACGCCGTCCATTATGACGTCTTGGGTCACATGGAAGCCAGATGTTAATGGTGTGTTGGTGTTACTGGATGCTACTTGATCATCACTTTCATCTTCGCTTGAGCTTCCGTCATCAGGTCGATCACATGGTAATTTTTTCGGTATTCTTCCTTCACACTTTTAACTTTACTGCACAATTTTCCCCATTCACCTTCTCCTATCATATTTACCTTTTCGATCACTAGTTTAGTCATAAAACAATAGATATAAATAATTTTTCTTTCCTTCCTTTTTAAAACATCGTCGCGAGTCGCAAAGTAAGCTGTGTATGCAACTGTATTTTTGGAGCGAACAAAGCGCGGGAACCTATAGCATGCAGGCACACTAATACTGGCGGATTGTTCCCCCGTCGTGCGCCTTTCGTACCAATATGTGATAAATCGTTCAGTGCCCAAGTTCAAGGCCAGCGTTTGTTTTTCACCGTTCGCGCGTACATTAACCTCCATTAGTCAGGTGATATCAATTCAGTTTCCACTGCTGGTTTTATGTTTCAGTATTTTCATGATATTTTTTATGAAATTATCGTTTCATTTAGCTGTACTAACATGATGGCGCGTGAGTAAAGCTAATAAAACGTTGTTAAAAGATGATTTTTTTTTCATCAGGATCGACTTTATTTGTAACCCATGATCATAGGTATACTTGGTGCTGTCGCCTGTCTTAGTTTTCGGGAGCGTTCCAAAAATACCCTGTATATGCAGAGGTTTTGTGATGGACTGTAATGATGATGATGATACTGTGATGTATGGCCTCTTATGATTAGGACATACCAATTTATGAGTGTCAGTCATTGCATTCCGATAAGGTGTTTATGTTGAAATGTTGCCATAATTAGTATTCAGTAATATACGACCACAATGTGTTTATGTCCAGTGAAAATAAATATATTTAGCATACATATCAATTGTTCACATAAAACAATTATCCTCAATGCTTCACTATTAGTTATTATTACACAAAATTTTGTTTCAAAGTGAAATTGGATACAATTTGAACTTAACAATGGTTCGTAAATAAACTTTATTATCATTTGAAGTTGTCGACGTAAATGTTAATGGTCCAGTTTCAGCAACTTTTACAATGGTAGTATAAAATGAGACTAACTCGAGTTAACTTGTCCATGGTTGTACCACTCCTCGTTGCCTCTAAGATACTAAATTTGAATCAAAGTTAATTTTAACATTTCATAGTGTAATATTGAAAATGGACAAGTTATTTCGAGATATTTGTTAATAATATAAAGGTAAAAAGTTTGTAGACTGATATATAACTTTCAACTAACATAGGTTTACTCTTAATATTTTTTTATAGGAGAGGGGGCAAACGAGCATGCGGCATACCTGATGATAAGTGACTACCGCCGCCTATGAACAACTGCAACACCAGGGGAATTGCAGATGCGTTGCCGGCCTTTTAAAAAGGAGTAGGCTCTTTTCTTGAAGGTCCCTAAGTCATATCGGTCCGGAAAAATTACTGGTGGTAATCCATTCCACAAGGAAGTTGTGCGAGGAAGAAAACATTTTCTAAATCGCAGAGTGACGGACCGTCAATCATACAGATAGTATGGATGGTACCGCGAGTTTTGTCGCGATGTGCGATGGTGAAATTGAGCGGCTGGAATTAGTCCGAACAATTCCTCAGAGCACTCCCCGTGATAGATGCGATAAAATACGCCAAGAGATGCATCTTCTCTACACAGTGTCAGTGAGTCAAGCCGATCGGAGTGCCTTGAAACTAAGGAGATACGACAAAGGGGTTCCTTTTAGCGATAAACGCGCAAACTTGTGTCTTTTGGGGATTGAATTGGACTAGATTCTCGACTTCAGACACAAGCTTAATCTGGTACTCGGTGATGATTTCTTGATAAATATTGGCACGGCCGGTGTATAAAGCATCATCAGTGCTGTCGTTTGCGTAGCAATGGATGTTACCGGTTTACAACATATCATTGATATGCAGAAAAAACATCGTTGGTAGCGATAGTTCTGTATTTGGACGGATCTGAGCAGTCGCCTTTTTTAGGGATCGGGTGTACCAAAGCTGCATAATAGGTGGGACTCCATCAGGCCCACTCGACTTGTTGACGTCCAGGGAGAGGAGTGCTTTACGCACCGAGCGCTGTGTAAATGGCACTTCCTGCATGGAGCACTCAAACCGCGGGATGTTCGGAGGTGTGTTCCCCTCGTCATCTAGAGTCGTGTTGGAAGCAAAAAGAGAGCCTAGCAGATTAGCCTTCTCCTTTGCGTCATGGACCAGTGAGTCGTCCCCCTGTACAGAGTTGGCTGACAGAAGTTCTCTTGGTCAGCCTTGGCGAGAGACCAGAATGCACGTGTTCCCGAAGGGATTTCTCGCCAATTCTGCCGATGTGCTCTGACTTTGTCTTGACAATGACACTTTTGAAGAACCTGGAGGCGGAATTATACTTTTTTTAAGAGCGCTGGTGTTTCATCTCAGGACGTTAATGCGTCAGACCAGGCCCGGTAGCACTCCTGCTTATAGTGTGATGCAATTTTACAGGAGAGGGAGAGAGAAAGAGAGAGAGAGAGAGAGAGAGAGAGAGAGAGAGAGAATTTCGAGAAGGTTTCGGAGCAGAAAAGATCCTCTATGCTACATAAATTTAAACTGATTGCTCTTTAACACATCTTTTAATCTATCAACCAAATTGCTTGTATTTAAATTGTGGTTTACATCGTGTTTAAGAGAAACGAATCACCTTTTTACCCGACTGCCGGAGGAGGGTAATGTTTTTCGAGTATATGTACATATGTATGTCTATATCTTTGACACACTTTGTATCCTAAACGGCTTGATAGATTTTAAGATATAGGTTATCATTAGATTTTACTTAGTTGTGGAAGTGATTTAGGGTTTAAATTTTTTTCTTTTTACTAAACTTTTTTACACAGTGGGTTTTTTAATAATTACCGTTTAACCTTTAAGCTTGTTCTCCAAGTTGATTACAAGTTGGTTCTTTACTGCCAATGAGTCAGCCTGGGTTACCTACCCTATTTCAGTCACCATCTATTTCAGTCGCTTAATTAAGGTATGCAATGTTGTGCTCCGGTCTAAGAGGTACAGAGAGGCAGTACATTTACAGGCCGTGATGCAATCCATCTCATTCCTTAGAGGTGACAACCGAACTGTACCCTTCTTAATTTGAAGTTGGCTGCAGGTGGACTGTTAGTTCCTCTCTCATTTCATTTTAATAAAAAAAGCTTCAACTTCCTAAGTATAACTCTCTTTTTAGATCGACGCCTTTTTTTACATATAATGATTTGATAGGAAAGAAAACCAGTTTAGTTGATAGTCTATAAGGTATTTAACTTTTTAATGTATACTTACTAGTAGGTTGAGTCAGAGCCTGTTTATTTCTTTAATGTAATAAATCTGTTATTTCTGTAACATGTTTTTATCATATTTCATAATACATATAACATATCTGTGAAATATATTTATATTTTATAAAATTATTTCATCACACAATATTTTTTATTGAAATTTTTACTTTATGAAAGGCAGATAACCGCATCAATTCAAAATTAAATTAAAAATTTGGTCGGTGTATTTTAAAGAGAGAATGAAGTTCAAATCCCTTCCGTTATTTATCATTGGGAATAATGAGTCAGTGTATAAAGAATATTGCTGTCATCAGTAATTAAGAGGGATTGAATTCACTATGTTACAAAAAAAATATAAATTTGATTTAATTTTCTGTGTGATGCCTACATGAATTTTAGTGAATTTAGTCTTTTTTGTCAATTTTATGCTCCTTTGTCACCCCACCCGTACCTGAATAAAAAGGTGTGTTTAAGGGGTAATAGAAAATTTAAAACACCCAGATCATTGCGCGACGTTTCGTCCTGCGATCGCGATGGCGATATAGTAAAATCCCCTTTAGTTTGGGCCGGGGGAGGGGGGGGGGGGGGCTACAGTGCTATCTATCATATTACAGTATAAATTATTGTCTTGACTAAACAGATACCAAATGTATCTGTATGTGTTAATATGCCCTCTATCGATCAAGCCGTTAAGAAATGACACGATCACAAACAGACGCACTAACTATTATACATATAATTAAAGTTAAATAAACATTTAATTAAACGATGTATTGGCGGTGATAACAACTCAATTTATTACAGTGGACTTCTATAGGCTGTAATGGATGGATGAAAACGTTTCTTGTGACCATGTTGGAAATTGAATTTGTCGTGGTTGGCGATTGCCGATAAAATTTGCAGATTATTATCTTCGTAGTGCAAATCGAATGCGTGAATATCGTAACTCATATATTTCCTAAAGCAAGCTTGGATATAATTATGAAATGTTGAACATAACTATTTCAGTTTTTAACACCGAATAGTATCGAGTTATTCGTTTACGAACCAGCTTCAAGTGTAAATATTTGAACGAGAGAAAAGCCATTCATCGTGAGTAATTGTTTATTCAACAAAGCATGAAATTAAATCCTTGTAATTACGGGTACTGTACGAAATAACCAAAATCACATATACCTAGTCAGGTCATAAATTCTGTCACAAGTTTAATATAAAATAATTAAAACAAGTTTATTCAGTATGTAACCATTTATATACCAAAATAAACTTAACAAAACATAGATTCTAGTGACACTAAAGTTTATTCAAAATGACCTCCGTGATTTTGAATACAGGCCTTCAATCTGCGCGGCCAGTCGTCTATCGCAGCACGAACGAGGTCCATGTCAATATCGGCGGCTGCCTTAATTAAGGATGTCTTGAGTGACTCCAAATTGGGATGAGGCTTTGAGCACGCCTTTTCCTCCAAGTGTTGCCATATCTTGTAATCTAACGGATTCAAATCTGGACTGGAGGAGGGTCAGTCTTCGTGCCGGATGAAATCGATTTCACGCGCCGCCAGCCAGTCTTGAGTGCTCTTAGCTCTATGAGCTGGCGCCGAATCTTGTTGGAATACCCAGTGCCTGTTATTGAACATGGTATGAGAAACAGGTTCCACAAGGTTCGTCAGGACTGTATTTTGATACACAACTACATTCGTTTTTCACCTTTCTCACAAAAATGTACCTCTGTTAAGCCCCATACCATGAGCGAGGATGGAAAATGACCTCGTTGGACACGTGGAATACGGTTGCTCGCTTCTTCACTACTGTGTGCGTACACCTTATCATTTTGTTTGTTGTAGCTCTCTTCTACGGTAAAAATTTTTTCATCCGAAAAAAGAATTTCCCGATATTTTTTTCCAGCGTACCGCTTCAACAAAGCGCGGCATCTCTTCAGTCTCAGGTCCATTAGACGAGCATTCAAACGATTTTCTGTTTTTCTTCGATATGCCCGAAGCCATAAGTCTTCATTTAACACCCTTTTCACCGTGGTTCTGCTTAACCCCATCTGAAGGGCCAACAGTTTCTGCTTACGTTTGGGATTTCTTTGAATTCGCGCCTTCACAGATTATATCACTGCTGGAGTACTAACAGACCTAGGGCGACCACTTCTTGACCTCTCATCTACACTAGAGTCTTCATTGTATAGTTTGATGGTACGATAAACGAATCTTTTGGTTATATTCAAATTTTTCAGTATGTCAAAAATTTGAATTGGCGCGTAACCGCAACGATGCAACGCAATAACTGCAACACGGTCTTCTTTAAGCGTCCACTCCATATTTAAAAATGAGTAAAATTCTAAAAAAGTATACAGTTTTATTTTCATGAAAAATTCGAAATTCGAATTCAATAAATTTTTTGTGGCCAGCATTCTAAAAGAAAAGTTTTTACTGTGTAACAATACACCTAACCTAAGTGACCTAACTAGGTAATAATGATTTGTCTTTGAGGGAAGTTAATTTTCAATTATTACCATCATCATCAATATAACCCATGACAAGTCCCCTGCCGAACATATGCCTTCCCTAAAGAATGTCATAAAGTATGGTCCTGATGCACCTGTACCTGACGACTTGTATCTCTATCAGGTCATCATATTAACTGTAATACATGTATTAATATATTGAATTCCATATTTCACTTATTAAGTACTGATTAATCATGAGCTCGGCGGTAAAGGAAAGCATCGTTAGGAAACCTGCGTGCCCGGGAAATAAAAAAAAATATATAGAATTAGGGTGTCAAACAAGCACAAATTCGAAGTAATTGTAAGTGGATACTGATGTGGCCCATAGACATCTATATATGTCTTCGATTAAGAATCAAAGAGCACATACGTTGTCACCTTGAGGACTAAGATGGAATGCCTTGTTTCCAGTAAAAAGGATCACCAGTTCTCTACAATTATCGTAAGAAACACAGCAGCTAATTTGTGCTGGTATTCTGTGATAGCGTGGTCCTTTTCCGGTCCAGCCGATCCATTCGTGCTACAACCATAATATAGCATGGCTCCACCATCTGAAACTACATACTACATGATTGAACTTACATGTATTCTAACAATATCTTAAATTTATATATATATATTATTATTATTCTTACCATTAAATGTCAAATTTATAGCAATAACTTAAATTTGACATTTAATTGTAAGAACAATAATGATAAATTTCATTTGATTGATATTAATAATTTAACTAAGAAGTTTTTGACAAGAGATAGGTATTACCTATCACAGTATAGTTTAAGACTGGTAACAAATACGCTATCTTATTATTTATATTTTAACTCAGCCAATGATTTGGCTACCTTGACACCTGCTTTTTTGAGCAACAAAATAATTTTACATTTGATTTGGAACTAGTTCCAAGTAATTTAAATTAGATAATAGAGGTAATCTCTAGTAAAGATAATTTAAATAGCTTAGAATGCAACTTACCAATATATAATTATGCAATTTCACAAAATAACAATAATAAAAACTGTATCAACCTGGTGCATCAAAATAGACATGGTATGTTAGGCAAAGAATTAGAAATTGAATTCTTTTTAAATAGTAAGTATACATATTTTATGTATTACTGAACATTGGTTGAAAGATTACAACTCCATATTTAATTTCAGTAATCACTAGGTGGTCAGTTCGTTCAATAGAGATACTAAATTACTTGGTGGCTCCTTAATATTAGCTGATAAGTCCTTATCATGTAAAGAACGTAAAGACATTGTGAGCCTCTCTGTTGAGCGTACTGTAGAAATGGCATGTGTTGAGCTTGAGCACCTTATTGTTGTCAGTGTTTACAGACCCCATGTACAAGTTATGATACTTTTGAAAAAATTATGGAAGAAGTTTTAGTTAAGCTTAATAAACAGAAAAAATCTCTTGTAGTGTGTGGAGACTTTAATATTAATCTCCTGGAAACTTCTTCCATCAGTATTAAATTTTGTTCTTCGTTCAAATCCTATAATCTTAATAATTTATTCTTTGGAGCTACACGTATTGCAGGGTGTAGTGCAACTTGTATTGATAATATTTTTACAGGTGTTTTACCAATCAACAAATCAATAATTCAAAAACTTAGTTCAGATCACTGTGGACAATTGGTTTCGTTACCTTATATGCACAAAAATGGGTAATTGAGAAAATTGTGTTTGTTCCTATTAATGCAAAACGCCTGGAGAGATTTAGAAGTAATATGGTAAAAAACCTTCCATTCCTTTCTTATAAGAACAATGCAGACTATTTATATAGAGAATTATTTACCCTTATAAACAATGAATTTAATAAAACATTCACTTCTAAAACATTCTCCAGAAACAGTCGCAAGGCATTTAATGAGTGGGCGACAGTAGGAATTTATAAAAGCAGACGAAGGTTATATGGTCTTTACCATGAAAGATCGTATAATCTTTCCAATGCTTTTAAAGAATATGTAAAATATTATTCTAAAATGTTTAAAAGAGTTTGCTCCACAGCCAAATCATATAAAATTAAAAAAAAAAAATTAAAATGACGTGGAGTATAATTAACAGCGAAACCGGTAAAGAGAAACCTCGTAACTCAAACTATCAATTAAAAATTAATAATGAATTAATTAAATCAAATCAAGAAGTTGCAGCGGTGTTTGAGAAATATTTCACTGATGTTCCTATCATGACAACAGAGTAATTGAATACTTCTCCAACCGTTGCCGAGTCATTACTTAAACAAAATGATAATACCTGTTTAAAAGAATTTAGATTTGAAAAAGTATTACCGCATAATACTGTAAAATACTTTAAACCATTGATGTAAAGAAAACCGCAGATTTGTGGGGGATTTCCGTGAAAGTGATTGCGTCCATAATAGATTTATTTGCACCTCATCTTGCTATTATTTTTAATACTTGTATCGATTCTGGCGTGTTTCCTGATTTAATGAAGTATAAAAAAGTAATACCTTTATTTAAATCTGGTAGTACGTTGGACCCCGCTAATTATAGACCTATTTCTGTACTACCAACTATCAGTAAAATTTTTGAAAAAATAATTTTGGGTCAATTGTTAATTTTTTTTAATACAAATAAATTACTTCATAAAAATCAATTTGGTTTTACAAGGGGTCGCTCGACGTCTGACGCCGGTGATGAGGTTACGAAATATATTTTAATGCCTGGGAGAATTCACAAGATGCCTTAGGTATTTTCTGTGACCTTTCCAAGGCTTTCGATTGTGTTCATCACGAGACATTAATCAGGAAATTACAACATTACGCTGTATAAAATTTGGCGCTTAGACTTATTACTTCATATTTAAGTAACAGAACTCAAAAAGTCGTCATCTATGGTAAATGTTCCTCCGGATCGGTAGTATCAATGGGCGTTCCTCAGGGCTCGATTCTTGGCCCATTCCTGTTCTTAATCTATATTAATGACTTACCTTATCTTGTAGGGGACAATCACGATATAGTATTATTTGCTGACGATACCTCTTTAATTTTCAAACTGAAACAGCAGTCAATTAAATATGACGATGTAAATAATGCTCTATCAACACTAGTACATTTGTTTAACGCCAACAATTTGCTCTTAAACGGCAATAAGAAAAAATGTATTAATTTACAATACCTAATGTAAAACATTCGAAAACTAATGTGCTCTTAAATGGGGACGAGTTGAGTCTTCTGGATACCACTGATTTTCTTGGTATTACTATTGACGCGAAACTTCAATTGGGCCCCCATATATCTAAATTAGCAAGCAGACTTAGTTCTGCAGCATATGCTGTAAGAAAGATTAGAAATCTCAAAGATGTTGAGACAGCTAGGTTAGTGTATTTTAGTTACTTTCATAGCGTAATGTCTTATGGAATTTTGCTATGGGGTAATGCGACTACTATTGAAGCTATATTTGTTTTGCAAAAGAGAGCCGTACGGGCGATCTATAATCTAAATTGTAAAGAGTCCCTCAGAGAAAAATTTAAAGAAATAAACATATTAACTTTTCGTAACATTACACACATTACATGTACATAAAACATAAATAGCTTTAATAAGAATAAGAATGTTCATACCTTAAGCACTAGGAACAAACATAAGCTTGTAATGCCAGTTACTAGACTCCACAGAATTAGTAATTCATTTATGGGGCAATGTATACGCTTTTACAACAAAATCCCAGAACATGTTCAAAGTTTGTCAATAAACAGGTTTAAAAGTTTTATTAAAGAAAAACTGTACAAAAAGGGTTATTATAATATCAAGGAATACATGAATGAAAATAACCCCTGGGAATAAGGTGATCGCCACCATGCTGGTTCTATGAAAATTCATTTAAAATTGTATTAATAAAATTATTGTTAAGTGAAATTATGTTTAAAAAAAAGTCCCGCTGGGTTTCTTGCTAGTTCTTCCCAGGACAGAGGTATTTTCCGAATCAGTGGTAAATAAAATAATGACTTTCAATAATACATACATAATACATAAACACTCACGCCTGTCACCCAGAGGGGTAGGCAGAGATTATGGACTTCCATTTGGCACGATCCTGACACACCTCTCCCGCTTCCTCCACATCCATATACCTACGCATACACGCTCGTCGGTTAAAGGTTCTCTTGATATGGCCCATTTTTAATATATCGCCAATTTGGTTGATAAACTTTCGCCTAGGGCGACCCTTCCCGACTATGCCGTTCACCTCTGCAACATAGATTTGCTTTGTCACTCTTTCTTCATTCATTCTTTCTACATGGCCAAACCACCGAAGCATTCCTTTCTTAATCCTGGTCACAACATCATCTTGCAAACCACACTCTTCTCTTATTTAACAATTTCTCACTCTGTCATTCAGATTCATCCCTAACATACTCCTTAATGACCGCATTTCTACAGCATTTATTCTACTCTCATGCTTCTTCTGCCACACCCAACTTTCACTACCATACATTAAAGTAGGTACTAACACAGCATTGTGAATTGCCATACGTGCCTTTTTGGACACATTCTGACTTTTCACAATAGAGTGTAGAGCCCCATTCACTCTATTTCCTGCATTCACTCGTCTTTCTATATCGTTATCATATCTACCATCCCTGCTAAACACACATCCCAAATATACAAACTCATCTACTTGCTCTACCAACTCCCCTTCTATTCTTATTTCACATATCGTTTTACTTTCTTCTCTTTCAAAAACCATAACTTTCGTCTTACTTGCGTTCACTTTCATTCCCTTTTCTTTTAAAGTCCTGTTCATTAATGCAACTATCATTTGCAACTCGGCTGCCGACGATGCAAGTATGACTTGATCGTCGGCGTACAAAAGGCATTTGACGGTTAACTCACCCATTCTTAACCCGCATTCTTCTACTTTCAAATTTTCCAAACAACTGTCCATAAATAGGTTGAACAACCACGGGGAAGCCACACAGCCCTGTCTGACACCTTTATGGATGCCAAACCAGTCCGAGTAGGCCCCGTTGATCCTGACACAAGCACTAGAGTCCCTATATAGAGACTTCAATGCCTGTATCAGACCAGCGGTCAACCCAAATGAGTTCAGTGTTTGCCATAACACATCCCTGTCTACTCTGTCATAAGCCTTCTCCAAGTCTATGAACGCACAAAAACTTTTTGGTTTTTGGCCAAAAACTTCTCCGCAATCATGCGCATGGAAAAGACCTGATCCGTACATCCCATTCCCTTTCTAAATCCCGCTTGCACATCCCAAATTTTTCCATCAGTTTCTTTCATAACTCTTTCAATTAGTACCTTAGCATACAGTTTTCCCACAATGCTAAGAAGGCTGATACCACGTTAGTTTTTACAGTCCTGCTGTGATCATTTTCCCTTATATATTGGGACTATCACGGCTTTGCACCAGTCTCCCGGTACCCGCTTAAGTTCCCAACATAAATTAAACAAGGTGTACAGCAGGTCTGCCACCACTCCTTCTCCAGCCCTTAGCATTTCGAGAGATACTCTATCATAACCGGCTGCCTTACCTGCTTTCATACTTTTCATTGCTTTCATTATTTCATCTATACTTATATCTCTATCTATTTCCTCTTCTTTCGGAATTTCTATTTCATTTAATTCAAACGTCTCATCACTCATAAACACGCTTTCAAAGTATTCCTTCCATCTCCTTAAACTCAAAACTTCGTCATTCAGAATACAGTCATTCTGGTCTCGTATAGCATTCATTCTAGGCTGTTGTGAATGTCCCC
Organism: Parnassius mnemosyne; assembly: GCA_963668995.1. Classification (NCBI taxonomy): domain Eukaryota; kingdom Metazoa; phylum Arthropoda; class Insecta; order Lepidoptera; family Papilionidae; genus Parnassius; species Parnassius mnemosyne. Next base: position 25,930,049 of record CAVLGL010000093.1, on the reverse strand, counting down.
TGGTAGTTCTTACGAGTTTCCAGAACATTTTAATGTTTGCCTGGAAGTTATCCGATATTCTTCTATCATTCTTATCCGTTCTTTCTTGCTTTTTCCTTTCAACTACTTCTTTTACTCTCTTATTTAGGTGTCTAAAAACTGCCTTCTTCCTTTTAATATCATCATTCATACTGCTAGAATTACTAGCCTTGGTTGCTAGTAAATCTAGCCATGCTTTCTTCTTTACTTCAACTTCCATCCGTACCTCATCATCCCACCATAACGTGTTATTTTTCCTTTCATTCGTTCTCTTACTTACACCACATACTTCGGTAGCTGCATCCACTAAACCTTTCTTGACATTATACCACACAGTCTCCAAGTCTAAATCATTCATACACAATTCAGCCATACCACTTATATTTTCTCTCAATCTACATTTGAACTTCTCTTTCACACCTTCATCTTGTAACCTCTCTGTTCTTATACGCTGTAACGCAGTGGTAGACACAGATATCCGATGCCTCCAACGTCTGAAAAGACCATTAATTCGGCATAAGACCAAGTAATGATCCGTCCCTACGTTAGAGCCCCGGTAAACCCTTGTATCTACCACCGCGCTCCTCATTCTTTCATCAACAATTATGAAATCTATCATACTTCTATCATTCTTTTCCACGCATACGGCGATATTGAAGTAAGAATTTTCAATGAGTATTTTGAATTTTCAATAAGTATTATGTAATAATCCATATTGAATAAAAATCATTCTATTCTATTCTATTTTATGTATTCATGGATAAAACTAGGTATAGCCGGTTGTGTAGCCTACTTGGCTAAGTTGCAGCAAAAATTTTCCTTGGGATACCTATGATTCCTAACCATATATATATATATATATATAATTCATCTAAAGGTGAAAACCTTTATGCAAATGAACATTATGTCGAATATTAACCTACGACTAAAACTTAACCAAAATTTAGCCAGCTAATTATATCCAAGATGATTGTGATGTTCGCCACACGCATTAGGGCAGCTTGGCGGACACTTCCTAACCTTAAAATTATCTCAGAAATGAGAGATGACTTGTCCCCATAAGTGGGACAGATATAGCCTGTAAATTTTTAATTTACTGTAAACTTCATCAAAAAAAAAATGTTGAACAGCATTCAAATGGTAGATCTTCTGAGGATTCTTCCACGGCCTAGGAAGGCCTAGGCTTTCTGGCCTTTTCCTAGCTTTCGCCTACCCTTCACTACCTCGTCCACACTAAGTGAAAGCAATAAATTGGCAGTTACAGGTAAGAAGATAAAAGGAACGTATGTTTATTTTAAAAAGCTTTTATAAAACTTGCAATGTAACTATGTTTGTTCTGGTGGAATCTTGCAACTCAATTTTGAAACAGATATCTTCAATTGATTGAGCTGAAATTTTGTATACACGTTAAGCTTAGATGACAATGCATGGTTAGCTATGTGATGTTATTCTAAATCCAACATGGCGGAACACCCAAGATGACGAACTAGTAATTTTTAATGCACTCCTACAATATTGATATCATATGAAAGGGCTTGCTTAGTGTAACTCGAAAAATAAAGTGACATCACTCTAAATCCAATATGGCGGACTTCTAAAGATGGCGGACTAAGTTTTTTATACTTTCCTAAAATATGGGTGTCAAATGAAAGGGCTTGCTTATTATAACTCAAAAAATAAAGTGACGTCACTCTAAATCCAATATGGCGGACTTCTAAAGATAGCGGACTAAGTATTTTATGCTTTCCTATAATATGGGTATCAAATGAAAGGACTTGCTGAGGATATGAATTCGAGTTAACCAAAAATAAGATGGTGATCATAAACTCGGTTGCTAATAGAATAGAATAGAATGATTTTTATTCAATATGGATTATTATAGTACATATTATTTATTTATTTTAGGTATTTTCTGAACCAGTGGTAAATAAAATAATAACTTTCAATAAGTGTTATGTACTATAATAATCCATATTGAATAAAAATCATTCTATTCTATTCTATTCTATTCTATTCTATGAGCAACCGAGTTTATGATCACCATCTTATTTTTGGTAAACTCGAATTCATATTCTCAGCAAGTCCTTTCATTTGATACCCATATTGTAGGAAAGATACTATATGAAGGTTCACAAATATATAACAAATTACCTAAAGATATTAGAGACTCAAAATCAATGCACACATTTAAAAGACTACTTAAGTATCATCTATCGAAAGACTAAACAAAGACCTATCTAAATAAATAAATACTTTCATGAACAATAACTAACATAAATAAATACATATCTAGATTATTTCCTTCTTACACTATAAAAATACCAATTACTTAAGTTATTCAGAAATAATAAATAATATAAATATTACAAATTTTACTAAATAAAATATAAATTATTATAACCGACACTTAATCAGAATTTTTTTCTCTCTAAACTATTGAATCTAATCAACTGCACCACTCTACTGTGCGAGTCACATCCAGTAATGCTTATGTATTTAATCGGCACAAAGAAGTCGGCGGTCGAATTTGCACAAAACGAGCCATCGCTGTCGCTAGGAACTTTTTACAACCACCTACATTTTGTATTTTTCGGTAGTTTAAATAATAGTTTAATTTATAAGTTGCATTGTTACATTATACGAATAGCCCAAACCAAATTTATATTAAGCTATAGATATATAATTCTCAAAAAGTGAATGTAATATTCATTGAGATAATAAAGTTCTTCTTAAACCGTAAACCAATGTACTAGATTCGATAGAGCATTATTTACATCGTCATATTTAATCGACTGCCGTTTCAGTTTGAAACTTAAAGAGGTATCATCAGCAAATAATACTATATCGTGATTGTCCCCTACAAGATAAGGTAAGTCATTAATATAGATTAAGAACAGGAATGGGCCAAGAATCGAGCCCTGAGGAAAGCCCATTGATACTACCGATCCGGAGGAACATTTACCATTGATGACGACTATTTGAGTTCTGTTACTTAAATATGAAGTAATAAGTCTAAGCGCCAAATTTTTTACACCGTAATGTTGTAGTTTCCTGATTAATGTCTCATGATGAACACAATCGAAAGCCTTGGAAAGGTCACAGAAAATACCTAAGGCATCTTGTGAATTCTCCCAGGCATTAAAAATATATTTCATAAGATCAACACCGGCGTCAGACGTCGAGCGACCCCTTGTAAAACCAAATTGATTTTTATGAAGTAATTTATTTGTATTAAAAAATTACATACATAACTTGTATCAACCCATTCAAGCTGCAGCTAAAATGCAGCGTGGCTCTCAGGCGGGTAGGAAACCATAGTTTGTTATTATTTTGATGTGTTGTCTCTTTCGGCACCCATAAGACGATATGCGATAATGGATTCTCTTCGCCACTATACAGAATCGCTTTATTTTGTAACAGGTTTTGATATATAAAAATACGTAATATATTTTCATTAAAATTCATTCCGTATTTAAAAAAAAAGTCGAGCTTATAATAACTTACAGATAGTAAGTGAAGTTAAAAAGAGGGTCTGGGCAGACCAAATCTAACCCATACACTTTTTTACTCGTATTATAAGATACCAAATACCAATATATTATATAATGATGTGATAAGAGATGTTTTCTCTAGACAGATTTCAGAGGTTGTTGGAAAAATAATAATATGAGTCTTAATAATAATACCATAACAGTGCTTTATTAACAAGTCATAGTAAATACGTTAAGACGGTTTTAAGGCGTTAATATTCTACTTAAATTAATAGGCACACCTCAGTAAGTACCGTTTTAAGTCCGAGCTTCGCAGACGTTAACCTAGCTAAAAGAACAGCTGCTAATGGACCATGCCGTCATAATACTCCTAAAATGAGAAGTCGATTAATAGAAAACGTAACGTTTTACGAAATATTCCATTTAGTAATTATTTTCATCCAAGTAGACTTTGTTTCAATTGGGTACTTCTTGAGAATTACCTTCTCCAAAATGTTACTACGGTTTGTCTAAAATCAGAACATTTAAGATATTAAAATGATAAAATTTAACTCATGGTTTCGCATGGGAGTGGACCATGTCTAGCAGTGGACTTTTACCTGCTCGTAAAAAAGAAGATAAAGAAGGGAATTTAATATTTTGGTACGATATTAATTTCGTAGCTTACTTAATATAAAAGTGATCTTAAGATTAATAATCAAAATGCAGATGCGTTGTCACCCCTGAGGACTAAGAAGTAGCGCCTCGTTACCAGTAAAGAGAATCTCCGGATCGATACCCATTACATGGAACACAGCAGTGCTATGCGGCTATATTACGCTAGTTTTCGGTGGTTTTTGATGCCCTACCTATTCGTGCTGAAGTCACAACAAGTTGCAACGTGGCAGATAAACGTGTTTTGATGTCTATGAAAAATATTTTTATAATAGAAGAAACTAGTTTTGATCTGTCTGTAAGAAAAGCGTCAATGATTTATTCAATTTAGTGGTCATTTTTTAAATAGAAAAAAAAATTATTTTTACTTACTTTGTTATTTCTTTAATTTATTTATTATGTTTACAACCTATAAAAAGTCCATAAATTAACCCAAGTTTAAGTTGTTTAAGTGTAAGTAAGTAACATAGTTGCCACTTACTTAGTGACAATACTTAGTGCAAGTCATTTATGTCTCATAACAGGTAAGCTAAATATGGGGTGGCACTTCACTAGATGGAGTGACGACCTGCAGAAAGTCTATAGATGCAAGTCAAGACCGTGCTTTTGTGTGCCATTGCTTTGTAAATCCTATGTCCAGCTGTGGAATTGTGATGGACTGCAATAAAGGTTATGATGACATTGAATAATGTACTCGTATGTTTTCTTTCAAGTAAACATATAATTTTAAATAAACAAATAACAATTTGCAAGCTTAAAATAAATACAGAGAAGTACATTTTAATATTCAATTCAGTTCTGACCAACAACGCGAGTAATACAATTTATAAATTTTTATTAATATGCATAATATTTATTATATAGTGCCCATAAACATGCACCGCCCTCGATTGACAATCAAAATGTAGAATGCGTAATGTACATACCCCTGACTAAGATGCAGTTCGTCGTTTCCAGTAAAAGGGTCCCCGATTCTTTACACTCACCATACCAAACATATCAGCATAGAGCTGCTATTTCACACTGGTATTTAGTGAGAGAGTAGTCCTTCCCTGGTTGAAGTTGCAGCCTATTTACGTCCCACTGCTGGGCACAGGCCTCCTCTCATTTCTGAGAGGGTTTTAGGGCTAGGACATGTCCGCCGCGCTGCCTCAATGCGTGTAGGCGAACTTCACATGTCTTCGAAATAATTTTTTTTCTTATTTGTCAGACATGCAGGTTTCCTCACGATGTTTTTCTTCACCGCCGAAGAGGTGGTAAATCACTACTTAAAATTGCCATTAACAATTTCATTGGTGCCAGCGGGGATCGATCCCGGGTTGCTCGAGTACTGTGAAGCTTACAGCGAGCGTTAACCATCTGAGCTACCACGGCTATCTTCCCTGGTTGGGCCTAACCAATACCCATACTAAAAAGTACATAATTGATAATAACCCCTGGGAATGAGGTGAGCGCTACCATGCTGTTTCTAAATGTTTTCACAACAATTGTATAAATGTTATTGTTACGGACAGCGAGAGACCCGCCGCCCCGTCGCCCCTTCGTTCCCCGTTACGTCCCGCGCACCCCGCACGCCGGCGCTGATCACGCGATATCGGGCAACCAATCAGCGCGCGTGCGGCGAAAATTGCCATCGGGCGGCTAACCCGACGAAATGAAGCGCTCTTCTCGGAAATATAAGAAGGGCGCCTCGGACGGTCGTTGTTCATTCGGGTTCATTCGGGTTCATTCGGTTTCATTCGGAAGCGGCACTCGAGAAGACAAGGAAGAATCAAGACAGAAGACTCCATACTGAAGACCTCCCTTTTGTATAGTGATTAGTTAATAGTGCCGAACCCTTGTAAATAGTGAATATAGTATAATTAAAAGTACCATCTTTTCTTCGAGCAGTCCCCTAGTATAGCTAACCTCACACCGCCAGTTAAAATACCAAATACAGTCCACTACTCTCCATCCACTTTATCTTGGTCCATCGTCGCCGGATAGCAGCCAGAAGAAGGAAGAAAGAAGAAAGAAGTAAGAAGAAACAAGAAAGAAGGCAGTTATAGAAGAAGGAACATAATTACAGAAGAGAGAAGATTATTATAGAAGATCTTCAAGGAAGAAAGAAGTTCGTCGACGAAGAAAGAAGATCGTCGGTACTAATTTCTTCCCTGTTTCTTGTTACGCCTACGTCATACGCGTCTATTGTCTGTTTCCAGACAATTTCTTGTTTCTTAACCGCGTTTACGCGGCCAGTGGTCACTCCCTAACGGTGCCAAACTGTGACCATCTGGTAACGCCCTTGTGGCGGGAACGACATCCATACGTGTGTCTTTTTAAAGACTTTACGTACGTCTTTTTGAAGACGACCGGAGGTCGCAACGTGGGACCATGAGGAAGACACGAAGCCAGAAGACACGGAACGATGATGACACGCCGGTAGGAATGCGCATATTCGAAGAAGCACCCGCGTCCCCGTCCGATTATCTCGCGATGGCACAAGCGCCCTCCGCCGCGCCCGCGCTCCAGGCCCCGCCCGCGCCCGCATCTACGCCCGCGCCCGCGCCCCCGCCGCCGCGCCCCGCTATGTCCGTGTCCACGACCGATCGTTTGGGAGAGGTTAGCATTTCCGCGCCGCGTACAGAGACACTCGCCGCGATTATAGAAGATCTTCCGTCTACAGAGATCAGTTCGATAGTACGTACCGTCGCGCCTGTAACAGACGTACATAGGCCCGCGCCCCGCGCCCCGTCGGTTCGCTCCGTTCGTTCAGCCCGGTCGACGGCTAGTGCGATAGCTAAATTAAAGCAAATTGAATATAACGCCGCGGAGGAACTAGCTGCAATTAGGAGGAAGCAATTGCAGTTGGAAGAAGATCTTATTAGGAAGAAGTACGCTAGGGACGTCGCGCAACTGCAAGAAGAAACAGATAGGGAAAGTGTCAACGAAGACGAGTTAGTTGAAAATAGGGTACGCGTTGATAGGTGGTTAGAGAACGTAGAGACTGTGCGGGGGGAGTCGCCTTCCCGCCCCTCTCAGCCCGCGCCCCGCATCGAGTTAGAGCAGACCCTACCGAACAGGGTAACCGGTTACGACCACAGTGAAGATGCCCAGGGGAGGACGGAAGCGAATAACGTTCAACCGCGCCGCATAAATTCGGTACAAAGGGAAGATGGAGTCGCCGCAGGAATGAACCAGGTGGATCGTCGTGTACGGGTTACGTCGCCGTCGCGCGTCCAACGCCGCACTCTATCGCCTACACATAGATCGCCACATCGCCACGCGGATCGTAGATCACCGTCGCCGCATAGGGATGTAGGCGTACGTAGATCGCCATCGCCACATCGCCGCACGGATCGCAGATTATCGTCGCCGTATAGGGATGTAGGTGCGCATAGAACGCCAGCGCCACAGCGTAGGCTAGAGAGAGATAGGGATAGAGATAGGTCGCTTACTCCGCGAGGAAAGGATAGGGGTATAGAGCGACTAGCGGAAGCTCTGGAGAATATGGTCAGAGTTAGGCCCGCTGCCGCGAAGCAGACGCAGGACTTGCCTATTTTTAACGGTTCGGCCGCGGAATGGCTAGCGTTCAAAGCCGCGATGAAAGAATCCACGCGTCTATATGGATTCACAGATACGGAAAATATGGCAAGGTTAAGAAATTGCTTACGCGGTGAAGCTAGGGAAGTAGTATCGGCACTGCTGTTTACCGCAAAGGATCCAGCAGATATTATGCGAACATTAGAGCAGTGTTTCGGCCGCCCAGAAGTAATTATCGATCGCGCGTTAGAAGAATTGAAACGCCTTCCGCGCCCGGGTCAAACTGCACAGGAGCTAAATGCGTTCGCAATAAAGTTGCAAAATATCGTGTGCATTTTGCAAAACGTCGACGGCAAGGGATATCTGCAAAATCCAATGCTTACTAGGGAGGTAACGAGTAAGTTAAGCCCTCACTTACGGTCGCGTTGGTGTGATTATGCGGAGCACTACGGGAGTGCGGACGAGCCGGACATCGTTACACTGTCCAGGTTCATGATGAGAGAGGCTGACCGTGCGTTGAGTCATGCCTATACGTCCGTAGAGCTGACTAAGGAATCGCCCGTAAGACGAGAGGCGCCGCCGTCGAAGAGGATAGTGACACGCCGCGTAGAGAATAGGGCTCGCGACGTAAAAACGTTCACCGCACAGGAGGACACCGGTAGTGCCTCTTGTATGTGCTGCGGAGGTGAACACGCGATCGCAAAGTGTAGAAAGTTAGCGCAAATGGGTGTGGACGACCGGTGGAATTGGGTAAAAGAAGACGGGGTATGTTTTCTATGTTTAAACAGTAAACACCGACGGTTTAAATGTAAAGCAAAGAAATGCGGCATCGACGGCTGCAACGCCCCCCACCACGCCCTCCTTCACACCCGCAAGACCCGCGCACCTGAGACATCGGCCAAACCGGATGAGACCGTACTCGTCGCGTCTAACGTCGGTCGGAATGCATCCGTATTGTTGAAAGTGTGTCCCATTACGTTACGTGGACCACACGGTAAGGAAATAGACACGTACGCGTTGCTCGACGAAGGTTCGACTATTTCGTTGATCGATGACGACTTAGCGCGTGAGTTAGAAGCGAAAGGACCGGTAAAGCCGCTGAATATTAGGGGAATAAGCAATAGTCAGCGCGAGGCCGATAGCAGGCTAGTCAACATAGGCATACGTGGAAAATCGCGCAGCGAGATGTATAGAATAAATGCGCGTACAGTAACGAATTTACAGATAGGTTCGCAGTCGGTAGATAAAGAGTGTTTACGTCTAAAGCATTTACGCGACCTACCGAGCTCGGTTTGCTATGAGGACGCCAAACCGAGATTATTATTAGGAGCCGACAATTGGCATTTAATAATCACCCGTAACTTGAGGATAGGGCGTCGAAGGCAGCCTATAGCTGCACGTACGTTATTAGGATGGGTGATACAGGGAACCGTGCCGCGATTCACGTGTAGGGAGGACGGTGAAACCGTGTTACACGTCGTAAGCAGTAGCGGACGGATAGATAGGGACATCCGAACGTTCGCGAGTCAAAACGAGGAGATAACGGAACTCCTCAAACGGCAGTACGAGATCGATTCCATCGGTATCTCGCTAAGGAATAGGCCGCGACGGGAAGAGGAACGCGCTGTCGAGATATTCCAGCGCACCGTCAAGAAGGTCGGCGATCAATACCAGGTGGGACTGCCATGGAAGGACGACGACGTGCGGATGCCTCCTAGCTACGAGATGGCTGCTAGAAGACTGCGGACGATCGAGAGGAAAATGGACAAATCGCCGGAATTTCGAGACGCCTATACCGCGCAAATAGATAACCTCCTGGCGAAAGGATACGCAAGGGAAGCCGAGGGGACGGAGAGAGAGGACCCTAGGAGCTGGTACCTGCCCCACTTCGCAGTACGAAACCCGAACAAGCCTGGGAAGACGAGAGTGGTTTTCGACGCGGCAGCGCGTGCGTCCGGTAAATGTTTGAACGATTATTTGCTTGACGGCCCCGACTTGTTACGGAACCTACCGGGCATACTGTTCAGATTTAGGGAGAACGAAATAGCCGTGTCAGCGGACATTAGGGAAATGTTTTTACGCGTTAAGATTGACCGTCGCGACCAGCCCGCGCAATTATTTCTGTGGCGCGGTAACGAGCGATCCAGCCCACCGCGGGAATACGTTATAACTTCAATGATTTTCGGTGCGAGGAGCTCGCCGTTTCTCGCACATAGCGTTAGGGATCATAACGCGCGCGCACACGCTGAGACACATCCGTTGGCACTTAACGCTATCGTACGTAGTCACTACATGGATGACTACCTAGACAGTTATGCTACGGTAGAGGAAGCGGTAAACACTGCGAGGCAGGTTACGGAAGTCCACCAGCAGGCCGGCTTCACCTTAGCGGGCTGGAATTCGAACCACGCAGCCCTACTAGAGGACAAGCCGGAGGAATTATTAGCGAGCAAGCCTAAGGAGGTAGGCTTGAGACAAGACAGCCCAGGCAGAACCCTAGGGCTATTATGGATGGCCAATGAAGACGCCTTAACGTTCAACACATCCATGAACCGGGTACCGAACGAGGTGAAGACGCTGCAGAGGCCACCGACCAAGAGAGAGGCGTTGAGTGCAGTCATGTCGGTCTTCGACCCGCTTGGACTGCTGAGCTACCTCACCATCACCGCCAAGATCCTGCTGCAAGACCTGTGGCGGATGAAGAAGGTCGGATGGGACGACGAACTACCCGAGGAGGCAGCTGAGGAATTCCAGAGGTGGCTGCGAGTCGTCGAGGAAGTATCACGACTGCGGCTGCCTAGGTGCTATGCTCCTACGGGGGGAGTGGTAGAGCGTCAGCTCCACGTGTTCAGCGACGCAAGCGAACGTGCGTACGCATCCGCGGCGTATTGGCGATTACGATACCGCGACGGAACGGTTAAGGTACGATTAGTGGCGGCCAAGGCGAAAGTCGCCCCGATAAAGGCGCAAAGCATACCACGGTTAGAATTGCAGGCGAATCTGATAGGCGCGCGACTCGCGGAATTCGTGCAAGGCGAGCACAGAGTGGTAGCCGATAGGGTAGTTTATTGGACAGACTCCACTACGGCGCTCCATTGGATTCAAAACGATACGGCGCGTTACACCCCATACGTAGCACATAGATTAGGGGAAATATCGGAGAAGACGTCACCCGAGCAATGGAGGTGGATACCGACCGCAGACAACATCGCGGATCAGGCAACGCGCATTAATTACACGTACAAGGAAGAGAGCGACAAATGGTTTACGGGACCGCCATTCCTGTACGAAGAGGAAGATCGATGGCCTCGACGACGGGAAGAGAAGGCAGGGGATGAAGATGATGAGATGGAGGAAGTCGTGGCGCACCAGAGCGACACCAGGAGCGCTCCACACCTGCCAGACATCGAGAGGTTCTCTTCTTACGAGAGATTGGTCAGGGCCACCGCTCGGATATTACAGTTCGTCGATGCCATGAGAGGAAAGGCACACGGACTAACATTGGACCACATCCAGAAAGCAGAGCGGATGTGGATAGAGCGAAGTCAACAAGAGAGTTTTGCTGAAGACATCAGTCGACTGCAGAAAGGAAGGAACTTGGCAACCGGCAGCGCGTTAAGGAAGCTCGACCCCATATTCGAAGATGGCGTACTGCGAGCTAGAGGACGGATTGACGCAGCCAATGTGGACAGCCAAATGAAGAGGCCCATCATCCTGAACGGACGCCACCAGTTTGTAAAGCTGCTTGTGGAAAAGGCGCATAAGGAAGCAAGCCACGCCAACAGGGAACGGGTAGTGAACGACCTACGCACGAGATATCACATACTTCGACTACGACCGACCGTACGAGAAGTGGAGCGGAGATGTCTGCGGTGCAGGGTACGCAAGGCGACACCACGGCCAGCGGTTATCGGAGATCTACCACCTGAACGGTTAGGGGCATTCGCGCGACCATTCACCTACACCGGAATCGACTATTTCGGGCCTATAACGGTAACAATAGGACGTAGGCATGAAAAACGGTGGATAGCGTTATTCACTTGTTTGACGACACGCGCGGTACATTTAGAGATAGTTTATTCCCTAACGACGGACTCGGCGATATCGGCATTGCGGCGCATGGCGGCTAGGCGTGGGTGGCCACGGGTCATCTACTCGGATAACGGGACAAACTTTCATGGGGCGGACACCGAATTACGACGGGCGATGGAAGAGTGGGCACCCCTGCTGAAGGACTACGCGTTGACTCGGCGGACGGATTGGAAGTTCATCGCGCCGGGTGCGCCGAACCAGGGAGGCGCATGGGAGCGTCTCGTGCGCTCGGTGAAGACCGCGCTCGAAGCCACACTCAATCAGAAGAGCCCACGGGAGGAGACATTAGCGACGCTCCTCACAGAAGCCGAAAACACCGTTAACTCTCGACCGTTGACGCACGTACCGGTCGACATCGACGAAGAAGAGGCATTGACACCCAACCACTTCTTGCTGCTGGGACCATCGAGCCTTCCAGTGACCGCGCCGTGCACGCCTAATGATCGTCGGGCGTGGAGAGCGGCGCAGGGACTTGCCGACGAGTACTGGAAGCGCTGGGTGAAGGAGTACCTGCCGACGCTGGTTGCGCGCGGAGACTCAAGGGACGTGCAGCAGCGCCCGGTACAAGAAGGAGACCTCGTCGTGGTGGCAGACGGGACCATGCCGCGGAACGTGTGGCCAAGAGGAGTTGTAACGAGGACCTTTCCCGGACCAGACGGCGTGGTACGGAACGTTGAAGTAAGGACCAGGGGCGGATTGCTGCGGCGGCCGGTCAGGAGGATCGCCGTCCTCCCGAGTGCAGCCTAGGCTCGCAAGGCTACGCCGGGGGGAGAATGTTACGGACAGCGAGAGACCCGCCGCCCCGTCGCCCCTTCGTTCCCCGTTACGTCCCGCGCACCCCGCACGCCGGCGCTGATCACGCGATATCGGGCAACCAATCAGCGCGCGTGCGGCGAAAATTGCCATCGGGCGGCTAACCCGACGAAATGAAGCGCTCTTCTCGGAAATATAAGAAGGGCGCCTCGGACGGTCGTTGTTCATTCGGGTTCATTCGGGTTCATTCGGTTTCATTCGGAAGCGGCACTCGAGAAGACAAGGAAGAATCAAGACAGAAGACTCCATACTGAAGACCTCCCTTTTGTATAGTGATTAGTTAATAGTGCCGAACCCTTGTAAATAGTGAATATAGTATAATTAAAAGTACCATCTTTTCTTCGAGCAGTCCCCTAGTATAGCTAACCTCACACCGCCAGTTAAAATACCAAATACAGTCCACTACTCTCCATCCACTTTAGTTATATTGTAAGTTATGCTTTAAAAAAAGTCCCGCTGAGTTTCTTGCTGGTTCTTCCTATTACAGAGTTTTTTTCCAAACCAGTGGTAAAAGTTAAAAATGACTTTCTATTAAAATTACATGTAATCAATAATGAATAAAAATTATTCTATTCTATTATATTCTAAGTAACTACAGCGTGGTTCTACCACGTATAAAAGTTTCTTTAGTAGAAACCTTATAAAAGAAATCGAATCAAGAGGGAGTTATGATCCGATCATCACTCCCTCTTGCTTCGAGTCGACGAGAGCTTCTTGGCAATACGTAGTAAAGGCTTACATATTCTACAGTAGATTTGTAATGGGTATTAATTAATATCTTAAGTATACAGATGTCACACATTTCTGATTTAAGAAGTGAATAAATATTTTCCTTTATTCGTTAAAAAATTTATAAATTTCAGAAAAAAATATTTTGGCTTTGACTTTGATTTCACATTCCAAAAACTTATTTCGTAATAATATTAATAGAAATATAAAGAAGAAAACTGTATCTTATGAAATTTTATTACATTTATTTTATATCACCGATAAGAGAAATATTGCTTCCAGCAATTCGATAATGAATATCTCCGTTTATCCTAACAAAGGAATAAAGTTTAAATAAATGATTTAAACACGATCCTTGGAAGTTCTTTCAATATCCTTATTAGTGTAGTCAACAGTGCACGTTCGCGTAGGTATTGAATTCAGTAGTCATTATTATGAAGTTAATTGGAAGAAAAATTAAAATAGTTTGGAAAATACAAAAGTGCTTGCCTCATACGCGTTTAATTTAATTTTGATGAAAAATGCAAATTGTATTCCTATCTTTTAAACATTTATTATTTACATGATTTAGCGCTCTATTATTTTAACAGGTAGTGTTACCTACAATGATAAAAAATGTTTACCAAATTAAATTGATTACACAAAGTAAAAAATCGCTATAAGCTGTATATATATAATAAGGTGCCATTTTTATCACTCACTAACTCAATCATCAAATACTAAACTACCTCTACGTTACACCAAAAATATAAATTGTTGGGGATTTCCGCTATGCTGTTAAAAAAGTTGAGTTAAACGGGCCCCTCATTAGATCCTTGAAAGTATGTTCGTTGTACTTTCCCATAGATCTCAACTGTGGTATCACTCAAACCCCAACTTTGTTTGCACTTTGTTTGTAACTTGGCCATATTTTCATTTTTATGTTTTTGGCGAAATTAGAATTAAAAGTAGACAGCAGTTAAACGATTAACCATGTAATTTGGGACTGTAAATATTCAAGGGATCCTTATTGAGTGTCCAAATTATAAGTCTTTTTTTTATAGGATAGGGTGACAAAAGAGCACACAGTCCACCTGATGGTAAGTGGTTACTGTGACCCATAGACATCTACATCTATCCTCAATAAATACTCAAGATGCAGATGCGTTGTCACCCGTGATGACTAAGATGGAATGCCTTTTTGCCAGTAAAAGGGGTCTCCGGTTCTCTACACTAACGAAACACAGCAGCGTTAAGCTGCTATTTTACGCTGGTTTTCATATAGTCTAATAAAATTGAAATCAAAATAGCATAGGAATGTTTCATATATATATACAGACCACCGGTGCAGTTGCATTTCTTTTCTAGCTTGGCTGACACACTGCCTTGTTTCTAGATAAAAATCACTTTGCAGCATAAGCGAAAATATGAGATGTGAAAATCTAATTTATTCATCAATAAATTTATCATTTCGAAATGATAAAATATGAAGAAGACCTGCTTCAAATTTAAACACTAAAATTTCGACTGTTGTAACATTTTTAAAATACAGGATTAATATTAAGCATCACATTCCTCGGCATGCAAACTACCACCGTTGAAATTGTAAATTTGCAATTTTAAATGCCGACTTACGACGTGTATGTGCTGAAGGATAACATCTTAAGGTTGGAGCACCACGGACGATATAACTCTCATGGAAAGGAGATGGGCTTTGCTATGCAGTAGTATGTATAAAGGCTGCAACGTTACCTTTACTTAGCTTATCACATAACGTTATATTGAATCACCTGACTTTAAGGTTTTCTCCAGCATCACGCTGGTCGCGTATGCGTAACAATAATACCATCACTCTGGTAAAGTAATGGTGCCCATTTCTCTTTATTATAATACAAAGGGCGTTCTTATGGTCCTGCCGATAAGCGATGAAGACAAAATATATAATAACTAAAAGCCAAATTTTTCCACTAACGTTTATAACCTTAGGCAATATCCTAACAGAGAAGCTTTAAATATACTAGTAGAAGGGGACAAGCCTATGTCAATAAAATTGCTGTTAAAGAAGTTCATGCAAATTATCTGTCTCTTCGACTTTATGTTCAGTGTCAGTCTCAATGCTAATGTTTAACAACAAAATGTAAACAAAAGTTACTTATTTTTATTTTGTTCAATTTCATTAAGTCTGACAACAGGACAGCACTTTTAATTAAATTACATTCCATGTCCATAAATACACTAAGAAAAAAACATTTAAATCTTTATTGCGCACCTATTTATTACAAATAATATAAGAATATATTTGATTTTTTTTATAGAGAAAAGGAATATTTTACATTAACAACTTTTACAAAGAACACAGTAGAGGTAGAAGTGACAGTTATAAGTAAACACGTCATTATCGTAATCATTACAACCCTTCACAAGTCCAATGCTGAACAAAGGCCTCCCCCGAAGAATGATACAAATCACGGCCCTGAGCCACCTGCATCCATCGACTTCAGGCTGTTTGAAGTAAACACAAGATAACACAATATAAGTATGCAAACACGTTATGGAAAGCGCAGTGTTGGGCGATGAAGAAAGCAGTTAGTTGATGAATACAAGTAGCTCAGGACCACCTACCTGTAAGGGCCTACAGCAGTCAGCAGTCGCAGTCAGTAGACTGTATTCGTAGTAATAGTGACGCAAACCAACATCATCTCCACCTTATGTAGTTGATTACTTCATCCCATGCTTCGGGATGGGTAACGTTATTTTATAGGACAACCAAACACCCAAACATCAGGTCTATCATTGGTAGCCCCTACGACTTTTAGATAATAAAATTATAAGATTTAATCCTCAAAATTTCAATACACTTCCCTATACCAATACAAATTTAATATTTATTGATATTATCATATTATATTTTATGCATCAATCTATTCTTTCCTATGCCTTAGTATTATCATTATTACGAAAGCAAGATATTAAATATTACTTATTTAACAGTAGAGATGAACTTTAAAATAGTTACTGGCACTGCTACGCCATAAAATATCCGGGGATGCTGTAAATAAGATAAGGTTTTTCCCTCTATCGTCATAAATTGCATCTTTGGCTCCATACAAAAACTACTAAAAGCAACTTACTATGAAATCTGGCAAGCAAAATGGTCTTATATTATCTCAACTGCAGTTTACGGTTTTAACTGCTGAAGGATTTTTAAACTATGTGTGGTGACATAAACCCACCCAAAACAAAAAAGTTTTTTAATATAAATGTGAGAGTAAAAACAAATACATGTCAACCAGATGGCCCATATAATGAAAAATGCCAATCCGCTGTCAACCCTAATGGCTAAGATGAAATGTTTCGTTACAAGTAATATAATATTAGAGTTACAAAATTCACGTTCAAAAAAAGACATTGCAACTTTGGGGGTCATTGTAGAAGCGTGCTATTCGCGACCCCTCGTCGCGTTCGTGGCCGCAATTCTACACAGCTGCGAACCCATGCCAACGAATGTTAGGGCATGCCCCAAGGCGACGCACACCAGCTCGTCCCCGTTGGTGTGGAATGCAGCGCGCAAAGCTGCGATGGGGACCGCCACCTGTCACGCATAGCCCTGCATGGTGGAAGGTGGAGGACAAAGTGCAGAGTTGGCACGTGGAATGTTAGAGGAGGCATGAGAGATAAGACGAATGAGTTGATCGAAATAATGATAGAAAGAGAATTAGATGTCGTGTGTATGTCAGAGACCAAACGGAAGGGCAGTGGTACTGAAGAGCTCCCTGGAGGGGCGTTAGCTTTATGGTCCGGAGTCCCGGAGAGCGAGAGTACTGCTGTCGTCTCGGTTGGTCGATGTTATGACTGAATATAAGGTTGTGAACTCAAGACTTCTCTGGGTTCGCTTTAAATTGGGACTGACGAAGTTATTCCTTTTGACTGTTTATGCACCGGTAGCTTTGTCGTCCAGGGCTGAGCTGGAGGAGTTTTGAGAGAATGTAAGAGAAGTTCTAGATTTGGTTAGGGGAAACGAAAGAATTGTTGTATGTGGTGATTTGAATGGATGGGTTGGTACCGCTCGACCAGGGTACGAGTCGGTGCTTGGAAAATTTGGCGATAAAAGGGTTAATGATGCTGGCAAGCTTATACTGGCTGTATGCAAGGAAAAGGGTGTTCTTGTGACAAACACTATGTTTAATCACAAGAAAATCCATATGTATACTAGAGAAAGAAAGAATGAGAGAAGTATGATCGATTTGTTCCTGGTGCATGACCGACTGCGAAAACAGGTGATGGATACGCGAGTGTTCAGGGGTGCTGACCTGGGAACGAATCACTATCTGGTGATTACTAGATTTAGGGGTCTGTTCGCGGGTTGGCGCTAACGGACGGCAGTGACAGAACCACAGTCGGTCTGTCGCATCTGAAGCTGGAAGCTTCAGGAAGCGGATACTAGGGACAAATATCGTGCGAGGGTAGCCGAAAAGCTTCACACCATCGATGGCAGAAAAGAATGTGTGGAAAAAACATTGCAGAACCTTAGGGATGGAATGGTAAGTGCAGCAGAAGAAGTGTGTGGTACGATAAAAAGAGGTAGTAGTAAAAGAAGAGATGCATGGTGGAGTGATGAAGTGAATGAAGCTGTAAAGAAGAAGAAGAAAGCATGGTTAGACTACTTGACCTCTAGTAATGATAAGGATATGAGAGAGAATATGAAAGAAAGATATAAGCTGCAGAAAGATCACACGAAAGCATTGATTGAAGAAGTGCGTGAAAGGTGAAGAATGGAAGCGGACGTAAGGTTGTCGCACAAATTTAAGGAGAACTCCAAACTCTTCTGGAAAGAGGTTGGAAGGACCCGAAGTGGTGCGACGGCCTTAAGAATGAACAAAGTGCTTTCGATAACCAATGACGTCCTCTCAGAAAAATCGGACGTCATGCAGCGATGGAGCGAATTTTATAGAGAAATGTATGCATGTGATGATCTTAGTGAGGGATCCGGGGGTGACGCCGTGACTGGTACGCCCGACCTGGACCTCGATGACACTGAGGTCATCAGTATGAAAGAGAGTGAACGTGCGATTCGAAGTTTGAAATGTGATAAGGCTGCGGGACTAGAAAGAGTTACTGCTGAAATGGTCAAGTATGGTGAGCCTCGCGTCTGGGACAGCTTTCATCTGCTGTGCAATTTGTGCTGGCGGACAGGGGATGTCCCTGATGATTGGCGATCCGCAGTCATTGTGCCTTTATATAAAGGTATAGGTTCACATTTTGACTGCGGGTGCTATCGGGCGATCAGCTTGACCAGTTTAGCAAGTAAAGTTTACTCGAAGGTTTTGACACGTAGGATGCAAGAGAAATCGTAAAGATTTCTATGAGGCACAATGCGAATTTAGACCTGGTAGAGGATGCACGGATCAAATGTTTTCTCTTTGCATGATCACGGAGAAACTTCTGGCTGCTAACCAGAAGATTTTCTGTGCTTTTGTGGATCTTGAGAAAGCATTTGATAAGGTTGTAAGGAAGAAAATGTGGGAACAGTTGCCGGGGTATGGTGTGGATTGTCGATTGCTAAGGGCTTTGCAGTCACTTTACTGTGACTGTAAAGCCTGTGTGCGGGTAGGGCATGACCTGTCACCCTGTGGGCCTGTGTTGTTTGGGTGTGAAATTGGGTGACATTAAAGTAAATTGTCTGCTGTATGCTGATGATGCAGTGCTTATTGCACCATCAGAGGCAGAACTGCAGGCATTAGTCACGTGTATGAGAGAGGAATGTGAAATTAAAGGTCTCCGATTGAATGCTTATAAAACTAAGGTTCTGGTATTTGAAAGGGACGAAGAGAGAATGAAGTGTGAAATATGGGTAAATCAGAAATGTCTAGAACAGGTAAATGAAATTGTATACTTGGGGAGTGCTTTGAGCCGGGACGGAAGATGTGATTTAGATGTGGACAGGCATGTCGCTACCGGGAACAAAGTCAATGGTGCCCTGACTGCGTTAGTCAAAAGGCAAGGCGTAGTGAAGAGTGCACGCCTTGCAATACATAACGCAGTGTTGGTACCAACTTTGTTATATGGCAGCGAAACCTGGGTATGCCAGAAGGAGCATAAAAGCAAGTTGAATGCAGTGGAGATGCGATCTCTTCGTAAACGGCCGACCGAAAGCGAAACGAAGAGATTCGCAATATGGGAGATTTCAAAGATGACCTTATCACAAAAATTGATGAAGAAAATATATAGCGCGAAAGTTAATATTAAAAGGTGTCGGTAGACCGAGACTAACTTTCGAAGACCATGTGAGCAAATTGCTCGAAAAGGGGAGGGTCAAGAGTACTCGGATACCTAGACGTGCATGTATGAAGAAGATAATGAATCTGAAAGAAACGGAAGAGGTATGTAAGGACCGTGACACTTGGCGATCTGTTCTCTCTGGTTACCCCGTCAGGGATATTATTATTATTATTATTTATACTTTATTGTACACCACAAAAAAAAAACGATAAAAAAGAACAAATTACAAGGAGTAAAACTTAAGAGGTAGGTACAATAAGGCGGTCTTATCGCTAATAAGCGATCTCTTCCAGACAACCTTAAGATTAGGAGAAAGTTGTTCTATTGGACAGTGGGAGGTGGTGTATATTATAGTAAACTTACATACTAATACCTAAATAAACTAAACTGATACATAATGAAAAAAATAATACACTAATATATACATTCAAAATATAATAGACATACATAAGATTAAGTAGGCAAATATACATAAAAATTAAATAAAAAAATACAGAGAGGATACAAAAAATACATGTCGCAAATGATGACCAGTAGTTAATGCACTGTTAGGTAGTAATTTTTGACGTCAGTCTTAAACTTTTCTAGTGTTTTCGCACGACGAATTTGCGAAGGAAGATCATTCCATAAGCAGATGGCCTTAACTGTGAAGGAGTTTTTAAAGTATTTAGTTCGATATGAATGTGGTGCGAGTATAAGTTCTCCGGCTGACCGTAGAACTCTGTCCGGTCTGTCATGACCAAGAAACTTAAAGTTTTCCTTTAGATAGCTAGGAGTCATTGGATCGAATAATACACAGTACAGAAGAGAAACAATTTGTAGGTTCCGGCGAAGGCGAATGGGTAACCACTTGAGCTTTAAACGGAATTCGGAGACATGGTCATATTTGCGCAAGCCAAATATGAACCTAATAGCCAGATTTTGAATACGCTCAAGTTTGTTTAGTTGATCTTCAGTTACATCAAGATAGCTTGCGCCCGCATAATCGAGAATAGAGAGGAGTAAAGATTGTGCTAACATAATTTTAGTAGGAATGGGAAGGAAAGAACGTAAACGCCGCAATAAACCCATAGCAGCAAAAGTCTTTCTGCTAACTTCTTTCAATTGATGAGACCACGAGAAAGTAGTATCGAAGTGGATACCAAGATTTTTAACGGTGCTACTGTAAGGTATTACAACACCATTCAATACCACCGAGGGAAAGTTATTCCAGTCAACTCTTGAAATCATCCCAGCACCACCAACAATAATGGCCTGCGACTTACAAGGATTAACCTTAAGCCCATAGTATTTACTCCATTCGCTAATAGCCGCCAGGTCAGCATTGATGGCAGAAACAGCGGTAGGCAGGTTCTCAAGAGTTGACTGCGTATACACTTGAAGATCGTCTGCATACATGTGATAGAGAGAAGAAATTTTGTGACAGATCGAATTAATGAAGATAGCAAAGAGTAAAGGAGACAACACACCACCTTGAGGCACTCCAGCTGGTAGTTCACACCAAGATGAAAATTTATCTTCAACGCGAATACGCTGCCGGCGGCCCCTAAGATAACTTTGAAACCATCCAACCACTGATGGAGATATGTTAATGGAACGTAACAGGCTCAACAAGATATCAAAATCTACGGTATTGAAGGCATTGCTAAAATCTAATAATACCAACACAGTGAGCTGTTTATTATCCATACCTCGTCGAATATCGTCAGTAACTTTAACCAGAGCTGTAGTCGTACTATGACCTGACCGGAAACCGGATTGAACAGGATTTAAAAGGGAATTTCTATCTAGATATTGACATAATTGTTGAAAAACTAGTTTCTCTAGGACTTTAGATAGAAACGGAAGAATGGAAATTGGGCGAAAGTCGGTAAAATGTGAGGCTTGGGCCTTCTTAGGGAGAGGAATTACTTGTGCGCTTTTCCAAGCTTCGGGGAATTTAGACGTGGAGATAGATTTATTCAGGATATGGGTGAGAATGGGAGTAACAAATTCAAGGATTGGTAAGATCATGTTACGACTAACACTGTCATCACCCACGGCTTTAGACGAGATGGACAATATGTTCTTTTTAACATCACAGTCAGTGAAAGGAGTGAACTTAAACGGTGGGAAATTAGGAGTTGGCGTTGAAGAAAGAATACTCAGAGTGCGTTCTTTATCTGAGCTGTCTATTGTACTAGAATGTAATGTATTGTAGAATGTATTGTACTAGGATATGTATTAGATATGTAATTAAAAGTAGGTGAAAACTGAATTACAAAATTTCATTAAGTTCATACATACATACAGGTCAAGATAATATAAAGTTTATTATAAAAGTAAATTATTATTATGATGTTAATAATGGAAGACATAATTCAAATGCAAGTTCTATACCCTTTATATTTAATTACGATATATTTGTTTACTTTTTAGTCGTTATAAAATTTAAGGGCTGTGGTAGCTCAGAGGTTAAGCGCTCGCTGTAAATTTCAGAGTGCGCAAGCAACCCGGGTTCGATCCCCGCTGTCACAATGAAATTATAAATTAGAATTTATGTGCTGATTCATTTGATCGTGAGGAAACCTGCATATCTGAGAAATAAGAAAAAAAATCAAAGATATATGAAGTTCGCCAACACACATTGCGCTATCGTGGCGGATATTTCTTTACCTTACAACCCTCTCATAAATGAGAAGAGTCCTGCTGTAAATTTAACTTTAATGTCCGTCATATTTATTAATACTGATGTCGTATAGACTCTGGCACCCGTGCAATCCTGAGGTGCAATCATGACAAATCGATTGAAATACAATTTGTCGTTCTATTTTATTCAGGTGAAAATCATCTGCATTTTGATTAACTTTTGATCCTTAATCGATGAAAAATGTAGCGTCTGTGCTGTGATCCCGCCGCGGCTAGGTAAAAATAGTCAACTGTTATTGTTACTCGCAAGCTCGCGATACGTAACACAGCAGTTTTATCCTGCATTTTTACGATATTATTCTCTGAGAAACTTACTTTATAGTACTCATTACACTGTCTTTCGGTCATCTGAGTCCTCATCAACATATTGACTCAGATGCCCGAAAGACCAGTTACGTGTTTCACTTAATGATTGAAATTAAAAACTTAACTAACGTTACTTAAAAATTAAACTTTGCCGATGGCATTCAGTCTAGGGATTAGATGTTGGTCCACTTTCCCTTGGCGAGTCTCCTGTCTGCTCAATTTCATCGTTGTATGACTCGAGCTACTTTGTCATTATTCTTTTATTAAGCGCATTACGTCCGTAGTAAGAGTTATATATTAAGTTAATATTTTATAATTCAGTATGACACAAAATTGCAAAAGAATCACTACTTTTGTAAAGTAATACACTCTTATTATATAAATCTTATTGAGGGCTTACTAAGTTACAGTAGTAAAATATATAGTAGTTGCTGTTGCAAGAATATTCATCTATCCATCTATTACAGCTTATAAAAATCCAGTGCGGAACATAGGTCGATAGATTGTCTCATATGTTTTGCCATAGTTGCCACAATTGGCGAGCGAACTTGCAACTGCTGTTTTGTATAAATTTGAGTTGTTATCTAGAAAATGCTGCTGCGTTATTTCAGTTTCTGTCTGTCTCCTCTTACGAAACCCACGGGACGATATGGGGTAGTGGATATTCTTATATCACCACTACACGCGGATATTAACTTCAAAACTCACTCTCTAAAATGATCACAAAAACATGGAAGAAAGCAAAGCATGAAATGTGATTAAATCTTGAACAAGTAAGGAAATGTCTAATACAAGAAACGTGTCAAAATTCGAGGCAATGGTCGAATAAAATATTAACTTCATTAAAATTAACCAATATGAAGTCGGAATATCGAGCGTTTTTTACATAATTATCTTGCTTTAGTTTAAATTGAAATAGCAATTTAAACTATTAAAAACATAAAAAAATGAACACGCCGTTTAAATGTTTTATTGGTCGTACTAACCAGTAATTCGTAAACAAACGCGTGTAAAATGTAAATACTTCAATGCGAAAAGGTCCATTTTTACACGAACGTTTACCAATTTTAAAGCGAATTAGCATTTTCTCTAGAAGTAGATATGCAGTATATATTGTGTTCCTTTTCTATGACTCTTCTTCATCTTAACCCTCTTGGTAGAGCGGTCGTGGTCGTCCTAAGTGATGTCTTAAGGGACAGATAATATTCGTCTCATAAGTCTTTTATTCGCAATTAATTAATAGAATGATTCAATTTCGCCACTTTCCCCTTCTGACCAACACTGGTACACGCGTGCAAGGAACTACTAACAGCAGACATATTTGATATCGGTCTATCGCATGTGCGAACTTCCTCGTCCGCGTTCCATTTTGTCCTACACGACCAGACGCTTGATAGAGTCCCTCTCACGTACTTATGTAACACACACATACGCAATTGCCTTTCATAATTTGAGCTGTGTTACTCCTGGGTTTAATTCCTGAAAGACGTTTGAGTCTTCGAATTTGAATTATTATTTGATTTACAGTGTGTTGAATGTTTATAAAAACATGGATATTTAAAATAAAGTAAAGTTGTAAACTACAGTTAATAAAAAGTTTATGAAATACTATTTCTAAAAATAAGACGACCTTGGGATATTTTAGTACTTATTAACTAGGTGGTAGGGCTTCTTTTCTACAAATCTGTTTGAGTTTGTACCTTTTTATCTGCTTTAGTCGAAGGAAAAGAGAGCCTATACTTCGAAATAGCCAATGAGGCATTTCATCTCAAGGCTGGAAACTTAAAAGTAGCTTTCTTTGTTAAAGTTAGTTGCAGATATGTATAGGTTGCAGTAGCCAATTATTGTAAATTCGTTAGTCACTATAATTTGTTTACGTAAGTATAATAAAAAACTCATTTGCTCTAGTGATCGCATAAGTTAACGACGATCATCAATTATAAGTTTGTTGTGTGTTGTAGC
Organism: Parnassius mnemosyne; assembly: GCA_963668995.1. Lineage (NCBI taxonomy): Eukaryota > Metazoa > Arthropoda > Insecta > Lepidoptera > Papilionidae > Parnassius > Parnassius mnemosyne. The sequence goes on along the minus strand of CAVLGL010000093.1, from coordinate 25,905,516 downwards.
AAATGTGCGCAAAAGAGCCGGAGCATACCGATGCAATCTAGATATAGGAAAGGTGGGTGCGTTGGCATTTTCCCTTGAACAAAAGTTTGTGTTCAATTTTGAAGGGTAGGGGTAATTTCAATTAAAAGGTTAATTAAACGTATAATACGTAAACTATTATGTATTATATATCTTCTATACATGATTGAAGATTGTTAGTGTTAAAATGCATCCTAGATAGTAATCTAGATACTTTTCGAATTTGTTTATATTTTGTACACAATCCCCAGTAGATTTAACTTATTACTATAGTTTTATTTTTGTCTGGATGGTGTCAAGTACGTGACACGACAAAATTTCGCGCAATTGTTATTCAAGTCGCGTGTCGGGGCATGGCTGAAAATTGTTTCTGGATACAAGTATGTCCACATGCCCTATGAGATCCTAAATGAAAAATAAAATTGGTTCTGGACGTGCTTCATGAAAAATAAATATATATTTCTTTGTGGTGATGTCATATTTCTTGATCAAACACAGAACTGAAACAAATTACAATGTGATTTTTATGAGGCATCCAAATCTTAATCTTGATCGATTATAAAATGAGGGTACGTTAGCTATATCTTGTATTGCTATAAATTGACAAGATTTATAGCAATAAAAGATTTAAAATATTGCTGGGCACTGTTTGAAATGCGAATATAATTTATACAGAGACAGTAGTCTAATGGTAGGCTGCGTGATCGTGGACTCAAAAGATCGTAGGTTCTTTTTTTTCTTTTTCTTTAAAAATACGTTACCCCCATCGAATGCGTCGAATCCGCCAGTCGCTACTGTTGTGAATGGCTCCTAACAGAAGCATTTTAAGTTTACCAGGAGTGGTTAAAGGGATGTTATTTTATAACGTTAATAGCATAGCAAAAAAATTTTATTTCTCGGAAATACGTTTAATGATTAAAAATAACAATAGTGTGAGAGCGGATGCTAACTTGCTCTCCTGCTTACGCAATTAATCATTATCAGCAATAAAACATGGTACTACACTATACATTCAGTAAAGAGCAATTACAGTTCGACCATACCGTAATATGTCCCTGTCACGGTTACACAGTAGTGTAACGTGAGGGACGTAATTACACGATAACACCAAAGTGTGCACACCAACAGCAACACTACCCATTTCACTGTAACACAGAGGAACCTCTCAGCCACATGATATTCCTTGTCTATACATGACAAATTACTACAACGGACGAAACCACGATATTTCATAGATTTTCCATAAGTATAGTAGTGCCATGCTGCAGCTATACAGTGTAATTTTGCAATAAGCAACCATTTGCAGAGAAGGTTCAGAATAAGTAATATAGACAAATGGTGAAGAAAAATTAATAAAAAAAAAATCTTAAACATTTATTTATTTTTGTATTTTAAATTAAAAATACGTGGTAAAGCATTGTTTTAACTAATTTTACTGCGCATGCACGCATTCCTAAGGGTCGATCGGTAGGCAAACAAATTGTTGTCGATAAATCACATTCAATTTGGGATAATTTCAAATAAATGTGGAAGCCTTTACTCGTATTTTCAAAAACTGTAATAACGGTATATCGTGATTTATATATTTGAAATTAAGTTTGAAATTTGGCGACTTTTTGAAAAATAACCCTGTATACAAATAAAAAATTGTATAGCTGCAGCACTGGGTCGGCTCAACCGGGGCAGGACCACGTTCTCACAGACCACCAGCGTTAAAAAGCCGAATAATGTTGCTGTGTTTTGTATGGTGAGTGTAGAGAACCAGAGTCTCTTTTTACTGGTAACTGAGGCATTCCATCTTAGTCCTCAGGTGTAATAACAAATCTGCATTTTGATTCTTAATAGATGATAGATGGTAGATGTCTATGTGCTTTAACATTCACTTTCCATCAGGTGTACTGAATGCTTGTATGTCATTCTTGTTCTATATACTAATTACTATATTATTTTAATCATGAAAAAAAAAATTACGAGTAATAAACGAAAGTAACAACACAACACAAACTCATAAGTAACTCTGCAGTAATTTGACAAAAATAAAATGAAAAATTATATTTTATTGACTTATTCAAAATAATATTCGATAACATATTCGCAGACGCTATTGTTGACTCGGCATATCGTCGTATTGATCGTAAATTTACGAGTAGCACAGATACATTTTCTAATCCGATGGGACGATTGATAAATGTGATCGGAAGTATGCCAATGGAGTGCAGATTGTTTTGGTATATTAAAACTGGGCTTAATTTTGCTGCGATACAATGCATTCACAGGAATTATATATAAAATGTTACAAAAAACTGGGACTGTAACCACTATTTTAGCATTGTGATTTTATATCTTTATAACATATATTAACTTTAAAGTAATGCTGCATGTTTTATTTAACATGGATTGTGAAATATAAAAGTGAAAGTTAAAGTTAAATTTACAGCCTATATTGACCCACTGCTGGGCACAGGCCTCCTATCACTTCTGAGAGGGTTTTAGGGCCAAAGAATTAGGTAGGCTACCCCAATGGGTGTTGGCAGATATTCACATGTCTAGAACATTTGTATTTCTCAGGCATGCAGAATTTCTCACGATGTTTTGCTTCACCTCCGAGCATGTGGTAAATAAGTTAAACTAATCACTTAAAATTGCAATTAACAATTTCATTGGCGCCGGAGGAATCGAACCCAGGTTGCTCGCGTACTTTGAAATTTACAGCGAGCGCTAAGCCCCTTAGCTGCCACGGCTGAGTGAAATATATATATATATATATATATATATATATATATATATATATATATATATATATATATATGTATATATACTTGGCTAGTGAAATGTAATCTACTAAAATCAACGTTAAAAAGAGAATACGGCTCTTTACATTCACCATATGAAAACACCAGCATTATGTTAGTTGTTATTCAGTGAGAGTGGACCCTGCTCGAGCAAGGGTCGGCCGTTTGTGTTGCATCGGTCGTTTAGCTATAAGGTGGCTCTACCACGTAAAATTTTATATTTTTAACTTATTTTATAGTCGCGTTATCAACTGAGGACTAACTCTGAGGACTAAGATGAAATACCTGCATGTATTACTACTGGCTAACATAGTAGTACTTAAAAGGGTCCAAAAGACAGGAGTTAATCATTCATAGACGTTGTATTCCACAAAACTGGATTCACACCACGTTATGTTCGGCAACAGCGAGATGGGCGTGACCACTGAGAAAAAGTGTCACACGAGGGCGTCTGTTGCCCTTTCTGAAAAGAAAGGTTAGACGGCTAGGATTACAGGTCCCTTTGGAGTGGTCCCGGTCTTGTCGTCCCTCGAGTGTACTGTATTTTCCTCTTGTTATTAGAAGGTGCAGTAGGAAATGAAACAGCAATTTTATCTCCGTAATTTCCCTATAAGAGTGCAACGTTAAAACTTTAACTACTTTTCCTATCACTTCCCTATTGCCTTCTTCCTTGCTTTACACTGTAAACACGTAGCTGATCCCGAACAAATTTCCAAATTACCAGTTTACTATCCTAGTCGCGAGTTGGACGCGAAAGAGAACCGCGCACCGCACGCCATTTCGACATAACATTGGTTTTCACCATTGCACCCTTGTATTTTACGCCATATCTTTATTTCTATAAAACAAACAGTTACACAACTTTATTTATAAGAAATACATACAAAGCCTTTTCATTATGATATACAAAACATCGTTTTCATACAAAAAAATATTAAGATATTCAACAAAATACACCTATTTTAAAGAACATTTTCAAAGTTAGAAATCTTGAATATCTGACACACATGGTCAAAATAACAATCTTTATTAATAATCATGAATATCCTAATTAATACAATAGTTTAATACACAATTAAAGACATTTTACACTTTAATTCAACTTTAATTTTCTTATATAAATCTATTATTGTTTCATTACTTTAAGCACAATTTAGGCACTTTTAACACAGCACTGTTCTTATTAGTACAGACAATAATCCTAAAACATCTATTATTAATTTCTACATATATTACTGAAATTTTCAGAAATTAACAAAGTTTATTTTTATTTTTATGGTACATCATTTAGGCAGTGTTCAGATCCCATACAACATGAGCAACCAATCCATGCTCAACCCCTATCATATCATTAGGAGGCTAGTGCTTTCTTTGTCTAAATTACAACGATCTCTGTTCATTATGAAATACATGTTTGTATTTCATAATGAAACATGTTTACATATGCTATTCTTATCTAGCCATAATGAATATTATCTATTATCACAAGAGCAAAATATATTTTCATCTAAAATAAGAATCTAATTTAATATAAAACCCTTATTCGTATTGTAAAGCCGATTAATATGTAACACAACATAACCCTAAATTAATCTATAAACAAACTTTCATGGAATTAACTCTCGACCGGGGAATCGAACCTGGAACTTTCGTTCGACATTATATTGAATCTATTTACTTTTAACATAGATTATCTCCTTATTTGGAATGCCTTATATAATTTAATAGCAATAACTTCAAAACACAAAGTTATTTATTTTTTATGAAATGAAAAATGACAAACTATTGTTAAGCGCGTTGCCAAGAGTAGTATAATTCCCGTTAATCGTAACTATATTTTTCAAATAATTATGTTCTTTTGTGATACGAGAAAACTTAGAGTAATTACACACGTGAAAATATAATAATAAATTTTATAAAATAGTATAAGTTATTCACATTTATAGATTAAGCAAAACTCATTTTTATATAGTTCCTTTTGCCTTAACAACTCTGTCACTTTTTAGTGCAGCTGGCAGCCTCGTTATTTAGTCTTGCCAAAAAAAGAAAACTATTATACGCCTAGAAAAAATGAAATTTTCTAATTTAATTTTTAAACTACGATGCCTACTTCCATAAAAGTAAATTAAATTTTTCTATTTACACATCACTTCTACTTTAAGATCTTATAAGAGAAAGTAAAGAAAAATGCTCTTTATTCAGTTTGCGAACGGTGAAAGCCATTTCCTGCTCCTTGCAATATTGGGACGTATCGTGAAAATGTCTATGATGTAAATCGATATCTAATACGGTTTCAATTGGTACTAGGCAATCGGCGTACATCGTCACGTTACTATCATATGGAATGATTATTACATCATAAAATGTTGGTTTTTTATCTTTATGAAATAGATAATCGTTTCGTGATCGTGTTACTTCTGAAAGACTTTGATCGATTGAGCTCATATTAACGCAATATATTTGTTCCATTTACACTGCTGTAGTAAATTTAATTACCAAATATATATTTATGAACCAAAGTTACTTATTTATTATAGTGCCAAAAAATAAAATGCCAAGATTTGGAAGTTCTTCTTATGTCTGGTAGGTGACCGGCACATAATATGATCTTACATCAATTGCGTTTTGACATTTCATTTTCTTGGGCTGACACCATACATTTCTGGAAGCATACAATTGTTGGAATTTAATAATACTTGAACATGACTCGAGTTAGAATTTTTGAAACATTTCATATTACAAGTACCTTATGCTGAAAAATATTTCTGTTGAAATATAAAAGACAAACACTCAACAAAAGCGGAATGAATGGTGGAATTTGGAAAAAGAATTTATTGAAGCTATTTGAATGCATGATGAAAATGAAGCGGTTTCCGCAAGTGGCGGTATAACGCTAAAAGAATATATGACAGAAAGCTTCCATAGTGAAAGTGAATATTTAGTAGTTTTAAGTATTGCTTCAACCAAGATATTTGTGTTCGATTTATTTGAAACAACGACAATAAAATGTCTTTCGTCGCTCAAATCTTCACTCTAAACAGTGAGTTGCTTGTTTATTATTAAAAAAATGTCACAAATTTCAGATAAACCATGCAACATTGGCGATATTGCGTTTTAGACCACAAACCAACAAAGAAAGATACACAGAACACCACGTATAGTGCAATTGGCCCCAGAATAATGATCAAGATCTTGAATCAAGAAGAAATTTAACAGCCAACAAATACCTACTGCTGGCACACAAATATGCACCTAAAACTATTTTATTGGTTGCAAATCATTTTAGATGCATAATATACCTACGTAAGTATTTTTTTAACAATAAGATGAGTATGGTTTTGGCTTGGTATCGGCATTAATCTAGACTTACCAATTTCTTGTTACTTAAAATTTGTACAGGAACTATCAAAGTCAAACTGTCCTACTATGTATCTCTCTCTTACCCATTTGCGCCAGCAGTGCTTAAGCTACTATATATATTATTTTAAAGATGGAGGTAACAAAAGTAAATATTAATACGATTTAGTATTCTAGGCACAACATTAAAGGACTGCAAACTGCATTAATCGTGAAATTACCGTCACTTGAAAAGCAAGATTTCCAAATAGATTACGTCAAAAGTTTTTATACGCGTAAATAGATACTTGATTCATCATTTATTTTTAGATAAGAGTGCCGTGCCTGGCTTTGCCTGAGTAGGATCTAACAATATGTCGTTATTAAGATTTAAGATAATCGAAAAATCATTTATTTTTTCAGAAAATTATAGCCTCGATTTCTCATGGGATTGCTCTCTATCTGTTCATAAAGTCAGAATTGGTTCAGACATTCCGAAGATTTGCGCAGACATACCGGTAAAAATTTTGAAACTGATTGTTTATGACCTTATGATATGCAATCAACCCCCTCAATAAAAGGCAGCTATTTTTTTATTACAAACAGATGTGGCGGGTGGAAGGAAAAGGGGAGATCTCCCGCCGGGCACGGTGTTCTGCCCGGGGAGCGGCCAACGCTCCGGTTGGTAGTTCGGAGCTATTCTATATATGCTGCTTTAATTTCGGAACTTTGATAGCGCGATTTAGGCTTCGATGTGTTTCGCTTGTGGCGCGACGACAGCGCCGCCACATCACCCCCCTGCTCAGACCGGAGGTCGATAGTGCAGTCCGATTGCCGGTGCGTCCTTAAATGCCGGTGGGGAATGCATGCTGTGTGCGTAAGGGCAAGTGACGCCGGTGCGAATGATATGCCGGTGTGTAATGCGTGCCGTACTACGCACTTGCAAGTGATGCCGGTGAGAACGATGAGCCGGAGCAAGTGCCAGGGATTGCCTTGTAGTCTGCGGTGAGTCGAGAAGAAGGCAAGTAATCTGCGAGAGTGCCGTGAAGCAGAGGCGAGCAGTAAGGCTCAGAGCCGTGCCGAACACTGTAGCGCAGAGAGTAGCTTGAAGGAACAGGAAGCATTATTATTCCAGTGCTACGATGAACCTTTTGTAAAGCTAGATGGCTTTCAGAATGTGAAGACTGCAGATAATATCTGCTCGGGAGCGAATGAATGGGGTACTTGAGGATGATGACGAAGATTTGAAGTTGTAGTTTTCGAAGGTTGTTGGTTGCGTGTTCATATCACGTCGGGTGATCACCACTGTAGTGGGTGGAAGGAAAAGGGGAGATCTCCCGCCGGGCACGGTGTTCTGCCCGGGGAGCGGCCAACGCTCCGGTTGGTAGTTCGGAGCTATTCTATATATGCTGCTTTAATTTCGGAACTTTGATAGCGCGATTTAGGCTTCGATGTGTTTCGCTTGTGGCGCGACGACAGCGCCGCTACACAGACACTGCAATTTTATTTGTATGTATAAAAATTAGCGGTTCCAGGATTTTTATTCGTTCAAGGGGTTTTATTCCGGGAATATTGATGTAAAAGATGCAGCTCTGGTCGCCTTCATACAGATTATGTCAATGCTATATTTGAAAAAATGGAGCAAGATTGGCATATTAGTATTTATGACATAGCCAAGGAATTGAGGATTGGCCACAAAACAATTGACCCATTTGAAAAAGTATGGCTATACATGCGTAAAATAGCAGCTTAACACTGCTGTATTTCGTATGGTGAGTGTAGAGAACCGGAGAGCCCTTTTTACTGGAAAAGAGAGGTATTCCATCTTAGTCCTCACGGGTGACAACGCATCTGCATTTTGATTCGTAATCGAAGATAGATGTAGATGTCTGTGGGCCACAGCAACCACTTACCATCAGGTGGACTGTGTGCTCGCTTGACGCCCTTATCCTATAAAAAAAAACCTAATGAATCGTGTACTCATTTGCGATTCTCTATTGAAACGTAATGAAACCAAACCATTTTTGAAAAGATCGATAAGTGGTGATGAATAGTGGATCACCTACGATAAGAAAGTGCGAAAAAGGTAATGGTCAAAGGGTAGTCAAGCTCAATAAGGTGATGCTGTATGTATGAGGGGAATGGAAGGGCATCGTTTATTATGAGCTTTTATCACCAGGCAGTACCATTGATTCGGATCTCTACTGTCAACAACTAATGAGACTAAAGAAAAAATTGAGAAAAACGGCCGGAATTATTCAACAAAAAAGGAGTGGTCTTTTATCTGATAACGACAGACCACACACATCTTTGACCACTAAGCGAAATTGAGAGAGTTTGGTTGGGAAGTGTATGTATTGACCATATAGTCTTGCTGGTGCACCCTCAGATTTTTACCTATTTCGGTCTCTTCAGAATTCTTTGGGTAGTGTTAGGTTAACGAGTTAGGTTAAGGAGTGTCAAAACTACTCAAATATCCCAAGATTTCTATAGCAACGGGGTTATATCACCACCTAAAAAATGGCAACAAGTTATCGAACAAAATGACACACATATAATATAACTAAATGTATCAAACTTTGAAAAAAAATGTCTTAAAATTGTATATAAAATACAAAGATACTTTTCCCCCGACCTTTTAGATACGTTTGACGTGCGTATTAAAAATTGCAGTTCTAGACGACACGCACCTTTACGGCTTGTCCCCGTCGGGAGTCTTTGGATTTTACGCTTGACGTAAAGGAGATCGTACCGCCATCTATCGGAAACCATAAGATATTTCTGGCATTGTCCATTTCTTACGGCACCCTCAGGTGGAAATGGTGTATTGGGTTCTTTTATGCCACTAATACAATATACGGATTTATACAGCTTTATTTGGCAATTACCGGCAAAATTTGCAGAGAAGGTTCAGAATAAGTAGTATAGGAAAATGGTCAAGAAATATTACTTAAAAAATCTCAAACATTCTATCCTTTTCATACTTTAAATTCAAAATGCTTGGTAATTCATTATATAAACTGATTTTACTGCGCACGCACACATTCGTAAGTTTTGATCGGTGGGCAAAAACGTTGTTGCCCATATATCCCATTCAATTCAGGATAATTTATTATCTTTTGTAATGCGTACAGCAAAGGAGTGAAAAAATTTGTCGGCGTCTATCTTTCCGTCCGAAACAATCTGGGCGACTTCACGGCAAGAGTGAATAGGCTTATGCTACGCTAAGACAGTGCGATTTACCATCTGGGGCTACATCACCACTCACCACCAAATGGGATTGTAGGGAAGCACTGGCTAATAATAAGTTAAAAAAAATTCAAATAACAATAAAGGCCTTATTTACTCGTATTTTCAAAAAATGAAATAACTCTATATCATTATATATTTGAACTTATTTATATTTTATTACTTATTGTATATTTGAATTTATGAGTATGTTTAAATTTGCCTACTCTTTGAAAAATAAATCTGTATGTGTACCGAGTATGGCTATATAATGGCGACTGAGTGCTCTATACATATCATTCAATTCAACCATATCATATTATGGGCCGGCCACCTACCAGTCCTAAGGAGACCTTCCAAATCTTGGCATTTTATTTTTTGGCACTATAATAAATAAGTAACTTTGGTTCATAAATATATATTTGGTAATTAAATTTACTACAGCAGTATAAATGGAACAAATATATTGCGTTAATATGAGCTCAATCGCTCTAAGTCGTTCAGAAGTAACACGATCTTAAAACGATTATATATTTTAGAAAGAGAAGAAATCAAAATTTTATGATGTAATAATTTTTCCATATGTTAGTAACATGACGATGTATGCCCATTGCCTAATGGAAATTGAAATTGTATTAGATATCGATTTACATCATAGACATTTTCGCGATACGTCTCAATATTGCAAGAGCAGGAAACGGCTTTTACCGTTCGCAAGCTGAATTAAGATCATTTTTCTTCCCTTTCTTTTATAAGATCTTAAAGTAGAAGTGTTGTGTAAAGAGAAAAATTGAATTTACTTTTATAAAAGTAGGTATCGTGATTAAAAAAGTAAATCAGAAAATTTCATTTTATCTAGATGACAGTGTTACTGAAGCAAAATTAACTTTATAAAAATGTGTTTCTCTTAATATATAAACGTTTACACTATTTACTAACACTATTTGAAATACCTTGTAATTGTATTTTCACGTATCTCAAAAGAGCATTATCATTTGAAAAATATAATAAGGATTAACAGGAAGTATACAACTGTTACGAAGCCAGTATAAATACATGTTGTGGTGTATTTCATCTTAGTCCTCAGAGCTGATACAACGATAACATTTTTTCGATTATAAAAAAGTTAAAAATATTTAAGATTTTAGAGCCACCTTGCAGCTAAACAATGGATGAAGCACTAACGGGTCTGCTTGATCATGAGGGTCCACTCTCACAGAATACCAGTGTAAAAAAGCACAGCAAAATATCTGTTTTGTTTTTTATAGGATAGGGTGACAAACGAGCACACAGTCCACGTTAACGGTAAGTGGTTAATGTGACCCATAGACATCTACATCTATTCTCAGTAAAGACTCAAAATGCAGATGCGTTGTCACGCGTCAGGACTAAGATGGAATGCCTCTTGTCCAGTAAAAAGGGTCTCCGGTTCTCTACACTCACCAAACGAAACACAGCAGCGTTAAGCGGCTATTTTACGTTGGTATTCTGTGAGAGCGTGGTCCTTCCCCGGTCGAGCCGACCCAATCGTGCTACAACTATACTACCAATATATCTGCAGCATGGCTCTACCACGTATAAAAATATATATCGCGAAAAATTCTGCATGTCTGAGAAATAAACATTTCCTATACATGTCAACATCCGCCAACACGCTTTGGGGCAGCGCGGTGGACACTTCTTGGCCCTAAACCCTCTCAGAAGTGAGAGGAAGCCTGTGCCCAGTTATGGAACGTATATAGCCTATAACGTGTTATTAGTATCTTTAACTTTCACTTTTATATTTCACAAGCCATATTAAATAAAACTTAACTTACTTTAAAGTCAATATTTGTTATAAAGATATAAAATTAAAATAATTGTTACTATCCCATTTTTTGTAATATTTTATATATAATTCCTGTAGTGCATTGTATTGCAGCAAAATTAAGCCCAGTTTTAATATACCAAAACAAACAATCTGCACTCCATTGGCATACTTCCGATCACATTTATCAATCGTCCCATCGGATTAGAAAGTGTATCTGTGCTACTCGTAAATTTACAATCAATACGACGATGTTCCGAGTCAACAATAGCGTCTGCAAACATGTTATCGAATACTTTTTTGAATTAGCTAATAAAAAATATTTTTCATTTTCTATTTATATAAGTATTTTAATAAGCGTTACGTTTGAGTTTGTGTGTGTCTGTGCGTTTTATTCATAACTCTTAAATATACTACTTATTGATAGAATAAGGTTGACAAACGAGCATGCAGTCCACCGGATGTACCTGCTGTAACTGCACATCTATCATCGATTAAGAATTAAATGCAGATGCATTGTTACCCCTGAGGACTAAGATGGAATGCCTCAGTTACTAGTAAAAAGAGACTTTGGTTCTCTACACTCACCATACGAAAGAGCAATATTCAGTCTGTGAGAGCGTGGCCCTGACCCGGTCGAGTCGACCCATTAGTGCTGTAGCTATATATAAGGATATTTTTTAAAGAGTAGCCAAATTTAAACTTAAGTTCTAATATATAAATTATGATATACCGTTATTGCAGTTTTGGAAAATAAGAGTAAATAAGACTTCTACTTTTATTTGAAATTATCCTAAATTGAATGTGATAACTTACCTTTAAAAAGTACCACAACTGTATTTATTACATGCCTGCGTGGTAATATTGGGTTATTATTTGGAAAAAGAAGATATTCAAAATGGAGCAAAACGATTAAAGGTAATCTTGTGTCGGAGGTACCTACGTGTAAAAATCTAAAAAGTCACTTATTAATAAAATCAGATTCACTGTGTATCGAAACATTTAATAACAAGTATGATTAATTATCAATGAAAATCTACTATTAAGCTTTAATAACAACCTCGTCATTTGTATATGAAATAAGAAATAGGTATTTCCAAACAATAAATGTAGGTTGATATATATATATATATATATATATATATATATATATATAGTAAAGTTGCAGCCTATTTAAGTCCCACTGCTAGACACAGGCCTCCTCTCATTTCTGAGAGGGTTTTAGGGCAAGGAAATGTCCACCGCGCTGCCCCAATACGTGTTGGCGAACTTCACATGTCATCGAAATATTTTTTTTTATTTCTCAGACATGCAGGTTTCTTCACGATGTTTTCCTTCACCGCCGAACACGTGGTAAATCAGCACTTAAAATTGCAATTAACAATTTCATTGGTGCCGGCGGGGATCGAACCCGGGTTGCTCGAGTACTGTGAAGCTTACAGCGAGCGCTAACCATCTGAGCTACCACGGCTATATATATATATATATATATATATATATATATATATATATATATATATATATATATATATATATATATCGGAAATGACAACTGAGGATCCCAATTTGTGGTCTCGGAAATACATCAGGATAGCGTTAACTGTTAAAAATAATAAAAGTGTGAGAGCGGATGTTCAACTTGCTCTCTTGCTTGCGCAGTTTAATCATTATCAGTAATAAGACAACGTAACGCACTATACATTCAGTATAGTGAAATTACAGTTCGACCACACCGTAACACGTCTCTGCCACAATTACACACCAGTGTAACGTGAGGTACGTAATTACATGATAACACCAACATATGTAAACCAACAGCAACACTACTTATCTCAATGTAACACTGGACAGCATCTCAGCAACACCAATCCTCCTTGTCTGCACTAGAAGAATTACAACAACTAACAGAACCACGACACTATCTTAGCACTAGTAGAGTGACCACACTCGTTGAATGACTTAAGCGGAATCTCTCGCGCACGGCACCTACAGTGAACTTTATACTACCGACACAAGAGGGGGTTTCTCGATATACCCTCCATTCAACCTCGATCCAACCGGGTATTTCATAGACACTCCGACACGGCCATCCTGACGTACGACCGTCCTCGGGCGTGTATCTTTATGCATTCCTGTAACAAACAACAATTCGTCCGCTCGTCCATCCTGGCATGAGTGGGTACATATTATTAGTTCGGAAAACTAATTGTTAGATGGCGCTGCTTGTTGCACTATGGCACCATCAATTCACGACACGGCCATTCCTGACTAGCATCCGTCCTCGGTTGCAGTGCCTGGAGACAAAATATGCTCAGTGATTAATCTAGCTCGGCTATTCTGCCAATAGAAACAAGGTTGATTCAAAATAGTACTTCACTTCTCCCAAGTCTAAGTACAATAGTCAACTGTCATAATTGACAATGCCTTGTTATTAAGGCTTCTTACACAGTGCTTCCTGCACAACATGATTTATCGTGGAAGGACCGATCAACAAGTTCCAACACAGTAATTTTAACAATTTTGTTACTCTTTACAATTCATAAGCAATGCATATTCAACTCGTGAAACTTTCATTGAAATCTGTGCACCAACACAGACCAGAATCGCACCAACGATTCTTTACATATCCGCCGTCACATATGCCAGAATCGCACCAACGATTCTCGACATATCTGCCGTCATATATGCTACAATACACAAAGGGCTCTGTGCACCAACACAGGCCAGAATCGCACCAACGATTCTTTACATATCTGCCGTCACATATGCCAGAATTGCACCAACGATTCTCCACATATCCACCGCCAAATATGCTACAACACATCTGCCGCCACATATGCCAGAATCGCACCAACGATTCCCTACATATCTGCCGCCAAATATGCACCAACACAGACAGAAATCGCACCAACGATTTCCTACAGACCCATCGCCACATGTTACTCATGAGGTGCGGTCTAAAGTTTTGAGTATGAGTATACAAGCATTCTTAATCAAATTTGGTCTCAGTACCACTGTCATCAACTATGACATCTAAATCTCAAGGAACTTGGTGATCGGGGATTTTCCTCACATGATCATGTGGGTATTTTTAGGGTACTTTGCACACTAAGATGACCGATTTCGGTTAAATTTACAATATTATTTACACTTTTGCCACTAAATTTTGGCGCAACACAATCTTTAATGAGGCTCTCTCATTCGGCACCAGAATCGTAATAAAATGGGTACGACTCACCAGTTATCATCAGCACACCGCTGTGATTTCTCACATAGCAGACGAAAACACATCGCTCACTGTTCGCCGCTGCGGCAGCCATAGGGCTAGCGCACGTGGCTACTAAAACAACAGCTCACACCATAATTAGCTGCCTTGAAGCAAGCTCATGTGGTCAAAATAACAGCACAGGGCGTGCCGCACTCGCACAGCGAGCCGTCACATCTCACCAACGCCAGCGAGACGCTGCACCGTACCACGCACTCGAAGCGTTAACGGGAGCAGCAGGAGCACCTGAGGGTTCACAGGCACCTTCGGGGTTGCCGTCATCGGGATCTGCGTTAAAAACAAGTTGTTAGTTATCAGGACAACATACACAGTTGCCTATCCTCTTATCCATCACGCATACGAGGCCCTCAAACAGAAATACGCTCTCATACCGTGGACTATAATAAAACACTTCGCTTTCACAAGTAAGCATACATCTCCATACGAAGTATCTCACACATACTCTTGAACTTGCGAGATCCCATGTTAACCACGTGAACCACGTTATAAACGTGGACCAGGACAGCGCCTGCCAGGACAGAGCCTGATACATGTTTAGAGAATACGACTTCCGCGCATACCGAGTATAACACTTCCGCGCACACATAGTGTACGACTTCCGGGCACACATAGTGTAAGACTTCCGAGGCACCGCCATGTACAGCATACGCGCGCCCCGGGAAATCACCCGTCACGCGTACAGCATACGCGTGTGCCGAAGCCAGGCCATGCTACATCTGGACCCGGCAGTCCGTTCCGACCAGCAAGGCACACCATCGCCTACGCTCGCGCACATGTAATCATATCACACGTACTACTGTAACACAAAAGAAAACATTAAAAAGATTCAGTAGGAACTTTTTTCTAAAAAATGCAGCAGTACTCTCTGGTCACTAATCTTTCCAGGGCACCATATACTGAGCTGCGGCTACACGACAGCCTCTGGTATGGTCCGATCCTCATGTAAACTTAAATACTCTCTTCAATGTCAGAACTAATTTACGCTACTTAACTTTCATCAGTTATACTTTGGTTTTCCGGCATTTTTCGCAACTGATTAAAAATGTAAACACTTATTCTTACAAAATATTTTTTAAGACAATATTAGGAATAGATTTGCTTTCCTCATGTATCAAATAGTGATCGGTAGCAGCGGCAAATAATGTGTCCGCGGCGACATAAGCAGACAGCTTACTACTACTTAAGAACGAGCGCCACAGCACCACGCCTTCCACTAAACCTTCAACATTAAATCCCAATTTTGTCGACTACGTAATACTCGGAGTAAACTGTAACACTTATCAACACATTAGAACACAAAAATACTACTTAGTGTTATTAATTCATAGCACGTTAAAGTTAAACATTTTTTTCGATAAGTCGTTTAAACATTTTGTACTTTAAAATTATCCCATGTAAATCACACCTCGTATGAAATATCAAATTATAACATAATTTGAGCAAGTTAAATATCCACTGAATGCAAACTATAACTCATTTAGAATACCTCCAACATTTCTTTCGACATTTCTTATCATATTTGGGTACGTTAAGAAATAATGAAAGTACCTGCGGGTACTTTTTATTATAAATCGACCAAAAAGATTTAACTTTTGGCTTCTTAAAACATTTCACTTTAAACTTCTATTCTACACTTTAATGATTCGTCAGTGTCGTAAATACGACAGCAAACTTTATTTAAGAAATTAAACACAAAAACAAAACGCGAGGCGTATCATAGTATTTCACCAACGTAATAACCCTCACACTATTCAAAGGTTATAGGTGGGCAGTAACAGGGACTTTATCCCACTTCTGATATCGGAAATGACAACTGAGGATCCCAATTTGTGGTCTCGGAAATACATCAGGATAGCGTTAACTGTTAAAAATAATAAAAGTGTGAGACCGGATGTTCAACTTGCTCTCTTGCTTGCGCAGTTTAATCATTATCAGTAATAAGACAACGTAACGCACTATACATTCAGTATAGTGAAATTACAGTTCGACCACACCGTAACACGTCTCTGCCACAATTACACACCAGTGTAACGTGAGGTACGTAATTACATGATAACACCAACATATGTAAACCAACAGCAACACTACTTATCTCAATGTAACACTGGACAGCATCTCAGCAACACCAATCCTCCTTGTCTGCACTAGAAGAATTACAACAACTAACAGAACCACGACACTATCTTAGCACTAGTAGAGTGACCACACTCGTTGAATGACTTAAGCGGAATCTCTCGCGCACGGCACCTACAGTGAACTTTATACTACCGACACAAGAGGGGGTTTCTCGATATACCCTCCATTCAACCTCGATCCAACCGGGTATTTCATAGACACTCCGACATATATATATATATATATATAGATATAGATACGTTGAGGAAATGAGTTGATATATTTAATATATTTTTCTTGCTTTCGTGTTCAATTCGTCTTTTGAGCATTTAGATGGGCAGTCGCCATTTATCATAGTCATTGGGAAAAATTGTTCCCACCTTAGACATGCAGGTGATTTTGGTCAGTATTAAGAAAATAAGAGAAGGAACACACTCAGGCTGATACACTACCGCCATCTTGTTGTACAAGATGGCGGTAGTGTATCAGCCTTACTGTAACTTAAATTGTTAAGAGTCCCTTACAGAAAAATTTAAAGAAATAAACATATAAACTTTGGTATCAAAATAGATCTATGAAAATGTGATGTATTTACATAAAAACATAAATAGCTTTGATAAGAATAAAGATGTTCATACTTTATATTTTATACTTTAAATGTTATAGTATAAACACTAGGAACAAACATAAGCTTGTAATACTCGTACCAGTTACTAGACTCCACAGAATCATTAATTAATTTATGAGGCAATGATGAACAAGTTGAGACAAAATTTATCAATAAACAAATTTAAATGTCTTATTAAAAAAAATTGTACAAAAAGGGTTATTGTAATATCAAAGAATACATAAACGAAAAAAAAAACCCTGGGAATGAGGTGATCGCCACCATGCTGGTTCTATTAAAACTCATTTAAAATTTGTATAAACAAAAAAACAAAATTATTGTAAAGTAAAATATGTTTAAAAAAGTCCCGCTGGGTTCCTTGCTGGTTCTTCCAAGGACATAGATGTTTTCCGAACCAATGGTAAATAAAAAATTACTTTCAATAAGTATTATGTAATGAGTTATATAGAATAAAAATATTATATTACATTCTATTCTGTTATAGTATGTCTGCAACGTATTTGTAGCACGTTAGTATCATACAATTATTTACACTTTAGATAACTGACACTGTGTTTCGTATGGTGAGTGTAAAGAACCGGATACCCTTTTTACTGGAAAAGAGGCATTCTATCTTAGTCCTCACGGCCGACAACGCATCTGCATTTTGATTCGTAAACGAAGATAGATGCAGATGTCTATAGGCTACAGCAACCACTTACCCTCAGGTGGACTGTGTTCTCGTTTGTCACCCTAATTCTATAAAAAAATTATTAACACCACTTTACAGAGAATCGTACACTACTATTTCACATGTTCCATCTCACATATATCATAGGTACTATTAGTGTAGGATTTTGTAAAAGTATTTCACTCCAAAATTCATACTTAAATATTGTAGTGAACTCTCCTTTGTCAAATACCATAAATTATAAAATTATTATTTCTCTATAGTACCAATTTTGAAGTAAGTGTAATGTAATTCCTGATGTGGGCCTTTGTGATTTTTTTACTTAGGCTTTTGTTATAAACATAGACTTAATAATATGTTAGTTTTAGATAATTTAACATAAAAATATTGCAATGAAAATTTGAGATTACAAAAATTTACAAAAACTAGTAACAAGCTTAGCTGTGATAAGTCACAGGTCCTAAAATTTATTAAACATTGTCCTTCATAAATATTACATTTATTCCAAGTGGAGTTCAGAGGTATAGTTAAGATATAAGGTAGAATTTCACTCCAATTCAACATGGGAAAAAATAAATGAGAGAAACTTAAGCCTTTCCTGTGAATATGTAATAGAAAGCATAACACAAGATATTGATAAATTTAACATTAACTCACAAAAACCCATTTAGAAAAGTATTTCCCAAGTAATAAGATGTTAAATTAAAATTTACTTAAATTAAACTGGAACAGATATTCCAGATTATTGTATTTTTTCGCAATCATAGTTCTTCTATGTGCCACTTCTGCTGCAATCAAGCTGGCCTTGCGTGTATAAGGAAATGTTATAAAATAAAGATAATTTATTTTATGTTATTAAATCAAATATGTATAATACATATAATAACTTCAATTTTTTTTATAAAATAAGGAAAATTGCAAAATGTTTCGATTCATTGGTATTATGATTCGCAACCCTGTCTTCAAACATCTACAAGTTGTAAAGAACGTCTCGGACAAGGAGAGAGTATAATTAAATGGTTAAACGAACTAACCTTAAGTGAAGTTCAACCATAATAATACGAAGCTCCTTGTCCGAGACGGTACTCCCAGCCCAACCCTCTCTGGGTTAGGGTTGCTCATCAAATCCGTTGCTTTAAACATAATGACACTGCATTTGACGGAAGAGTGGATATAGTGTTGTGCATACGTTCTGCCGTTCCAAAATTTTTAGGAGCTTGGATAACTGTGATGTACTAGTATAAAATACGGCGTAATACAAGTTGTAAAGAACGTCTCGGACAAGGAACTTCGTATAATTATGGTTGAACTTCACTGGCAAGTTCGTTTAACCATTTAATAAAATGGGTAGTGTTGCTGTTGGTTTGCATTCGTGTATGGTGTTATCGTGTAATTACGTCCCTCACGTTACACTAATGTGTAACCGTGACAAGAACATATTACGGTATGGTCGAACTGTAATTGCTCTTTACTGAATGTATAGTGTAGTACCCTGTTTTATTGCTGCTAATGTTTAATTACGTAAGCAGGAGAGCAAGTTAAACATCCGTTCTCACACTATTGTTATTTTTAACAATTAACCATATTTCTGAGAAATAAATATTTTTTTAATACTAGCAATGCTAATAACATTACTAATGTTCCCTTTAACATTAGGCTACTATCTCTGTATAAATTAAATCATATTCGCATTTCAAACAGTGCCCATTAATATTTTAAATATTTTATTGCTATAAATCTTGTCAATTTATAGCAATAAAAGATAACGTACCCTAATTTTATTATGAACATAGATATATGAACATAGGTATGTGCATTGCTAAAAATCGATCAAGATTTGGATGCCTCATAAATATCATATTGTAATTTCTTTCGAGTTCCGTTATTGATTAAGAAACGAGACATCAGAAGAAGCAATTTTATTTTTAATTTAGAATCTGACAGGACATTTGGACATAGTTGTATCCAGAAACAATTTTCAGTCATGCCCCAATACACAACTTGAATAACAATCACACAAAATATCGTCGGGTCACGTACTTGACACCGTCCAGATAAAAAATGAAACTATATTAATAAGCTAAATCTACAGGGGATTGTGCAAATAATATAAACAAATTGGAAAAGTATCTAGTATTATCTATAATTTATTTTAACACTAACAATCTTCAATCATGTATAGAATATATATTATATGTAATAAATATAGAAATTTTTAAATAGATAATATTTTAACGCGTACCGATTAAAGGCCCTTCTTTTATCTAGCTTACATCGGAATAGCTCCGGAACTTTTTGCGCACATTTGCTACAAAACAACCCTGTAATTATTGATGGTCGTCACTTATGTATTCTATTATACTTAGGTAAGTAAATTATAGTGACAAACGAATGTATGATAATTAGCTACTGGAATCCATACATAAATGCAAGTAACTTTAACAAAGATAGCTACTAATAAGTTTCCAGCCTTGAGATGAAATGCCTCATTAGCTGTATCAAAGTATCTCTTTTCCTTCGACAAAAGTAGATAAAAAGATACAAACTGAAACAGATTTGTAGAAAAGAAGCCCTACCACCTAGTTAATAAGTACTAAATTATCCTAAGGACATCTTAATTTTGGAAATAGTATTTCATAAACTTTTATTAACTGTAGGTTATAACTTTACTTTATCTTAAATATCCATGTTTTTATAAACTTTCAACACACTGTAAATCAAATAATATTTCAAACTCGAAGACTCAAACGTCTTGGATATAATGAATTTAAATTAAATCCAGGAGTATATATATATATAATAGAGCTTTAATTGTGAAAGATAATTGCATAGAAAAATGTGCGTGAGAGGTACTCTATCGAGCGCCTTGTCGTACACGACAAAGTGGAGCGCGGATGCAGAGGTTCGCACATGCGATGAACCGAATTCAATAAGTCTACTATTAGTAGTTCCTTGCATGAGTGTACCAGATGATTTGTCAAAAGAAATCAATGGTGACAGCTAATGAGACGAATTTCATCTGCCCCTTAAGACATCACTTAGGATGACCACGACCAGTCTACCAAGAGTGTTACGACGAAGAAGAAGCATTAAAAAATAACACTATACACTACATACTTCTGAAGAAAATGTTTATTCGCTTTAAAATAGGTAAATGTTAGTGTAAATAGTCCTTTTCGCATTGAAGTATTTTACACGCGTTTGTTTACAAATTACTGGATAATACAACCAATAAAACATTTAAACGGCGTGTTACTGTTTTCTTCTTTTTATGTTTTAAATAGTTTAATTTCGGCCATTCTCTCGAATTTCGGCACGTTTTTCATATTGGGTATTTGTTTACATTACATGCTTTGCGTGGGGTAGACACTTAACTTTCTTTGATTTTTTGTGATAATTTTAGAGAGTGGAGAGTTTTGAAGTTAATATCCGTTAAAGCGTGTAGTGGTGATGTAAGAATGTCTACTACCCCATAAAGTCCCGTGGGTTTTGTAAGAGGTGAAAGACGGAAACTGAAAGAGGAAATAAGCAGCAGAATTTTCTAGATAACAAGTCAAAATTACACAAAACAGCAATTGAAAATCCGCCCGCCAACTATGGCAAGAATGGCAAAACATAGGAACAATCTATCGGCCCATGTTCAGCGGTGGACATTTATAAGCTGTAATGGATGGCTGGATGAATGGAATATTCTTGCATTAGCAAAATAACAGCCAAGCAAAACGCTACTGTATACTACCTAACTACTATATAACTTAATAAGCCCTCAATAAAAGTATTTCTCAATAAATTGTATTTCTTTACAAAAGCAACGAGTTTTTTGCAATTTTGTGTTGTACTGAATTACAAAATATAAACTTACTACACAACTCTTACTACGGGCGTAATTCACTTAATAAGACAATGTCTTACAAAGACGAAATAGAGCAAACAGCAGACTAGTCAAAGGAAAGACGACCAAAATCGAATCTTTAGATTGAAAGTCATCGACAGAGTTAAAGTAAGTTAAGTTTTAAATAAAATCATTGAACTGAACTGAGTAAGTGGCGCAAATATGAGTCTCTGAGAGATGACTACATATTTATGCCATTTGCTGTAGATACTATCGGCCCGTGGAGTCCACGAGTGATAAAGTTCCTAAAGGAACTCAATCCGCGGCTGGTCGTTGCTGCTGGTGATAAGAGGGCTGGTTCTTTTCTCGCTCAAAGGCTAAGTATAGCCATTCAGCGGGGAAATGCAGCCAGGGTTCTTGGCACGATACCGCGGGGAGTAGGACTATATGATAATTAAGTTTCTAGTTTTAGTTTTTTTTTTTATTATTGCATATAGTTTTTATTATTGTATATAATAAAATATAGTATATTATAAAAATGTTATTTACTATTAGATTTATTTTTATTATAATAAGATACATTTTTTATTCGAATTATATATACATTCATTGTATTTAATTATTTAAAAATAAAGTGATTTAAAAATTATTAAGTGTAACACGTAACTGGTCCGTCAAGCATATGAGTCAAGGTGTTGATGTTCCTTATACTACGGTGCAATGAGTCCCATTAAATAAGTTTTTCAGAGGATAATAACAATTACAGGAGTCTTTTTATATTCCTCCGTAGCGAGGCCACAGCACAGACATTTACATTTTTCATCGAATAATGGCCAAAAACCCTTGATGACGAAAATAGAATGACAAATAAGGATTGCACGGGTGTCAGAGTCTGTAAGACGTCAGTATTAATAAATATTTGGGAAATCCAAAGGTACACACGCCTCTTGAGCGTTTCATTTAACTTGATGAAAAAAAAAAATAAAAAAAAATTAAAGGCTGTATGGTACGTTTGTCCTTTGTCTATCAAGGGCTAAAGAATCAAAGGGAAATTATTAGGTATAAGGTACATTAACAAAAATATAAAAACCATTTGATTAACAAACTACGCGTACTAGGCTACTGATATGAAATGAGGAAGTAGTTGATATAATGTAGTAAATGTGGAACTTTGTAATTCGTTTTTCACCCACTTTTAGACATCTTAAGAACCGATAATACAATAATTTCATATCTATGACCTATTTTATCACTAGGATCATCAATCAGCGTTGTTTAAGTTTTTTCAAACTGTAATATTATATTACTTGTAAAGAAACATCTTATCTTAGCCATTAGCGTTGACAGCGGATTGGCATTTTTAATTCTATGGGCCATCTTGTGGACATGTGCTTGTTTGTTACCCTCATTTTACATTGAACTGCAGTTGAGATAATATAAGTCCAATCTGCTTCCCAGATTTTATATAAAGTTGCTTTTAGTGAGTAGTTTTTGTATGGAACCAAAGATGCAATTTATGACGATAGAGGGATATAAACCTATCTTATTTACAGCACCCACGGGCATTTTATGTCGTAGCAGTGCCAGTAACTATTTTGAAGTTCATCTCTACTCTTAAGTAAGTAGTATTTAATATCTCACTTATATAATAATGATAATACAAATAAACTAAGCCATATGAAATAATGGGTGTATGCATAAAATATATGATAATATCAATAAATATGTTTGTATTGTTAAAGAGAAGTGTATTGACATTTTGAGTATTAAATGTTTAAATTTTATTTTCTAAAAGTCGTAGTCGCTACCAATGATAGTAACGTAATGTTTGGATGTTTGCTTGTCCTATAAAATAACGTTAACCATCCGGGAGCATTATTCTAGGTTAGGCTTGGATGAAGTAATCAACTAGATAAGGTGGTGATGCTTTTCGTTTGCGTCACTATTACTGCGAATACAGTCAACTTACTACAAGTCAACTGCTGAACGTAGGCCTCCCTTACTCTCAGGACCACACTTTATGACTACCTAGTCATAAAGTGTGGTCCTGAGCTACTTGCATTCATCGACTAACTGCGTTCTTCATCGCCCAACACTGCGCCTTCCACAACGTGTTTGCTTACATAATTTGTATTGTGTTTAAACTTGAGCATTGAGACTGATACTGAACGTAAATACGAAGAGGCAGATAATTTGCATTAACTTCTTTAACGGCAATTTTATTGACATTGGCTAAAATGTCCCCTCTTACTTTTATATTTAAAGTTTCTCATTTGGGATATTGTCTAAGGTTATAAACGTTAGCAAAAAAATTATACGTATGGCTTTTAGTAATTATAACTCTCCCTCTCCCCGGGGTTTTATCTTCATCGCTTATCGGCAGGACCATAAGAATGCCCTTTGTATTATAATAAAGAGAAATGGGCACCATTACTTTACCAGAGTGATGGTATTATCGTTACGCAAACGCGACCAGCGTGATGCTGGAGAAAACCTTAAAGTCATGTGATCCAATATAACGCTATATGATAAGCTAAGTAAAAGTAAAGTTGCAGCCTTTACACATCCCACTGCTTAGCACAAATAGAGGGCTCTCCTTTCCGTGAGGGTCATATCATCCACGCTCCTTCAGCCTGTATTGGTGTACTTCACATGTCCTTGATACATTTTATTTATCAGACTAGTTTCCTCGTTATGTTTTCCTTCACTACATGCACGTCGTAAATTAGTATTTAACATTGCAAATTTACAATTTCAACGGTAGTAGTTCGCATACCGAGCAATTTGATATTTAATATTAATTCATTATTTTAAAAATATTATAACAGTCGAAAATTTAGAGCTCAAGTTTGAAGAAAATTTTCTTCATTTTTATCATTTTAATTTATACTGTAAACTTCACCAGTTGTGTGTATATTTATATGAAACATTCCTAGATACTTATGATATCAATTTTATTATACTTATAATTTTGACACTTAATAAGGTTCCCTTGAATATTTACAGTCCCAAATTTCATGAATTAACCTTTGATATCTCTTGAGTTATTAAAGTTAAGCCATTTTTATCACTCCCAGGCTCACTCATCAAATACCTAAACTACTTCTAGGTTACATCAAAAATATAAATTTTTAGGTTGTTTTCCGCTTCGCTGATAAAAAAGTTGAGTTATACGTGCTCCAAACTCCTTATTAGTTTCATTAACGTACGTTCTTTGTACGTTCCCATAGATTCCACAATTTAAGAAACTGATATGTGTAGTTTGATGCCCATTTAGATCTTAACTCTTTTATCACTCGTCCCCGAACTTTGTTTCTACTTTGTTTGTAAGTTGGCTCTATTTTCATTTTTATGTCTTTGGTGGGATTAAAATTAACAGTAGACAGCAGTTAAGCAACTTCCAATTAGAACAAATACAGTGTAGTTAGAGTGATTAGAGTGTTATGTATGCCGCTATGATAAGTAATTGCTTAGGTATTTATTATTACATTATTTTTACTTTTAATTTCAGTAAATATTACGTAAAAACAATTGGAGATTTAACCTTGTAAATAGAGACTGCCTCACTTAGTTAGTTCGGCGTCAACCACCGTTGTGAGTGGATACTGTATCGGTTGTTTGCAACGGCTCAAAAAGATCGCTGTGCAAATAAATACAAAATATTCGAAAAACAAATTTCATACATACTTGATTATTCTAATAATCACTAATTTTTCTTATAATAGGTATTTTAAAAGCACAGAAAAAGTAATAGTAGTACGTACTAAAAGTAAGTAGGCTGTAATACATAGGCTGCACTAAAAGTATCGGGAATGGAATATTTCCACTGTTCGTGTCATATTAAAATCTTTTTAATTGAAAAGTCCTTTGATTTTTAAAATTGAATACTATTTATTTATTTAAAAAAGATTCTCGGTCTTGTCACAAGATTTTGTCAAACTGGTTTAGCCGTTGAGAAAATGGAATTGACTCGTGAAAATTCTAGAGCGATGATTTATTATCACTTTCGAAGTGGTTTAACACAAAAACAGTGTATTGACCGGATGATTTCTGCATTTGGTGATGAAGCCCCATCCAAAACCACAATTTATCGCTGGTTTGCTGAATTTCAACGTAGACGTGTCAAGCTCAGTGATGATCCCCGTCAAGGTCGTCCAAAAACTGCAGTCACCCAAGAAAACGTTGATGCTATGCGTAAGCTGATTGAGGAAGATCGACATGTGACATACCGCGAAATTCAGGCAACTTTAGACATTGGCATGAGTCAAATACAAATAATCTTGCATGAACAATTAGGTGTAGAAAAGTTGTTTTCCCGATGGATACCGCATTCGCTCTGTGGAGAGCAAAAAGCGGCTCGCGTTACTTGGTGCGTCAGAACTTTCGAAAGATTCCACGCAGGATCCTCAAATGCTGTATACAACACCGTATCAGGTGATGAATCCTGGATATACGCGTACGAACCCGAAACAAAAAACCAGTCACGAGTTTGGGTGTTCGAAAATGAGTTAAAGCCAACGAAAATTGTTCGTTCACGGAGTTGTTGCAAAAAAAATGGTGGCCACGTTTGTCTCCAAAACCGGCCATGTTACGACTATTCCTCTTGAGGGACAAAGAACCGTTAATGCAGAATGGTATGCTAGCATTTGTTTGCCACAGGTCGTTTCTGAACTCCGTAAAGAGAACTGCAACCGCCACATCATCCCCCATCACGACTGCGAGTTCTCACACCGCACACAGAACAAAAGAGTTTTTAGAGCAAGAAAACATAGAATTATTAGACCATCCGCCATACAGCCCCGACCTAAGCCCTAATGATTTCTATGTTTTCCCTAAAATAAAGAATAAATTGCGTGGACAGAGATTTTCATCACCTGAAGAAGCTGTGGACGCCTACAAAACAGCCATTTTGGAGACCCCAACTTCCGAATGGAATGGTTGCTTCAATGATTGGTTCCATCGTATGGAAAAATGTGTCAAATTTTACGCGGAGAATACTTCGAAAAGCAATAAATGCATTTTTAAATGGTAATGTTGTGTCACTTCCTTGATTCCCGAAATTTTCAGTGCCGCTCGTATTTATACTTAAATACGTCTTAGACTTTATGGAGTGACATGAATGATTATATGATGATCATATGAGCATTATGAGTCGTGTACTTTTGGATATTACGAACTTTTTTAAATCGAAGTTTGACATAAAATTATCGGAAATTGGAAGTATAATAAGGTTATTAGTGAAAACTTGTGTGTATTTATACTACTTTAAAAAAAATTTGTAAATGCGATTAGGGCATGCTCAATTGGTTTTACCAATAGTTTTATTGTATTTATATTTAACAAAGAAAGGAAAATCTTAATTCGATTCTTAAATCGGAAATATGTGCCATCTGTAACTTAAGATATTAATTATAATCCATTACAAATCTACTTTGGAATATGTAGGCCTCTACCACATATTGCCACGAAGAACTTGACGACTCCAATCATCACTCCCTCTTGCTTCGATTTCCTTTATAAGGCTACCACTAGAGAAACATTTACACGTTGCACGCAGTAGCTACGGTAGCACGGGTAGATAGAATAGAATAGAATAATTTTTATCAGTAATTATTACCTACATGTAATACTTATTGAAAGTAATTTTGAATTTTTACCACTAGTTCGGAAAAAAACCGCTGTCCTGGGAAGAACCAACAAGACACCCAGCGGGATTTTATTAAAGCGTAACTTACAATACAATATTTATACAAGTCTTATAAAAACAATTAGAAACAGCATGGTAGCTATCAACTCATTCCCAGGGGTTATTATTATCAATCATATACTCTTTAATATAGGTAATGGGTCGGCCCAACCAGGGTAGGACTACACTCTCTCAAAATATCAGTGTGAAATAGCAACTTAATGCTGCTGTATTTCGTATTGTGGGTGAAGAGAACCGGAGATCCTTTTACTGGAAACGACGAAATGCGTCTTAGTATTCAGGGGTTTCTACATTACGCATTGTGCATTTTGATTTTGAATCAAGGGTGGTGGATGTCTATGGGCAATACCATCACCTTGTTCCATAAAAAAAAAAAAACTTTTCTAACCATTGATATTATTCTATCTTCTCGTAAAGCTTTATGGCCAACCCATTGTCACTTCAGCTTTTTAAATTATTGACCTTTGTAAGTTACTCCTTGAATGTGACTTTTATTATTGATATGCCGGCTTCGTTATAATGTTTTGACTATAGAAAACCTGATAAGTCAACATTTAAAATTGTAATTATCAATTTCAATGGTGCCGGCGGAGATAGAGACCCCGCATACTGTGAAATTTATGGTAAACTATTAAGTCATTAGCTACCGTAAGTCATAGTGATTTAGATCTCGTAGTTCGGTGCAAAATACGCACAGGCTGTACTTTTGTTTTATAATAATAAAAAAATATTAATAATAACCCCATTGTATCTCTACGTTGACGACATGGTTGGGCTTTCGTACTCCAATGAGCTCTAGGTTTATGCCGGTAGAGTTTACTCATGCCGAGATAGATCTAGGGTGAGCCAGACTAAAAGAGATACAATCCAAGCACATGATGTAGGTTGCATGGCTACGGGAGAGTGCTAGTCGATAGTGCGCCAACTCTGGGTAACAGGGGACCTCCACTTTTATTTGCCCTTGCCGCAGTGAATGCAGGGCTCTGTTGCGGTTGACTCTGTAAGTCCCTAGATTCTCGTGGAAATAATATGAGTACTAGATCTAAAACAAAAAAAACATGCAAAGACTAACCTGCCTCAGATAGATGAAGAAACTTCACATTGCAATTCATCATCTTCTTCATGTTTTTTCCATCAATACTATCATCATCACAATGATTTTGCATCAACCCGACGACATTACCATCATGGTAATGTCGTCGGGTTGATGCAAATGTTGTTGAGATGTTGTACAGGAGTAGAAACTGTACCCACCACTAGCACTGCAACATCTCGTAGGAAATGGAGTATTGAAGTGAACAAATTCATCCTACGCACTTATCTTCATCTTACTAATATCATCATCATCATCAATACAGCCCTTCACAAGTCCACTGCTGAACATAGGCCTCCCCCAAGGAATACCACAAAGCACGGTCCTGAGTCACATCCATCAACTTCCTGCATGTCTTACCAGGTCATCACTCCATCTAGTGGGCGACACCTTACACTTCGTCCATCGTTAAGACGTTGCCATTTGAGAAGCTTTTCTTCCCACCGGTTGTCGGTTTTTCGAGCTATATGGCTGGCCCACTGCCACTTCAGATTACCAATCCGTTAAGCTATGTCAGTCACTCTAGTTCTACTGCGGATGTCCTCATTTCTAAGTTTATCACGCAGAGAAATACCGAGCATAGCCATCTCTATAGCTCGCTGAGCGACCTTGAGCGTCATCCAGCCAACAGTGAAGCACCAAGTCTCAGATCCATAAGTCATCAATGGCAACACGCACTGGTTGTACAATTTCATTTTCAGGTTTTGAGGTATACCTGACGAGAAGATGTGTCGTAATTTTCGAACGCTGCCCAGCCGAGTTGAATCCGTCGATTGAACTCTCGGTCGAAGTTGGACTTACCTAGTCGGACTATTTGTCCCATGTAAACATACTCATCAACAACTTCGAGCTTAGTGCTCCCAGCAACTAACGACATAGGTGTGTCATGGACATTAAACATGATCTATGTTTTGTTCATGTTCATCTTAAGATATATCAGTTGAGAGACACTATTGAGGTCATTAAGCACAGTCCTTAGGGCCTCCAGCGATTCTGCTATAAGGAATATATCGTCAGTAAATCAATAGTGAGTGATGTACTCGACGTTGATATAGAGACCGTATTTTTCCAGTCCAGTAGCTTGAATACGACTTCCAATGCAGCGGTGAAGAGTTCCGCGGATATAATGTCACCCACCCAAGTTTGCGCGTTTACCGCTAAAAAGAACCCCTTTGTTGTATCTCCTCAGTATCAAGGCACTCCCCTTCTTGCCTCAGCCAGTATCGGTATCCTCGGAGTCGACATATCGAGTGACGTGCAGTTTCGTGGTCACTTGGAAGGGAAGGCCAAATTGGCCTCTAAAAAGCTTGGCGTGCTCAGCAGAGCGGGACAGTATTTCATGCCGGCACACCGCCTGCAACTTTACAAGGCGCAAGTTTGGCCTCACATGGAATACTGTTCCCATCTCTGGGCAGGGGCTCCCCAGTGCCAGCTCCTTCCACTTGACCGCATCCAACGCAGAGCTGCTCGAATCGTCGACGACCGAGCCCTTTCCGATCGGCTCGATTCATTGGCACTGCGAAGAGATGTTGCATCCCTTTGCATTTTCTTTCGCATCTACCATGGGGAGCGCTCTGAGGAATTGTTCGGATTAATCCCAGCCGCCAAATTTCACGAACGCACATCGCGGCAGAACTCCCGATACCATCCACACCATCTGGATGATTGGCGGTCCACCACTGTGCGATTTAGAAGATGTTTTCTTCCTCGCACGACCTCCTTGTGGAATCGATTACCATCAGCGATTTTTCCGGACCGATACGACTTAGGGACCTTCAAGAAAAGAGCGTACTCCTTTTTAAAAGGCCGGCAACGCATCTGCGATTCCCCTGGTGTTGCAGTTGTTCATGGGCGCATGTTCGTTTGCCTCCTCTCCTATAAAAAAAAAAACCCTGTCTTACACCTCTATGCATTTGGATAGGTTTCATACTCTGATTCTGTACTATATAGTATAGATATCGTAGCCCTACTGTACAAACACTTCGGCACTTCGGTCCCATTAGTGGTGTCAAGTTGATATGTAGTTCCGCTCAAATTTCGACGGAATCAAAGGCTTTCTCATAGTCCACATATGCAAGGCAATGTGGAAAACTCTACTCTTCAGTCTTTTGTATAATTTGCCGAAGGGTATGTATGTGGGCTATGGTACTAAAACCTTTTCGGAAATCGGCTTGTTCGGGAGACTGCAAAACGTCAAGTCTGCGTGAGACTTGATTCGTAATGACTCCCGTAAACAGCACGTAGACGCGGCTCGGAAGAGAAATCGGTCTGCAGTTCTTCTAGAAAGCGTTGTCACCTTTCTTGAACAAGACCACCGCACTTCTGCTCGACGCATCTGAGAAAAAAATTTTGCCACAAAATATAATAGATCATATTTATGAGGAAGTCAGAGCCAAACTACAAGTATTTTACACTCAAATACAGCAACATTTCACACAATATAAAACACCAAATTAAATAAAACCCAGACAGCGCATGAAGTGGACGAATTTAATGAAACGTTAATTGAAATATATTACACTGTCACGCAACTAGAAACAAAAAAGATAGCCTATAAAACACATCCACATGAAGAATTCATAAACACATATCCAGAATTAGCACATGTAACAGAGCAAATGTTATCTGATCCAATAAGAGCGATTATTAGTAACAAATATATTAAAAGGAACAGACTAGAAGAAATTACAAACCAGGTAACAACCGAATTAAGGAATGGTAACACTAACACACACATTACTGAAGACATGAATATTGAACATCCGAACACACAATCGCAAGACAACTTGAAACAATCTCATGAATACATCCATACTCTAAACACATAAAATACAATAACTTACAACTCTGGAATACCTACAAATACCCTGCCAATTAAAATATCCCTCAACGCTAGCACACGTACTTACATCTTATCGCATACCCTTTTGAATACAGGTGATGAAAACTTCTTAAATAACATATATTTTAACCAATTTAGGCATATGCAAACTAACTTTGATGCTGCTCCAAAAATCAACTCGGATATAGAAGACATGTTCTCAAGCAGAAATCGTCTAGAAGGTTTACTGCTACAGTTACATTTATAAACACTCATTCTTACTAAAAACCTTAATCCGATTAACAACACCGATTTCAAAATATTGCAGACAATAATTTATTGTGCAGCATTAACGGCAGCTAAATGAAATGAGGCTAAAATATCACACTCCACACAAAATGAAAGTCGAACAGATACAACGAAATAAAACATGCATGAGTGTCACGGAACACTCGATTGAAACGAAGTGCCTTTCGTAGTGTATTATTTTTGATAAACGTATTATATTATTGAATAACGAATACAAATAAATTAATTACTAGCGTCTGTTAAAATGAAGCGGCATTTAAAATAAAATAATATTTCCTTCATGACAAGAGAAAAAAAAGTACGAGGGAGATGGATATTATTCCATTTCCATAGCCGCCAAGGCTGTCTACACTACGTCAGAAGGAGTCGTGATGGAGAAATCTCCCTATCTATCAAATCTGTACCGTCCAATCTGTACCGTCCGATAAAGAATTTCTTCCAATAACCAACATGGCAAGTCAGATTAGAAAGGAAAATCGAAAATATAAGAACATATATAGGCAGGATGACATACTTCTTTAACGTTCGACTGGATCAACAAGGTAACACCAGAAATCCCGGAAATGAAATTTGAATTTTTACCAATAGATACATTTATAGAAGTCCTCAAACACGCACACAACCAGAAATCGCCAGGCACAGACAATATTCACAACTACTGGTATAATTAATTCACCAGCATACATCTATTCATACATAACCACTTAAACACATTTACTTCCAATATACATAACATACGAAATAACATATATGATACCCAAAGACATAAATGTAACCATAAACCCACCGAAATACCGACCTACAAACCATGTACAAAACCTTAGTGGTCTGCGTAGTAGATATAGTATATGAACATATAACCAAATATAATATTCTAGCAGAACAAAAAAGGGATGTCGGAAGAATAGCCAAGAATGTAAAGAACAAGCAAGAACATATTCACAAAATGTTTACCGATTACTTACTTATTCGGAGTAGATAAATGCAAAATATTGTCTATTGTAAAAGGTAAGACTCAAAGTAATAGTTACACACTCAGATCAGGTGAATAAATTAAACCAATGGATGAACACAGAACATACAAACACTTAGGTTTTAAACAGTCCAGACGAAATCAACAAAATATTACAAAACTAGAACTGCTCAAAAAATACTCAAATCGCCTCAACCTTATCTTAGAAACCAACTTCAACTCTAGAAATACTATTAAAGTCATCAACACATTTGCAATAGCTATTATCACATACTATTTTGTAACTATACGATGTTCAACGCCATACAGAATACGATCAAATCCAGCCACAGTGAATTTACGTCACAAGGGTTAGGCAACAATAGGCACACTGGCCATAAAAAGCCCTCCGTGAGCGCCACCACCTGCCAGACCGCCGTTCCTGCAGACGTGATGTAAGTGTAAGGCATTACCACCAATTGCATGGTCAGCACGGCCAATTGGCCGCAGAGCGTGTCATGAGTCTACCGCTCACCTCAAGGGAATGGGGTCCCACGTTGCGCGGCTTTCGGCCGCAGCCTTGAGAGCCTCCTCAGATTCTCCCTCCAGCTACCAGCCGCATGAGGTCGACACATATGCTCCACCAACCAATACAATGGCAGATATAGCCAATAGGCAGTTATAAGATAATATTAATAATTCGCCATCAGAAATGGTTTGTGTCACTGACGTTGAGTATATGCATTTTTCGATCATGTTTGTCTCACCCACCAACAAGTTGCCTTCAATCTTTGGGAACTTTATAGAGATATATTAATATGTTGTTATATAAAACATCATGGAGGGTAGACAGTCTGCAGCCCCGCAATGAAGGGACCCGACTTGGGCAAAGCTACTTATGTTGTGAATCAAACCAAGACGCAAAGAGCGCCATTGAGAATAGCGACCCGCCAAACAACCATCGCAGAGACGCAATGCTGCAGAATGCAACAAGCATCAAAACGACTATCGTCGGGCTTACACCATCCCAAGATCCCCCATACAGTCTCAGCAGACATCACCACCCGTATACCTCCATCGACCAGAACCACAATATGCATCAATTCAGGTGCAGCACACCCGTAGATCCCGTAGATTGCCGTGTAGTGGCGGTTAAGAATACCACTACCCCATATCCTCCCGTGGGTGTCGTAAAAGGCGACAAAGGGAAACAGGCAGGAGATGGGCAGCAGCATCTTCCTGATAATAGCCAGACAATAAAAAAACTGCGGTTGCCAACCCGCTCGCCAAGCGTGGCAACTATGGCAAATACCCCCCCTATGAATATAACAAAGAGACGGCCCCCAGTCCCCGGCGGCCCCGCTATTCCTGGCTACGGTGGCGACCATGGTAACGGCGGGGCAGGGGGTGCTAAGAATCTCCGGTGGAGGTTCGGTTGCCACCTTAGACGACTCGACCTGGCAACGTACAACGCACGCACCCTGAGGACTGATGAGAAGATCGTGGAGCTGGAAGAAGAGATAGACAAGTTGCGCTGGCATATTATAGGATTATCCGAAGTCCGAAGAGAGGGGGAGGACACGGTAATCCTCGAATCCGGCAACTTGCTCTATCACCGGGAGGGCGACCATCTGTCCCAAGGAGGTGTCGGATTTATCGTCCACAAGTCTCTCGTTAACAACGTTGTAAAGATCGGAAGTGTGTCGACGAGGGTTGCGTACCTTATACTCAGAATCACCAAACGGTATTCGCTGAAGGTCATACAGGTTTACGCACCAACCTGGGCACTACCCGATGGGGAGGTGGAGGAAATGTATGAGGATATCTCTAGAGCCATGCATTCCTCCAAAACCCAATATACGGTGTTAATGGGAGACTTCAATGCAAAACTAGGCACAAGAGAGAACGGTGAGCTGAAAGTGGGGAAATTTGGAATAGGGCAACGGAACCCAAGGGGCCAGCAGCTGGCCGACTTCATGGAGAAAGAGGAACTCTTTATGATGAACTCTTTCTTCCAGAAGCGGCCCCACAGGAAGTGGACCTGGTCGAGCTCCGACGGTTCGACAAAAAATGAGATTGACTTCATTATGACGACCAGACGACAACTGTTCAGTGATGTCTCCGTGATCGCGAGGGTGAAAACTGGTAGCGATCACCGAATGGTTAGAGGCACACTGAACCTAAAAGTTAAGTTGGAGAGGTCTCGTCTAATGAAGTCAACGCTCCGTCCCCCTCGTGCTCTGTTCCAAAGTCCCGAGACCTTTCAGCTCGAGTTACAAAACCGTTTTCAGTACCTAGAAGACTGAAATGAAGTGGACGATATGAATGACAAGCTCGTGGAAACTGTCCATACGGTCGGAGCTAAGTTCTGCAAAATCCGCCGCAGAAGAACACAAAAACTCTCCGATCACACTCTTAATCTCATGGCTGTTAGACGGGAGATGAAGCTACATTCTTCAACAGACTTGACAGCATACAGGCATCTGAACAGACAGATCTCCAAATGCATGCGGCGGGACTTACGCAACTTCAATACAGCTCGTATTGAAGAAGCGATCGAGCGGAACCAAGGCTCCAAAGTCTTTGCCAGAGATCTGTCTGCCAGAAAGAGCCACCTGTCAAAGCTGAAGACAGAGTGTGGCAGCATCGTTTCCGGGACACCTGAGATTTTGAGTGAGATTGAGAGGTTCTATGGGCAGCTGTACACGTCATCGTTGGAGCCACACGCAAGTGTGAGTAACGATCCAAGAGCGAGTCTCATCCGACACTATTCCGAAGATATCCCGGACGTCAGTCTGAGCGAGATTAGAATGGCTCTCCAGCACCTTAAAAACGGTAAGGCCCCAGGCGAGGATGGAATTACAGCGGAGCTTCTGAAAGCGGGTGGAAGACCGGTACTTGAAGTCCTTCAGAAGCTCTTTAATTCCGTCCTCCATGGTGGCATTACACCGGAGGCGTGGAGCAGAAGTGCGGTGGTCTTGTTCTTCAGGAAAGGTGACAACGCTCTCTTGAAGAACTACAGACCGATTTCCCTTCTGAGCCGCGTCTACGTGCTGTTTTCGAGAGTCATTACGAATCGTCTCGCGCGCAGACTTGACGACTTCCAGCCTCCCGAACAAGCCGGTTTCCGAAAGGGCTTTAGCACCATAGACCACATACATACCCTTCTGCAAATTGTACAGAAGTCCGAAGAGTACAATTTGCCACTATGTCTGGCGTATGTGGACTATGAGAAAGCCTTTGATTCCGTCGAAATTTGGGCGGTGCTGCAGTCCCTTCAGCGGTGCCAAGTTGACTGTCGGTATATCGAAGTGTTGAAGTGCTTGTACAGTAGGGCTACGATGGCTATCCGAGTACAGAACCAGAGTACGAAACCTATCCAATTGCAGAGAGGTGTAAGACAGGGTGACGTCATATCCCCGAAACTCTTCACCGCTGCATTGGAAGACGTTTTCAAGCTTCTGGACTGGAAAGGATACGGTATCAACATCAATGGCGAGTACATCACTCACCTTCGATTTGCCGACGATATAGTCCTTATTGCAGAATCGCTGGAGGACCTAAGCACTATGCTCAATGACCTCGATAGTGTTTCCCAACGGATAGGTCTTAAGATGAACATGGACAAAACAAAGATCATGTTCAATGTCCATGTCACACCTATGCCGGTAGTTGTTGGGAACACTAAGCTCGAAGTTGTTGACGAGTATGTTTACCTGGGACAAATAGTCCGACTAGGTAAGTCCAACTTCGACCGAGAGGTCAATCGACGGATTCAACTCGGCTGGGCAGCGTTCGGGAAGCTACGACACATCTTCTCGTCAGACATACCTCAAAACCTGAAAACGAAATTGTACAACCAGTGCGTGTTGCCAGTGATGACTTATGGAACTGAGACGTGGTCCTTCACTGCTGGCCGTATGAGGAAGCTCAAGGTCGCTCAGCGAGCTATGGAGAGGGCTATGCTCGGAGTTTCTCTGCGTGATAAACTTAGGAATGAGGATATCCGCAGTAGAACCAGAGTAACCGACATAGCCCAACGGATTAGTAAGCTGAAGTGGCAGTGGGCCGGCCACATAGCTCGAAGAACCGACAACCGATGGGGAAGAAATGTTCTCGAGTGGCAGCCTCGTACCGGTAGGCGAAGTGTAGGGCGTCCCCCCACGAGATGGAGTGACGACCTGGTAAGACATGCAGGAAGTCGATGGATGCAGGTGGCTCAGGACCGTGCTTCGTGGCATTCTTTGGGGGAGGCCTATGTTCAGCAGTGGACTTGTGAAGGGCTGTAATGATGATGATGACACCCGTAGATCCATCACAAGACGCAATACTGCAAGTAGCAGTAAGCATCAATGC
The DNA here is from genome assembly GCA_963668995.1 of Parnassius mnemosyne. NCBI lineage: Eukaryota > Metazoa > Arthropoda > Insecta > Lepidoptera > Papilionidae > Parnassius > Parnassius mnemosyne. The sequence goes on along the minus strand of CAVLGL010000093.1, from coordinate 25,868,566 downwards.
AACTATCATACGGGTGGCGCCCCCTCACAACACACCCACATGATCCCTATCGACTTTGGTAACAAAGTTGATAATGTTGTTAACTAAAAATACCACCAACGTATCATAGTAGTACGGTACTAAGACGTCAGTAGCCAAAACTCCACGTATCATAGCGCTATTGCACTAAGACATGAAGTTAAGTATGCTTGCTGCACTTAAAAGTACTGCCAAACACACCACCCTAATCCGAAAGATAGCCGACGTATCATAACGCTATGCGCTAAGACGTCGACCACAAACGGTAGGGGTGTGCGATGTCCACGGGCAAGTCGTATTGCTACAACAAACCCGCTTACCACCGGCACTAAGATGATATGTCTAGGACACATCGGTTAGCGATTCCAAGTTTACCTCGATCTCGGACGCTGTGAAGCAATCTACACGCCACTATAATAATCCTTTTCAAGTCCCATTTCTTTCAATATAATTGCTTTTATATATTTGAGACCTTCCACATATTTGCTTTATTTCGTAGACCATACTTATACGTCTTATACATATGGGACTTCAAGTCATAACTCTGCTATCATAATGCTTATGCATCATAGAGACCTTCTATATTAATGCTTTGGTTCGTCAGACCTTACTATGTTAAGTCCCTAATATAGGACTAGTCATTGTGCAACCTTGGTAATAGCAGTCGGTCAGCCGACCACCCCATATATATGTACAACCTTGGGTATGTGTCTCCGGCAACGCCCCAATATAAGGGAACATTACAAGAACACGTTCATCAACTTAGCAAATTTTGATCCATTTTTTCTATTATATTACAAATGTTATTTATCTTTGTTATTGTATTATAATCGACTTGTATTTATAAGATTTGATACATTTTGAAGATTTTAAGCAGGTTTTAATAAATTTAGAGATTTTTAGAGACATTTTATGCGTTTACAAATATTATAATATTCAATATTCCAAATATTATTTGCATTTAATTGTTTAAAATATAATTTCTATGATATTTTTAAATGTCTGTATAATGAATATAATTATTATTTATTAATAATAATTATGAGGCGTCACAATAGGTAGCCCAAGGACAACTTTTAACGCAACTAAACCTACTGGCAACCGGCTACACATAATTTTAGCCATGAATACATAGGATACATTTAAGTTTAATCGTGTATTTTACGTGGCAGAGCCATGCTGCAGCTATATTAGTAGTATAGTTGTAGCACGAATGGGTCGGCTCGACCGGGGAAGGACCACGCTTTCATAGAATACCAGCATCAAATAGCAGCTTAACACTGCTGTGTTTGTGTCAGTGTAGACTCACCATACGAAACACAGCAGTGTTAAACACAGAACCGGAGACCATTTTTACAGGAAAATAGGCTTTCCATCTTAGCCCTCACGGGTGACAACGCATCTGCATTTTGATTCGCAAACGAGGATAAATGTAGATGTCTATGGGCCACAGCAACCACTTACTATCAGGTGGACTGTGTGCTCGTTTGTCATCCTATCCTATAAAAAAAAGTGTACTACATACAATCGTGTACTACATACTACTGTAATGTAGCTCCAATGGATCGGCTCACTCGCTCGGTCCTCAGGGTGACAACGCATTTGCATTCTGGTTCTTAATCGAGGATAGAAGTAGATGTCTATGGGCCACATCAGCATCCACTTACTATCACCGGTCGACTGTTTGTTGGTTTGTCACCCTTATTCTATAATATTGTTTGATTTCTCAGGCATGCAGGTTTCCTAACGATGTTTTTTTTCACCGCCGAGCTTGTGGTTAATCGCGACTTAATAAGTTAAATATGAATCGTACTGAACCCATAATTACAAGAAATTTTACGCTTTGTTGAATAAACAATTGCTCACGCTGATTTTTTTCGAACCAGTGGTAAAGTAAAACGACTTTCAATAAGAACTACACATGTGATCTATATTGAATAAAAATATTCTATTCTATTCTTTTCTATCATTATTATTCTATTCATTATATATTGTTCTAGACCTTTCTTAGGGGAAGGTCTATGTTCGGCATTGGAATTTTTATGGGTTGTATTGATAATGATGGTAATGATTGAACATTAATTTCCCTCAAAGACAAAGAGTGATTCTAGTTGTTTCGTACTGTACCCATAATTACAAGGATTCAATTTTACGCTTGTTGAATAAACAATTATTCACGATGAATGCCTTTTCTTGAGTATAAATATTTACATTTGAAGCTCGTTCGTATACGAAATACTCGATACTATTCTGTATTAAAAAGTTAAATCGTTATGTTCAACCTTTCATACTTATATTCAAGCTTGCTTTAGAAAATGTACGAGTTACAATATCGACGCATTCGATTTCTACTACGACGATAATCTGAAAATATTATCGGCAATCTCCAACAACGAAGACGTCCAATTTCCAACATGAAATCTAAGGCGCTAATTGTAAATATAGCCGTTATGAAACGTTTTCATCCATCCATTACCGTCTATAAAAGTCCAGTGTTGAACATAAGCCTCTCCCATAGATTGCCTCATAGGGAGGATTTTACCATAGTCGGCACGCTTGGTAGACGGGTTGGCAATCACAATTTTTTAATATATTAAGTAGTTATCAGGAAGATGGTGCTGCCCATCACATCAAACAAAAGATTTATATTCTCTCTGTCGCCTCTTACGACACCTATGGACGATATGGGTTAATTGATATTCTTTCACCGCCACTACATGGTTTAATGGAACGTTTATTTAACTTTAATTAAATTATGTATAATCGTTGGCGCGTCTGTTTGTGATCCTGTAATTTTTTAACGACTGGACCGATTGAGCTCCCGTTAACAAATATATTCGTTTTGTGGAGACAATGGTTTACAGCTATGTTAACATACGATAGATGGCGCTGTAGCGAAGCTTTTAACACAATCTATATTTATAGATAATAATGATTCATATTCACAATTGCTTTGGGCCAAAAATATTAAACTAGTAATTCTAAACCCGATTAATAGGGATGTGGACGAATTAGTAATAAATATTTTCAAATCAAACTCATCGCATCATTTACCGGAAAGGACAAAACAACATCTACTATATCCGCTAATGTATGATAAATCCACAAAAAGTAACAATCAACAGTCGTGTTGGCACAAATATTGGCTTGAGCTGTGATTCAAACTTTGTTGTCTGATTTTTGGTGATCAGTGTGGATTGTGACCGAAACGAACAAATTATTGGTTCTTCCGTTTGTTTTTTATCTTCAACAGCCAAAAACAAACCGCAAACTAAGTAGGATTTTCCTATATTGCCATCTCGACCGCGGGACCAAACGTCGCGCAATGCTGCTTGTTGCTGATCCGAGTGTATCTTATATCCTAAGTCACTTCCACAACTAAGGAAAATCTAATGACACCATATAATGTTGAAATCCATCAAGCCGCTTAGGTTTCAAAACGTACCATAGACATACACACATTCACTCGAAAATACATTACCCTCCATCTGGGCCAGTCTTCCATTCTTTACTCTTATACTATATACATGATGTAAACCACAATGTAAACGCAAGGAATGTTATAAAGTTGTTTGATAGATTAAAAGGTGTGTTATAAGAGCAGTCAGTTTGAATTGAAGAAGCATAGAGGATCTTTTGTGCTCCAAAACTTTCTCGAAATTAAGGAGAGTCCTATTCTAGTAGAAGATTGTATGTCAATAGTCTATAAACTTTTCACTTTTATATTATTTAGCAATATTTACGAAGAAACTTGTCCTTATTTCAATATTACATTGTGAAATGTTAAAATGAACATTGATTCCAATTTAGTATCTATGAGGCAACGAGGAGAGGTACAGTCATAGAAAAGTTAACTCGACTTAGTCTCATTTTATACTCCCATTGTAAAAGTTGCTGAAACTGGACCATTAACATTTACGTCGACAACTTCAAATGATAATAAAGTTTATTTACGAACCATTGTTAAGTTCAAATTGTATCCAATTTAACTTTAAAACAAAATTTTGTGTAATAATAAGTAATAGTAACTCGTTATAGATAATTGTTTTATATGAATGGATAATTTTATATGGAGGTGAAATGTATTATAAATTTATTTTTACTAGATATAGAAACATAATGATCATAATATATTACTGAATACGAAATATATATGAATTATAAGAGACTACACATTTCAATGTCATCATTATCATTACAGCCCATCGCAAATCTTCTGCTGAACATAGGCCTCCCCCAAAGAGTGCCATAAAGCACGGTTTTGAGCCAACTGTATCCAATGGCTTCCTACCTTTCTTACCAGGTGGTCACTTCATCATATGGGAAGCTGCCCAACACTGACCACACTTACCAGTAAGATGCTGTCACTCGAGAACCTTATTCTCTAAGCGGTTGTTAATTATTCGACCTCTATGGCCAGACCATTGCCACTTCAGCTTACTGATCCGTTGCACTTTATCGGTATTTAAAACTAACATTTTAAGGTATTTTTGCACTATATAACGTATCTTACAAATTATATTAAAATTAGGTATGATTACAGTTGGATGTATTCACAAACTTTTCCTTATTTATAACGAAGGCAGGCCGCTTGCTCTGCTAGAATTGCAATTTGTATTTTGATCTGTCTGTTGTTATGTGATTACGTTGTTTTACATTGACTTTTTTGGTCTGTATACCTTAATAAGCTATTTAAGTTTTGGCTTTATTGAAACAAATCAGGTTATAAGCTTATAATATTTTGAAATTATTTTTTAGAAAAAAAATATATGAAATTTCAATAGTTTATTTATTGGCTTTATTGCTAGTTCAAAATTTTTTAAATAATTTTCTTGTATGCTATGTGACTAAATATGTGGTGCATTGCGCTGAAATGGAAGGATAATACACCTGGTATGTGTTGCAGTCCCTTATGAGAGCCTCCAGGGCTCTCATAAGGGACTGCAACACATACAAACAAACAAACTCAAACTGGTGAAGACGGTTATCCGCAGTACAATAGACGTTTACAAGATGATGGTAGGTTCTCTGTTGATATCAAAGGCACAACTATAGATAATCGCTGGGTAGTCCCTTATAATTCAGTATTACTAAAAACATTTAACGCTCACTTAAAAGTGGAATATTGCCATACGGTTAAATCAATTAAATACGTAAATAACGATTCAGACCAGGCATCGTTTGCTTTAGAGAATGAGATGGATGAAGTTAAAACCTACAAAAGTAGAAGATATATAAGTTCATCAGAGGCAATATGGTGAATCTTTGAATTTCCCATTCATGAGCGTTTCCCTCCCCCATTGTCCACCTCGCTGTTAATTTGAAAAATGGGCAAAGGGTTTATTTTAATCAGCAAAATCTGAGTGAAAGACTGAAAAGTCCTATAATAACTACACTCCTATTCTTTTTCGTTTTGGAAAGGAACTTTGCAAAACATTGCTCTACCTAGAAGTACCTGCATACTACGTTTGGGATAAAAGAAAGTTCCAAAGGAGAAAGAAAGGAGTACTCGTTGAAAGCTGGCCAGGGGTAAAAAAGAGCACGTTCTGGGCAAGGTTTATACTGTGTGTGTACCGAACAATACAGAATGCTATCACCTTCGCATGCTTCTTTATGAGATCCGGGGCCCAATTTCGTTTGAAGCGTTAAAAACTGAAGATGGTCATGTATATTCCACGTTCCAATCAGTTTGCTAAGCTCTCGGCATGCTTGAAGACGATCAGCATTTGTTGAACGTTTTTTTTGAACGGAAGAGTTACGTGAGAATTTCAACCACTATTTATGAATATACATAGATAAACTATCTTTCAACATCGGCGCAATATATAAACCTGAAAGTTCAAATTTAAACAACTTTTTAAATACATATTCCTCACAATAGGAATGGAGAAGAAGGGCGATTATTATTTTAATATTGTAATATTGATTTACTTAGTACAGATAGCGACGTTGCAAAATACCTACCTGAAATAAAATAAAGTGGATATGAAATATTGATTAAAATTAATAATCTATACAAATAAATAAAAATGAGGTGTCTGTTTGTAATTTCAAAATAACAGCTTTTTATTATATGCATATGAAAATATATACGGTACTTCAAACAAAAAAAAACAAATTTTTAAAATGTTTGTCTGTCTGTTTGTTTGTTCCGGCTAATCTCCAAAATAGCTGGACTGATATTGATGGGACTTTCACTGGCAGATAGCTGATGTTATAAGGAGTAAATTAGGCTACTTTTATTTTAGAAAAAGAAAACCCTAAATTACACGCGGGCGATGTCGCGGGGAACAGCTAGTCTGAAATAAAATACATACGCACTGCAACGGCGCGGCAAAGAAATTGCTCCATAACTCTCTTGAAATAAGAGGAGGCCTGTGTTCTACAGTAGATCGTATATAAGATGTGTACTTTGTTTTACATTTAAATTACAAGTACTCTGTGGTGGCTATGTAAAAAAATCTTCTATTCCGTTTTAATAAGCCTATTGTAAAATACCCCAAAGAGCGGAAGCGGAATCAAAAGTGTAAGACATTTTGGTAATGCGATTACCAATCTGTCTGAAGAGCGTAGCGATTATGGAAAATCTTGACTATTGAAAATGAATGATGAACTGATGATGAAAAAGAAGAAAATTCAAAAACCTACCTAACCCTATCATAGGTCGCAAGTATTTTCATTATACGAGTATATATCGCTTTTTATACCAATCACGGATTAAGACTGTGTTATGTTGATAAAATAACTTATGCTGTTACACAGTTGAAAAATTTAAGTTTGATTTTCATCTGAATTCATTAAGAAATATAGAAAGTTATAATAAATTATGCCAATACTCATTTTTCTCTACGCTAACATAAATTTCTCACCTCACTTCAACTTATTACGTACGTAACATAAGTTCCTACATACTGACCCGGGCGTCGCCAATAGCACCTAAACAATAAAAGGGTTTGATATATTAGCTAACTTAGCACATTCCTACCATCTGTTACTCGTGTACCACGTTCAAAATCATGTATTGGTCTATTGGACTAACCAAAACTTATGTTCGTATTTGTCATAATAATTGTATTCTATAACTACACAAAATGTAAAGAAAATAATAAGAAATATTTTTTCTTGAAGAAGAATGATTTTCTGTGCAATTTGTGCTGGCGGACGGGGGATGTCCCGGATGATTGGCAATCCGCAGTCATTGTGCCTTTACATAAAGGTAAAGGTTCATATTTTAACTGCGGGTGCTATCGGGCGATCAGCTTCACCAGTTTAGCAAGTAAAGTTTACTTGAAGGTTTTGACACGTAGGATGCAAGAGAAATCGGAAAGATTTATATGGGAGCCATGTTTAGCATCCAAACGGGCGTAAAACAGGGTTGTGTCATGTCTTCCTGGCTGTTCATAATGTATCTCGACAGCGGTTTACAAAACCTGAAAGATAGCTGTTTGGGTGTGGAATTGGGTGACATTAAAGTAAATTGTTTGCTGTATGCTGATGATGCAGTGCTTATTGCATCATCAGAGGCAGTACTGCAGGCATTAGTCACGTGTATGAAAAAGGAATGTGAAATTAAAGGTCTTCGTTTGAATGCTAATAAAACTTAGGTTCTGGTATTTGAAAGTGACGAAGAGAGAGCGAAGTGTGAAATATCGGTAAATCAGGAATGTCTAGAACAGGTAAATGAAATTGTATACTTGGGGAGTGCTTTTAGCCGGGATGGAAGATGTGATTTAGATGTGGACAGGCATGTCGCTGCCGGGAACAAAGTCTAATGATGCCCTGACTGTGTTATTCAAAAGGCAAGGCGTAGCGAAGAGTGCACGCCTTGCAATACATAACGCAGTGTTGGTACCGACTTTGTTATATGGCAGCGAAACCTGGGTATGCCAAAAGAAGCATAAAAGCAAGTTGAATGCAGTGGAGATGCGATCTCTTCGTAAAATGTGCGGCGTTACCATGGCCGACCGAAAGCGAAACGAAGAGATTCGCAATATGGCAGGTGTGAAAGATGACCTTATCACAAAAATTGATAAGGGCGTGCTTCGATGGCTTGGGCACGTTGAGCGAATGAGTGAAGACCGAATGGTGAAGAAAATATATAGCGCGAAAGTAAATATTAAAAGGTGTCGAGGTAGACCGAGACTAACTTTCGAAGACCATGTGAGCAAATTGCTCGAAGAGGGGAGGGTCAAGAGTACTCGGATACCTAGACGTGCATGTATGAAGAAGATAATGAATCTGAAAGAAGCGAAAGAGGTATGTAAGGATCGTGACACTTGGCGATCTGTTCTCTCTGGCTACCCCGTCAGCGATTGTGCGCGAAGATAAATCAAATCAAATCAACTTAATTTTTGAAGTAAAACTTCTTTATCAATATGGTGATAAATTTGGTACGGTTTTTACAAAATCACGTTTTCTTATAACGTTTATTTTTGCGTAAGCCTTATTTATCCTACTTATGTAAAATATGAATTAAAAGAAGAATGATTTTTTGTACAGAAGTTTCACATCATATATGTGTACACAATTACACGCACATTTTTTGATGTAATTCATATCTCAATAACTTCTTAGGCATAAATCTAAAGAAAATATCAAACAACAATACTCAAGTCTAAAATTGAAAACCTAATTGGTGCAATTATAATCTTAAATTAATTATAATAAGGATCAAAACTAAAGCTTCAAGCATCATTTTTAACAAGTATTCGTTTTTTTTCATCACCAGTAAAAAATAATTGTAATCAACCTAAATATTGTTTTCGCACAATAGCAAAACATTCATAATCATTAAAAACTAACTGTTCTTTGGGTGCAAATTAATATCAACTTTTGTTAAAGTTAAATCGATTGACAACTCATTAGGTAAAATCGTTCTAATAGGATGCTATGGTAAAATATCTATACAAATATGCATACATAGAATGTCGTCATAGAATACTTTCTTTGAATCGCTGCAATCGGTTAAAATATAGCTTGAAAGTGACAACCCTTGATTGTAACAAAAAATGGCAAAGTAACCGTCACATCATAGTATGGTATATTTGCCAAGTCAGTTTTATAGATAAATATTGAGACCACCATGTTAGAAGTGGAATATTACATTTCCTAAACATAAATTTTACCCTATTACGAATATATAGCTACCTATACTCAGTATTACAAACTAAAATCAATAAAAGTTCTGGAGCACTGAACAAAGATGTTACGTCGCCGGCACAATTCCACGTTAAAATAAAATTCCAAAATTAACTCTTACGTTGACATAGCAAGAAATAGATATATAAAATAGCGAAATTTTCATCCAAAATATGGCATATCTCAAAAACCTGACGTTGTCCGTGTTAATCGTAATTTAGTACCTGTTGTACACAGGACTTGACTGTAATAAAAATATGTTGTTACTGAAATTCATCTACGTGAGATTAACAATGGTCTATTGATTGATAAAGTAATTCGTTTTTAGAAAGGAAAATAGAAAACTAAAGCGATTAACGTGTGGGGTGTCATATTTAATCCCTTCTAAGCACCATTTCAAAAATATATGAAGCATTACTCTCTCAGATTTTTTCGAAACGATGTTTCAAAATTGCAAGAATTAATACAAATGTCTAAAAATCCTCGGAAACAGATAATAAGCTACTGAAAATTTCGGGAATCAAGGAAGTGACACAACATTACTATTTAAAAATGTATTTATTGCTTTTCGAAGTATTCTCCGCGAAATTTGACACATTTTTCCATACGATGGAACCAATCATTGAAGCAACCATTCCATTCGGAAGTTGGGATCTCCAAAATGGCCGTTTTGTAGGCGTCCACAGCTTCTTCAGGTGATGAAAATCTCTGTCCACGCAATTTATTCCTTATTTTAGGGAAAATATAGAAATCATTAGGGCTTAGGTCGGGGCTGTACGGCGGATGGTCTAATAATTCTATATTTTCTTGCTCTAAAAACTCTTTTGTTCTGTATGCGGTGTGAGAACTCGCATTGTCGTGATGGAGGATGATGCGGCGGTTGCAGTTCTCTTTACGGAGTTCAGAAACGACCTGTGGCAAAAAATGCTAGCATACCATTCTGTATTAATCGTTTTTTGTCCCTCAAGAGGAATAGTCGTAACATGGCCGGTTTTGGAGACAAACGTGGCCACCATTTTTTTGCAACACTCCATGAACGAACAATTTTTGTTGGCTTTAGCTTATTTTCGAATACCCAAACTCGTGACTGGTTTTTTGTTTCGGGTTCGTACGCGTATATCCAGGATTCGTCACCTGATACGATGTTGTATACAGCATTTGAGGATTCTGCGTGGAATCTTTCGAGAGTTCTGACGCACCAAGTAACGCGAGCCGCTTTTTGCTCTTCACAGAGCGAATGCGGTATCCATCGGGAAAACAATTTTTTTACACCTAATTGTTCATGCAAGATTATTTGTATTTCACTCATGCCAATGTATAAAGTTGCCTGAATTTCGCGGTATGTCACATGTCGATCTTCCTCAATCAGCTTACGCACAGCATCAACGTTTTCTTGGGTGACTGCAGTTTTTGGACGACCTTGACGGGGATCATCACTGAGCTTGACACGTCCACGTTGAAATTCAGCAAACCAGCGATAAATTGTGGGTTAGGATGGGGGGGCTTCATCACCAAATGCAGATATCATCTGGTCAACACACTGTTTTTGTGTTAAACCACTTCGAAAGTCATAATAAATCATCGCTCTTGAATTTCCTTTTCAATGCCCTTTAAATGTGCCTGCAATCGAGTCAATTCCATTTTCTCAACGACTAAACAAGTTTGACAAAACCTTGTGACAAGACCGAGAATCTTTTTTTAAGTAAATAAATGGTATTCGATTTTTAAAACCAAGGTCTTTTCAATTAAAAAGATTTTAATATGACAGGAACAGTGGAAATATTCCATTCGCGATACTTTTAGTGGAGCCTATGTATAGATTGAAGATTATAACTAGGTTATTTACTGTTTATTCATTTACTAGCTTTTACCCGCAATTTTTTAAAATATTAAAAAAAAAACACAGATTCATAATAATTATGTGGTTTGTTGGGACAATGTTTGTCAAAGAATGATTCTGTTATTGGAATTAAGTTGAAGCTAATCTTCGTTTGACATTTTGTATAATACTTTAAAAGAGTAAAAAAACTGCTTTCCAGAAAAACGATTTTATGGAAACAGGGTAGTAGCCGGCAAAGAGACATATAAAACTAGTTTTGAATAATGCAAATAGTTAAATTCATTTTAAACAAAAATTTAAAACTGTTATCCTTACTCAGATAAATCCTTCATGTTTTTCGAATTAAATATAATCTAGATCACTCTTGTCTTGTTTTTCGGTGTGAAGTTTCATCACTATCGGTTCAGCTATTCCGGAGAAAAACTCAGACAGACAGGCACACGGACGATTTTTTTTTTAAATTAGCTATTATTGTCTTAGTAGCCTACAATTATCGCCATTTTACTAACATGAATTGGCAATACGCTAAGTATTTACTTCGATATTTTATTCCGGTAAGCGACTCTTTAACTGCACACCTGTCTCCATTTGACAGGGAGAATTTATGTTCTACAAATAGAAATATATTGTGTGAACTGGGAAATATAAAATTGAAGTTTTCCATAATATTTTTATATGAAATTTCATATAAGAGTTTTTAATACAATAGGGACAATAGGGCTTTTTAATTATAATTTAACTATGAATATTGTATAAACATCTTCTCCATTAGTAATTAATTAATTTCACGAAACATTAAATTTAATAGAAGACGTGGATAAATACTCTTTCATATATAAATTCATCTATCATTGTCCTAAACGATAACGAAATAATTTTTAAACCAACACTCTCCTTATGAATCAAGGTTGAAACAAACCGTTTAGCAGCGAATGCGATAAAGAAAGCAATTTTCTAAATAGGGTTTGTAAGGCTCTCCCTAACGCAGCACAAAAATGGATTGCCGCTCTTTACGTAAAAAAGCATTTTAACTTCGTTTCTGTGTAAAATCAACCTTAAAATTCAATGCCCTTTAAATGTGCCTGCAATCGAAAAACTTACTGTTGATGAAATTTATATTACCTAAATTACTACGCCACTCAGGTCGTCAGCCATGTTGTATTTGCAGGTTGATTTTTAATGCAAAAATATTTAATAATGGACAAAGTACGAAATTCTATTCTATATAAATTAAATAACTTTACAAAAATGAATTAAAAATATAATCTTATAATATTAATTAATAGGTTAATTATTTTTAAATTTATGTATTTATTGATGGGTAAATATACCTCACGAAATTTCACTAATAAAAATATGCTTGAAAACACCATTTTAAGAATATCATATTATGAGGATGACGATGAAATCAACCGGATGTGTTTTCTTAAAATATCAGCATTAGCATTAGCATTACTAATATTCCCTTTAATCATTCCTGGTAAATTTAAAATACTTAGGAGTGGTTCATAACAGTAGTCGAATGGTGAACTCGAACCGTTAATGTATGTTTACCACAGATAAGTTTTTTTTTTATAAAACTAAGGCAAAAAACGAACTTTTCTTATATTATTTTACGCAGATAATAAAAATTTATCACAATCTTGATATGCAGTTTATAAAACACAAGTGTAAATTTCAAAATCCAATTTTAGATGTAACTCTTCACATCTTTGAGGAATAAAATCAGAAGTTTATTTTTGATTCATCGTGTTCTCAAGAACTATTTGAGCTACCGTTTTAAAAATTAATTTTTACTCATTGATGTATATGTAAGGTATAGAATGAAGAAAAGCTATCGAGATTATTTTATTTTAAGTAACTATAGTTATTTGCGTAAGGAACATTGCCACTGAAAAAGTTGCAGCAGCTTTTAAAACCAAACTCATCTTGAATATAATTATCACTGTTACAAATTAAACCCGAAAGATCTTTGATCCCGAGAATTAATGAGATCTTCCCGCCGAAGAAAAGACTTTAAAATTTGAATTGTTAATATAATTCAAATTTGTTACTGCTTAAAATACTTACTATTCCTTTACAATCCACAATTGAATACTAAATAAATTTATGGCCGAGTTACCAATGCCCTTTATAGTTATTTTAATTTCCCTGCCCCATGAATCATATATAAACATTTCGATAGTTTAATATAGTGTCTATTCTGCGGACTTCTTATTAATATTAGTCATTGAGGAGTACTTCGTCAGAATCATTGGCAGCCGCACCCAAGATCTTTAAGATGTAGACGCTTAATTCCGCCAATACCACTAGCATAGTCCACGAAAACCACTTAATTGCATCTTAAGAATGAATTTATATAGTATTTTAAACTGAAAAAATATATTATAGTGTTCTTGTACATTAAAATAAAGTGGAATAACTAGTTATCAATACATGAACAATTACACATTTTTATAACACATCTAGAGAATCTAGGGATATTTTATATTTCATCAAATATCTAAAAATCTATGAAGAATTTTCTGATATAGTAAATGGAAGAACGATGGGTTATTTTAAGGCATTTAATAAAAAAATCGTATTTTTTTTGTTTAAAATATAAATGTAAATTTTTTATCTCCGTAGAAAATTAGTATGAAAAAGAACTTCATTTCTTCTTATAAAAATATTAATTTTAATAAAAAAAATTAAAAAATCTTATAAAATCTAATTATTAATAATCAGTGTTTCCACCTTTTACATTAAATACACATCGACATCGATTGCTCATACTTAAAATTAAATTATCAGTGTCTTGCTTCGGTATGAGCTTCCATGTTCTTTGCAAGTGTAGTCGTAAAATTGTTGTTTCGTCGTCAAATGTGAAAAGCTTTTCGTTGTAACATGTCCCAGGCATGCTTGATAGAATTTAAGTCGGGCGACTGTGCAGGCCAATCTAAAACTTGAATATCCTGGTTTCGGAGGGCGGCCGACACCAGCCGCGCCGTATAGGAAGGAACATTATCGTGCATGAGCGGAAATTCCTGGCCCATTTGGATTCTGTGTGGCACTATAACAGGCTCTTCTACCTCCTGCCTTGGATCCAAATGAGCTGGGTTTATCCGCCAAGACGAATTCCTGCCCACACCATGACTGTCCCGCCTTGGTATGAGTGCACCTCCTGAGGGTGTCGTAGATGCCTAACTCTTCCTGGAGTTCTCCAAATGCATGTTCATCGTAAATCCGGATGAAACCCAAACCAGCACTCATCGGTGAACAGCACCAAAGACCAGTGTTCGTCACTCCATGGTAAATGCTCCCGAATCCACGAAAGCCGCCGACCGCAATTGCCACATTGCAATTATGGAACGCATAGCGGTCTTCGAGCATGATGACCGTCTACATACAACTTCCTCCGCATAGTTTGGTCGTTTACCATCAGCTGGTAGTCCTCCCAGAGCCTTTGTAGTAGTTGCATCGCTGTGTGTTGTCTTCTGGCGGTCATTTGAAGAAATCGATCCTGTCTCTGCGTAGTAACACGATATCTACCCGTTCAGCCACATCCCCAGTACTGCGATAACGTGATCACAACCTTTATATCACGTTTTGGCTGGTGTGTAAGGCCTTAGCAACGACGCGTTTAATAGCACCATTTTCTAACATCTCCATGGCTTGTAACAATTAATCTCGACTCAAATAACGACGTAACATGACTATTAAAGCTCACACGGCACGTTAAATTAAGAAAAGAAAAACAATCTAATCCCTTTTAATTAATTAATATCAGTAGAACAATTTTAATTTTCCTTGACGTAACGAATTACTAACAATTTTGTGTTTGGTTTTGTTAAATTTTGAAAATAGAATAAAAAAGACTGGTATGATTTTATCACAAATTTCCACTTAACTGGTTCTACTTATTGATTCTAGTTATTTATACCAATTCTCAATTTTAGTATATAATTTGAATATGATAAAAGATTTAGTTTAGGCATGGTGTCAGGATGACTTTTATGTTTTTTTTTGTTAATAATTATAAAGTTTACTGAAAAGAGTTAAATAATTAGGGTTATTTTTACTTATCACCACCAGACCTATACTACTGAACTGCTGGAGCGTTTAAAAAAACGTATATGTTACGGCTAATGTTTGTCTAAATAATAAATTTAAGATTAGCTAAACTTAGGTTTAGTTTTAACCGAAAGCTTGCGGTTTGTTTTAAACTATTGTGCCTAAACAACCTATAACCTTAAAATGTAGAAGCAAATGACAACGAAAGGAAAACAAAAGAGGTTAAGTAATTTGAATAATTTATTGCATTTATTTATTTCTTTTTTTGATGGCATTTATAACATGATAAAAATTACACAGTTCACACACATAAAATATGATCAAATTAATTAAACTTAATAACCTAAAACACCAACCACTTACCATCAGGTGGACTGTATGCTCGTTTGTCGACCTTACCTTATAAAAAAATATATAGATACGTGCCTCAATAGCAATAGATATATTTCATGTCTATACTAATGTTAAATTGATTATTCTAGAGTGAATCCGTATACGATCAAATTGACCTAAATAAGGCTCTAACAAGGAGAATGCCCAATCTTCGAAATTGACTTCGGGTTAGGACTGCTGGATTATAGTCCCTTCAAAGGTTTATCGATCGTCAAAATAAAAAGATGCATTAGCCAGCCAATATCTACAATTCACAAACGTGTAATATATCTAATAGAATTTGTTTGCGTTAGTTTGCACTAATAAAGGAGATAATTTGATTTGCATTTAGATAGCAATATATTTAAAACAGACGCTTTTACAGAAAACTTTTGATTTATTTATAAAATACGTCATGCTAAAATAACGTTTTTATTTGTACGGACAATTTTGTTTAAATTTACTGCACCTGTAAATGTCAATCTGAATTATCCTTTCAAAATTTTTATAACCCTTCTGATACACTCACAATGTACAACACACAAGCTACAGAATGTACGAGACAAGAGACAACTAATAAGTAATCACTTATTAGTTGTCTCTCGACAAGAGACAACTAATAAGTGATTATTAGTTGTCTCTTGCCTTATACGTTTCTTAAAGTTGGTAAAAATTACCTTGGGCACATCCGCTAGATAAAATAAAATGATGTGTGTTACCTAGTTTAAAAAGCACCTACCGCCATACCTTAATTGCGTGCACTATCCCCGTCATCACTAATCTCAGCACCACTATTCCCAACACCACTACACAAGGAAATATACACCACTGACGATAATACGACACGTGTTTCGCCTCTACACGGGCATCTTCAGGTGATATAGACTCTGCGGTGGCTAACCGCTAAGTGAGCTAAGTTCCTAGTGTAGTGGCACTGTGGCACACAAGCACGTACCGAGACGACATTTATTTAATGATGAATTATATCAGTGAATATAATTAATTATTTATATTTAGTTTCTCTTCTATGTAGTCTCCTAGTACCACAATATAAAATTAATATATCTTCTCAAAAATAAAAAGATTGCTATGCCCAGCGATAAGACATACATGAGCTGTTGTAACTCGAACTTAACATTCCGTTACAGTCTATTAAATTCAACAGCTGAACATAGACCTCCTCCATAGATTGCTTCATAGGGGAATATGTGCCACAGTTGCCAATCTTGGCAAAACGGGCTGGCAACATCAGTTTTTTATTTTTAGTCGTTATTAAGAAGACGCTGCTGCCCATCTCCTGATCTGTTTTCCTCTGTCGCCTTCTACGATACCCACGGGATGATATATAGTATATTCTTACACCACTACTACACGGTAACTTAATATTAATCTTATAATGTTTTAGAAATACTACGTTAAGTAATAGCACATGCTGTGATTCGTGTTATATAAAAATGGATAGTGGCATCTATGGACACCTGCAACCAACTGTAAAAGAAGGCTGTAGATACGTTGTCACCTGTTAGAACTTAATGCCAAATTAAATGCCTTATAACCTGCAATTATTCTGGCTCTCTATAGCTCTCAGATCGGAATACAGTAGTAATAATGTTTGCAACATTGCTATTGGCCGGTAGAAATAGATAAAAGGTTGGAACCTATCCAGATGGAGTCCTCGGCAGAAAAGAAGTCCGAAAACCTAAGAGAACTTAATTTGCTAATTTAACTGAGGTAGCTTATCAATTTCTCTGAATCGGAATGCTTATGGAAATGTAAAAATAAATTCTCTGATTTTTCACAGACAGCTGTAAGGACAGAGTAACGTAAGGGTCTGGTCGTATGGAAGCTCAAGGTCGCTCAGCAAGCTATGGAGGGGGCTATGATTGGAGTTTCCTACGTAATAGACTTTGTAATGAGGATAGTCCGTCATATACCTAGATTAACCGACATAGTCCAACGGATCAGAAAGCTGAAGTGGCAACGAGTCATCCACATAGCTAGAGAAACCTACAACCAATGGGGAAGAAAGGTACTCGAGTGGCAGCTTCGTACCTGCAAGCGAAGTTTAGGACATACACAGATAGAAAAGGATATAACACTTCACTTTCCAGAGGGCATTTCTTTAGGGAGGCCTATGTTCAGCAGTGGACTTGTGATAGGATTTAAAGTGATGATGATAATAATGAGAAAAGCTTTGGAATAAAATCACTGCTCAATTTGTATCTAAGTCGAATTGCGTGTTAAATGACACCAAATGCTACGAAAATAATTAACGGTAACATAGGAGCAGAGAGATACGAGTAGCCGAGCAACCGGTAATGCAGGCGGAACTTGTAGTGTTGTGTAGTGACCAGAGTGAACGAGATGCCGAGAGCCAATGCACAGACAAAAGCGTAGGGTTTACCTACAGTAACAGAGAAAATAACGTGTTCTTTAGTAGGCGTAATGTCAAAGAGACCATCGCGTTATTTTCTCTGTCTGCCGCTTGGTTGCGTGCGTTGCGAGATATGAAGCTTCCGTATTCTGGTTTACCCTGTTATGACTGACCGCTTATTTGGTCTAGTGGTTATAAACGCGACTGATGACCATGAGATCCCGGGTTCAAATCCCGGGTCAGGTCAAAACCAGTTATTGGGTTTTACTAACAAGAAATTCTCAATAGCAGCCCAGAGTCAGGAAGTTGGCGGTGTTACAACCTGTACTTCAAAACCACGTAAGGTCGTTTGTCTTGTGCCTTATATATCTCCGCCCGTGTCGGATTTACTATCCCATCGGAATATGAAAGTGAGGGAACAGAGAGTACACCTGTGCTTGCGCATACACTTGGGAACTATACCTAGTCAGGTCATAAATTCTGTCACATGTTTAATATAAAATAATTGAAACAAGTTTATTCATTATGTAACCATTTATATACCAAAATGAACTTAACAAAACATAGATTCTTATGACACTAAAGTTTATTCAAAATGACCTCCGTGATTTTGAATACAGGCCTTCAATCTGCGCGGCCAATCGTCTATCGCAGCACGAACGAGGTTCATGTCAATATCGGTGGCTGCCTTAATCAAGGATGTCTTGAGTGACTCCAAATTGGGATGAGGCTTTGAGCACGCCTTTTCCTCCAAGTGTTGCCATATCTTGTAATCTAACGGATTCAAATCTGGACTGGAGGAGGGCCAGTCTTCGTGCCGGATGAAGTCGATTTCACGCGCCGCCAGCCAGTCTTGTGTGCTTTTCGCTCTATGAGCTGGCGCCGAATCTTGTTGGTATACCCAGTGCCTGTTATTGAACATGGTATGAGAAACAGGTTCCACAAGGTTCGTCAGGACTGTATTTTGATACACAACTGCATTCGCTTTTACACCTTTCTCACAAAAATGTACCTCTGTTAAGTCCCAATAAGAAACTCCCAACCATACCATGAGCGAGGATGGAAAATGACACGCAGAATACGGTTGCACGCTTCTTCACTACTGTGTGCGAACATCTTATAATTTTGTTTGTTGTAGCTCTCTTCTACGGTAAAAATTTTTTCATCCGAAAAAAGAATTTCCCGATATTTTTTTCCCGCGTAGCGCTTCAACAAAGCGCGGCATCTCTCCAGTCTCAGGTCCATTAGACGAGCATTCAAACGATGTCCTGTTTTTCTTCGATATGCCCGAAGCCCTAAGTCTTTATTTAATACACTTTTCACCGTGGTTCTGCTTAACCCCATCTGAAGGGCCAACAGTTTCTGCTTACGTTTGTGATTTCTTTGAATTCGCGCCTTCACAGCTTTTATCACTGCTGGAGTCCTAACAGACCGAAGGCGACCACTTCTTGACCTGTCATCTCCACTAGAGTCTTCATTGTATCGTTTGATGGTACGATAAACGAATCTTTTGGTTATATTCAAATTTTTCAGTATATCAAAAATTTGAATTGGCGCGTAACCGCAACGATGCAACGCAATAACTGCAACACGGTCTACTTTAAGCGTCCACTCCATATTTCAAAATGAGTAAAATTCTAAAAAGTATACAGTTTTATTTTCATGAACAATTCGAAATTCGAATTCAATAAACTTTTTGTGGCCAGCATTCTAAAAGAAAAGTTTTTACTGTGTGACAATATTTATGACCTGACTAGGTAATTCTGTCCTGCGTTCATGGCTAGAGTCTGTAAAAATGGCCGCTATGACCGAAATTCGGTCTGAAGGACATTATTATTATTCACTGACTTCGCTGTTGCAAATTATGTTCGGTTAGTGTTTTTACATATAATTGTCACAAAACGATAAAATATGTCACTTATGAAAAGCGTCTCATTTATGAAAATTACTTGAATCCAAATAAGTTAAACCATATTAAACTTGATTTAAAATAAACAAACATTGCAGAATTTTTAACCTATGTTTGTGCGCGGGCGCGTACGCGTGTAAGGCGGTACTGAATAGAACCGTTGAATATTTACATAAAATGAAACTAATTTACTGCTTACAGTGCGACTTTAGCGAGCAACAAGGAAATGAACAGCTTCCGTTTACAGACTCTTCAAATTTTCCTTAAAGAAATAAAGGCCGAATTGGTATCCGTATTGTTAATTTTGTGCTTGAGTTTTTTAACCAGAAGATTATGAACATAAAAATCAAACAAGTTTGTTTATGTTTTGATCCTTTTGAAAACGGAAACATTTTATTTTTAAAGTTTTTTTAAGTTTAGAAATCGTTTGTATTATCTGAATGTTAAAACAAAAATAATATCGTTACAAGAACTGCGTTTTTATGGAATATTTAATTTTCAGTATACAATCCTTACTTCCAAGTTTATTAAAATAGACAAACTAATTTTCGGCATATCTCCTACAGTGGCCTAGAATTTATCACCTGTGACATAAAAGATTTCCAAAGAAAGGTGTCATCCGACAGACGGCTGCCGTTAAGTCTAAATTAAAAAATTAAAGTAAAGCAGAACAGCGCAATATGTTATAGGTCCAAATATTAAACTTTTAATAAAAGTAAAAGGAGACTTCAAAACTTAAATAATAAAATAATTTGCACATAATATCTTCTGTAGTTGAGGCTTTAATTCTAGAATAACTTCGCAGCGGTTTTGTTGTAATATATTAATCAATTCGTCTGTATACATATTTTTATATATGTTCTAGCACACTTTTTGTTTATGAACCGAATTTACTGACGATTCCTTATATTTACGTGAATTTAATGATTCTTCTTTTACTAAATAGGTATATTTACTCGTATACTTTAGGGGCCACGTGTAAAAATTTAAGACAGAAATTTACCCCGAAGGTTCCAAAAATATGAGATAAAGTTTTTTATGTAACTATTTAAATGGCTGTCTAGTTCACTCAAAATATTAAAACGAATTAACTTTAAAAACATTACTTCAAAAACTAAAAATAATAAAATAATTTACATAGCTTCTGAAGCCGGTGCTTTGATTCTTGGATGCATTATCTCTTTGTCTATTCTATCTTATGTAAAAACGATTTAACCAATGAATGTAAAGTTGTAACTATAAAATCGATGTTTCATAATTTTTAAATGATATATAGGTAATATACGAGTACTTATTCTCTCATATAACATTTAATTCAAAATATCAACTGTAACATAACGTAGTGATAAACTGAAACAGAATATGGTCACCTTTAATAAAGATTGTCTTTAAAATAAAATCTTCCCGGTTACAACTTAAAAAACTGGTACCAACTCACCTGCCAAATACGAGGAATATATGAGGCCTATATTCAGTAGCGAACATTTATAGGCTGTAGAAGAAGAAGGAGGAATAAAAGTGATAAATACTTTAGACATAGGTGTAATGACTCTTAAACTTCTTATTTTTCCAAAGAAATTAAAGATCCATTTCTTAGTTATATTAAGTTACTAGCTGTGCCCGCGGCGTAGCTCGCGTATACAGGTTTTACATAAAGAATTTGTCGTGTAGGTAAGAGAATATTAAACGATTTATTTCATTACTGTATCAATAAGTGGTAAAAAAATAAATCATTATCATCAAAGTTCTAAGTCGTTTATGATAGAGCTTCTGTGTAAACGACGTTAGAAGTAGGCTTAGCCGGGGTATACACAAAAAGGTTACGGGGGCTACTAACGCGGGAAAAAGCAACATAGAGTTGGCCATGTGCAAAACAGTCAGTACTGAGGTACACTCCTACAACGCGTAAAGTTTGACCTTGCGCTTTATTTACGGTCATCGCATAACACACATTCACTGTAACTGGGAACTGAACGCGCTTAAAACTGAAAGGAAAGTTACTTCTTAATAGAGGGTTTTTGGGCAGTGCTGCCAGATAAAAAAAACTCATTCAGCTCTAGGACAACACAAAAAGCGCTAGATTTCATGAAAACAGCGCTTTAAAAAAGCCCTGGATTTCGCGCTAAATTAACTACAAACAAAGTTTGTGTTTTTTTATATAATCATAATAAAGAAAACAACATTAAGTTTTTTTTCTGGCAATATTTTTTTGATGTATCAATACTTCGCAGGACATCGACTTATAATTATAGCAATTGCTGTCAACAGTAGTTAGTACTGTACGAACAATAAAAATGTCATTAATTGTTTTAAAGTGCAATGTATTTCGCAACTTAGTTTCAGATGTCAGCATCTGATTGCGGTTGCTACACAGTTTCTTTGTGTTATAACTTCTAAGTAATTTTTAACTTAGCTGTGCTCTAAGCAACTGACTGAAACTGAATAAAGCATAATAAATGCGTTGCCAAAACCATGAACGAAAACTTTAATAAAGGGGATTTCCCCGCTTATAGTCGTCGGTAAAAAAATCAAGTTGATCATCGTAAAGGGGAAGCCAGGAGATCCATAGCACAGGGTATCCTAGTTTGGACTCGTCTCCCATGCTCTTTGTTATGTGGAAAAAATATGTTTGAAAAAGATAAACTGCAATGTACTATTTGTGGGAAAAAATAATAAAGGTCATTATTATTATTATCGGTAATGTGGACTAACAGTGCTGCTATAAAAGAGTTAATAACCCGCTAGTCGCTAAAATATTGAAATGTGTGCTAAATACACCAAAAAGCGCTGGATTAAGCGCTAGGTGCTATATTTCGAAATGCGCGCTATACATTCCAATAAAGCGCTAAATCTAGTTATATTATTATAAATACAATATCACGACATTTAGTTGCGAGATTTTTGTTTTGGTCTGATTCCGTTGTAGGGCTTCGTTGGATACAGATTTGTTCAGTAAGTCTCAATACGATTCATCGGAGAAAAATCTCAACACTGCAATTCAGAAAAGTTTGTAATTTGTACAACTCCATCTATTACGTCCTTTGTGTGAGAAAACATCCTATCTCTTTTTGTGTTTTAAGTATAAATATATTAATTATTATGGAACGTTTTTTTTACACAGAAATCTTTTTATTACTATTTCTGAGATTTTATGGCGCCATTGAACAAATTCGAACCTACATTTCAAAATAATAATCATTACTTTCGATAGAATTAACCAATTTTAATAAAACAAAGATTAAATGTAACTCGAAGATACGCTTTATGATTTTCTTAACGATTTCTTTGAAAATAAAAGATGTTTACTTTAGACGTGATGCGTTCATATAATAACAGATAAATAGACAGACAGACAATTCTAAAAATTATAAAATGTTCTTATTTAATTATTTTCAGTTCATCATAATGATTTTAGCCACCAAAATATATATACAATGTACAGAAAGAGACACATGTTATCATTTTTATTATATGTATATATTTAAAGAGAGATGGCGCTGCTGACATCATCAATTCTAAAAATAAAAGAGATTAATTGACGCGATTGATACATTATATAAAACGTAAGAGAACTTATAAATCTGTGCCTGCACAGTAAGCAAAAAATAAAGTTTGACTCTCGCCAAAACCAATGCAATGGTTAATAGCTCTTTTAAAAATTGATTTACCACATAGAGTACTCGGCGGTAAAGAATAAATTGAATTTGTCAACACGCAGTAGGGCAGCGAGTAATATAATAAAGATTAGCAGTAAATATGAAAACTCATCTACAGGAAAAAAAACGCATTTGCAATTGCATTACATTTTCACAACACCACCATCTATCGAAGAAATGGGTTAACTATTATGCTTCAGATTTAGTTAATAACGTTAATATATTTTTGTATAATATATTTAATACGTTCTTTATTACTTTTGTTTACTGCGTTTTAGATATACATAATTATATAATTATTTTACATAATTTAACTATGATTTATGATATGATATTAGTTTAAAATGCACTTGATGACTCAAACAAAGCCACCGTTGAGCGAATTCGTACCTATACTTCCCTACCCATACTTCAGAATATTTATCATAACTTTTGATGGAATGAACTGATTTTAATGAAATAAAGACTAAATGTAACCCGAAGATACACTTTATAATTTCCTTAACAATTCTTATGATATAAATTAGTACTTTATACGTGATACGTTAACAAACAAACAGACAGACAGACAGACAGACAGACAGAAAATTCTAAAAATGGTAGAAATGTATTTAATTACTTATTTTTAGTACCCCTCAATCACTTTTATTACAAAAATATAAAATGTACAGACATCTGCTATTTACAGTTTTATTATATGTATAGATAAAGGTTCATAACATGTTGAATATTTTAAAATAAAACCAATATCTATATGTTGACTGCCCCATTGGTATAGTGGATGAAATACGGCTGCTGATCATGAGGGTCCGGGTTTAAATTCGGGGTCGGGTAAAATATTCTCAGCAGCAGCCCAGAGACAGGAATTGGTGGTATTTCACCCGCGTACCTCGAAAAGCACGTAAAACCGTTGTTCCTGCGTCTGATCTCTCTCAGTGAGGAAATAGAGACTGGCCGTCTTGAACGAAATTCGATCTGTAGGACATTCTTTTTATTCTAGGATATTAAACTTACAGTCTATATACGTCCCACTGCTGGGTATAGGCCTCCTCTCATTTCTGAGAGAGCTTGGGGCAAGGAAGTGTCCACCGCGCCGAACTTCACATGTCTTCGAAATACTTTTTTTTTCTTATTTGTCAGACATGCAGGTTTTCTCACGATATTTTCACGTGGTATATCAGCACTTAATACGGGTTGCTCGCGTACTGTTAAATTTACCGGGAACCCTAACCATCTGAGCTACCACGGCTACATTCTAGAATATTCTAGGATAATTAATGGCGTCTTGATGCGGCGATGGATTCTACAAGGCCGCTTTTTTATTTTAAACATTTTATGTACAACTTTTTTAAAATAGACCATAGAAATACCAATATCTGTTTAAAAAATAAGACAGTAATAGGTTTAGAATCAAGTAGATATAGATTTATTCTGTTAACATAATTATTAATTACTTTAACGCGAATACTACACATTGAATAAAACTAATTTTACCGGTTTTATCGCGTTTTATTTAAAGTTTTTTTTTCATTCTCGACGATTTAGGCGATTATTTTTCAATATTAATTTAATATTCGCAGAATGAGCTAACTGTACCTTAAAATTTTCCAATTGTATGCCTTTTCTTGGATTTAATTTTAATAATTCTCGGATCATAAGAAGATTGCGAACTTTTCTATTGAAATTAGGATATTTTTTTTTTATTTCAATAACCACGCGAATCGTCCGTCGTCGTATCAAATCTGATGTAAAACGAAAGATGACAAATCTTTGGTACTCGTACGATCTTGAACGTGATGACAGCTGCGGACTTCCTGGAGCATCAGTGCTTCACGTCAGCTATATGTTATTTTAAACATACTCTATATAAAGTCTTTATGCGTTTACTGGACCAAAAAAATAATATTTAAAAGCTGAATATATCCTTGGTTAACTATGATATCGGGACGTCAAAAACCTCAGCTCCCCAATACCATGGGTTTTGTAAGGCACCCGTAGTGTTAGGAAATAAAAAAGTTTTGTATAATGAAACGAGGACAAAAAGCCCGTAACATTAATTCAAAATTTAAAAATGCTTATGTTGCATTAGAAATAGACTAAATATCATAAATTTTGCTAGTAATGGAAACAGAGTAGTGGCAGATAAAATGTTGCATTGTAATACTGCGGAAAAGTTGGAGTGTACTTGCTTTTTTACTATATTTTGACTTTTCTTTTTATTAAATTTCGATATAGTTCCCCTGAAAATACCAAAAACAGTTAAGATCGTAAAGAATATGTGTTTTATCCTGTAAAATTTCTAACCATAACTCTGTCTTTGAGGATATTATAACAGACGAAAGGGTTCAATGATTAATGATGCTTTTGATTCAGTTGTTACCGGAGGTTACTTTGTATAGTTTTAGGAGGCATGTTGTCACCCAAAGCCCAAATTCATTTAGTTGCGGAGCTTTTGTATTCATGTGACTAAGTTCATACATTGAATTAAACTTTTTGATGTCAGCAGAACTTAACAGTAATCTTTAATCATTAATCTCTATGCATTTTCTTTCCCATTTACCACGAGGAGTGCTCTGAGGAATTGTTGGGATTAATCCCAGCCGCCAAATTTCACGAACGCACATCGCGGCAGAACTCCCGATACCATCCACACCATCTGGATGATTGGCGGTCCACCACTGTGCGATTTAGAAGATGTTTTCTTCCTCTCACAACTTCCTTGTCGAATAGTTTACCACCTGCGATTTTTCCGGACCGATACGACTTAGGGACCTTCAAGAAAAAAGCCTACTCCTTTTCAAAAGGCCGGCAACGCATTTGCAATTTCCCTGGTGTTGCGGTTGTTCATGGGCGGCGGTAGTCACTTACCATCAGGTGAGCCGCATGCCCCCTCTCTTATAAATAAAAAAAAAAAAATTCGCTACAAGATCGTATAACAAATTTGGTTTTGATGTAACTACGAAATAAATTTTACTATTACATGAGAAGCATTTAAAGTGCTGATTTATTACGTGTTCGTCAATTAAACACAGCCTGAAGGAAGATGCAAGCCGAGCAGAACCTTACGCTACAGGTGATTGCGGGATTGGCACCTACATCAAAAATGATGTTCATCAGTAATCTGAATGTGGAATTTGTGGTCCGTACTGCGAGACGATTATTCAATCGCGCAGATAGTGGACCACACCTTCACAAGCTAGCACCGCTCCACGCACGGCCACCTAACGGGCGGTCATTTCCACGTGAAATTCCCGAGTGAGTGTCGCGACCACAAAACCTACTAGCTATGTAATGCAATAGCAACAGCAAAATAAAAGCTGCAACAACACCCAGAACCGAGGGAGCCGTAGCCCCCGAGATGATGTCCAGGTAATGAGGGAAATTTCGAAACCCATAGACCTACTGTCCCAAGAAAGTAGTTAAGAAGAAGATACCGCCGCCTAAAGGACTATTACATCGCCAAAATTTCGACATATTCAAAGCATATGAGAAAGTAATAGTAAGATAAATAGCTAAGTGGCAGATTGTACTCTCCGATCTTCTTTAAAATTTACCTAGAGGTATATGTGTGGTCTATGGTACAAAAGCCTTTTCGGAAACTGGTTTGGGAGGCTACGAGTCGTAAAGACTGCGTAGGAGACGATTTCTAATTGAAGGCAGCACGTGCTTCTATATTAAATTAATTAAAATTATAATTCACACTTATTAAATAATACTTTTAGAGTAAATATATAATTTATCTCATAACCACCATGTGAGCAAATTGCTCGAAGAGGGGAAGGTCACGAGTACTCGGATACCTAGACGTGCATGTATGAAGAAGATAATGAATCTGAAAGAAGCGAAAGAGGTACGTAAGGATCGTGACACTTGGCGATCTGTTCTCTCTGGTTACCCCTTCAGGGATTGTGCTTGTAGATAAGTAAGTAAGCAAGTATCTCATAAAAAGATATTTTGTTTTATTTTTCAGATATAATCTGAGGTAAAATCGTTGCCATACTATTACAGCTTAAAATTTCATAAGTCTATAGCTGAACATAAGCCTACCCTGAGGAATGGCACATGATTAAGCAAAGTCTAGAAAAGCCCCATTGGTTTGGGCGATGACCTTGTAAGACATAGAGTAAGTCGATGTATGCAGGTATGAGTGCTCAGGAGTGCTAAAATTATCACATATTATTATTCCCTTAAACACACTTAAGGGAATAATAATATGTGATAATTTTATAAAACAAATTTATATAAAAATGAGCAGGTAAAATAATTATAATAATTAAGATATTATGAGCAAAAATACCGAAAATGCTATATGAATTCGAAACCAACAAATACACGTAAAATAACTTGCGTAACATAAAACCTTTGTTTATATATAGATTGTAATGATGTCGATAGCACCTGAACAATAAAATTGTTGGATGAATAAGGGAACCGTACCCACTGTCGCCGTTTGTTGACAAGGTAACACAATATAATATAATGGAAGTTATTAAAGTAAATGAACTGTATAATTTGCACTTTTGGTCAAGTTTTATTATATTTTCTGCCGACCTCCAAAAACGAGACGGTACTCAATTCGACTGTATGTTTTTTATGTGTGTTACCTCATAACATTGTACTGGGTGAACCGATTTCGATGATTCTTTTTTTATATGAAAGCTGATAGTTATCGTGTGGTCCCATATGAATTTGATCAAGGTTTGACCAATGGTTATTGAGTTATTCTTAAATAGCTTATATTGAAGTCGCTTATATTGAAGTCGGCTGTACAAAATTTTAAATTTTAAATTATAGATTATAATAACACGGCAAGCCATTAAACTTTCTACGTCTTTCATTATATCTTAAAATTTAGATTACGTAATATGCAGAACTTTGAAACTATGTGTTAGATGTATATTAAAAAAAAATTGAGTGTATAAAGAAAATGAAATGACGTGTAATAATTTGATGCCTATTTAATTCAGATGTAATAACTCATTAAAAAAAGGACTTTAACACTATAGGTACTGTTACGGCCTACGGCTGCTCCCTTAAAGGGTCCAATACTCTGGGGCCCATGAGCAGAAGACTTCCCGAGCAGACGTAGGTCGGGCCTCAATGTGGCCACGTGGAATCTCTCTAATTACACTAAACAATATGGGAGGACGCTAGAAACACATAGTACTTACCATTATCCGAAGCTAACTTCGCACTAAGGCTTGGGCAGGCCGTGAGTGTGTGTAATAGTAGATGGCGAGTAGTGTACAGTGAGGTGTGACTGTTTGGGGCCTTGTCAAGCATAGGCGACCAGCCGCGGCTGAGTTCCAGGCTGCTCCAAAATGCTGCACCGCTTCAGACTGCTTCGGCGCCGGACCACAATCACTTTCCTCTTTCGTCACGATGACAGTCAATTAACTCTATCGTGCGATTAACTACGTGATCAGATGCTCGACAATAGGAGCAGGGGGGGGGGGGTTGACGACGACTTGTCTGGCGGATTCAGCCTCTCACTGGGCACGTCTCGTAAGTCGTCAACGGTGCCCGCCGCGTTCTCAATCTGCCGGCACTGCTCCTCCAAAAACCGCAGCAGGTCATAGAAGGGCGGAATATAGGAGGCCTCGTCCCCGCCGTACCTCTCCTCAAAATGGATTCGAAGGTCGAGAGGTAGACGGGAGAGCACGATGCGGAGCAACAAAAAAGCCCATTCGCCCACTGGTAATTCCAGCCGCCTCAACGCATTACAGGCCACCAAGACTGGATCCAACAGGTCCGGACGTAGTCTGGCCCGGTCACTAAGCAGCGGGAGGCTTAGAAGCTGCTTAACATGTTCGTCCGCAATTCGCCAGACGTTGGCGTATCTTCTGGCTAGGAGGTCCCGAGCAGTCTGGTAGGCGTCGTCCGACAATCTCAAGTGGCCGACGACGCCCAGGGCCTCCCCCTCCAGTGAGGCCAGGAGGTACGCCATCTTTTGGCTCGGGGTCAGGTCACTCCGGGCGTCCACTAGGCTGTCGAAAAGACCAACGAAGGTCAGCCATTCGGAAAGGACCCCGGAGAACTTTGGCAGGTCCAGAGTTGGGAGTCGTCCCAACAGCTCCGGCTGAAGCTGCTTCAGAGAGGACTCGGACAGGTCACTCATCCGAGCTTCACGCGCCTCCTCGGCATACCTGCCTTCAGCCTCGATCAACTCGTCCGTGAGCCACAAGAACTGCTCATAGTCCGCGAAGCAGGAGTCCAGGACTCCCTTCTCCACATCCGAATTCTCGAGCTCAGCGTAAGCCTCCTCCACTGCGGCCCTTTGAGCATCCACCGGCTCGAACCGCTTCATCAAGTTATGGACCCTATCCGGTCGACCTATCAAAGCATGGGCGCTTGTGGCCCAGTGCAACTCAGTCCGCAGACAACGGATCAGTAGCTTGGGCGATGACATCACTATTAAATACAAATTACGACGCGGCTCGAGCACAAATTACAAAGATAACAAACAAAAAATACAACAAAAATTAACAGTTAATAAATGCCGTTCCCATCAAATCGCGTTGAATAGAAATTACACAAATACGAATTACTACGTATCAACCAAATACAAGTTAGCACAAAAGAAAAGACACAAATCAAATTAACAAATAATAAATACTAGTGCGATTAAATCAAGTTAAATTCAAGTTGCGCAAATACAATTACTACTCTTTAGTTCAAATACAAATTACAGTATAAACGAAGATACACATCACGGTCGATCAACAAAAAATGCCTAGCTCGGAAATCGACCCTTCGATAAGTAATCCACTACAACTATCCGACAACGATAATTAACTGATTACGTAAAAATAACCATCTACCTACATGACGTATATCTCTAGAAAAACTCCCGCTTGCGCAACCTAGGGCGCGGCTTTTCAAACTACCTACTAACCAAAAAAAAGGCAAGCAACAAACAACAAAGGGAAATAATTTTATTATTACGTATAAAAAATATTTTTACGTATTACGGACGGGCGTGATTGTAGATACAAATTAAACCAATTAAACCAACGCTCCCTGCCACCAGAATTGTTTAATTTTTATCAAACACTATGGTCAGGATCGACTGGGGAATCGAACCCGGAACCACGCTCTGCTACCAACTTGTTACGGCCTACGGCTGCTCCCTTAAAGGGTCAAATCCTCAGGGGCCCATGAGCTGAAGACTTCCCGAGCAGACGTAGGTCGGGCCTCAATACGGCAACGTGGAATCTCTAATTACACTAAACAATATGGGAGGACGCTAGAAACACATAGTACTTACCATTATCCGAAGCTAACTTAGCACTAAGGCTTGGGCAGGCCGTGAGTGTGTGTAATAGTGGATGGCGAGTAGTGTACAGTGAGGTGTGAATGTTTGGGGCCTTGTCAAGCATAGGCGACCAGCCACGGCCGAGTTCCAGGCTGCTCCAAAATGCTGCACCGCTTCAGACTGCTTCGGCGCCGGACCACAATCACTTTCCTCTTTCGTCACGATGACAGTCAATTAAATCTATCGTGCGATTAACTAACTTACAGAAGCCACTAACTATTGCGGGGTATAAGGTTACTGCACAAAACGCACACGGAGCCTCTGGACCAAAGGTCGCTACCGTTTCGCGTTGCAACAGTTAGTTCTAGAATATCAGAGGCCGCACTAGCTAATATTGTCGAATGCACTTATACAGATTCTGAGTCGGACCCAATAAATCGCGGGAAGCTCTCCAGCAGGAATGCGCGTCACAAAATCCTAGACCGTATATTTTATACAGAATGACAACATGCCAATCGTTAGCACTGCCTAAAGACGACTGACTGCCCTTGGGCGTTTTACGCACGACCGAATGTCAAACCGGTATGACACTGAGCCGCGCGCCCTCTCGCGTTCGTTCTTGAAATTAGCGTTTACCGCGAACAGATACTCTTATCTCACCTCACATCCGCCACTGTAAAATCAAAGTTGCTTTTGCAAACACTTTTTCTACTTAATACATGTATCATTACGAATTTACGTTATAGTATATAACAAATCCATAAATACATTTTACATACAAGCACCTCAATTTAGAACAAAAATCAAAGACATTTAAGTAGTAGTAGTAATGGACCGGACATCAGTAGCAAAATTGTCGCCTGTAACTTATGTCCTATAGGATCTCCGATTTTTGTCATTTAGTCTTAGTGACATCGTCAAAAAGTCAAGACGCATTCGTTTCATATATTTAAAAAATATTTTTAAAGAAAATATACCCGGTTGTGCATTAAGATATTGTAATTCACGATATGGAGCAAAAAATTAACGTTATATCGGTTTATTATCGTAAATATAACATATATTTACTGAATAATCTTTAAATTTTATTATTTCTAGTAAATTGTTCTAGAACATTTATTTTTATTGTAATAAGCGCCCTCCGTTATCCAGTAAAACAAGGTTATATTCATTAGCGTCACCTACTGGGGAATAGCTAAAATGTTGTCTTAATAAATGCTTAGCATTGTATTGTTATTTTTAGCTAGAGGGTGCCACACGCGCACTAGCTCAAAGTTTTTGTATGTAAACATTCCCAATGTCCGCTCTATAGTATACCTATATATTTAAATCTCTTTGACAAAAATCAAACTGTGACACGCGGAAATCGAATATGATTAGCAAAAACCTTTCTAATTTTACCTTTAAATTTTTAATAAAAATTAAAAGTCGACTTCAAACAATTAAAAGAATAAAAAGAATAATTTCAAATTCTGAAGCCGGCGCTAAGACATAATTTTAAGAATGTTTTAAGCCCCGACTTCGGAATGGAATAAAAAGAATAACCGTACTTTTTACTAAAAGTTATTTTTTTACCCTCTTGATTGGACATAAATATATAAATACTAGTTGGCCAGGCAGACGTTGTTCTGCCCTTTCTGGACAACTCTTCCTATGAAAAAATTCTTAAATTCACAATAAAAAAATATTGCAGGTTATTTATCGGCAGAAAAAGTATCCTATCTCTCAAGTTGGACCAAACTGCACACAGTGTGCAAAATTTAATTGAAATCAGTTCAATAGTTTAGGAGTTCATCGCGGACAAACAATATGACATGTAATTTGTATATATAAATACTAACTGGCCAGAAAGACGTTGTTCTGCCCTTTCTGGACAACGCTTCCTATGAAAAAATCCTTAAATTCACAATAAAAAAAATTGCAGGTCACTTATCGGGAGAAAAAGTATCCTATCTCTCAAGTTGGACCAAACTGCACACAGTGTGCAAAATTTCATTGAAATCAGTTCAATAGTTTAGGAGTTTATCGCGGACAAACAATGTGACACGAAATTTTTATGTATAAAGATAGGAATATTATAATCTTAATATCGTCTAAATAGTTCCATTAAAAATTTCATCAAGTTTTTGCCATCTTTAGGGATGGAATTTTCACCTAAATTATATTTGTACCAGCCCTGACGTATAACCTATTTAATAAAAAAAGAACTAACAGAATCGGTTCACAACTGAGGAATATATCACGTAATATATATACAAAGAAAAACACAGTTGAATTAACATCCCTACTCTACCTAACTCTAATTGTTTTTGAAATCGGCTAAAAAGGAGTGAAAACTTTGACCAAAGCCTATCAAAGGAATTTCTTGGATTTTAAAGTGAAGAATGTTAGTAAGCAATATTTACTCACAATGCTGGTCACAAGGCGCAATTAACTGAAACCTGGCTCGACACAATCTTTCTCTAAGACTTCATAACAACTAAGGACTGGCGCTCATCAAGTCCAGTTCTGAATCGGTTGGACTACACATTGTGATCTGTACTTGAAGACATGGCCTACTGAAAACGCAACTTCGTCGTTTATTCTCTCAAGACTCTTTAAAGCTAAAAATGGGAATTTTCTTTAATTTACGTACTGACTCCATTCCCATGGAAATATGGGAATGGAGAATTGACCACTAACCTATGTAAATCCATAGGTTAGTGGTCAATGAGATCAAAAAGGCCCGTGTAAAAGCCAGGAAGAACAAAGGTCATCTTTCTGGGATTGTTCATTGTCGCCTTTTACGGAAACCATGGCACGGAATGGGATGATCCATTATCTTACTCTGCCAGCATATGGTAAATTACATAATATTCTGTAGTATAATACCGTATACATACGTGTAGTGACGGCGTAAGAATATCCACTAACCCATATCTTCCCGTGGTTGTCTTAAGAGGCGACAGTGGGAAACAAATCAGGAGATTGGCAGCAGCGTCTTCCTAAATGCGACTAGAAACAAAAAAATCACGGTTGCCAACTCACTTGCCAAGTAAGGCTGCTAAGGCAAATATCCCCCCTATGAGCCAATGTATGGAGGAGGCCTATGTTCAGCAATGGATTTTAATAGGCTTTAATAGTAACAGTAACGGTGATACTTATTGATATATTATAGCCGCTACAGTATAGGTAGCTGTAATTGTTTATTTATGTACAAAATGTATAGTAATTTAGGTACAAAAGATAAACCTCGACATCGTAGAATCATAAACGATATTCAACTGTTATCCTGAAGTTAGTTAACTGGAACTTAACACTGCTCATTGACTTCGCGTTTAACGGTAGAACAAAGATTTAAAATTAAGCCAGCATTTCTAATAATTTGCAAAAGCTGGGCCAAATACGAGTACACATCGTCACATTTTTATTTTTTAATGAATTTCCTAATTTTTAATTTTAACTTTGTCAAAGACTATTCACAATTATAAAAATATTTACATTTTGTGTTAGACACATGCCCGTATATTATTTATTCTCTGCATATATTATATTTAATTATTGTTTCATTAACAATCGTATTTGTTAGTATATCCCATTAATTGTAACGTACACTGTAATGAAACCACTTGTGCTTTACCACAAAATAGTTTTGCATCGCATGGAGACCAATAGTGTGTAAAATATGTTCTAAATTTTGCCTAAAAGCGATGATACCGCAAAATTTATCCGCCAACGTGCATTTATAAAATGATACTGTTCACTAGTTCAAATAGTTATATTGAAATTGCTGTATGACATTTTATTTAGCAAAAGTAATCATTAAATAAATAAAGTAATATATTGAATATAACCCAATATATTATTCAATATATTACTTTAATTATCATTATGCCGATTCTCTAAAAATATATTGCGTGAGCATCACCAGCAATGAGCTCAAATTGTTAGATGTTCACACTTCATACCAAAACCGACGTCGCAAATCATCTATTGCGCGTTCAGATTTTAAATTGTAAGAGTCACAAAATATTTAATGAATAAACATAATATAAAAGTTCATCTTCTTTTGAATAACTTAATGATTTCTTTATTTCGATTCCCATATTCTATTAAGTTCTTTCCTATAAGACTCGGGTTAACAACTTTTTGGCTTCAGATGTGTAAACTAAGATACGGGTACTAGTAGATGTATTGACTTCTGTGAAATCTGACAATTTTGCCATTTTTGGAAGGACTTAAAGTTTAGGACTAATTTTCCTACCAAAAATTTTCTGTCGGACTGGGCGTCAATGTAAAATGTGACCTTATATTCTTCATAGATTTGGTATCTATTAGTGATTTAAACAAATACTAACATTAAATTGACAAAATACTAAAGATAGATAATGACAAAGTTAACCTCAGTTTGTGGCAACTTTGCCATCATGGTTTATAATGAATATAACAAATAGGATTTGACTTCAAGGTTGAAGGTAAGTTTATCTTATAATGTAATACACAACACTCAGAGTTATGATTTGCTCCCTTAATTGTGTTTCAAATAGCAAAGTTTACGCTTGTGGCAAAGTTGCCCTCCCATTTTTCAATTTTATATACACATTTGAAAATATGTGTCAAGGTTGTCAAAAATCCTAGTACTTTACTTAATTTTTTATTTA
This sequence comes from Parnassius mnemosyne, assembly GCA_963668995.1. Taxonomy (NCBI): domain Eukaryota; kingdom Metazoa; phylum Arthropoda; class Insecta; order Lepidoptera; family Papilionidae; genus Parnassius; species Parnassius mnemosyne. The sequence continues at coordinate 25,833,311 of CAVLGL010000093.1, read as the reverse complement.
AACTTAACTTTTGTTACAATAATTCTTAAGCAAAAATCTAAAATATATGAAACAAAAATACTCTCGTTTAAAATTTAAAATCAAATTGTTGTGATAATAAGCTTAAATCAATTACAGTATAGATAAAAAAAAGCTTGTCACAATCATTTTGAACAGGTAATCGTTTTGTTATTAGTCATCAACATCATACGATCCATAATAAAATGATGTCAGGTAAAAAAAAATTGTAATCAATCTTAATATTGTTTTCCCAGAACAGCAAAATATTCAAAGTCATTAAAAATGACACTATTTTTGGGTACAAATTAATATCAATCATCATTACAGCCCTTCACAAGTCCACTGCTGAACATAGGCCTCCCCCAAGGAATGCCACAAAGCACGGTCCTGAGCCACCTGGATCCATCGACTTCCTGCATATCTTACCAGGTCGTCACTCCATCTAATGGGGGGACGCCCTACACTTCGTTAATATCAATACACTGGTTAAAATTATGAAAAATACTGAATAGTAATAATTTTATTTATTTTTATTCATATTATTAATAATTAAGCCGTGTAGTGGCGGTTAAGAATATCCACTACCCCATATCTTCCCATGGGTGTCGTAAAAGGTGACAAAGGGAAACAGGCAGGAGATGGGCAGCAGCATCTTCCTGATAATAGCCAAAATAACAATAAGAAACTGCGGTTGCCAACCCGCTCGCCAAGCGTGGCAACTATGGCAATATACCCCCCATGAGCAATGACAATAATAAACGGCCCCCAGTCCCCGGCGGCCCCGCTATTCCTGGCTACGGTGGCGACCATGGTAACGGCGGGGCAGGGGGTGCTAAGAATCTCCGGTGGAGGTTCGGTTGCCACCTACGACGACTCGACCTGGCAACATACAACGCACGCATCCTGAGGACTGACGAGAAGATTGTGGAGCTGGAAGAAGAGATAGACAAGTTACGCTGGCATATTATAGGATTATCCGAAGTCCGAAGAGAGGGGGAGGACACGGTAATCCTCGAATCCGGCAACTTGCTCTATTACCGGGATGGCGACCATCTGTCCCAAGTAGGTGTCGGATTTATCGTCCACAAGTCTCTCGTTAACAACTTTGTAAAGATTGAGAGTGTGTCGACGAGGGTTGCGTACCTTATACTCAGAATCACCAAACGGTATTCGCTGAAGGTCATACAGGTTTACGCACCAACCTCGGCACACCCCGATCAGGAGGTGGAGGAAATGTATGAGGATATCTCTAGAGCCATGCATTCCTCCAAAACCCAATATACGGTGTTAATGGGAGACTTCAATGCAAAACTAGGCACAAGAGAGAACGGTGAGCTGAAAGTGGGGAAATTTGGAATAGGGCAACGGAACCCAAGGGGCCAGCAGTTGGCCGACTTCATGGAGAAAGAGGGACTCTTTATGATGAACTCTTTCTTCCAGAAGCGGCCCCACAGGAAGTGGACCTGGTCGAGCCCCGACGGTTCGACAAAAAATGAGATTGACTTCATTATGACGACCAGACGACAACTGTTCAGTGATGTCTCAGTGATCGCGAGGGTGAAAACCGGCAGCGATCACCGAATGGTTAGAGGCACACTGAACCTAAACGTTAAGTTGGAGAGGTCTCGTCTAATGAAGTCAACGCTCCGTCCCCCTCGTGCTCTAATCCAAAGTCCCGAAACCTTTCAGTTCGAGTTACAAAACCGTTTTCAGTGCCTAGAAGACTGCAATGAACTGGACGATTTGAATGACAAGCTCGTGGAAACTGTCCATGCGGTCGGAGCTAAGTTCTGCAAGACCCGCCGCAGAAGAACACAAAAACTCTCCGATCACACACTTAATCTCATGGCTGTTAGACGGGAGATGAAGCTACATTCTTCAACAGATTTAACAGCATACAGGCATCTGAACAGACAGATCTCCAAATGCATGCGGCGGGACTTACGCAACTTCAATACAGCTCGTATTGAAGAAGCGATCGAGCGGAACCAAGGCTCCAAAGTCTTTGCCAGAGATCTGTCTGCCAGAAAGCGCCAACTGTCAAAGCTGAAGACAGAATGTGGCAGCATCGTTTCCGGGGCAACTGAGATTTTGAATGAGATTGAGAGGTTCTATGGGCAGCTGTACACGTCATCGATGGAGTCGCACGCAAGTGTGAGTAATGATCCAAGAGCGAGTCTTATCCGACATTATTCCGATGATATCCCGGACGTCAGTCTGAGCGAGATTAGAATGGCAGCACCTTAAAAATGGCAAGGCCCCAGGCGAGGATGGAATTACAGCGGAGCTTCTGAAAGCGGGTGGAAAACCGGTACTTGAAGTCCTTCAGAAGCTCTTTAATTCCGTCCTTCATGGTGGCATTACACCGGAGGCGTGGAGCAGAAGTGCGGTGGTCTTGTTCTTCAAGAAAGGCGACAACGCTCTCTTGAAGAACTACAGACCGATTTCCCTTCTGAGCCGCGTCTACGTGCTGTTTTCGAGAGTCATTACGAATCGTCTCGCGCGCAGACTTGACGACTTCCAGCCTCCCGAACAAGCCGGTTTCCGAAAAGGCTTTAGCACCATAGACCACATACATACCCTTCGGCAAATTGTACAGAAGTCCGAGGAGTACAATTTCCCACTATGTCTGGCGTATGTGGACTATGAGAAAGCCTTTGATTCCGTCGAAATTTGGGCGGTGCTGCAGTCCCTTCAGCGATGCCAAGTTGACTGTCGGTATATCGAAGTGTTGAAGTGCTTGTACAGTAGGGCTACGATGGCTATCCGAGTACAGAACCAGAGTACGAAACCTATCCAATTGCAGAGAGGTGTAAGACAGGGTAACGTCATATCCCCGAAACTCTTTACCGCTGCATTGGAAGATGTTTTCAAGCTTCTGGACTGGAAAGGATACGGTATCAACATCAATGGCGAGTACATCACTCACTTTCGATTTGCCGACGATATAGTCCTTATGGCAGAATCGCTGGAGGACCTAAGCACTATGCTCAATGACCTCAATAGTGTTTCCCAACGGATAGGTCTTAAGATGAACATGGACAAAACAAAGATCATGTTTAATGTCCATGTCACACCTATGCCGGCAGTTGTTGGGAACACTAAGCTCGAAGTTGTTGACGAGTATGTTTACCTGGGACAAATAGTCCGACTAGGTAAGTCCAACTTCGACCGAGAGCTCAATCGACGGATTCAACACAACACAACAAAACACAACGGCCATATAGCTCGAAGAACCGACAACCGATGGGGAAGAAAGGTTCTCGAGTGGCAGCCTCGTACCGGTAGGCGAAGTGTAGGGCGTCCCCCCACGAGATGGAGTGACGACCTGGTAAGACATGCAGGAAGTCGATGGATGCAGGTGGCTCAGGACCGTGCTTTGTGGCATTCTTTGGGGGAGGCCTATGTTCAGCAGTGGACTTGTGAAGGGCTGTAATGATGATGATGATGATGATATTATTAATGCTCGAAAACGCAGTAAAAATAATATAGATTACTCTTTTTTTCCTTTCAATTTTGATAAAGATGAATTGATTGACGACTCATTTGGTAAAATCGGTCTAATACGCTGCTGCGGTGGAATATGCAAATGTGGTGGAGCTACGCTGCAGCTGTATTATGGTTCTAGCACAAATGGGTCGTTTCAACCGGGGTAGGACTACGGTCTCACATAATACCAGCGTAAAATAGCAGCTTAACACTGCTGTGTTTAGAATGAGTGTAGAGAACCGGAGACCCTTTTTACTGGAAATGAGGCATTCCATCTTACAACTCAGGGGTGACAACGCATCTGCATTTTGAATCTTATTCGAGTATAAATGTAGATGTCTATGGGTCACAGCTACCACTTACCATCAGGTGGACTGTGTGCTCGTTTGTCACTCTATCCTTTAAAAAAATTCAAATTAATCGCGATAAAATCCTTAAAATTAGTTTGTTTTTAATTGTGAGAGCGCGGTCCTTCCCCGGTCGAGCTGACCCATTCGTGCAACAACTATACCACTAATATAGCTGCAACATGGCTCTACCACCTATAAAATTGCACTTTCATCGATTTTTCAGGTGCTTCTCCATCACCCTCTTAAACATGGGTGCTGTAACCTATCTTCAAAGGGTTGACTGTGATCTTGTGAGGTGAGCTGTAACGTCGGGAATTAAAATAACCAAAAGAAGTCAAATTATACGTGATAAAATCCACAAAATTAGTTTTATTCAATGTATACTATCCTTGTAAATCTAAGAAATTATTAATTTTCTTTATTTTTATTTTAGCCAAATTTTAGTACTGTTTCTATTTATTTATCCACCTATTAGGTAATATAGTATCGACACATTGCGTATTCTGAAACATTAATTAATATGTGCCCGAGATAGATGTTAAGGAAGATTCATTTGCAACACGAAATAACCGAAATATGTCACTACTGTGCAAGTGCATGTTTACAATCACGGTTTACAACAGTAGCAACAAATCCTGATTCGAAAACCAATGCATTTCTTTATCATTTAGTCGTTCTATGATAATCAAATTCACGCAAATTGCATTTCAAATTTCACCGTGGCATTGTACGCCATATCACCATTTCTTGACAATTGCGTTGTTTTAATTGACAACACAGCGCTCACAAATATACGAATCACTAATTGGCAATTGCTTACAAAAAGACAAAACGTTCCAAAGTCACCGTTGTTAAAAATTATGTAGAACATTTTTAACAAACAGGTTAATTTTAGCATTCGCCTTTGACTGCCATTGTTTGTTTGTGAGTTCAGAGTCATATTTCAGTCAAACTGCCTGCCAAGCGTGACAATTAACGCAAAGCATCTTATGGACTGATAAAGAAATAACAAAGAACAAATCAGAATGTTGTCAGTGCTAAAGGTGCAGGTGCAATAGTTACTTATCCTTAAATAGACTATGAGGTAGCACTTCTTTTAGGTGTTCAGCTGGGTAGGAACCACACTCTTACCTATTCATGCAGCCAAACAGCGATGTTTTTGCACTGCTGTGTTCCGCGCCGAAGCGCATAAAGTACTGAGCATAATTATAAGATATAAGGTATTAATCCTAGTACTCAGTGATGACAACGTACCTCTAGCCTTCTTTGTTTGATTCGGCTTGAATTGACTGCTGGTATCCATGGAATGCAGTAGTGACTTACCATCAGGTGGACTGTAAGTTTGTTTGATATCTGCGCCCTCTTCTCCCAAAAGAGGGTCGCTTCCGATCCGGCAAAGAGGCTTAATCAGCCAATTGCCAGTCCCACAGGCGGTTTTTAGTGGGTATCACTTAGATTCCCCGTAGGATAGTCACAGTGAGTGCCGCATAACCACGACAGACCGGTTGTCGTGGTATGCAAAAAGCATTTACCGCCTCCTCGCGTATCGGGGTAACCCTTTGCAACTGCTTCTGGACGCAAAAAAAAGTTCGATTTTCAGCACAGTTTATAAAGACTCGTTTTTTACCTGTACAATTTTCAGATTTACAGTTATTTACGTGATCGAGTAACGTTACAGCCCAAAATGTTCTGCTTGACCGTAAAATGACCACGCTCGAATAGAATACCAGCTTAAAATAACAACACGATGCTGCTGTGTTTCGTATGATGAGTGAAGAGAACCGGTGACCCTTTTTACTGTAAAAAGGAATACCATATTATTCCTTTTAGTCACTGGAGCAGTCGTCACGCTGCGGGTTGGCTATAGACGTCCGGCACTTGATTTTAATTATGTTTTCAGTTTTGTCGGCTTGCTAAGGTTAAGCTTGAACCTTTTACAGTATTTTTAGATTTCAGAAATGCTTTTTAAATTAATTGCAATAAAAATAAGTTTCACTAATAATTGCGTGTAATGAAACACAAATATGACAATTTGGTCTAGTATTATGAGGTTAGATGTCTAAAATCGATGTAAAAAGTGTGAAACGGAACGGTGTTGACGGCCATTTTGTGGGCGTCCATCAATGTCAAATGTTAATCGTCATTCCGTTTTTCTAGTGGTCACGCGAATGTTCTCTCTTGTATTTAGTGCTTTCACTGTTTTTTCGGTGACTTATACTCTGTTTTAGGACTTATATGTTTGCATTTGAACTTAAGTTTGTTTCTGGATTTGATTAAATTGCGTTACTTTGGACTTTGGCTTGCTTACCGGATGTGAGAATGGGCGATTACCTATTAACTTGTAAATGCGCCCTCTTCGGCGTCTGACGATCTATTCGAGCCACCATCACACTTTGACGAAGACTGCTCTGACGTCGGCGATTATGTGAAGCATCGTCTATACGCGTCTGAGATTCTACTCACGTGGAATCTGTCAGATATTGTGTGCGTACTTGGAATAAATAAGCAATGTGCTGGATATACTGAGGATAAAAAACTGGTCCTAAAGGAACGAAGGTACGGTAAACACAAAAAAAAAAAAAACATGAAATGTCATACTCAAGTGGCTTCAAATCTTTTGGTATTTTCATATTATGTGCTAAAGCAACATGTAAGAGCAAAGCTGGAATTAGTGGAGTTAAAATCTCACGACGACAAGGGTTTTTTTTTAAATGTAACTCCTGACTGATCTGAACTGTCCCACATATATTACATTATCTATGCATATTCACAAGGATGCCTTTAAAATCAAACAATACATGAAGACCTGTACAAACGACAGAGATAACAATGCTTACACCCAAACAATATGTGATTTGTACAATCAGAGAGGTAGGTGTCACATTCTACCTTAATATTGGTGGTCTTGGTAAAATTGTGCAAATTGTTGAGAGTAAATTTAGAAAATGCAAATATGATAAAAGTAAATATAAGTAAGATAGACTCTGGTCCTATCTTACTTATATTTACTTTTACCAACATAGCTCAACGGATTAAATAAGTTGAAGTAGCAATGGGCCGGCCATATAGCTCGAAGAACCGACACCTGGTGGGAAGAAAAGCTTCTCAAGGAGCAACCTCGTAACGGTGGACAAAGTGTAGGGTGTCCTCCCACTAGATGGAGTGATGACCTGGTAAGACATGCAGGAAGTTGATGGATGTGACTCAGGACCGTGCTTTGTGGTGTTCCTTGGGGAAGGCCTATGTTCAGTAGTGGACTTGTGAAGGGCTGTAATGATGATGACGATGATAAGTAAGATTGTGTATACCTTTACTTTTTGTCATAATAAATGTCCAAAATCGATTTCATTTGTTGTTGTCACACCGAAGAAAACTGCGTGCTCGGTATGATAGTAGAGATGTGCCCTGACAATATTAGGTCTGCTGAGATGCCGGTGCCGCTTATACAGAGACATGCTGTGGCAGGTACCACAATTCATGCCGATGATTAGCGGGCATATGATTGCTTGCAAAACACGAGATCACCCATAAAAAGCTAATCACTCGGACCCAGGAAATCCATATGTGGCTGAAGATGGGACTCATACACAACGAATTGAGTTGCAATGGAGAGCTATCAAGAGGTTTATAAGGAAACAATATCATAACCATTTAATAAAAATTGCAGACGTGATAGTAGAGTATTTGTAGTTGTAAAATGTTGAAAGATATAAAAAGGTCCATTTAAAGAAATTGTACGAGCAATAAGGCATGTACATACAATAAATTAAATAATTAAAACAAAAAATTATATTGTTTCAATAACGACTATCATAGCAGAGTTTAGGGCAACCTGACTTTATAGATAAAATAGGTCGAATCTGTACTAAAATCGCATCAGCACGCCCCAAATCCACGCAGTCTTGTCTGCCCTACCCCTATAGTGTTTTTGTAAAGCCGTAGGCGCGGAGGAAGAGCAAGCCCCGCCCGCCGTAGCAAATCGCAGGTGCAAGCCGTAGCGGCTGAGGCTTAACCGAAGTGTTGTGTTGTGGAGATGAGCATTGGTGCCTGCGATTTGCTACGGGGCTTTCTGATCATTTAAATCACTGGCCTTGCGACGAAACTTAATATCTTTTTGCGTTTTCAGTGTGTTTATTTAAAACGAAGATTGCTCCGAAGAAATGTTCATCTTAATTTCAGCCACCAAATTTCACCATCATACACTGGGTACAACACTAAGCTCACCGTCATGTTGATAACTGGCCATCCACCACCGTGCCTTTCCTTAGGATTTTCCATTCCTTCACAAACAAATTATGGAATTAACTGTACTAAGCCAGTTTTTTTTCTAGAGCGATACGACTTAAGAACCTTCAACAAAAGAGATTATGTCTTATAAAAGTCCGTTAATTTGGTATTGTGGATGTTCATGAGGGACGGTAGTGCCTACCATCATCCATTAGAGAGCCGCATAATCCTATGCCCCTTCTACTATAAACAAATTCAAAACACATCATTATTTCTCGTCCAAAATTACTTTAAGAAGTTCAATCATTGAAAACTAAGCAATATCTGTCAATTAAGCGACATCTTTTCGTAAAATAAAGTAAATCCAATAATTCTCTTTTCATTATACGTCGCCTCGTACAGAGCGAAATGGAGAAAAATTACCTTAATTCGGTTTGCCCGCGTTGAGAGGTTTATTTAGTAACAGTTAGTTTAAATGTAAGTAATAAGGCAAATTATTTAACCTACGTGACCACTATATAACTTTAGGATTGAATTTATTTTTTTATGGAGGAGGAGGAAGACGACCGTACAAATATAAATATAAATAGGTTATTTTATGATTCATGAACATATTATGTATTTGTGTTTATTAAAAAAAATGGACAACGGCGTATCGGATCAAGTATGTCTCCTTAGATTATTGATAAGTTATCGCGCGCTCTGACGCGTGCGATGATTTATTAATAATCTAAGTATGTCTCTCTCAAGTAGGTATATCTCAAGAGCAGGTTATGCGTTTTGGTAGGATATTTCAGAGTTATAAACTCTATATTTTATTTTATTTGTACATAGTAACTATATATTAGACAAGTATGTAATGAAGAGTCTAACTGGACATTAGTTGTTCTTTTATATTTACTTAATTAAGTGAAAGTTAATAGTTTTCAGAGAAAAACGCTATAAAAATTTGGCGTTCTAAAATTAATATTTTTAAACACCAAACTTTTATAGCGTTTTTCTAAATGACCCAATGGTCATTCTCTATAAAATTGTCATCTAATACTGATAAATTGAAACGATTATTTAAAAATGTTACAATTTTCGTCATCAGAAGTGCTAACGGAATTTTTTTCACACGGAGTGCCCCACGTCCTGTTGTTACGAGGTAATGAAATAATCTATTTTATGTGTTGAAATATTAACATAATACCTACCCGAAAACAATATTTAATATTTTTTGGGTATTAATTTTTAGTATTTGTATGATATTCTAAATAAACAAGGTTTCATGAATTGCGAACTTAAAATAAAGCATATTGTGCTTCGATATATTTTTCCATCATACCCTAAAACACTGGCAAGACCAATCGGCAGAACCAATCAGCATCAGCCGACAGCTTTAATATTTATTGGATTAAATACTGAGAATTGAGATATGTTCACGGGTCCCAATACGTTGTAGAGCTGTTCGGGCCATTTTAGCATCCTATCGATGAATCGATGAATATGATGAAAATTTATTCGAACTATTCCGTGCAGCTCAATTTTCGATTGATGGAATTTTGGTTTTTAACACTTTTTCTTTGTTTTTTGCAAATGCATTGCACAAAAGATCTCATAAGTTAGTTGTCCAACTTACTAATTTGTAATCTTTCATAAAAAATGTTTATTTTACCATATTTGTAATACCTTAGAAGTCAGTAAATAAAAAAAATACTTAAATAAGTAGACGGATGTTAACCTAAGTCACCTATGATGAAGTCATCCCGTAATATAATCAGATTCAAAAGGAAAATAGCCATAAAAATGTCACAAACATAAATTCATATTACACTTAGCATTTTAAATATTTTCTTTTTCTTCTTTTTCATAACGTCGTAACAGTCTGCTTCTTATTATGGGGTTGTGTGGAGTATTGGATTTATCGTCACGCTTGCAAGTTAATTGACGATGGCAGTACCCGACACAAGACTATGTATTTTTTTTAAATAAGGGTGACAAATTAGCATACAACCCACTTGATGATAAGTGTATGCGCTGTCACCCCTGGGGACTAAGGTGAAAGTCCTAGTTGTCAGTAAAAACATTTAGCTGTTATCTTACGCTGGTATTCTGTGAGCGTGGTTCTTTCCCAGTCGAGCTGATCCATTTGTGCTACAACCATAATATTATAACTGCGGCGTGGCTCCATCACGTATAAAATTTATTATTTTACGGCTTACGTAAATGCCATGGCTATCCTGCCACAAGATCTTTGTAGTACATGTCATTGTGAGGGATCGGCAAATTGCTGTTTTCAGAATTCGGTGGTTTACCAGCATTTTTTTAAATTACTTGCTTTGGCAGTACGACTGACATTGTAACTGTACTTTTAGTAATTTTTATAATTTTTTATATATCTTATGACCTGATTCTTGGGAGAAATTGATTAAGTTTATTGGTAGACTCATCTCTTCAGAGTTTATTGGGACTATGTACATTGTGAATTAAAATCCAACAAAAGGCAGATAGGTACAGCTTATTCCCGGGAACATTTTATTTGAATATTTTTTAATTATTTTAGAACTATCATGGTGAAAATTTAGTATATTATCATAAAATATATATATTGAATAATATTTTTTATAATATATAATATTTATAATATTGTATTGTATATGTATATTTTATGTAAGTCCACACTTTGACTACCGCCATTTCCTTCAACTATCTTTCAATAGGCCTGCTGGAAGAAATTTTATCATGGTATAAGCAGTGCCTTTGTACATAATTATGTTCTTAACCATTTTCCTATCGAAGTATGTGTGTACATAAACTGTTAAAAAAATAAATACATTTTTGAAGTTATTCAGTTTTGTCCACTAAACTATTTTTTTAATCTTTATACCGCTACCTTAGCAATAAATTTTCGATTATCCCTGTAAGTAAAATGTACATCACTTGCTAACGCACACAATGACAAATCAAAATTGGTTACAGATTTTCGGCCTGTCAGAAATTTTTATATGTATATATTTTTAAATTTAATAATAAGTGAGTGTTCAGTTTTGCTCTACAAATTTTTGGCAAGGAACATTGAAAACTACGTAGGGTTTAAGAAATATTTATTTTCGTAAGTCATAAATAACGTGTTTGAATTATCACTAGTCTTCATCACATCTATAGTATCGCCGCCTACGTATGTAATTTACACAAATACTAAAACACAGAGATGAATATATATATATATATATATATATATAATATACTATATGTATTTTGGATCACTTAGGCAGTAATATGACTCCTTTAGCCCGCAATCGTTTCAAGGTACAATAAGAAATATATTTAATTTAATAACGTTATCATTATTTAGTTATACAATTTGCTGCAGGCTATTACTTAATTTAATCTGTAACAAGAGAGTACAAAACAATAGCGGAGTTAGATTTTCAACTAAGATAAACAATTCCGAGCCCCTCATTTCGTTATGAATTATGAGTAAAACAATTGTTAAAAACAAATAAACAAAGTCGAACTGTACAATGTAATATTAAATTAAAAATATTACTTAAAATTTTCATGAAATGTATCATTATTTTTTAGACCATTAATAGTCTTCTGATATAACAAGCATTTATTTTTTAGCAATAGGACTTACCTGTCAATATCCCACACCCTGATTGAAGACAGCATCTTAGCGCGTTGCGTTGTAATGCGTCCGTTATCTTTCGGGTAAGGAAGAGTATGTTTGGAAGCGCTCTTAGCCAACTTAAAAAAGTAATTAATTGGAAAATATGTTCTTTTATGTATGAAATGCGATATTTTCCTTAAATTAGAACCAATTTTAATGAAGTGATTCTTGTTACTCTGTCCAATGATGAGATTTCATCTCTCATCAAGGACTTAAGCCCAAAAAAGCTACGGGCGCGGATGGCATCTCCAACCAAGCCCTTAAACACTTACCTGAGCAGGTGTTAACCCCTTTAACTATTATCTTCAGCGCCTGCTTAAATCTTAGTTAGTCCTCAAGGCCATGGGCAAACTCTTCGAAAGAGTCATTCTCACTCGCATGAGGCTCCATCTGTTTCTCATAGACGGTGACACTCTAGTCATCCCCCACCAATTTGGTTTCCAAGCAAAACATTCTTGTCCACAACAAGTTCACCGTATTGTGGAATATATCCTCAGCGGTTTTTATCCTCGTCGTCATAAGACCATCGCAGTTTTTTTCGACATTGCAAAAGCTTTCGATAGAGTCTGGCAGGAAGGCCTTATCTACAAACTTTACAAAATAGGTCTCACTGATCGTCTTGTACGTCTCGTGGCCTCTTACCTGAAGGATCGTAACTTATTTATATTTACGTACGTAAATTATTATTAACTCGCGTTATTCGACTCACAAAATTCAACTCGAGTCGTATCTTTATCTTACGGTCAATGCAGTGTCTAGAATTTAGTGATTAACTCGACTTATTAATTTGAACAACTTATTGATATATTATGTAATATCAATAAACTGATTAAGTACCATTGTCATAAAATTAGTGTTTAGGCCCAAACATGGTCATTTGAAACGGCATCCCATCGCCTTTGACTTAGCGCATCGCCCGATGTTGTGAGGTAACGTTCGCGCCACGGGGGGGGGGGGGGAGGCGGAGATATGCCGCTTTATGGCGTTTGGCCTGGTGGGCTAGCAACAGTAGGTTGACAGCAGCGGCGCGGTCGATTAGCGTATTTTGGTGACCGCTGCATTGATTTCGCGCGACCAGGTTTTTGGTTTTGATGGTCTAGAATTTGATTATTTGTGCGCGCTTAATTTACTATTGAATTTGGGTTTCGTGTATACCGCGTCGAATTAGTTTGTCTAAGTTGTACGTTTCGTGACAAGAGGCTTGTATTGAGTTTGACTGATTAAAGTAATTTCGTTTGCAAGTAATTACGTCAATTGTATTGTGATTGCATGTTGAAGTCCATTTTGCAATATTTAACTTGCTTGTGTGACGTGGAACCTTGCGCGCACGCCAAGTGGACATACGGTCTGGAATTTGATGCTCGTATTCCATTTCGAGGGCGTGGCCCGGTTAATTGTTTTTGGAAGTTAATGTTTAATTGTACCGTCGCGTTAAGTGCCTTTTGTGTGTTGACTATGTAGTTAGTTTGCGTGTCAGCTAGGCTGATTTTGAGCGTTAATGCGGGCGTAATATCGTACGAAGGAATTTAGTTTGTTGTTTGTAACGCTGAACTTTGTGACTCGAGAAGAGATCGCGTTCGTTCCCTGTTTGTAATTTGGTGCTAAATGAACCCGGAATCTTGAATATTGAACTTTGAACGGCTGTTCGTTACTTGTGTCGAGTGTCATGTGTTTTATTTCGATGAACGTTGAATTTAGTTGAGTTTGAAGTTAATTCAATGTACAATAAAGGTCAAGGTCAGTTCTCGGTTCGGAACCAGGTAAGTTCTTATTAATTGCCTAGCCTTATATCTATTGTGTGGAATAATAAGTCTCCATAGGCCGTTGGGCCCCGTCCTCTGCTGCCCGTCGATTGGACTACTGATGGGCCCTAGTCCAGTCTACCTTTGTTGGGACAGCTAGGGGCGTGTACAGTTAGAGTGATATTATTTTATGAAGATCTATACGCAAACCAAAAATATATAACTACGTATTAAGTTTAGTAATAATAATTATGTTGGATGGAAGAACAAAATATAAAAATAATTTGTAACAAACTGACACAGCTTCGTTCAGCCAATTCGAGTTGCGTAACTCGAGTACCATTCGACTCAAGTTAACTCGCGTCGAGTTTCTTCCGAATTAGCACATCTCTACAACAATTTTTTTTAATATTACATCAGCAGAACCAATGACCTGAACACAAATATCAAAACAATTCCTTTTTTCTGATTTCTTGATTCCGTTTAGATTTTCATAAAATTTATAGGCCATTTACTATATTAAAATGGTATCTTTTTTTTGTGTGTAATAACATTAACATTCCTTGAAATTTCTAATGGGCCCAAAAACGACTGTCTCCTTTGCCTTAGTAGGCTGTCCCTCAGCGGCTCGTAGCCGCCTGCGCCCTCTTTTCCCAAAAAGAGGGTCGCTTCCGATTCGGCAAAAAGGCCTAATAAGCCAACGCCGTACACAAGAGTGGAGCTTAGCGGGTACACTTAGGGGTTAGGTAGTGTAGACACAGTGAGTCCTGCATAACCACGACAGCTGGCTGTAGTGGTATGCATAAAGCATTTTCCACTTCCTCGCGTAACGGGGTAGCCCTTTTCAATTGCTTCTGAGCGAAAAAAAAGTGATTCTTGTTGTAAATAAGATATACGTTGAGGGTGGTCTGAGGTCTCATATAGAAGTAAATAATTTGAAGAAAATATTCCCCTTTAAGGCGAACTGAGATGAAATTTTGAATGATTCTATTGATGCCACATTCCAGCTGGTGATATTCCTTAGTCCACTCAAAAAATTAAAGTTTTAAACATTTTTATAATCAATCGATTAAGATCCACGTAAAAAACAAAAAAAGATGTGTCATACCTGGTTTGAAGAGCACACCAAGCCCTCTCTCAAATTCGTGCACAATCCCCGTCGTGCACACACTTACTTTAAAAAAAAAACAACTGCATTAAAAGCCTACTGAAAAGAGAAAAATTCAAATATTAAATCCCATGTCAATTTTATAACTCACGTCAATCTCGCAAAATTAACACACCGCATATTATAATAAAATTCATGAAGCCGTTTAGTCTACAAAGGATGCTAAAGAAATAGATAAACATACATAAAAACTAACAAACTAACATATATACACTCGAAAAAAATGACGCTCCTTCTGGGGCAGTCGGGTAACCATAACCATTAAAACCTATCAGAAGTCCACTGCTAAAGATAGCCTCATAGGGGGCTAAATTTTTATTAATTTGTGTTGTTATCGGGAAGATGTTGCTGCACATTTTCTATTTTATTTCCCTCGGCCACCTCTTAAGACACCCATAGGACGGACGGGTATTACATATTCTTACACCGCCCCTACACGGTACAACAGAAGGGTTAAAATGTAGGTTATATACATAGTTTTTCAGCTCACAAGGTACTAAAGGTAATCGATCAATTTATTTACGGAAAGGGACGAATTGCGCATATTCCATTGAAGCTGACGCTGCCACACGAGGCGGCTATACTCAAGTTTGGATGAGACCGGGCGGACTCGCAACGCTGCCATCAGCGAGATGGGTGCGGTTTTATGTAAAGTGGAAATGTATTTAACAGCTGTAACAGATTCAGATTTTTTCAGTAGAGTTAAATGTGAAGTTAAAAAATAATTTAAGTCTAATTTAGCATTATATTATCAGTCCGAAATTAGGTGTGTTCTTTACAACTTTTTAAACAAGTATATAAGTTTAATGAAAAATATAGTATGCCTACGCCCAGTTCGAGTTAATTAAGCAAGTATCGAACGTTAAACTTGGTGCCAGCACATTCAACAACAGTCAGGATAAATTAGAAGTAATAGTGGACACTAGGGCGATATGGCGTAGCGGCCAGCGCGGCCCGTGCAAAAGCTCTGCGGCCTAACATTAAAGAGGAGCGGGCGCACCTGGAGCGTAGGTCGTTACTACCACATGAGTAAAGAAACCAACCAGAGGCAAAGCTTTTCAAGACCGTTCAAATTTTTACCTATTTTGGTAGGGTTGACGCAGGAGGATAATTTAAAATAAACAAAACGTGTACCTGGGTCATTCCTTCAGAATGAAAATAACTTTTGAAAATTTTGAAATACAGTTATGGAACCCGTGTATTTTTGTAACAATATTCTGAAGGTAAAAAATTAGGGACTTTAATAAAATAGCAAGAATGATTTACAGATTTGATAAAATAAATAAAAAATGCACTAAAATTCTATTCAATATAAAGTTATAAGGCTTATTGTCCAATTATATTATAGTGCATGTAAATAAGTCCAAGTGCAATAATTAAGCCTAGCCTAAATGAAAGCTTATATTTCCATGTTTTTTATTTCATTAAAATTAAAATAATAAATAATTAAAAGAAATGAAAATATTGGTGGCTATGTTCGTTTTGGTCAAACATTTTTGTAAAAGCTTTTATTTAACTTCACTTGTATGTTTATCCTGGAATTTTGCTATCAATATTTCACCCACTCTTACCGAACCTATCGGTCTAAAATTTGCTACACACGTGTGGTTCTCGTGACAATGCGCGATTATTTAAATACCGTTATTTTTAATCCAATATGGCGAACGTTATAAAAAAGCGCTTGATCATTTTTACAGCAATATCCAATGAAAAGGCTTGATAAGCAAAACAACAATAAGTAAAGTGACGTCAATAATAAATAAAAATATGGCGGACGTCACAAAATTGTGATATATTATTTCCGTAGTAAACCCTATAATAGGGGTATATCAAAAGACAGGGCTTGATAATCGAAACACAATAAGTAAAGTGACGTCAATCTAAATTCAATATGGCCGACGTCATAAATGACGATTTATAAATTCCCTATTATATGGGTGTATCAAATAAAAGGCCTTGATGATCGAAACAAAATAAGTAAAGTGACGTCATTCTTAATCAAATATGGCGGACGTCTTACATGACAATGCAACATTGTTACGAGTATGAAATATAGTTGATCTGATGATAGAGCTGGAATGTGGCTATAGCTAATAAAAGGTGGAAAACAAACTGGCCGCCATACCAATTTTTTAAACAGCTCGGGCGAAAGTTGTTACAAAGGTCAACTGCTGGCGATATAAAAAAACAAGATGGCGGATCTAAGTTGGAGATTAGAAACTTAGTTGCTCCAATCAAATAGGTTTTTGGAGTTCCCGATTACGATCTTGAGGTCCATATTTTTGTCAACGTAAGTGACGTCGTTCTAAATCTAATATGGAGGACTGGCCAAGATGATGGACTAGTTATTTTTTATACACTCCCATAATATGGATATTATATATGAAAGGGTTTGTTGAAAAGAATACGAAAAATAAAATAAAGTCAATCTAAATCCAATATGTTGGACTCTCAAAAATGGCGGAATATATTTTTTATTCACCCCCATGATATGGGTATCAAATAAACATTTGGATCCAAATGATGATGACAAGATGAACTCTTTATTCTCTGAAAAGAGTACGAATAAAATGTGTGTACTACTGCCCAGCTAAACGGTAAGACTAAGTGGGGTCGTGTATTAACTAATATCTACCTTCACCCCGGGCAAATTTTGGAGATGCTAGAAAAAATCAAAACGGCGGAAAGCAAGATGGCCGCTGTACCAATTTTAAAGAAAAAGGCAAAGGTCAAAATATAGGGATAATTTGGTGGTGCTCGAACACATGTTGTAAGTACCGATAAGTTGTTATTCATTGTTAACTGCTTGCGATAAAAATTCAAGATGGCGGATCTAAGATGGCGATCAAAAACCATTAATATTGCATTAAATCGTGTATACGTGGTAGAGCCATGGTGCAGCTATATTAATTTAAAGCTCTAGCACCAAGTGGTAGACTCGACCGGAGAAAGACCACACTCTCACAGAATACTAGCGTAAAATAGCAGCTTAATGATGCTGTGTTTCGAATGGTGAGTGTAGAGAACAGGAGACCCTTTTTACTGGAAAAGAGGCATTTCATCTTAATCCTCACGGCTGACAACACATCTGCATTTTGATTTGCAAACGAAGATAAATGTAGATGTTTATGTGTCACAGCAACCACTTACCATCAGGTGGACTGTGTGCTCGCTTGTCACCCTTAACCTATAAAAAAATTATGAAATGAACAGACCTAAAAACATGTGCAGCGGAAACTTTTATTTCAATGCTCTAAAAGGAAGAAAATAAACTTAAATTAAATCATACCTAACAATTGTAATAAACATTACACAATTTATATGATATTACCTATTTTTTTCCTATTTTGAAAAAAACATATTTTTTTTCTCAGAATGTATGACCCTCCATATGCGGGGCTCTGCTGAGGGTGACCGTTTATATCTCTAGCTAATCGTGAGAACAAAATGAACGGAACAAATCGACATTTTAAAATGAACTCTCCTTTATTGGAACTCTCTGCAGGATTCGATGAAGCTCTTTTAGCTTCACAAACACCCTGCAATACAACGTCTGAAACTGGGACGAGCCGTGAAGTGGAGGGTACGTCTGCAGCTGAACCACAATCAGAAACGAAGAGGGACAGAAAAAAGTTTGCTAGGCCTTACAAGCTTAATGTGACAACACGGAAGCGGTACAGGAGGCTGATAGCAGCCGAGATAGGAGCCGAAGAGGCCTTCTTTCTCTACCAAAAGCCCTGGACCGAAATTCCTTTGCCCAAGCCTCCTCCGGATCTGTAGGCAAAAAACGCAGTCAGTCTAAGGAGGAGTCTCCCAAAGACAAGCCCAGGAATGCTGTGAAGCTGGCAGTGGTAGAGAAGAAGCTCAGCTTTAGGGCCGTAGCTGGCTCCGTGCATGTATGAAGCAACTAACACAGGCTATCAGTAAGACAGCCTGTGGGGCGCAACCAGAAGCGGGACCAAAAATTTCGGGTTTTCCCCACAAGCCAGGTTGAATTCTGGTAACATGTCAGAATAAGGCAAGCCAGAACTAGATTGTGGGTGAAGTCGGGAAACTGAAACCCTGGTCGAAAGCAGGGCTCTCAATATTACCTGAGGGCGAACTGTGAACTCGTGAGCTCTCAATATAACCTGAGTGCGAACTGAAACCTCAGCTGGGTTTTACTTATCTGCCTAGGGCCTCCAGGCTTAAAACATTCTAAAACAGAAGATTTCTTATATTTACGCGATTACTACACATTGAATAAAACTACTTTTACGGATTATACTGCGTATAATTAACTTATTTTTAAATTTCCGAAGTTTCGGGTGCTTCCATAAACTCTAAAATTCAATTTACTATGGAGTTAGAGGCAAATAATTCTTTAGCTTTCCTAGATGTATTAGTCATACGAAATCCTAACAACACTATAGGTTACACTGAAGATGAATCCCACCATCATGCTTCACAGTTAGCTAACGTGGGCAAATCTTTGTTACAGAGGGCACTGTGCATAATGATCTGTGACAGAAAACACCTGGCCGCCAATCTTTAGGAGAAAGTTCTGCACAAGGTCAAGCTGACCACGGTCAAGCGCGTGCCTGCTATACTACTATATGTCAGAGGTGTCACAGACAAGATTGGCTACATCTTGAAGCGAGCTTTTATTAGAACATTCTTCAAGCCACCGAAGAAGATTAGTCGGTTCTTACCATCAAGTGTAATATCCCTCTACAAGATGCAGGAGTGTACAAGCTTGATTGTGAATATGGCCTCTCATATTTAGGGTAAACAAAACGATCTATCAAAATCTGCGTACAAGAACACGTAGCTGACATGAAACACCAATATTCCGGAAAGTCTGCAGTATCATATTATGATCACAAATATCTTAGACAGCCCCCCGCCATTACATAAGATTTGATAGACCACAAATACTTGCGAAAGAACATCGATTCATGCTCACTGTCATTGAATAAATTGAATAAATGTTATTAAATAAATTAATATTTAGTTTACCAAAAATTGAATATCTTAAAAATTAATTAAATTTTTTTTGTTCATTGCTTTTATTTTCAAGTTTTGATAGGGTTATGTATTTATCTTTAGTTTCACAAGAAATTCAAATATAAACATTAAATTGAATAAAATATCCTTTGCACTGTATCAGACAAATTTACTAAATTAATTGGGGGCTTTTGGTCAAAGCAATTCTCGGAATCTGGTGAAAAGAAGTTACGTTAAGAGAACATCAAAGTAATTAACTAATTTCAAAAGGTTTGGCATGAAAATACATAAAATAAATGTAACGAAATTAATTCCCCGATGTGAGTAACAAATTGTGGTGTTAGAATTGAATTATTGCAATATAGCGGAAGGAATTCAATGAATGGGCAACAGTAGGATTCCATAAGAGTAGACAAAGGTTATATGAACTTTGCTATTGTAACGATGAAGTTGGGAACTGGACCGTAGTTCTCAGCAAAATAACTGTCCAACCAGTAAAAGAGGGCTTGGCCACTTGGTAGTGCGTAAGCACAAACATCGACTGAAGTTGCGCATATCAATGCGTATAAACGCTATATAAAATACGATCAAATCCAGCCACAGTGAATGTACTTAACGCGGGTTAGGCAACAATAGGCACACTGGGCCATAAAAAGCCCTCCGTGAGCGCCACCACCTGCCAGGCCGCCGTTCCTGCAGACGTGATGTAAGTGTAAAGTATCACCACCAATTGCATGATCAGCACGGCCAATTGGCCGTAGAGCGTGTCATGAGTCCACCGCTCACCTTAAGGGAATGGGGTCCCACGTTGCGCGGCTTTTGGCCACAGAAGCCACCTCAGATTCTCCCTCCAGCTACCACCCGCATGAGATCGACACATATGCTCCACCAACCAATACAATATCTCGCCATCAAGATAATAATAGTTGCAATAATTCGCCATCAGAAAGGGTTTGTGTCACTGACGTTGAGTATATGCATTTTTCGATCATGTTTGTCTCACCCACCAACAAGTTGCCTTCAATCTATCAAAGGTGGGAACTTTATAGAGATATATTATTATGTTGTTATATAAAACATAATGGAGGTCAGACAGTCTGCAGCCCCGCAATGAAAGGACCCGACTTGGGCAAAGCTACTTAGGTTGTGAGTCAAACCAAGACGCAGGGAGCGCCATTGAGAATAGCTCTACCCGCCAAACAACCATGACAGAGACGCAATGCTGCAGAACGCAACAAGCATCAATACGACTATTGGCTTACACCATCCCAAGGTCCCCCATACAGTCCCAGCAGACATCACCACCCACATTCCTCCATCGACCAGAACAACAAGATGCGTCGAATCAGGTGCAGCATACACGCAGATCCATCATAAGACGCAATACCGCAAGTAGCAGTAAGCATCAATGCAACTATCATACGGATGGCGCCCCCTCACAACACACCCACATGATCCGTATCGACTTTGGTAACAAAATTGATAATGTTGTTAACTAAAAATACCATCAACGTATCATAGTAGCACGCTACTAAGACGTCAGTAGCCAAAACTCCACGTATCATAGCGCTATTGCACTAAGACATGGAGTTGAGTAGGCTTGCTGCTCTTAAAAGTACAACCAAACACACTCACCCTAATCCGAAAGATAGCCGACGTATCATAACGCTATGCGCTAAGACGCCGCCCACAACCGGTAGGGGTGTGCGATGTCCACGGGCAAGTCGTATTGCTACAACAAACCCGCTTACCACGGGCACTAAAATGATATGTCTAGGACACATCGGTTAGTGAGTCCAAGTTTACCTCGGTCTCAGAGGCTACGAAGCAACCTACACGCCACTATAATAATCCTTTTCAAGTCCCATTTCTTTCAATATAATGCTTTTACATATTTGAGACCTTCCACATATTTGCTTTATTTCATAGACCATACTATTGTATGTCTTATTCATATGGGACTTCAAGTCATAACTCTGCTATCATAATGCTTATGCATCATAAAGTTCAGTCATTGTACAACCTTACTAGAGCAGTCGGTCAGCCGACCACCCCATATATATGTACAACCTTGGGTATGTGTCTCCGGCAACACCCCTCTTATAAGGGAACATTACATGAACACCCTCATTAACTAAAGAAATTTTCCGATTAATACAAGAACACCTTTATCAACTTAAACAAAAATTTGATCCATATTTTTCAATTATATTACAAATATTATGTTACTTATCTTTATTATTGCAATATCATAACTTATACTTCTATTATTTAATACATTTTTGAATATTTTAAACAGAATTTTAAATAATTTAGAAATTATCAAAGACAAATTATGCGTTTACTGTACTGTACTATAATATTCAATATTCCAAATGAATATATTTGAACTTTATACTTAATATTGCATTTTAATTGTTTAAAATATAATTTCCATGACATTTTTAAAAGTCTTTATAATTAATTTAATTACTCTTTATTAATAATAATTATGAGGCGTCACAATCCACCCCCAAATTTTATGTTAATGACCCACATAGTGGAGTTGTTAATATTAAATTTTAGTATTTTGAGGGCATATACGCTACACTCAAATAATTGTTTATATATCTGATATTTCCTCTTTCAATCTGTTACAATACAGTATATGTTATCAAATTTCCCTACCCCAGGGAATGGCCGCCATCGACACCCCTTCAACCACATCCATCACAATGTGATAAAATCATAATTGAAGTTTAAACAAAACTAATTTTTACGGATTTTATCGCATATATTAACTTATTTTGTATTCCCGACGTTTCGACGTGATCACGGGGGACTGAGGTGTTTGACGTCCTGATTTCATAGTTAGCCCGGCTACCTTCAGTTTTTTAATATTAAGGCTTTAACTAGCCTGAATGACCTTGACGAAACGGCGATCGCAGAGATTTTAGCCGACGTCAACACCGTCTAGCAACTACGTTCTGCATTACTTATAAAAGTGCAAAGATTAATAGACTGCAGAGATGACAATTATATAAGTGACATACTGCCTGTTATGCTTGCGCATCACTGAGAATTATGTCGCGGTTACGCATCTTCAATTACATTGTGCTGTAGCTTTGTCCGGTAGGCGTCACGAGCTATCAAGTGTTCAAGTTTCAAGTACTTAAGAGTTTTTTATTATATATGTTAAATCGTATTTATTTGTTTCATATTAATAGATCTCGGTCAAAGCGTTTGTTGTAAATTTTTCCCGGGTTTGATTTCCGACAGCACGAATGAAATTTGTAATTGCAATTTTCGTCAACATGCTTTGGGGCAGCGCGGCGGGCATTTCCTTGCCCTAAAACCCTCTCAGAAATAAAAAAAGAGTTCTGTGCCCAGTAGAGGGACTTGTATAGCCTATTACTTTACTTTGTAGCAATATTCATATTCGTTTCAGATACAGAAGGGTACCTTATGCTGACAAAAATATCATGTGGATGTGACGAAAACGTAAAACATCAGTCATGTCATACGCCACATTTTCTATAGAGCGTAGAACATTGCAAATAGGGCAAAATAAAAATAATACAAAATATAATGGGAACTATTTATTAATAATATATACATTTATAGGTATTTATAATAAAAATAATGAACAAGCTGCAAGGTTCAACTAATAATGTTTTTTGTAAGCACAATCGTAAAATTCCTGTTTTAATTTTTACCAATGGTTAACTGATGAAACGTAGTCAAGATCACTTCATATAAAATATATTTAATTAAAATTGACACATGACCCTGTTTGGCCTTCTACTTACAAGTCGGCGGAAATTTGAAAAGAAGATTTTGTCTTTTCACACAAGTATTGTTTACAACTGGCGTTTTTTCGAAAAGTGTGATTAAGTGTTAGCGGTATATAATCAATTAAATACTGAACTTCTTTGAAATTTATTTTTGGTTTATTTTTGTTATATCTTCTTAAAAACTGACGGCATCTCACTATTTTATTATTTGTTTTTTTTTTGTAACGCATAAGGATAAGTTAGACTATGTTCGATTTACTTGGATAAGTTTGTAATTTTTTTAATTTTATCTTAAAATTTCCGCAATAAATTATTACCTTTTCTACAGTGATTCTCTCCTCTTAGTTTTGGCATAACTGTAGGATGTTATACTGAGTCACCGTCAGTTACTAAGTGGCCATAAATCATTATATGTATGTATAGACATACATATATACATTTTTTTATTTTAATATTTATGTTTTTTGAATTTTGATTGATTTTTTGAAACCTGGTAAAATTATTTTTTTCCATACCAATTGATGGGCCGGAGTATAATGCCAGTTATGCTCTTTGGAAGAAGTTATTTTTTATTTTATGCTCAATTGCAGACAAAACAATATTGATTGCGCATTTCTAAAACAAAATTTTACCTCTTCTCCTTCTAATAATAACTCCTGCACACACAGTTGCCACACGGCGGAATAGTTATTTTTATCTATAAGACCATTTGCAGAAACAGTTTTTGTTAACAGATATGAGTGTAACATTTATATCAGCTGCTTTGTTTATAGTGCCTTGAGCAACACTTTGCCGGTTTCTGTACAAAAAATGATGCTGGCTTTGCAAATATGGATGGCCGCTACCATTGAATATAATACCCGCTATGTTATGCTTATTTACATAGAAACTTTAATTATCATTTGCATAAAATTCTAAATAGCACTTTTTACACAAGAAAGTAAAATTTTAGATCAGTCCATCTAGTTTTTCACTAATTAAGTGAAAAGTAAAACAAACCAATAGGTCCGTGATTTAAAATTTTTTGCAACTTTTTATAGAAAAGCATGAACTTATAATAATATAATAGTCAATCATTTAGCCATTGGATAAAACTTTTAGGTGTGCCAGTCAAACATTAATGATGATATACAGGTCATTATACTGGAAATAGTCTTTTAAATATTTTGTAGTATAATTGACAATCTTCAGTATGATTGACCGTGTATATGACTTTTATAAGTCTATGTTATTTTTGATGAAAATTATTATTGCAGATAAAAGCCCTATCACATTTATTTTAGTCTCGAATTAAATTAATCCAAATGAAAATAAGAACTTTGGCACTTTATAACTGATCTTTAAATGTAAAACACTGACTTGAAATTATATAATTATCAGCAGTTTTTAATTCACTGAATGTTTTTAAGATTGTATTGGAACTCTACTGGTAAAAAAAACCAAATATATATATATATATTATAGTTCATGATGAAAATAAAGTATGCGCGTTACATCGTGTCCCATCAAGAATTTCTAATGTAATTCTTGGTGTAAAGCTAAGACGTGATAATAATTGTAAACAATAGAATAACAAAATAATGTAAATATTTGTAAATACTTGCTTTATAACCTCATAAATATTATTTGACCGTAATAAAATAAAACAAGGTAGTCTTCGGCATGAAAGTAAAAATAAATATTTTCGATTATTTTTGCAATATCTAACAGCCGGATCAGCGCGCGATTCTGATCCATCTAAAGATGCTAAATTTCAGCAAGTACTATCAAATTCAATAGGAGTGACAGAAAAAAACGGTTCTTGATATAGAAGGGTTAATAAATTATTTAACCTATAAAGTAAAATCACTTTATTAAAAATCAAAATAGCCCAATAGCTTTATTAACATGAGACACATAATTGTACGAGTGCTTACAATAATTAACATTATTTTACTGAAATCTCAAAAAGTTTTTTTTAAACAGAATAAGGGTGACAAACGAGCACACAGTCCACCTGATGGTAAGTGGTTGCTACGGCCCATAGACATCTACATCTATTCTCGATTACGTATCAAAATGTAGATGCGTTGTCACTCGTGAGGACTTAGATGTAATGCCTCGTTTCCAGTAAAAAGGTTCTCCGGTTCTCTACACTCACCATACGAAACACAGCAGGGTTAAACTGCTATTTTACATGGTATTCTGTGAGAGCGTGGCCCTTCCCCGGTCGAGCCGACCCATTCGTGCTACAACTTTTCTACTACTAATATAGCTGCAGCATGGCTCTACCACGTAAGAAAAAATTGACGTTGAAAATTTAAGTATTTTCAGAAGCAACTTTGCAATTATTTTCTATTGAGTGAATTTTGTGGAATCGTGTTTTACATACCGCCACCTGAAATACGTACAATTTTTTTTCGATAACGACATGTAATTACAAAACGATCCCCATGCATATCAATGTGGTTCTATTCAGCCTCTTAATATGGACATACCTCGGGATTCAGAGATTTTAAAAGTTTTCATGCGTAGATAATGGAAGATATAATATTATATTATTACTGTACCGTATGAGGCAACCTTTATACTTATATACATATTCTCATCATATTTTTATGGTTGGTTAGAAAAGTTATATCTAAATGCAAACTTTCACAGGGTAATTTTCTTTTACTATTTTTACCCAGCAAGTAGTAAAGCAACTACAATCCCATCGCTGGTTATGTAGCCTAAGATGGTGAATTGCACTGACTTAACAAAAACCTATTCACTCTTGCCTAATAGTACTATGTAAGTATTATTTTCTACCTATTTGTGTGTGTGTGCGTGTGTGTACGTGTGTGTGTGTGTGTGTGTGTGTTGTGTGTGTGTGTGTGTGTGTGTGCGCGCGTGCGTGCGTGCGTGCGTGCGCGCGTGTGTGTGTGTGTTTGTATGCGTGAAGAAAAGCGTATAAGAATACGTGAAGAGGAATAAAGGTTGAGTACTACTTTGCTTACCTATACGAGGTAAGCGAAGTAGTACTCAACCTTTATTACATGCTCGAGAACCTTCTTCCTATTTCTTATCGGTTTTCCAAGTTATATAGCCAACCCATTGCCATTTCACTTTAATATTCCGTTGGGCTATATCAGTTACTCTGGTTCTACTGCAAATATCTTCATTTCTAACTTTATCACGTAGAGAAACCCCTCTCCTATTTAAAAGTTTTACATTTTTAGATCATAGTTTATCTAACTTAAAAAAACCATAAACCCAAGTATGTCTTTATATAGTTATTTATACTTAGGGAAGCACCATTTTTATTATTTATTTAAATTGTTTGATTTAATTTGATAACAGTGTACCTAAATGTTAGTATCTGTATGTATATTTCCCTCCCCAACAATATTTTATAAAGTCATACTCATAAAAACAGCGTTTTATTGTAATACTTTCTTATTCGTGTCTGGTATGGTGGACATTGAAACTTTGAAACTTAGAAGGGCAGTGTCTCAAGTCATGCAATATCTGTCCATAATTCATAATAGGATTGATAGTCCCCAAATACTAGAGCGTGTCCGCATCTTGGTCCCTGAAAACGTGTCAGCAAACTCGCAGGGACAGGTGGCACCACGGCGCCGCCCGCGACTGCTGGAGCCCCCCGCGCACGTACCGAGCGCGCTCGTCAAGCGCCCACCAACCGCGCACTCCGCATTATTGGGGACATACTTGCACAGCACAACGAGCTAGACTTATTTGCTGATGGAGTAGGACATTTGTATAAAGAAATTCAAATAATTTTAAATAAATTCTAGCCATCAAACTTACGTATATTGTTTTCATAATTAATTATTATAATTGCTTTTCTTATTTTTTTATTTTTTTTTATTATTATTATTGCTATTTTATTTTAATATTAATGTATTTATGGACTCAGATTGTATTTTTTATGATTTCTTTTCTATGATATTATTGATGTATTGTTAATTAGGATATTGTAAAATAATTTTGCTATTACCTATATAATGACGAGGATGTGTAATACCGAATTGTTAATCTTATAAGCGTTTTGAATGTGTCATCTGTTAGCTTGTAAGATGAAATGAAATAAATAAATACATAATTATAAAATTGAGTATCAACTAATTAATAAAAATATGCATCAATAAAATTACATAGGTATTAAAAACTATCGAAATCTAAGTAACGAGAGCATGTTCGTCGTTCCACATCTAAATTATATAAAAATGCATTTTTCAATTTCACTAATCAACGTCACCACGAAAATTTCTTCTTCTTTGGGCACTTTAAAAATTAATTTGTTTAGAAAATAATATTTACAGTTACCAGTGTACAGATATTTACTAAATTAAGTATTTCTAGTCATAAAAATATTTATAATTGAGTATAAACTTTTAAAAAACAATATATATTTGAACGAAGTCGCTCCAACACCGACGCGCGGTCCACCCTCGACGATGTCCGAAAACGGACTGACAGGGCGACGGAGCATGCGCGCTCGCGTAAATTATATTCAATTTCAGGGAAAAATTATATATTCTCTTATAAATCGGGGAATAAAAATAAAACTCTTAATTAAAATTATTAATATTTTTAAGACCTTTTTTTTAGTGTAAGAACTATTTAAAAAGCTTGTGCCGTTTTGGAGAAATTTTGCAAAATATGACAAAGATAGGTACTCTTTGGGGATTTTTTTTCTAATAAGGGGTTGACAAAAATACAATTTTGTTCCATTAAAAACATTTACTGATCTTTGTGGTTTAAGTGAACAGTTATTGAGATTTATTTACTTAAATATCCAAGATTTAGGTATTTCAACCACTGTTAAGGCCTTAACAGTATCTTGAAGTCTAGCAGTGGTAAAATTGATTTGGATTTGATTTTATTAATTATGGGATCCCAAGCAGATGGCAGCACCCATCTATCTTCTCTATTGAAATTAGGATGTTTTTTAATTTCAATAGCCTCGCGAATCATCCTTGGGAGGAATCAGTGTTCTTTTGCGAGAATTTGTGGTCTATCAAATCTAATGTAATGGCGGGAACGATCTTGAACATGTTCACAAACTGCAGACTTACCGATACGTCGGTGCTTCACGTCAGCTATATGTTATTTAACGCGGGTTTTTATAGGTCTTTTTGTTTGTCCTATGTACGAGAGACCACATTCACAATCCAGTTTGTACACTCCTGCATCTTGTAGAGGGATATGACACTTGACGGACGGTAAAAATTGACCAATCTTCTTCAGCGGCTTGAAGTATGTTTTAATGGAAGCTCGCTTCAAGATGTAACCAACCTTGTCTGTGACTCCTCTGACATAGGGTAGTACAGCAAGCACACGCTCGACTGTGGCTGGCTTCACTCGGTCACTGTGACGTAGGCGCGGGACCCGAAGCTTGTTGTCTTGCAGTACTTGCTCGATGTGCTGAAGCTCGGCGGCCAGATGTTTTCTGTCACAGATCCCACGTGCTCTGCAAGATTTTCCCACGGCAGCTAACTGTGAAGGATAATGGTGCAATTCACCATTTAAATATTGTTTGGTATGGGTATTTTTTCTGTACACAGTATGACCAATAGTGTTATCACGATTTCGGATGACTAAAACATCTAGGAAAGCTAAAGTATTGTTTGCCTCCAACTCCATTGTGAATTGTGTTTTAGGGTTTATGGAATTAAGGTGGTTTAAAAATGCAGTTACTTTGTCAAATGGTAAATTTGTAAAAGTATCGTCTACGTACCGCTTTTTTTTATAGGATCTGGTGACAAACTAGCACACAGTCCACCTGATGGTGAGTGGATACTGTGACCCATAGACATCTACATCTATCCTCAATAAAGACTCAAGATGCAGATGTGTTGTCACCCGTGAGGACTAAGATGGAATGCCTCTTTGCCAGTAAAAAGGGTCCCCGGGTCTCTACACTCACCATACGAAACACAGCAGCGTTAAGCTGCTATTTTACGCTGGTTTTCTGTGAGAACGTGGTCCTTCCCCGTTCGGGCTGACCCAATCGTGCTACAACCATAATATAGCTGCAGCATGGCTCTACCACATAGAAAAATTGCTTGCAGAATCTTGGATTTACAGGAGCAGTAAGAAGAGCTTTCTCCTCAAAGTCCTCCATGAATATGTCGGCGACTACGGAAGATACAGATGAGCCCATTGCCACTCCGTCTACTTGCATGTAGAACTCTTCTTTCCACAATAAATAGCCATATGTGAGGCAGTGTTTGAGTAAAATCCGTAAAAATTAGTTTTATTTAAATGTGTAGGTGTTCGCGTAAATATAAGAAATCATTATAATTGAAGTTATTGTACCTAGTCAGGTCATAAATTCTGTCACATGTTTAATCTATACATATAATAAATCTGTAGAAAAGTCGTATCTGTAATTCTAATATATTCTTCAAAAAACAAGTCCAGGGAACTAAATAAAGGGTTCTCAAGCCAAATCAGTGGTTTTTAGAATTTTTGTCTGTCTGTCTGTCTGTCTGTCTGTCTGTCTGTCTGTCTGTCTGTCTATTCCGGATTCACGCAAAAACCACTGGACCGATTTACATAAAATTTTGTATGTAGGTAGTTAGTAACCCGGGGCAACTTATAGGCTACTTTTTATCCGATTACGGAACTTAAAAAAAAGAAGATTAAGTATTTTCCTTCCTTTAAATGTTAATTTTCTATTATATATCAGTTATAGGCGGGATAACGGGTGTTTTTCAAATATTTATAAATCAAATAAATCAAATATTAATAATACCATATACCATATTTATAAATAATGTATAAATAAAGTTTAAAATATAGTTATAAACTTGGTAAAATACACCGATGTAGTTATCAAAATAGCGCCATCTATCATCAAATGGAAAAATTAGTATATTTTGCCTTCCTTTCCATCTTATGTATCCTTGCCTTTAAAATTATTTAAAAATTATAACGTTTAGTTTTATAGTATTTTTATTATTTTATTTTAAAAGTGTAATAATGTCAATAGATAATAGTGACATCTATCAAAAATATGAAAATTTATAAGGTTTTTATTTCAATTATACTAATCTATATGTAAACTGATTATATAGCTTTGACTATTGACTATTGACTTTATAGCTTTATTAAACATATTTTTATATATGTCGTGACCAGATCGTAGAATTGATCATATACCTATCATAAAGTAGTCTATCATTTCATGATATTTAGCACTGTTTGTTGACCATCTCATGATATAGCTAGACAAAAAAAAATTATATTAATTACATTAGAAATGAATAAACCAAACTATAAATATAACTTAAAGTAAAAAAATTTAAAAAAGAGTTATAAAGTGCAAAAAATTAAAAATCAAACCACTGACTCATTGTGTTGTATATTAATATAATACTCTAGATAATGATAAACTATTATTTAAAACTAATTTCTCAATTAACTGACACTATGTAACGAAAAACTTTACCTCAGTCACAACGAGCGACATCTGGTGAGTGGAAGATTATTAGCCTTCATTAGATAATAGAATGTTACTGAATTACGATGTAAATAATTGAAAATTTGTTCGTGGCATCGTTGGAAGGGTAATTACTAGGTAGGTGTGGTCAACAATCATACACAAGCTTAGTTTCAGTTTTTAGAAATTGTATTTAAACAAATACGAGCGCCGTGTAGATCTCGCCGTGAGATTTCATCGTAGCACGGGGGCAAAACTTTTATAGAAAACTTTACGTGCTGACTTAACTCGTGTCCGTTAAAGTGGTAACGAATAACTTCGTGGGAAAACCTAGATGTCTGAGTAATTAAAGTAGTCGTGGAGATGTAAAAAAAATAAATGGGCATTAAAGCATTGCAGTATATTCTATTTTTCTGCCCACAAAACACTATAGGTAATGATGAGCCCTGTGGACATTAGTGAGACGTATATTAGCTGCTACTTTACTTTTTTTTACCTTTAACGAGACTTATAAATCAGTTTGTAAATTAAAATAGCTTTCATATTTTCAAACACATTAAGATATATTTGATAGTCCTGGTTTCATAGCTCATATGAATACCTATATGTAAATGAACAGGCTATTGCGGAAAAATACTTACTTACTAATTAAAAAAAGCCGGTTTTAGTTAAACAAAGGTTCATTTCATTTTACTTGTCAATGGCGGTAATCAAACTAATTAAAACTTAAATTTCATGGTACGTAAGCATTATTATATATTTTAGCATATATTTGAATTGCAATTTGGAATGTCAATTTACCACATTTTTGGCAGTAAAGCAAAACAGAAGTTTCGCAGTTGAGGACATCCCGCGTTGGAATTGCGCAGCGAAGACTTTTGGCCAAAAACTCGGCGGCCTGTGCCCAATAGTAACATGTATGTAAGCTGCTACTTTTTTACTTTTCATGGGGCAATAGTATATGCAGTATTTATTTCATTCATATTTTCGAGTATGTTAATTTTTTGTTTTCACTCTA
This sequence comes from Parnassius mnemosyne, assembly GCA_963668995.1. NCBI lineage: Eukaryota > Metazoa > Arthropoda > Insecta > Lepidoptera > Papilionidae > Parnassius > Parnassius mnemosyne. The sequence goes on along the minus strand of CAVLGL010000093.1, from coordinate 25,801,474 downwards.
CCGTAAATATTAAGGGTTGCAAAAATGAGTAGAACTCATTGTCGTCAGCCTATCAAAAGTCCACTGAAATGAACATAGGCCTCCCCCATAAATTGTCAAGTAGCTGGATATTTGCTATAGTTGCCACGTTTGGTAGGCGGGTTGGCAACCGCAGATATTATTATTTAGGTACATCTGTAGTCAGGAAAATGATGCTGCCCATCTCCTGTTTGTTTTCCTATGTCGCCTCTTACGACAGGACGATATGAGGTGGCGGATTCTCTTTCACCGCCACAAACAGAACGAACATTTTTCTACTCCCGTTCATGAGTGTAGTGATTCCCACGTTCACTGTGAATAAAATTTATAAGCAATGAAACTAATTTTAAGGATTTTATCGCGTTTAATTTAAACTTTTTTAATTCCCGATGTTTTGGGCACTTTACAGTACCCATGGTCACAGGAGGACTAAGGTGTTTGACGACCTGATATCATATTTAGAATAGAATAGTATAGAATAAAAATAGTAATGAATACAATAAATGCAATAATAGTATGCTTGGGTTTGAATTTAATTTTATTATTTACTAGCTGTTCCCCGCGACTTCACCCGCGTGTAATTTAGGATTTTAATTATGTTGCGCGGAACCTTAATCGTTTTTCTAAAATATAAGTAGCCTAAGTTACTTCCTATAACATCAGATATCTGCCAGGTCCAGCCGTTTCGGAGATTAGCCGTAACAAACAGACAGACAAAAATTTTATAAATTGTGTTATTGTTATAAGTACCTACCGTATATACTTTCATATACATTTAGTAAAAAGCCGTTATTTTGACATTAAAAACAGACACTTCAATTTTATTTATTTGTATAGATAGGGTCCTTAGCAGATGATAGCACTCAGCCATCTTCCATTTTAAAATTAGAATGTTTTTTAATTTCAAAAGGCTCGCGAATCATCATTGGTAGGAATTGGTGTTCTATTGCAAGGATTTGTTGTATATCAGATCCGATATAATGTTTGGGACGGTACTAAACATGTTTACATACTTTAGACTTCCCGGAGCGTCGGTGTTTCACATCAACGATGTGTTCTTTTAAGCGAGTTTTTTTGGAACTTTCATCCAAAGATGCGTAAAAAAACCCCACGTAAAGAAGTTAAATGCAGTTCTATAATGATGTATACTGTATTCATCACTATAGAACTGCATTTATGAAATTTTATAATCTACTCGAACGTAAAAAAAATATTTACATCTATTTTATGGTGCCGATCAATATAAAATATCTCAAATAAACATTATCCCGTAAATAGATAGAAGACCATGAAACTCATCATTATTTTGTTAAAACTAAATTAACTTTAAGTAAATAAATTAATATAAAGAGTAAAATGTAAATAATAGATAATAATACATTTTTATTCCGAGACAATTTACCTTTCTTATAGATACATCGGAATACATGCCCCATATAAAAAAGTAGGTGTTTTCTATACATATACGTACATTCAACTGTTCCTGTAGCATATTATATCTATGCCAAATATAAATGATCTATGCATAATATACGTCTAATAGTCTTTTAGAATAAAAAAAATCTTTGACAGACATAGAGACACAGACACTGAGGTGACTCTAAAAGCGATCGAATTTTTCTAAATTTGCCACGGAATAGCATTTAAAGGCGTTCCTAAATTCAAGCTCACACGAGCGAAGCCGCGGGTATAAAGTTAGTATAAAATAATTGAAACAAGTTTATTCATTATGTAACCATTTATATACCAAAATGAACTTAACAAAACATAGATTCTTATGACACTTTAGTTTATTCAAAATGACCTCTGTGATTTTGAATACAGGCCTTCTGCGCGGCCATTCGTCTATCGCAGCACGAACGAGGTCCGTGTCAATATCGGCGGCTGCCTTAATCAAGGATGTCTTGAGTGACTCCAAATTGGGATGAGGCTTTGAGCACGCCTTTTCCTCCAAGTGTTGCCATATCTTGTAATCTAACGGATTTAAATCTGGACTGGAGGAGGGCCAGTCTTCGTGCCGGATGAAGTCGATTTCACGCGCCGCCAGCCAGTCTTGTGTGCTCTTCGCTCTATGAGCTGGCGCCGAATCTTGTTGGAATACCCAGTGCCTGTTATTGAACATGGTATGACAAACAGGTTCCACAAGGTTCGTCAGGACTGTATTTTGATACACAACTGCATTCGTTTTTTCTGTTAAGCCCCAATAAGAAACTCCCAACCATACCATGAGCGAGGATGGAAAATTACCTCGTTGGACACGCGGAATACGGTTGCTCGCTTCTTCACTAATGTGTGCGTACACTTTATTATTTTATTTGTTGTAGCTCTCTTCTACGGTAAAAATTTTTTCATCCGAAAAAAGAATTTCCCGATATTTTTTTCCTGTGTACCGCTTCAACAAAGCGCGGCATCTCTTCAGTCTCAGGACCATTAGACGAGCATTCAAACGATGTCCTGTTTTCTTCTTCATTTAACACCCTTTTCACAGTGGTTCTGCTTAACCCCATCTGAAGGGCCAACAGTTTCTGCTTACGTTTGGGATTTCTTAGAATTCGCGCCTTCACAGCTTTTATCACTGCTGGAGTCCTAACAGACCGAGGGCGACCACTTCTTGACCTGTCATCTACACTAGAGTCTTCATTGTATTGTTTGATGGTATGATAAACGAATCTTTTGGTTATATTCAAATTTTTCAGTATGTCAAAAATTTGAATTGGCGCGTAACCGCAACGATGCAACGCAATAACTGCAACACGGTCTTCTTTAAGCGTCCACTTCATATTTAAAAATGAGTAAAATTCTAAAAAGTATACAGTTTTATTTTCATGAACAATTCGAAATTTGAATTCAATAAACTTTTTTGTGGCCAGCATTCTAAAAGATAAGTTTTTACTGTGTGACAATACTTATGACCTGACTAGGTATATTGTGTTCTTAATAAAGTTCTCAGTCTATTGTCGATTTTAATATTTTATTTATTTATCTTTAAATCTTTGGAAAATCATTTCAATAGTGTCACACTTTATGTGCATACAATCCAGTTGAATATTTGTTGAAATCAGTTGGTTACCACACAGAATAAATGTGATTGAGCGATTCACCCTGACCCAACTCCCCATATTTATTTAATAAAATTTTTACAATAGTATCTTGCTCATAACTTTAATAATTTCACACCATTAGCTTAGTAATTATTTTCAAGGCCACCCACAAGACCTTTTATGCTACAATTTTTATTTAATTTCACTAATTTATACAAATATGAAAATATATAAAAAATAATTTATGAAAATATTATAAATAATAATTATATTTTGTATAACAAAATATAATTATTATTTATAATATTTTCATAAATGAATAGCATTGGAAATTCCTCTAATTTCATTTGTCTCTTGGCTTGCTAAGGTTTATATATTGTCAAATGGTACGACTGCTATTACATATGGGCCTTCATATGCCAAAATGAACTTACTCATAACTTTATTATTGGCGTCTAATTTACTAGATCTTGAAATTTTTACTAAGTCGCCAATGTTATATTTTATTTATCTATTTTGCTTATCAAATTTTGTGTTTCTTGTTCGACTTGCCTCTTTTAAATTTTTACGCACTTGTTGTCTAATTTGTTCCACATTATGTTTGTCTTTACTTTTGGAAATTACTTTGTCAAAAGATATCTCATTAGACTCACCATTAAAAATCTCACAAGGCGTGAAGCCTGTACTATTGTGATGAGAATTTTCATACAATTCTTCTAACTTCGGCAATATTAACGCCAAATCTTTGTGGTTAGTATGACAAAGCGTCGTAAATAATAATCTGCTCAACTGTTTATTTTCTCGCTCTGTTGTCTTTGGTCTAGGATTTTCAATGGAGTTCAAATATATTCATTTGGAATATTGAATATTGTAAACGCATAAATTGACTTTGAAAATTTCTAAATTAATTAAAGTTCTGTTTAAAATATTCAAAATGTATTAAATGATATAAGTACAAGTCGATGATATTGCAAAAATAAAGATAATTTACATAACATTTGTAATATAATTGAAAAAAATGGATCAAAAATTTTCTAAATTGATGAAGGTGTTCTTGTATTAAACGGAAAATTTCTTAAGTTAATAAGGGTGTTCATGTAATGTTCCCTTATAAGAGGGGTGTTGCCGGAGACACGTACCCAAGTTTGTAATATATATGGGGTGGTCGACTGATCGACTGCTAGTAGTAAGGTTGCACAATGACTAGTCAAATATTAGGGACTTATGATAGTAAGGTCTATGATACAAAAGCATTAATATAGAAGGTCTCTATGATGCATAAGCATTATGATATCAGAGTTATGACTTGAAGTCCCATATGTATAAGACATATAAAAGTATGGTCTATGAAATGAAGCAAATATGTGGAAGGTCTCAAATATGAAAAAGCAATTATATTGAAAGAAATGGGACTTGAAAATGATTATTATAGTGGCGTGTAGATTGCTTAACAGCATCCGAGACCGAGGTAAACTTGGACTCACTAACCGATGTGTTCTAGACATATCATCTTGTGTATCATCAGTGCCGGTGGTAAGCGGGTTTGTTGTAGAATCTTATATATATAGATTCTAAAGAAAGACAAAAATAAGTATAAGTTTAGAGTGGTGGCGGTGAGAGTCGTTACAATTTGGTGCCGTGAAAGGGAGAATGGTGTTTTCTGGGGGTGGTTGAGAGTCTAGGGGTGGGGCTTAAATATTAAAATTGATTATTAATATAGAAGGTGTGTGCATGGCTGAGCGAAATAAAATTTGAAGTGAAATAAGTGGATAGACTTAATTAAACTAAGCAATTAAGGCTAAGCCTAAAAATGAAATGAAAACCTTTGTGGTTAACATTAAGGAATCTTTAGCAAAAATTTATTAACCAGACGAAAGGTCACCAAACTCGCTTATGATTTAGACCCAAATCAATTCAATTGCATTATATTTGCAGTGGTATGGTGGTAGTAGTCTTTATATTTTTATGTCTGTGCTATTTTGCTAATTTATCAATAACAGACAAACGTTGATGTGGTTTATTTCGCTTTACCATTTTCATTTACCCTGATTTCAATAATGTCATGTCCGCTTCCACTCCTTTGTGTTGCATACATGCTACTAAATCTGCTTTTTTATTCGTGTGGATTGAAGCTTTGTCGATTTGGAGAGAATGGTACGGGGTGTTGTCCATTATTATTGTGCTATTCGCAAGAACATTTTCTAAAAGGGTTATAAACCGCTCTTCTCATTGCCTGAAGGCCTGTGCTTTTCAGTGACGATCATGCCAACGATGCGTTTGCAAATTCCAAGTGTTTTACCAACCCGATTCCATAACTATGTTACTGGAAAAAGGAGCTCACCTTTTTGTCACTCCGTTCGAAATATACGTATAATTTCACTAACAATGCATGAGCATGACTGCTTAAAGTGCGACTACAACAACTACGTCCTCTTTTCGACATTATGATCACTTAGTCAGAGTCCATTTTATAACTTGCCAAGGTCAATGAATATAGTAAAATCAGCCAAAAAGTTATAGCCGAGGCACAAAATCACAAAAGTATGCACAGTAAGCTCCAAAAATGGCAGGAGATTGAAATAACGTAGTTATTTTTTCAACGCGATCTTGGATATAACTTTTTGCCTACACAAATTGGGATATTATAAAAAAAAACTTGTTTTATTCGTGATCTCATATCATTTAAGCAATATTAAAAGTAAAAATTGAAATATACAAATGATAAATTATAAAATTGGGGGATAAGTCGCTCGCGTCCGTGGGTTTCGACCACCAATCCTAGACCCACCCTACACGTGTCCCCCGGGTGGTGCTAAATAAGCGACAAAGCCGAAAGAACAGACTCGGCTCCTCGCCGTGTGGTAGCGGCGTAAAAGCTACCACCCCCTACTTTCGCACCATGAGGCAAAACATATACGAAATGGCCCCGAGTTCCCGGCGCCCCTTTAATGGGGCAGGGGTGCGAAGAATCTCCGGGAGGAAAACCGGCGACGAGGTTCGCCACCCGTTTCACAGTATACATAGTATGAGCGTAATCAATTAATGTTTTTTTTTATTTAATGTATTTGTAACACATATTATATAGATTTTACCTTTCTGCATTCCTTAGTCATATAAATTTTAATTATGCCGAATCTCGCACTCCTTCGTGCACGCAATTGCTTAATAAGGGTATAATGTTTTCTCTTCACGTATTAATATGTAGAAAAAGAAGATATATTAGCGGAATGCGTAGATAATGCATGAATTCGTTTACAAAATCGCGGGCATAGATAAAGAAAACTAACCACCCTATTTTTCTCAAATATTACATATGGATAATTCAATAATTACGAGTATTTCGATAGACAAGATTATGTGTGATATGATTTATTAAGTCGTTTTTATTATTAGCACACTTGTAACACACACACTACTTACGAACACATATTCACTTCCTTTTACTTAAGATTTTCATTGAAAAAATCCGTCTAGTACTAGTTTCTTTTATGTAAACCATAATTCATGCTTTTTCAAAACACGTTCCCTTATAGAAGAACTTGACGTTTCAGAGAAGGGTTCTAAAGGTAAGTTGCGTTAAGTATTAACCCGTCAAAGTGCAAATCATCATTAAGGACATCTCACCTATGGGTCTTGATATATTCAGTCCATACCTATGACATTTATTAAAGAGAAATTCACATAAATTATAATTGACTACTGGAAATATTATTTGATTCTCGTATAGCTATCCCGATTCTGTTGCTACGTTAGTAACAGTTAGTATTCTTTGCCGCACTGTAACGTGGTTGTCTGATAACAGTATCAGATTTGGATTTAGTTTTTTTTAAATGGTTTTTCAAAAAATATCAATCATTAAATTGTAGGCAGTAAAAACTGTAAAAAAGTGTTACGACTCTTTTTCTGCCTAAGAGTTCGTATGGATAGGTACCACACTCTTACCTATTTCTGCAGACAAATAGCAGTACTTGTACTGCAGTGTTACAGTCTGAAACGTACAAGGTACTCACTATAATTATAAGTCGTAAGTTATTCAATCTTAGTACTCAGAAGTGACAACGCACCTCTGAGTACAACGTAGCCTTTTATGTCAATTGAGTTTAAAATTTTGAATGAATTTTTTTACACCCAAAAATTATACCGTGTAGTGGCATTATAAGTGTATCCACTACTCCATGTCGTCTCATGCGTGTTGTAAAAGGTAACATAGGAAAACTGAAGGAGGATATGGGCAGCAGAATTTTCCTGATAACAACTCAAAATTATGAAAATCTACGCCACTGCCAGTGACAACTATGGCAAAGCTGCCAGTGACAACTATGGCAAAATCTGCCCGATGATGCAATCTATGGGGAAAGCCTATGTTCAGCGGTGGATATTTATAGGTTGTAATAAATGAATGAATGGCCACCAAAGCTACCGTGAACCCTTTACGACAAAGAGCAGCTTTATTCAACGTCGCAACACTGCGCCACCACGCCATGAGAGGAAGCTTTGTATGACATTACAGTTTTTAAAATAGAGTCAAAATAAATCAACACCGAGTTTTATACGTGGTAGAGACATGCTGCAGCTTTATTGGTAGTATGGTTGTAGCACGAATAGATCGCCTCGACAGGGGAAGGACCACGCTCAAACGGAAAACCAGCGTAAAATAGCACCTTAACGCTGCTATTTTACGCTGCTGTGTTTCGTATGGTGAGTGTAGAGAACCAGAGACCGTTTTTACTGGCAAAGAGGCTTTCCATCTTAGTCCTCAGGGGTGCTCCAAGATCAAGCTCCCATGGGCACAGTAACTCGTTTGGTTGCTAATGCAGTGCCTCGTTCAACTACCACCCTCCATCCTTATTCACTCTCAACACTTAATATGGACATTAAAAAGAAAAGTAGTGTTAAACAGCGGTAGTACATCCTCTCACTAAAAGTGCAGCGTATATTGAACGCACGCTTAACGGTATATACTTAGAATAGAATGACCTCCTTAGTGGCCGCCAATACGGGTTTCGCCGAAATGGTTCAACTGGGGACCTTCTAGCGTATGCCACACACGTGTGGGGCGAGACACTCGAGAACAGTGGGGAAGCACTTGCTGTTTCCATTGATGTCTCGAAGGCCTTTGACAAAGTTTGGCACACTAGTCTTTTGGGTAAGCTTACAGCGTACGGCTTATCCCCTGATCTGATTGACTGGGGCATTGATTTAAACGGCGGACTTATGGGAGATTTCCGTTGAAGTTATTGTGTCTGTAATAGATATTGTGGCACCTTATCTAGCTACAATTTTTAATACAGGTGTCGAATCTGGTGTGTTTCCTGATCTAATGAAACATAGTAAAGTCATACCTTTATTTAAGTCTAGTAGAACATTAGACCCCGCCTATTTTAAACCAATTTCTCTACTACCAACTTGAAATACATTTTTTGGAAAAATGACTTGATCAATATTTAATTTTTTTTAATATAAATATGTTGCTTCATAAAAATAAAATTGGCTTTACAAGGGGTCGCTCGACTACCGACGCTGGAGTCGAACTTATAAAACATATTTTTTGTGCATAAGAAAATTTAGAGGATGCTTTGGGTGTATTTTGCGACCTTTCCAAGGCCTTCGATTGTGTTCGGAATGTAACACTAATCAGGAAGCTACAGTACTATGGTGTCAAGAACGCGAATCAATGGTAAAAGTTCTTCCGGGTCGGCCGTAAAGGTGGGTGACCCTCAGGCCTCGACTCTTGGCCCATTCCTATTTTTAGTGTATATTAATGACTTACCTTCCCTTGTGGGGGACACTCATGATAAAGTATTATTTGCTGATGATACTTCCTTGATTTTTAAACTTAAATGTCTATCATTTAAATGTGACGAAGTGAATAATGCTATATCAAAATTAGTGCGTTGGTTTAACGTTAATAATCTGAATAAATGTATTAAATTTACAACAACGAATGTTAAAAATCTGCATACCAATGTGTTTTTAAATGGGGAAGAACTGAGTCCTGTTGAATCGTCTGTTTTTCTTGGCATCAATGGGGCCCCTTTATATCTAAACTAGCAAGCAGACTAAGCTCTGCAGCTTATGCTGTAAAAAAAGATTATAGATCGCACTAGTGTCGAGATTGCTAGATTAGTTTAATTCAGTTATTTCCATAGCGAGCCTAGCGTGCACAGCAGAGCGAGACAGAATTTCATGCCGGCACATCGCTTGCAACTTAACAAAGCGCAAGTTCGATCTCACATGGAATACTGTTTCCATCTCTGGGTTGGGGCTCCCCAGTGTCAGCTCTTTCCACTTGACCGCATTCAGCGCAGAGCGGTCCGAATCGTCGACGACCGAGTTCTTTCTGATCGGTTCGATTCACTGGCGCTGCGTAGGGATGTTGCATCCTTTTACATTTTTTATCGAATCTACCACGAGGTGTTCTCTGAGGAATTGTTCAGATTAATTCCAGCCGCTAAATTTTACGAACGCACATCACGTCAAAATTCTTGATACCATCCTCACCATCTGGATGCTTGGCGGCCCACCACTGTGCGTTTTACTAAGAGTTTTCTTCCTCGTACAACTTCTCTGTGGAATGGCTTACCACCAGCGAAGTTTCCGGACCGATACGACTCAGGGATCTTCAAAAAAAGAGCTTACACCTGTGAATATTATGAACAGATACAAGAGCCAGTCAGTCAGTAATTCATTATTTGGGCAATATATAAGTTTTTACCACAAAATCCCAGATATTTAATATACAAAAGTTGTCCTTCACAAAGTTCAAAACCTTTATTAAGCAAAGATTGTACAAAAAGTATAATAAATAATTTGGATCTATTTTTTATTTGTTTTGCTTCGTTAATTGTGTAACATAATATATAATTGTAAACTGTACTGTTTTCAAAAAAAAAAGTCTCGGAGGGTTTCTTGCTGGTTCTTTCCAAACCACTGGTAAATTAAATATAAGCATGATTTTTAATGATTGTTATTTATAATCTATATTGAAATTGAAAACAGTTTCTATTTCTATTTCTGTGAAGCTGTACATATGGAATGATGATAAAACTTTATACTGAAGACGATTTTAACTGATGTCAGGACTAGATTACTGATGTAAGGGTATTGCCTGCTCCAATAAATTAGAACACCTATTATATTGTTGAGAATAATAATATTAAATCTTGAAAATAACATCATAATCTGATATAGCACGATATCATTTCCTTTTTTTTATGAAGTTAACTGGACTTGACAAAATCGTTGACAATTTACTGGATTCTATTAAACTTAAAAGGTTTATTTGCATGCTGTTAAGATATAAATAACCATTTTTTAAAACAAAATCCGTCTGTCTGTTTGTCTATCTGGGCATGGATGAATTGATTGTGATGACACATTACGAACAGATAGATACCAATGCCAGGAGAGATTTAGGGTATATATTGTCCGAAAATTTTTAATATGTATTTAAGTTAATAAAATAAATGGTCTTTGATTATCTTAAATCAAAGTAGCTTCATATTAATAGATCGTGTCCAGGCGACGTTTATGCGAGTCGCTATGGCTTATTATATTTTAAGGTTAGAAAATATAAAATAAATACTTTCTATTTTGTGTTTACACATTATTTTTAACTGAACTAATTTCTATAACTACTTAGAAAACATTTTTAATAAAAAATACTATTAAGTTTCATATGGTAAGCTATATAAAATTCATAGTGGTCTAAGAGGCTAGTAACTAAAGAACAGTAAAGATTAAATATGCTACTTAAAAGATCTTGTTTTCAGCTATAACCGCTACTTGGCAGGCGGGTTGGCAACCGCAGTTTTCTTTTATTTTTAGTTTTCTGCCGACTTCCAAAAAGGAGCCGGTACTCAATTCGACTGTATGTTTTTTTTTATGTGTGTTACCTCAGAACTTTTTTCTGGGTGAACCCATTTCGATGATTCTTTTTTTATTTGAAAGCTGGTACTTCTCGTGTGGTCCCATATGAATTTGATCAAGGTCAGACCAATAGTTTTTAAGTTATTCTTAAATAACTTATATTGAAGTCGACTGTACAAAATTTTTAATTTTAAATTATTATTAGGACGACGCTGCTGCCCATCTCCTGGTTTGTTTTCCTCTGTCGCCTCAAAGGCACCCACGGGAAAATATAGGATAGTGGATATTCATACACAAACACTACACGACCATACACAGCAATAACAAAATTGCATTAAAACATTTTCTAGATCGAATTTAATGAAATCGTGTTGATTCTGTAATAACATGTCGAATGAAATTGATTTGGTATCGGAGATGAAAAAGTTCACAAACGTCTAGGGATCTCTGTTTTAGCAGTAAAATTAAAGATTAGAAGTTTAAAATGTACACTACTTTGAAACATGGAACCCGCTGCTAAAACATCCTAGTGGAAAATTAAACAAGAAAATTAAATCAAATAAGGATTTCGTGATCATATGTGAATTGCATTTTGCTTGTGATATTTTGCAAAATGCAGTAGTGTAGTACTTAGCTGACAACGTAATGAAGAAATATAGCAGTTGTTTATCTTTAGCATCGGCTTAACATGCTACATGAGTGCACTGGCTATTATAAAACCTACTGTACCTACTTTAGTGATTAATTCTAAATAAAAACTCTTTTTTTAGTAGATCTTTTTTAAAACAATGGGAAGCGCATCTCAGTTTTAGGGCTTTTGAGTTTGATACTTTGAGTAACTGGTTTCTCCTTCTTATTTACTTAAATATTAAATTAATTTATACAGCTTTGATTGAGTATTGCGTTTTAATGCCTCATTATATAGCCTTATCTGCGAAATAAACGTCGAGTTACAAATTACGCCTTACGGCACAAATTTCTGTTGTTAATTGGTAGTCACTAGCAGATAATTACTCTCATCGCAGAGCAAAGACTTCCATAATTACTGTGATTAAATTAATTTTGGTAAATTTTCTGTCAGAATAAAAGCATTATATTTCCTATTTGTTAATCTGGGTTAAAAATAAGAATCGCACTCAAATATGTGTAAAATAATATCATAATCATAATCATTGCAGCCTATCACAAGTCTGTTAGGCATGCTCCATAAGAACCCCACAAAACATGGTTCTGAGCCAATTAGATTCATCGTCTTCTAGATCATTCTAGATTCATAGATGCATGCTCTTACTAGATCATCACTCAATCGACTCGCCCTACGCATCGCTTACTGATAGGAAGCTGCCACTCAAGATTCCTTCTTCCTCATCGGTTGTCGGTTCTTTGAGCTATATGGCTGATCCATCACCACTTCAGCTTAATAATCCGTTGGGCTATGTCGGTTATATGGTCTCGTCTACAGCTTCCTGAGCTACCTTGAGCTTCCTCATATGGCCAGATGTGAAAAATCACGCCTCAGATCCATTTATTTTCTCAGGCAACACACACTGGTTGTACACTTTTATTTTCAAGTTTTAATGTATACGTGACGAGAAGATGTTGTGTCGTAATCTCCAGAAGGCTACCCAGCCGAGTTGGATCCATCGATTTACCTCTTAGTCGAAGTACTTAAAAAGTACAAGTAAAGTATTTTTTAAAAAAAGTACAATTTTAAAATTTTTGAGTGACAATCTCTACTCTGTTCGACAATATCTTCAGATTAATGTGTATATATATACCAGTAGTTAAGCTCTGGTTCTCTAGGGTTGCAGTGCCGTTACATGAAAGTCATATTAAAGCGGTGAATGACGTCACTATAACTTCGTCTATATAAACAAAATAGCTTAATTTCCTAGAGAGCGGTATTTGACGCCGTAACGTCATAAAGTATTGCCGGTATTTGCGTGACGGCTGTCTTGACGATGCCGAATAGTTCAGCAACGGTTTTTCGTTAGCGGTGACCGGTAATGATAAGCAAAAGGAACTCCAACTTCTAATGCCCTGCTACAGTTGCAGGACGACGAAATTTTAATAGATAGTGTGCGTAACAATGACGCTATTTATAATAAAATTAAGAAATACGTTTCTGACACTTTCAGTGTCGTCACCGTAAAGACGATCATTTTGTTGCCCCTGAGTTACGGCCGCTATATAATGGCAGCAAGCTTTAACATAGCTTTAGACATTGGTAGTATGAACGCCAACAAACAGCAATTTGTCAAAGAGATAATTGTGTGTGTTCACATTGACAGTATGAACGTAAACAACGTTTAATTTAATTTTATTTTATTTTATTATATTTACAATATATATATATATATATATATATATATATATATATATATATATATATATATATATATATATATAAACTTTAACTATGCTAAATCTCACCTTCTCCGTGCGCGCAATATGCTTAATAAGGGGTACAATTTCTTTTTCTCTTCGGGTATTAATGTACGAAATAATATTATTTAATATGTGCAACCATTCATTAAAACAGATAAAATTACACGTCAGCATGGCAGCAACATTTATAGCTCATCAAGCATTAAATTAAAACAGATTACAAAACATTTTGTCTGTTGTTTCAACATAAAATTGCAGCCTATATTGGTCTCGTCCCACCCACTCGGTGTCGTGGGGTGGGAGCTAAAATAATAGACAAACATGGCATAAGGCAATTATGATCTGATTATGAAGAAGATTTTTATATTGAACAACAAAATATAGCCACCATACTCCCGTTTACGGTAAATTAAAACATTTGCTTTTTAAAAATATGTGATGACAGGGGGTTGGCGACCGCAGTTTTTTTTTTAATTATTTTATGTTGTAATCAGGAGGATGCTGCAGCTCAACTCCTGTTTCAGTTTCCCTCGGTTGCCTATTAGCACCACCCCACGTAATCCACTTGACGATATGGGGTAGTGGATATACTTACATCGATGTAGAATCCGCCACGCCGATAGAATGTTGGACGACACATCATATGCTCGAAATATATTAAAGTCTCAGATATGCAGATTTATCTCATAATGCTTTCCTTTGCTGCGAAGCGTAAGAAAATAACAATTTAATTGATGATGAAGGGGCTCGAACTTAATGTAATATATCTTAGAATAAAATTTAACTTTGATTAGTACCGAACATCGTTTTAACAGGAATTACGCTCCCTACGCGATATGTAAGATAAATATTATCAAGTCGAGTAAATCAGTTATGTTCACAGTGTTAAATTACTCCCTAAAATAAAGTAAACCCAATATTTTTCCTTCTTTTATTTCTAGCTAAGTGAACAGTGGACTGATTTATCGAGAAAAGAATTATATTACAAAAATATTATGTATTAGACCAACAAGTAGAAAAGTAACTTTTACAGAAAAATGTCTACTAGCTAATATTATTATTATGTTATTTTCGTGTTGCGGACAAAAGTGGGGCGGAATTATATACGATATCAAAAATTAACATAAAATTTCAAATATTTTTTTAAACGGGAATATCAGTTTAAGGTTACTTAAAATTTATAATTATCTAAAAAATTATTATTATCTCTATCCTATCGCCACAAACGCCGGAGTCCCTCAGGTTTTCGTTCTATTCGCAACTCCCTTCTTGCTGCATATTTTCGATCTGCTTATGCCCGGTATCTATGGATATGCAGACTAAGCAGTATCAAATCCAGTCCAAAAGAGAGGCTATAGTTGAGCGTGCGAATCTTTTACTGCAAGCTATTTGCTCTCCTCCAAACCTATGGATGGTTCATTGAGTGGAGGAGCAAAGCAGCCGCAAATAAACTAGATGTCCAACAAGCTTGCAGCGATACTTCACGCCAGGGAAGCTTCTTACCTTATATAAAGCGCAATTCCGATCGTGCATGGAGTACTGCTGTCACATATCGGCTGGAGCAAAATACCACCTAGCAGTGAGGAACTCCGAAGAGAGACATCCTGAGAGGCTTATTGGTAACATTAACTTGGTGGAAACTAATCTTGTCAGCCCCGGGCAAGGGGGCAGAGTAGCCAGCCTCTCGATATTCTATTGGATGTATTACGGAGTGTGTCTCTTTCCTTTCCACCCTCGGACAACCAGGCAGTCGGCAGGTATTCACCCTTTTGTCGTAGATATTCCACGCATTTAAAACAAGTGGTTTGCTTTTGATTTATCATTCGTAATGTGTACCACAAAGTAGTGGAATAATTTGCCGGCGTCTGTCTTTCCGTCCGAATACAATCTAGGCATCTTCAAGGTGTGACGGCGCATTATTATTAATAATAAATAATAATTGATTTTAACATAAATTCGTCTAATATATTTTAAAAGTAATAATTTGGGCAATTAAAATGCCATAACCACGTGCTCGGTGGTGAAGGAAAACATCATGAGGAAACCTGCATGTCTGAGAAATAAAAAAAAATGTTTCGAAGACATGTGAAGTTCGCCAACACGCATTGGAGCAGCGCGGCGGACATTTGCTTGCCCTAAACCCTCTCAGAAATGTGAGGAGGCCTGTGCCCAGCAGTGGGACGTAAATAGGCTGCAACTTTACTTTTAACTTTTATTAAGTATTATAGTAAAATAAAGGCTTCATATTGTCTTAAAAATTCATTAAATTTACTAATTACTGCTTAACATATTCAAAATGTGTTAGATAATAGAAATACAAGTCAATTATTACAACAATAAAGATAAATAATATTTATAAGCTTGGTATTTGATACGGACAACAGCTGAGAAGGCTAGAAAAATATAATACTTACCTGTTTCCGACTCTAAGATCGCACAACCGATGGGGAAAAAAGGTTCTCGAGTGGCGGCCTCGTACCGGCGGAGGAAGCCCACTAGATGGAGTGATGAACTGGTAAGATATGCAGGAAGTCGATGGATGCAGGTGACTCAGGACCGTGCTTTGTGGCATTGCTTGGGGGAGGCCTATGTTCAGCAGTGGACTAGTTAAGGCACCTATGCCGGTGTGACATGGACAATAAACATGATCTTTGTTTTGTCCATGTTCATTTTAAGACCTATCAGTTGGAAACACTATTGAGGTCATAGAGCATAGTGTTTACGTCCTCCAGCGATTGTGCCATAAGGACTATATCGTCGGCAAATCGAAGGTGAGTGATTTACTCGCCATTGATGGTGATACCGTATCCTTTCCAGTCCAGAAGCTTGAAACTGTCTTCCAATGCTGCGGTGAAGAGTTTCGGAGATATAACGTCACAGGGTGAAACACAGAAGTGTCAAGCTGCCATTTTACGCTGGTATTCTGTGAGAGCGTGGTCCTTCCCCGGTCGAGCCGACCCATTCGGGCTTCAAATATACTACTAATATAGCTGCAGCATGGCTCTACCTCGTAAAAATGTATGATGCACTTACCATTGATGTGAATACCGTATCCTCTACAGTCCAGTATCTTGAAAACGTCTTCTAAAGCAGCGGTGAAGAATTTCGGGAAAATAACGTCACCCTGTCTTACACCTCTCTGCAATTGGATAGGTTTCGTACTCTGGTTCTGTACTCGGATAGCCATCGTAGCTCTACTGTACAAACACTTCAGCACTTCGATATACCGACAGTCAACTTGGTACCGCTGAAGGGACTGCAACACCGCCCAATTTTCGACGGAATCAAAGGCTTTCCCATAGTCCACATACGCCAGACATAGTGGCAAATTGTACTCTTCGTGTATATTAACTTCTTTTATATTCCCGACGTCGAGCACTTTCCAGCATCCATGGTCACGGAGGGGACTGAGATGCATGACGTCCCAATGTCATAGTTAATCACGGCTACCTCCAGATTAAAATTATTAATTTCTGTTCCGATCTATGCAGTATGAACCTACAGTTTCTTGAAGTCTTGCTGTTGTATGCTTGGGTTGGGATTTAATTTTATTAATTATAGGATCCTTAGTATATGGTAGCACCCAGCCATCTTCTCTATTTTAATTAGGATGTGTTTTGATTTCAATAGCCTCGCGAATCAGTGTCCAGAAGGAATCGGTGTTCTTTAGTGTGTTCACAGACTGCAGACTTCCCGGAGCTTTGATTCTTCACATCAGCTACCGTAAAGTATTTTTATTCGTTATTTAAATGTGTTCGCGTAAATATAAGAAATCATTAATATTCTTTTCATATTTACAATAACTCTGCCCTAAATTTTTCTTTTATGTCATGTTTTTTTGTTAATGTAACATTTGTACAATCTTAAACAATTCTTATTTTATATTGGTTACTAAAATCAAGTCTAAAGTATATCAATACTCTACTATTATAAGTTACATAATGAATCATTTTTTTTCATATTGTTTTGTCGGTGGGAGATATGATGTAGAGCAGACCACACATTTGTGTGGTCTGCTCTACACACCACATTGTAAAATACCTATATTAATGTCAATTTTAATTAATAAGTAGCAGTATAATTAAAGCCTCGAACTGTGCAACACGTCTCCTTTTCATTCAACACCTTCCGACATTACACTCCGTTGAGAGTTGAGATTGACCGCCGTGATATAATTTCTGTCTGGAGGACATTAAATTATTTTATTCTTATATTCATCGTAGTAGTCCGCTATCGACTGCCAGACGCAAACCTAAATTAAAAGAGTTTGCTGTAATCGCCGCACTTAGCAGTTAGTTATAATGTCACAAAGTTATGCCACATATAACATACGCTGGATGATAAGTAAGCCAACAAGTTTGATTTTTGATCGTGAAGTCAATCGATTTGCACCGTTTTTATATGTGCTATAAAATAATATATTATAGTCAAAGATAATAAAATTTTAGAACCAAACATGGTCACAAGTGGAGTATTTGTTAAATCAATAAATACCAATCAATTGTGACAAAATGTTGTAGACTCCTATTCAGTAACGTTGTCCAAATAGTCTCTAATAGGATTTGATACGACACTGTATTAGAAATTTATAGTAATCGTTATATCCCATGACGATCGCTGTACTAGTGTTTCACGTTGAAAGGTTGTTGCATTATTTATGACTCTTGGCTGGAGTTGCAACGGTATTAACATAATGTGTTTTTAGTCTATAACACAATCATTATGAACCCTTGCAAGTTATTCATCACTTATATTTGGTTTAGTAATCTTTATCATTATATTCATGGTCGCAAATTTTCCGATGTTTGACGTGAGTATTATTATAAAATATAAATTATATTGTACATTATAAAAGAACTTAAGTTACCTATATATGTACTTGGAAAGTAGTATGTTAAATATAATTTTAGTACTTTTATCCCACAATGGCACATTGCACGTAATTATAATGTGCATAAACTAGAGAGTCTATAACAATTAACGAGTACCGTAGAACGGAAACTGAATGGAAAAAAGTTGTTTGCAACATAAGTAAGAAAATAATTAATGTGTCTTTTGATAAGATCGTCCGCTATCGTGAGAAAAAATATCTGTAATTGTTTTGTTTGTTTATAAACCGAATGGATCTCAGAGATAGTCGGACTTATCCACAGAACGTCTTGGTGGAGCTATTTTTCAGCTATGTAATGGTTGTAGCACGAATGGGTCGGCACCAATAAGCATTTTAACGTCATCAATAAAGCCTCTTAGAACACCTCTCCATTGAGTCGCCGTTAAGTGGACATTTTGCAGCACCAGTCCATATATGGCAGCAATACTCCATGCATTTACGTGATAGAGCAATGCTGCAACTATGTTATGGTTATAGCACGAATCGGTCAGGGCGACCGGCGAAGAACAACGCTCTCACAGAATGCCAGCGTAAAATAGCAGCTTAATGCTGCTGTGCTTTGTATGGTGAATGTAGAGATCCGGAGACCCTTTTTATTAGAAATGAGGTATTCCATCTTAGTCCTTAGGAGTCATACCGCATCTGCATTTTGATTTATAGTCGAGGCTAGATGTAGATGTCTATGGGCCACATCATCCACTTATAATCAGGTAGACTGTATGCTTGTCTGTCTGTCTGTGCTGTTTGTCACCCTTATTTTATAAAAAATAACTTTGACTTTGTTCTCCGTTGCTGATATAACTATTTTACAACTGGCATATTATATCCGTGTAGTGGCAGTGTAACAGTTCAAGATCAGCCCCGTCAATCATCATCATCATATTTAATAAAAACCTAATTGTCACAAAAGAACACTTCCTACCAAAGATGATTTGGTAGCTATTGAAACTTTAAAAATATGGCTGGAATAGAGAAGATGGCTGGGTACTGCCATCTGCTTGGGAGTCTACTCGTAATTCAATCAAAGTCACTAAAAGACTTCAAGATACTGTAAGCTCATTATGTGAGGATCGGAGTAATTAATATTTAAAAGCTGAAGGTAATCCGGGTTAACTATGATATCAGGACATCAAATATTGCCGTTTCGATCCCTTAAACACCACCAGCATCATAAAATGTAATGAAATTAAAACTAAGTAAAAACAATTCAAATTAAACACGATAGAATCTGGGAAAGTGGTTTTATTAATTAATGAAATAATTTAAACAGGCGCGCGGTAATAATTCCATTCTTTTGATATAGAGTTTCCTCAAAATCAATTAAAAATTTTATCTCTTTTATTTTTAATGTACAAAACAGAAATTGAAACTCGCAGACACCAGCGGCCACTTTTTATGACAACAACTTTTTTCAGCGTGATACGTTATTGGTCTTAAGATTTTAGGCAAGAGTTAATAAGCTTTTATTTGGTGACAATTAAAAATGCTGCTACCTACCATAAGGTGCCCTGGAAGTAAAATAAAAAATACATTATTCGCGTATAAGTCGCGCGGAATGTTTTGTAGAATATAATATTGTACGAGGGTGGATTGAAAAGTACTCGGCCTAACACAGATTCATTCAATTCTTAAAATCAAATCTACCCACATTATTTAGTTCAGTTCAGACTAGTTCATTGTGTGAAGTACGAAACGTGTGCGATAATTAGTTGTGATTTTATAAATTTATTAACAAAGTAATCGGACATAATTTCCGCGAATGGAGCAAATCGAGCAGCGTGCCGTCATTAAGTACCTCCATAAGAAGGGGCTATCATCAAAAGCCATCCATGATGACATGGTCAGTACATTAGGCGATTGTGGTCTGTCATATTCATCCGTCAAAAAATGGATAGCAGAATTTAAGCGTGGTAGAGAGAGTGTGAAAGATGAACCCCGCTCTGGAAGGCCTTCGACGTCAACTACTGACGAAAATATTAAAAAAGTACTTGATTTAATAATGGGAGACCGCAGATTAAAAATTAGAGAGATAGCCGAGATTATAGGCATCTCTTATGAACGAACTCAAAACATCATTGTCAACGAGTTGGGTTTCCACAAGGTGTCTGCGAGGTGGGTTCCGCGACTGCTTTCAGTTGAACAAAAAAGGACGCGATTGACTATTTCACGCGACTGTTTGGAGTTATTTGAAGCCGATGCAGATGATTTTTTGAATCGTTTTGTTACTATGGACGAAACATGGGTTCATTACTGTACATCGGAAACAAAACAACAATCAAAACAGTGGAGAAGACCTGGTTCACCACCCCCTAAAAAGGCTAAGTCGATTTTGTCGGCAAATAAGGTGATGGCTTCAGTATTCTGGGACTCGAAAGGTGTGATTATGATTGATTATCTTGAAAGGGGTCAAAATATAAACTCTGATTACTACTGCACCTTACTACGTCGTTTACGAGAGGAAATAAAAGAAAAACGTCGAGGAATGCTCAGAAGAAAAGTCCTGTTTCATCAAGATAACGCCCGTGTTCACACGTCAGTACAGTCAATGGCTGAAATTCACAACTGTGGCTTTGAACTGTTACCGCATCCGCCATATTCACCTGATCTGGCACCATCAGACTTTTTTCTGTTCCCTAACCTAAAAAAGCACTTGGGAGGTCAAAGATTTTCGACAAACGACGAGGTCAAAGCAGCTGTAGACACATATTTTGACTCTAAGGAAGAATCATTTTTTTTCAACGGTCTAAAT
Organism: Parnassius mnemosyne; assembly: GCA_963668995.1. NCBI lineage: Eukaryota > Metazoa > Arthropoda > Insecta > Lepidoptera > Papilionidae > Parnassius > Parnassius mnemosyne. The sequence goes on along the minus strand of CAVLGL010000093.1, from coordinate 25,780,518 downwards.
GCTTGGAAGGGGAGGTGGCAAAAGTGTATTGAACTTGATGGTGATTATGTAGAAAAATAAAAATATAACTGATTTAGTATGTGTTTATTTTCTTGGTTAGGCCGAGTACTTTTCAATCCACCCTCGTAGAAAATAAAGGTCATATGTAATACGTATCTAACTCAATATCATGCCGCCTTGGAGTAAAATTGCAGGCAATATTCGTCTATATGGCTGCGGAAATTTCGTACCCGGCTTAATGTCTTGATCTAGGTTTATGAGAGACTAACAATATGGACATGCTTACAAACTAATTATAGAAGCGAACTAGAAAAAAGTCAAGCTATTTAGTTTGCAAACAAGGTAAACATATATGTGTAAAGGTCACACTTAAATTAGACTATAACATGTATGAGGCTTCCCATAGAGACTGCTCTTCAAATCACGATATGCGACGTAACGACCACTATTGTTTAACGATTACAATATTTGCGCAATTTATATTATTTTCCTTGCATGAGAGACACAAGTGTAAAATATCCTACGATTTTTTAAATCAAACCAACAATTTTTAAATGTAATTATTTCACGCCTCCAGATAATTTACCAAAATTATTTTAATTACAGTAATTATGAAAGTCTTTGCGTCCCGACGAGAGTACTTTTCTGGTAGCGAATACTTATTAATGACAGAAATTTGTAATGTAGGACGTAATTTGTTATTTGATGTTTATTTTCTAGAGAAGGGGAAAAATGGTGGGAAAAATATTAAAGAGATCATCCAAAGTCCAAGCTATCAATCCCTTGATTATTTTATGAGAGACTTAGTAGCTCGGGCTATAAGCGCCAGCTATAAGATTTCACAATACCCCAGTAAACCAAGTTTTGCATCCCTGACACCATGATTATTTTTTGAAATAAAATGTAATTTTTTTAAATTGCTAACACATAATGCACACAAAATAATGTATACACTTAAAATATTTAATATTTATTTTAATATAAAATATATATTCATCTATTACAGCTTATAAAATTCCACTCCTGAACATAGGCCTCTCTCATAAGAGTATATTGCCTCATGGGGATTTTGCATAGTTGCCACACTTGGCAAGCAGGTTGGAATCCGCAGTTTTTATCATTGTGGTACATCTTCTTGACAACCATATATAAATGTATTGTTTGCGCAAAACGCTGTTGTCGGAATCGACGTCTAGGGGGCGCGCGGCTCTGGGCGATACCGGTTTGAAGTTCTTCCGAGCGTGCAGTGGCGCGCGGGTCGCGAGTGAACAGTCAGTCGTCTGCCAGATGTGCTAACAATTGGCACGCTGCCAATTAAGCGCGGAAACTCGGAATAATTAAGCGCGGACAGTAAAAATACGGTCTAAGAATTTTGTGGCGCGTATCCCTACTGGAGAGCTTCCCCGGGACTTATTGGGTCCGACTCAGAATCTGTATAAGTGCATTCGACAATATAAGCTAGTGCGGCCTCTGTATTCTAGAACTAACTGTTGCAACGCGAAACGGTAGTGACCTTTGACCCAGAAACTCCGTGCGTGTTTTGTGCGGTAACCTTATACCCCGCGATAGTTAGTGGTTTCTGTAAGTTAGTTAATCGTACGATAGAGTTAATTGACTGTCAACGTGGCGAAAGAAGAAAGTGACGGTGGACAACCTCGGAAGCCCCCTCAAGTTGGAGCGGTGTCGACGCTCGGGCTGCTGCCGACGGCCAAGGTCTAGGTTCAATCACCATCAGTCACACCCAGATACACATCACATCACTTATTTCCCTTTCACTACACAACCACATATGACCTGACCGACTCCGGAGGGACCAGTCGCCTTGGGATAGGTAAGTAAACTCCGCCTAATTCCTCTGCCGGTCGACTGGTCGTAGTATAGAACGCTCCCCCATACATTTTAGTGTAATTCGAGAGATTCCACGTGGCCACATTGAGGCCCGACCTACGTTTGCTCGGGAAGTCTTCTGCTCATGGGCCCCAGAGGATTGGATCCTTTAAGGGAGCAGCCGTAGGCCGTAACATGTATATAAAACCCCGACTACAAATGATAATATGTAGGCTTTTATTTAAAGTTTAATTTTAATTAAAACTATCGTGATTGTTTTCTACAGCACAATTTTCCTGATTTTTTTTGCAGCAGACAGCTGACTTACGTTGCTGCAGCCCAAAATCAAGATCATTTTTATTTCTTTATTCTTTATGTCGAATTTACTATGCCGTATTATGTTGTGGCCATAAGTAATGTTTATTTTTATTCTTTCTAAATTTTTCGCCTTTTTGAGCGGTCTAACCAAAGGCATATATTGCTAACACCTGGAATGATTCTTTCAGTTATATTAAAAATTTCTATTTAAAAAATATTAAAGAAACCAATGATATTATATAATATCTTTGAAAAAAAAACTGTTTTATAAAACGCAAAGATACCGCGTAACATACATACAAAATATAACATTCAGTTGAATTCAAAGCTTTCTATTTGTTTGAAATCGATTGAAAAGGAATAACATGCTTCTTATAACAATTATTTAAATTTAAAATTTCAAGTCAAACCACATGTACATATTACAGTTCAACAAAGACGGAAATTTAATGAATAAGGTTAACCTTATATAAAGTCTTTGTCTATTAAAAAATATATGTTTTGGTGATGGACAGACCATAAATGATTTACTGATACTAAGTCAAGTAACTAATATATAATATTGATAGTTCGTGTTTATTTCTAGTATTTAAAGATAGAATATAATATATTTATTTCTTAAATTTTGAACAGACTTCTTTCTGTTATATATATATATATATATATATATTAGAGAAATTTTCTACAACGTTACGCTATGAAAATATGTAGAGCTTAATCTGCTTGCTAATTAAGGTATAAGTATGTGGAGGATACTGAAGGTACAAACCGCTTAGCCTTCATCATGCAATCGACCCTGTTCTTACATAAACTTACTATTTAAAATTCATAGCAAAACGTACGATTAATGAAGTACCATCCATGTTTTATTTTCTAAGTTCGTTTTAAGCATGTGTATGAGTGCGCTCATGCGTTTCATTTTTCAAACATCATCATCATCATCATCATGGTTTAAATTTAATAATGTCATTGTGTGTGTAATGCAAACACGTTTATCTCTCGGGGACAACTTGTGATATCATTTATATAAACCAATTTCATTCAACTCTTAACTGCACAATGAACCCCTGGTTTAGTGTTAATTAAATTTGAATCAGCAGTTTGTAATTATCGCCAGTAAGAAGTACCTAGTTCGTAGTTTCAGAACAAACTGAATTATATGCACATAATTTTTAATTATAAAATCAGAAGTATTTTACTAATAGCCATTATAAAAGAGAACAATGTTTATTACTAAACTTCTACGCAGGTTTAATAATTTTTCTCGTCAGGCCAAGTCGACAATGAGAATAAACAACGGCTATATATTTTCATAATGTTGCAAGCTGTACGCAGTAGTAAAATATATTTCAAGATTTATACAATATAACCTAGACCTAGAGTCTTCTTGGCATTGCTCTAAGTTATTTATTTTTAATAGAATAAGGGTGACAAACGAGCACACAGTCCACCAGATGGTAAGTGGTTACTGTGACCCATAGACATCTACATCTATCTTTGTTTGCGAATTAAAATGCAGATGCGTTGTCAGCCGTGAGGACTAAGATAGAATGCCTCTTTTCCAGTAAAATGGGTCTCCGGTTCTCTACACTCACCATACGAAACACAGCAGCATTAGGCTGCTATTTTACGCTGGTATTCTGTGAGATCGTGGTCCTTTCCCGGTCGAGACGACCCATTAATGCTACAACTATACTATTAATATAGCTGCAGCATGGCTCTACCACGTAAAATACCAGTTATAGTTGTAAAGTTTCATCACAATTAATTTAGCCATTCCGAAGACTGGCCTGGACGAACTGTCAGACAGACACATTTATTTATTAATTATTTATTTACTTAATTGGAGACAAAACAAAAACAAAAGATATGAAAGAAAAACATACAAGTAAAATAAGACAATGGTAATTACAATTGTTTCCTACAAACTGTCTCACTAAGAACACACATAATATTTATATTATGAAGCAGGTCGTAATTGGTATCGTCTGCACAACAAGCAGGGTAACAAGTCTGTACTTAAATAGAAAGAAAACAATCATCTGAAAACAATCATCTAACATGTACAATACTAAATACTAAATATCCTTATATATCTAATTCATAATTGTTACTAGAGTACTTTTTAATTTAGTTTTAAAAGCTGAACGAGAGATAGAGAACATATCGATGTCGTTAAGCATTTTATTGTGGAGGACACACATTCTGTGTACTGGTGCTCTTTTACAAATATTGGTCCTGGTTTTTGGTATATGAAATAAATTTTTTGATCGTGTGTTTTTGGGTGGTATTCGAAACCTTACCTCGGATAATAACTGTGAACACTTAATCTCACCAACACAGATATTCCTAAAAGTAGTGGCGTCGATTAAAGTGCGTCGGTCTTTTAATGAAAGCATTTGATATTTTGTTAAGAGATTTTCATAGAAAACGCGAGGTGAATGCATTTGATAGTTAACAATACGTAAGAATTTCTTTTGGACCTTTTCTATTTTATCTTCATAAACTGAGTAGAATGGATTCCAAACTGGGGACACATATTCTAGATGGGATCTAACCAATGACTGATAAAGGCAGGTAAGAGTATCTTTGTGTTTAAATGATTTTGTTATACGTGTAACGAAGCCTAGCATTCGGTAGGATTTATTCAATATTTCTTCGATGTGCCTATCTAGTGTGAGTTTGGTATCTAAATATACTCCAAGATCACGTATACTAAATTCTGATACAATTTTGTGACCACCTAAGTAAAAGTCCGCATGTACTACATTTTTGTTCCTAGTATATGTTATGTGTTTGCATTTATTATAAGCCAAGAATAATTTATTAATTTTACAATAGTTTTCAAGTCTGTCCAAATCGTTTTGTATTAATTTTATGTCGTCAGGTTTAGTAATGGCAGAGTACAATTTTAAGTCATCAGCGTATAATAAGAATTTACAGTGGTCAAAGCAAGTTGAAATTAATAAATAGGATAAAGAGGAGTGGCCCCAGTATTGATCCCTGTGGTACGCCAGATGTTACTACAACGGGTAAGGAAATGTAGCCATTAAGCACTACCGACTGTATGCGGTTTTGTAAGTAAGAGGCAAACTAACGTAGAAGATTACCCTTGATACCATTGTAGGAGATTTTTTTTAAAAGTAACAAGTGATCAACTTTGTCGAATGCTTTTTTAAAATCGGTGTATACAGTTTCAATCTGAGATTTATAGTCCAAACTATTAAAAATAAAGTTAGTAAAAACAAGAAGATTACACATAGACAGAAAGACAAAAAAAAATCATTTTTTATGTATGTCTTAATGGCATATAAATAACTCTGAGTTTAATATAAGTTATTTATTTCAATATCAAAGACAGACACGTCATTTTTATTTATATGTATAGATTAGCAAGATTGTCGTTAAGTAAACGTCATTCTTGTCATAATTGCAACCTATCAAAAGTCCCTTGGTAAATATAGGCCAAGCAAATTAAAACCCCAGTGATCGGTCATAGACAGAAACAATCCCCTTAAATTGTACGAATCAATTACGAAAAACCGCCATGTGCATCTGAGTTAGAGACAATCTACTTTTTTACCTATATAATGACTAACAAATGAACTAAATTGTCATTTTTTCGGCAATTGACCAAGTATTACACCTACCGTATATATAATGAAATAAATAAAAAAAATAAAAATCTTTATTGACATAAAAATGTTACAATATTTTTTGAAGTCCCTGACTCCCGGGCTAGGTTAAAAACCTGTGTTATGGGGGTCAGTGCGATCTGCCTAATATAAACTATTTTATGTAAATAAAGTAATTTAATTCTATTTGCGTGCATGCATATTTCCGCGAGGTGTGTGCGTGTGCGTGTGCGTGTGTGTGTGTATGTATGTGTGTGTGTGTGTCTGTATGCGTGCGCGCGTTCGTGTGTGTGTGTGTGTTTTTGCATAAGTGGATATGCATGTGTGTGAAGGTTCAGTACACGAGTAGACCTTAAGATCGAGGTTTACGGATCCAGTGTTTCCCAAGGAAAACTGCATGTATGTAGTTTTAGAAATATTTAAAATCAGGAGATTTGCACCGAGCCAATGGCCAACCCTGTGAAGTCACAGCTGAGCATTATATCGAGCCTCATCCCAAGTCTTACCGTGGAAGACCAAAGCTGTATCATCAGCATAGGTAAACATTTTACCATTTACTAGAGGTTGCTGACATAAATCATTTATATAGATAAGAAAGAGACTAGGTCCTAGAATACTACCCTGTGGAACGCCACATACAACCGGTTCCTCGGGACTGACGTATTCACCCACTTTAACCTGTTGTGTGCGGTCACACAGAAAGTCCTTAAATAACATCAGTGCATTGCCACGAATACCAACGCCTTCTAACTTGCTCACAAGGATAGGTATCGAGACAATGTCAAACGTCTTGGCTATTCAATATTATGTGAAGGCTACTGTAGTAGCCTTGAAAATTATTTATGATAATTTATTCAAAGTCATAATGTACTTCAAGTTAAATTTTAATGATAATATTAATATAATTAAAACTAAGAAACCCCGTGCTGAGTTACAAAGGAGTGTTCCTATTTGTAATTTAGGTAAGATATATTGGATGTACCGGAGAGGACAACTGTGTCGCGGTAAGGAAGAGCAGGGCTGGATTCGCTGTCTCCGGATGAAAGTGGACACAACTCACGGCTAGCATGGCAAAGGCCGCCATAGATTTATTGCACTGGTTGCTCCAAGCAGTTTGGGTAAAGATTGGAATTACACTAATGGGGTTAGTCTATTATTTAATACCACTACCACTTTTGTTGGGAGTAGTTGTCACAGGTTGCGTGTACTTACCTTAAGTAAAACGCAGAAGCAATTAATACTGCTGCTCCACGCCCGTGTTCTGTGAAAAAAGTATTTTCACTCAATTAATTGCGTACTTTCGACAGAATCCATCAGGTTCGTTACGTGAGTAAATTGATAGCTAGATTAATTGTTAGAGGTAAAAGAACATTCATTATGCCTTCATGAGCATTCATTTTGGATAATTTCACTTATTATCAGGTCCCAGCTGAATACAATTTTTAATTTAAAACTTTTACGATATTTTGTTATTATAGAATTTTCTAGAGAGAGCCTGGTCTCCTCCTAGTAGTCTCGGCATGAAGATTGATAACTAGCCGCCTAGCAAATAGTATATTTCATTACGAGTGCGGAAAGCCTGTCATTGCAAAGAGTTCCGACAAATATCTACCCGAGCCGAGGCGCAGTCGAAGGTAAGGGTTGACAGTCAGAACAAGTTGCAAGAACGTTTTCGCACGTGTGTTGAACAACTATTTTTAATACAGTTGCGAAAAAATGAAGCAATTTAATAAAGAACATTTTTGAAAAATGGCGCCAACCGTAAAAGAATATAAGCAGAGTTCTTTTTGTTTTCTTCACGCTTTCTGGGTAGGCAAAGTCAACTATGCCTAGTAACTATTTAATAGACATTATTTTGACAGTTGGGAAAGAGAACGCACGAGTTCGGAAAAGGTAAAGAAAAAGCAGGAGTATGTAATAGCCCACATCCCGAACGCTATACATCCCTGCAATACGCTACTTTTTGAGCAACTCTATTAAAAATATATTGCTAAATGATGCAAGTTGTATTCCAGTGTCACGTTATGTTAAACCCTTTTTTATATAAAATTAAGGTTTTAGAACGAGACACAGTCTATCTATATGCTCTAATGCATAGACACCTACATATAATATGTATACTCGATTAGGATTCAATATGCAGATCCCGTGTTGTGGCGAATAAGAATACCCACAACCCCATATCTTCCGGTGGGTGTCGTAAGAGGCGACAGAGGAAAACTGAGGTAGAAGATAAAAAAACAGATGAGAACAAAAAAAAACTGTGGTTGGCAATGCGCTCCCTAAGCATGGCAACTATGCCAATATACCCCCCAAGATTAAAATTACGAAGAGACGGCCCCCAGACCCCGCTATTACTGGCTCCGTTGGCAGCCATAGTAACGGCGGAGCAGAGGGTGCTAAGAATCTCCGGTGAAGGTATGGTTGCCACCTAAGATGACTCGACCAGGCAACATATAACGCAGGCTCCCTAAGGACTGACGAGGAAATCCTGGAGCTAGAAGAAGAGATAGACAAGTTGCGCTGGAATATTATAGGATTATACGAAGTCTGAAGAGAGGGGAAGGACACGGTAATCCTTGAATCCGGCAACTTGTTCTATCACCGGGTGAGCGACCATCTGTCCCAGGAGGTGTTGGATTTATAGTCCATAAGTCTCTAGTTAACAACGTTGTAAAGATTGAGAGTGTGTCGACGAGGGTTGCGTATCTTAATAATCAGAACCACCAAACGGTATTCGCTGAAGGTCATACAGGGTTACGCACCAACCTCGGCACATCCCGATGAAGAGGTGGGGGAAATGTATGAGAGCCATGCATTCCCCCAAAACCCACTATACGATGTTAATGGGAGACACTTCAACGCCAAACTTGGTACAAGAGAGAACGGTGAGCTAAAGATAGGGAAATTTGGAATAGGCTAACGGAACCCAAGAGGCCAGCAGCTGGCCTACATCATGGAGAAAGAGTAACTTATTTAAACAATTAAATTAATTTACCTAAATCAAGCATCGATGCCGTCATGTTTTTATTTCTTTCAAAATTAAACTTTAATGAATAATGTTTTATCTGGTTATCTAATCAGAATAAAAGTAATACTTGTAGTAGCTAAAAAATGTAAAAACACCTTAAAAGAAAATCAGAAGTTACATAGCTCAAAGTATATCGGTTTTTATAACACAAAACCAGAAACACCAATATAATAAGAACCCTCTTATGAATGCAGCTTCCTTAAACAAATTGTCATCTCAAATATCTGCGACAGAGTGGCGTCTGCAGTGTAAGCTGTATCATATTATTAGGTAAAGGTGTAGACACATTGATAAATTTTTAGTTAATGGATTTTAGACTTTATACAGAGCATTCATAGGAATGGTAATAAATGTGACTTAACAAAAAATAATAATTAGTTTTGGCTAAAGTATTATTATGTAATGGGCTTTAGAATTCTGCATATATAAGGAGAGCTAGAATGCGCTGCAAGTCATTCCTAATTTTCTTTTTTAATTGAAGTGACGCGAACGTGTTCATCAAACCTGTAAGTATGTATGTGTCTTTTTATTATTTTTATTCTTTTTTACTGAGTTCATACTATATAATCCAATATATAAAATTCTCGTGTCACAGTGTTAGTGATCAAACGGCTGGACCTTTTTATGAAACTTTGGGTCAGCTAGTTATGTATATAAATATGTAATAAAATAATAGTGTACAAGTGATCTATGACCTGTTATATTAACTATAGAATCACTGATTTTCAGGACGTTGACTATCAAACAAGCAAGCAAGGATAGCAAGGATGATGGTAGTACTCTCATTACGAAATCCAAACAAAAGAAAACGTTCAAAAAGTCTTGTGGAGATAGTAATATTAAGAAGAGAAAAGTCGTTCTGGATTAAGATAGCGAATCGGAATCTGAGTCTATAAAAAAGAAAAGACTTAAGAGGTCTTCGTTTGCATTTGATTTAGAGGTAAGTTAAATTTAAATTTATTAATACAATTGTCGTCTTGGTCAGTGACCCGAATTGCCAAGCTGAGTGCCGTGGGTTCGAGTCCCGGTCGACGCAAATATTTATTTCACAGATAAATATTTGTACTCAGGTCATGGATCTTTGTCGTTTTTATTTTATTCTTGTAATTATTTAACCAATTTTAGTTTATTCATATTAGTAATTAGTGCTTTTGAAAAAACTTTGCTTTGAGTATTATCATCGAGATCGCCATCACCAATATTTTATTTCTTATCGATATCAAACAGCACTATAATATTTTTTAGTTATAAATATTATGAGCCTATTTCTCTATACAATTCTAACATTAATATTTGAAATAATTACAGGGAGATAACGATTTGTAAGAACCCATTAGAGCGGCGGCGCTGAGAAGTTTTTTATCACGGCGTGCGGGTTCGGGCTACACGCTGCAGAGGGCAGATACTGCAAAGACGGCCGACTACTATGTAGAGCTGCGTGTGTACAACACGAAAGAAGCCGAAAAGCTTGGCTCCGATCGGTGGAAGCGTTTTGGAACTTACGAAACACAAATGTAAAGTTTATTTATGTGATGAATGTTTTCTTTACTTTGATTCTGAGACAAAGTTAGAGTCACATGATTATGCTCGCATGCAAACTATCCTTCCAGAAACGAATTCAAAGCTACGATTTTCTAATCCAAAAAGGTCTCAAAGAATTCCAATTGTTATTTATGGTGACTTTGAAAGTTTACTTAGAGAGAATATTCTGACAAAAATAAAAGTCAACATGTACAAAATGTTCAGATTCATGAAGCTACTTGTTTTGCTTATTATATATGCTGTGAATCCAATCCCGAATTGAATGACTTTGTTTCTTGTCGAGGGCCTAATTGCTCAAAAAAATTTGTAAATTCAATTTATAAGGATATAGAAAGTGTACACGCCTCTGGCTGCCCCAACAATGCTGACGGGACTAGGGCCCATGAGTAATCCCATCGACGAGCAGCAGAGGGGCGGGGCCAGAATATGGCCACGTGGAAAATCTCTAGTTACACTAAACCATAAGGGGGAGCGTTGGAATTTCCTATCACAATAAACTATATGGGAGGAAGCTAGAAACACATAGTACTTACCATTATCCGGAGCTAACTTCGCACCAAGGCTTGGGCAGGCCGTGAGTGTGTGTAATAGTGGATGTCGAGTAGTGTACAGTGAGGTGTGAATGTGTGGAGCCTTGGCAAGCATAGGCGACAGCAGCGGCCGAGTTCCAGGCTGCTCCAAAATGCTGCACCGCTTCAGACTGCTTCGGCGCTGGACCACTTCTTTCTTCACTGTCTCTGATTCAGTCTCCTAGCTTCATTGTACAATTAACTAACTTACAGAAGCCACTAACTCTCGTTTGTTATAAGGTTAACGCACAAAACGAACACGGAGTGTCCGGATCAAAGGTCACTACCGTTTCGCGTAGCAACAGTTATTTCTAGAATATTAAGTCCGCACTAGCTAATATTGTCGAATGCACTTATGCAGATTCTGAGTCGGACCCAATAAGTCCCGGGAAAGGCTATCTAACAAGGAATTCGCGTTATAAATCCTAGACAGGATGTTTACTAGACGTCTAAACTATTCCGCAGTTCCCGAACAAAAATGACAGTGTGCTAGCGTTAGCACAGCTGGCAGACGACTGGCTGGTCTTGTGCGTTCTACGCACGACCGAATGTCAGGGAATGTCACTTAGGGACCTTCAAGAAAAGAGCCTACATCTTTTTAAAAGGCCGGCAACGCATCTGCAATTGCCCTGGTTTCCCTGTTATTGCAGTTCTTCATGAGCGGCGGTAGTCACTTACCATCAAGTGAATTGCATGCTCGTTTAACCCCTCTCCTATAAAAAAAGCACTTTAAAAGTGCTCCACGGTGGCATTACTTCGAGGTCATGGAGCAGAAGTGCGGTGGTCTTGTTCTTCAAGAAAGACGACAACGCTCTCTTGAAGATCTAAAGACTGATTCCGCTTCTACCCAGTGCCTTACAACAGACAGGTCTTAAGATAAACATGAACAAAACGAAGATCATGTATAACCTCCATGTCACACCTATGCCGGTAGTTGTTGGGAGCACTAAGCTCGAAGTTGTTGACGAGTATGTTTATCTGGGACAATTAGTCAGACTAGGTAAGTTCAACTTCGACCGAGAGGTAAATTGACAGATTCAACTCGGCTGGGCAGCATTCGGGAAATTACGGCACATCTTCTGTCAGGTATACCTCAAAACTTGAAAACGAGATTGTACAACCTGTGCATGTTGCCAGTGATGACCTATGCAACTGAGACGTGGTCCTTCACTGCTGGCCGGATGAGGAAGCTCAAGGTCGCGCAGCGAGCTATGGAGAGAAAACTTAGAAATGAGGATATCCGCAGTAGAACCAGAGTGACCGACATAGTCCAGCGGATTAGTAAGCTGTAGTGGCAATAGGCCGGCCATATAACTCGAAGTATTACGAAGAAAAAAGGTTACGAGTGAAAGTCTCGTACCGGCTGATAAAGTGTAGGGTATCCCCCCACTAGATGGAGTGACGACCAGGTAAGGCATCCAGGAAGTCGATGAATGCAGGTGGCTCAGGACCGTTCTTTGTAGCATTCCTTTGGGGAGGCCTATGTTCAGCAGTGGACTTGTGATGAGCTTTAAAAATGATGATGATGTGCAGATATGAATACTAAGATAGAATTACTTGATATTGTAATAGGGTCTCTTATTCTCGTCCTTCACCATCCGAAAACCAGAATTCTGCTTTTGAAACTGGTATTGTGTGAAATTGTCGTCCTTCCCCAGGTTAGTTGTCGATTCATTTATATTCAGCAAGCGTATCCCTCGTGTTGTGGCGAAGTAAGAGAATCAACTATCTATTGTCATCCTGTCAGCTTCATAAGACACCACAGCGGGAATCTGAAACAGGAAAGGGGCAGCAGCAACTTTCCGATAATAACACAAAATTATAAAAAACTGTGGTTGCCAATCCGTCTGTCATGCTTGGCAAATATGTCAAATAATTTCAATTTGTGGCAAGTTATGGAGGAGACCTATGTTCAGCAATTGAATTTTGGTGGGCTGTAATAATAGCAATGATGATTCTTCCTATAGCCATACAGCGTACAAAATATACATTATCTTAGAAAGATAAGTTTCATCCGATTTTTTATATATTTCAAAATTAGTTCCACTTCACCAATTCAGTTAATTTTTATAAGCATCGTTTGTCAAACATTGTATAAAGCGACTACAAGGAAAGTGTAAAAACTTTTCAAAAACATTTTTTTGTTTCAAAGAGGCTCTTGTTATGAAAATAAAATATTATGACAGAAAACAACGTTAACAAGATGAAAAGCTCAAATATAAAAAGATATCCTTCTTGCAAGAAATTGTGTCAATAAGACTTTTTACATAAAATATTATTGTAGTAGTATAATTTTTAAATTTATGAGTTGTAGATAACAAGAGTACCAAATCTTGTATGTCTTAAGTGTTCAGACAGCAATCAGAATGTTAGCAGGTTCACTATGATAACCGATTCAACGTAATTTTCACTAGGTTATCAGCACACCTAAGTGTAGCTGTAGTTGCTCAGAGACAGCGCCCGCTGTAATATTATGGTACGCGAGCATTCTGGGTTCTAACCCCGCTGGCAACAATAAATTGTTAATTACAATTTTTAGTGCTGATATATCACTTCTTCGGTGTGAATAAAATGTCGTAAGGAAAACTGCAAGTTTGAAGGTCTAAATTTTTTCAAAGACATGTTTGTGAAGTCTGCTGTAAATTGAGCAACGCGTGCAGCGTGCTTTTTTTATAGGATAGGGTGACAAACGAGCACACAGTCCACCTGATGTAAGTAGTAGTAACCACAGCAGGTTAAATATATCTATAAACTTTTAGGTATGGCTCTTTCCCTTTTCTACTACTACTAGACTAGAGAGGTAGTCTCTAGTCTAGTAATCATGTAATAGATATATATACATGATTACTAGACGATAGAGATATATATAGCTTATTTGTTACCTTCATATTGACCTTGAAATCCAAATATCGTGAAAACATCACCAATCTATAATTTTCCAACGATACTGTTTTCGCTAAATCTCTTAAGAAGTAGGAGGATAGTCTCAGTAGATCCTTAGTAACTTACAAATATAGAGTAACAGAAACATAGTTTATTTTAGAAACAACTTGATAGCGACCAGATCATTTCCAGCAGATATTATCATCCATGTATGAATATTTTATTATAATAACCCTTTTTAGTCAGTTTTTGTTTTATAAAATATTTAAACTTGGTAATAGAGAGAACTTGTATATTTTCTAAGACTTTGTTGTTATAGCGTATACATTGCCCCAGGACTTCATTACTGACTCTGTAGAGTCAAAAAACTGGTATCACTGGCTTGTGTTTGTTCCTAGTATTTACAGAGTATATTTCCCTTTTTTTCCTAAAACTGCCTTTGTTTTTGTGGACATATATGAAATTTCCGTTAATATACTGAGAGGCCAAGGTTAATATTAAAGATAATATTAATTTTATTAAACTTCTATCTAAGATACTCTCGATTTTAGATTATAAATAGCTCTAATGGCCTTCTTCTGTAAAACAAAATAGTTTCCAAATCAGCCGAATTTCCCCATAGCAAAATCCCATAAGAAATTATGCTACGGAATTAACTGAAATATACTAATCTAGCTTTCTCGACACAAGTGAGACCTCTAATTTTTCTACAGCATAAGCTGCATTATTAACGAAAACAGTGCACTAATTCTGGTATAGCATTGTTCACTTCGTCACTTAAAATGTAATTGACGTTTAAGTTTAAAAATCAAGGAAATATCATCAGCAAATAGTACTATATCATGACCTACAAAGGAATGGGCCAAGAAACGAGCCTTGAGGGAAACCGATTTGCACGGGCGATCCGCAAAAACTTCTACCATTGATAATAACTTTCTGCATTCTATTACCTAAATAGATATTAACAAAACAATTATCAATTAAAAACAAAATTTAATCGCTGTGTTCTTGACACCATAGTACTGTAGTTTCCTGATTAATGTCACATGGTGAAAACAGTGGAAGGCCTTGGAAAAGTTACAAAAAGTACTAAAACTAAGTTGACTTTCATTACAGCCTTTCATAAGTCCACTGCTGAACATAAGCATCCCCCAAAGAATGCCACAAAGCACGGTCCTGAGCCACCTGCCTGGGGGGGGGGGGCCCAATTCCCCCCCCCCCATCAACATGGTAGCGGAATTAAGTCATGAACTACCCCAGGAGGGTACCAGTACCCCTGGAGAATCCCTCGCTGAGCATCCACGACCATGCTATTCCACTCCTGAGCGTGGGTGCTCAGGCTGCCCCGCGTATTCTGGGGGGGGCAAAATTCCGCTCAACACAATAACTGCTCGGGGCAAACTGAGCAATAACACCAAGGCGACCCCTGCCACGCTATCCGTGAATTTCTGCAACATCAGGGGACTTCACTCGAACCTAAACGCCGTCCACTACCATCTTGAGACGGCGAAGCCGGCCTTGCTCTTTCTTACCGAGACGCAGCTGTCCTCTCCGGCTGATACTTCGTATCTCTCCTGCCCGGGGTACAAATTGGAGCACTCCTTTGTGCCTCGGGCTGGAGTTTGCGTGTATGTCAGAGAGGACATCTGTTCTCGACGCCTCGGCAGTCTTGAAGGTTCGGACCTGTCCATCCTTTGGCTACGCGTAGACAGCGACGACCATCCGCGCGTCTACGCGTGCCTCTATAGGTCCCATAGCGGTAATGCCGAAACAGACCGACTCATCGACCACGTCCAAATGGCTACAGATTCCTTGCTACAACAGGTCCCATCCGCAGAGATCGTGATCCTTGGCGATTTTAACGCCCACCACGCCGAATGGCTCGGTTCACGTTTAACCGATCATGCGGGGAGATCTGTTTATGACTTTGCCTTGGCATATGGTCTGACACAACTGGTTACATCGCCTACGCGGATTCCAGATGTTGAGGATCATACACCTTCCCTGTTGGACCTTCTGCTGACCTCTCATCCGGACGGATATCAGGTTTCCGTCGATGCCCCTCTTGGCTCTTCGGACCATTGTCTGATCCGGAGTGTGGTGCCACTCACGCTCCCCTCGCGGTTGCGTTCTGCAGGTTGCCGCCGTGTTTGGCATTACAGGTCGGCGGATTGGGACGGAATGCGGTCTTTCTTTGCTTCCTACCCATGGGGGCGGGTTTGCTTCTCGCCGGATGATCCCAGCGCTGTTGCTGACTCTGTCACTGATGTGGTGCTACAGGGAATGGAACTATTTATTCCATCATCTGTGGTACCCATCGGAGGCAGATCTCAGCCTTGGTTTGGTCGCTCCTGTAAGACTGCATTACGCAGTAAGCAGGAGTGTTATCAAGCCTGGGCTGCGGCTTCGGTGACTCGGGATGTAAACACCAGCACACTCAAAAAGAAGTATAACTTCGCCTCCAGGTCCTTCAAAAGAGTTATTGCCAAGGCAAAGTCAGAGCACATAGGCAGAATTGGCGAGAAACTAGTTCGCCTTCCTTCGGGAACCCGTGCATTCTGGTCTCTCGCCAAGGCTGTCCAAGGGAATTTCTGTAAGCCATCACTACCATCTCTGCACAGGGAGGACGACTCACTGGCCCACGACGCAAAAGAGAAGGCCGACCTTTTAGGCTCCCTTTTTGCGTCCAACTCGACTGTTGATGACGGGGGGAACACACCGCCGACCATCCCGCGGTGTGAGTGCTCCATGCCGGATGTGCGGTTCTCACAGCGCTCGGTTCGCAGAGCACTCCTCTCCCTTGACATCTACAAGTCGAGTGGGCCTGACGGAATCCCCCCAATTGTGCTGAGGACGTGTGCTCCGGAGTTGGCACCGGTCCTAACGCGTCTTTTCCGGTACTCCTACTCCCAAGGCGTAGTCCCGAGTTCATGGAAGACAGCTTTTGTCCACCCAATCCCTAAAAAAGGCGACCGCTCAGACCCGTCCAACTATAGGCCTATCGCGATCACCTCCTTGTTCTCCAAAATAATGGAATCCATTATTAACTGCCAGCTCATCCGGTACCTTGAGGATCACCAGCTGATTAGTGACCGCCAATACGGTTTTCGTCGGGGTCGATCAGCTGGTGATCTTCTAGTCTACCTGACCCATAGATGGGCGGAGGCAGTAGAGTCCAAGGGGGAGGCGTTGGCCGTTAGTCTGGACATTGCGAAGGCCTTCGATCGGGTTTGGCACAAAGCGCTTCTTTCGAAGCTCCCTTCCTGTGGGCTTCCCGAGAAATTATGCAATTGGATCACCAGCTTTCTTGCAGATCGGAGCATCAAGGTCGTTGTAGACGGTGCATGCTCCGACTACAAGGCTGCGTGCTATCACCAACGCTGTTTCTTCTGCATATCAATGATATGTTGCAAGCCGGTAGCATTCATTGCTATGCGGATGACAGCACTGGTGATGCTCTATACACCGGCCGTGCCAATATTTCTCGGGAAAACGTCACTGAGTACCGGAACAAGCTTGTGTCTGAAGTCGAGTCTTTGCTGGACAAAGTCTCGGATTGGGGGCGACTAAATCTAGTCCAGTTTAATCCTCAGAAGACACAAGTTTGCGCGTTTACCGCTAAAAAGAACCCCTTTGTCGTATCTCCTCAGTTTCAAGGTACTCCCCTTGTTGCCTCAGCCAGTATCGGAATCCTCGGCGTCGACATATCGAGTAGCGTGCAGTTTCGTGGTCACTTGGAAGAGAAGGCCAAATTGGCCTCTAAAAAGCTTGGCGTGCTCAGCAGAGCGGGACAGTATTTCATGCCGGCTCAACGCCTGCAACTTTACAAGGCGCAGGTTCGGCCTCACATGGAATACTGTTCCCATCTCTGGGCTGGGGCTCCCCAGTGCCAGCTTCTTCCACTTGACCGCATCCAGCGCAGAGCGGCTCGAATCGTCGACGACCGAGTCCTTTCCGATCGGCTCGACTCATTGGCACTGCGAAGAGATGTTGCATCTCTTAGCATTTTCTTTCGCATTTACCATGGGGAGTGCTCTGAGGAATTGTTCGGATTAATCCCAGCCGCCAAATTTCACGAACGCACATCGCGGCAGAACTCTCGATACCATCCACACCATCTGGATGATTGGCGGTCCACCACTGTGCGATTTAGAAGATGTTTTCTTCCTCGCACAACTTCCTTGTGGAATAGTTTGCCACCAGCGATTTTTCCGGACCGATACGACTTAGGGACCTTCAAGAAAAGAGCCTACTCCTTTTTAAAAGGCCGGCAACGCATCTGCAATTCCCCTGGTGTTGCGGTTGTTCATGGGCGGCGGTAGTCACTTACCATCAGGTGAGCCGCATGCTCGTTTGCCCCCTCTGCTATAAAAAAAAAAAAAAAAAAAAAAAACCTGCATCCATCGACTTCCTGCATGTCTTACCAGGTCGTTACTCCATCTAGTGGAGAGTTGCCCTACACTTCGCCGACTGGTAGGAGGTATTTCTTCGAGCTATATGGCAGGTCCACTGTCACTTCAGCTTGCTAATCCGTTGGGCTATGTCGGTTAGCCATCTCCATAGCTCACTGAGTGACCTTGAGCTTCCTTTTGCGGCCAGCAGTGAAGGACCACATCTCAGATCCGTAAGTAATCACTGACAATACGCACTGGTTGTACAATTTCGTTTTAAGGTTTTGAGATATATCTAACGGGGAGATGTGCCCAGAAGAGTTGAATCCGTCGATTGACCTCTCGGTCGAAGTTGGACTTATCTAGTCGGACTATTTGTCCTAGGTAAACATACTCGTCAACAACTTCGAGCGGAGTGCTCCCAACAACTACCGGCAGAAGTGTGACATGGACGTTACACATGATTTTTGTTTTATCCATGTTCATCTTAAGACCTATCCGTTGGGAGACATTATTGAAATCATTGAGCATAGTGCTTAGGTCCTCCAGCGATTCTGCCATAAGGACTATATCGTCAACAAATCGAAGGTAAGTAATGTACCCGCCATTGATGTTAATACCGTATCCTTTCCACTCCGGCAGCTTGAAAACGTCTTCCAATGCAGCGGTGAAGAGTATCGGGGATATAACGTCACCCTGTCTTACACCTCTCTGCAGTAGGATAGGTTTCGTACTCTGATTCTGTACTCGGATAGCCATCGTAGCTCTACTGTACAAACACTTCAGCACTTCGATATTACGACAGTCAACTTGGCACCGCTAAAGGGGCCACCCAAATCATCAAAGAATCAAGCTTTCTCATAGTACACATTCGCAAGGCAAAGTGGCAGATTATACTCCTCTGACTTCTGTACAATTTGCCGAAGGGTGTGTATGTGGTCTATGGTACTAAAGCTTTTTCGGAAACCGGCTTGTTCGGGAGGTTAGAAGTCGTTAAGTCTGCGTGCGAGACGATTCGTAATGACTCTCGAAAACAGCACGTAGACGCGGCTCAGAAGGGAAATCGATCTGTAGTTCTTCAAGTTAGCGTTGTCAACCTTTTTTGAAGAACAAGATCACCACACTTTTGCTCCACGCCTCCGGAGTAGTGCCAACATGGAGTTTCTGAAGGACTTCACGTACCGGTTTTCCACCCACTTTCAAAAGATTTTCCGTTTTTAACACGTTCATGCGAACATATATATGTACGTCACATATCTGTAGATTTGATGTGGCACAACGTATAATTACGTTCAGCAATAGCTCGATTTATTGAGCACAACGTTATGGTACGGTGTCTGGCCATACTAATGTTTTAAAGTTGGGTTACTGTGCCACAACATATCGAATTCTCAAAATTGTAGTGCCACATCGCACCGATTTTTTTTGGCTTCTTAGATGGCGTTCCTCCCTGATACTAAGTACTCACTTTGTTAGCGCACAACGTCACTATACGTCGTTTCGCAAAAGAAGTTTCATTACATCGACTTGTGCGCGTCGACTTGTGCGCGTCGCGGGGCTAGTGCGTGCGCCAATGTTATGTTCACATGGAATATTGACGCTAAACGTAAGTATTTTATTATCTTACTACGATATATATATTATATAAATACATTTCACTTTATTGTAATAACTCTGAATATGTTCAAAATACATATTTTGTATTTTTTTGTTTGTTTTAGATATATAAAATGGACTAAAAAAGAAGGAATCTTCAATGAAAATCTATGAGCTTTCTACATCCCGGGAAACCACACCAGTCCCTTTTGTTAACGATGGAGAGTTTGGATCAGATGCTGATTACGGCCCAATTGGTGATAATGATGACGACAGCTCCTGTGACATAGGCATTTCGCAGTTTGAGCGGGGCAAACAGCGCAAAAAGTCATTATTGCATGTCAAAAAGAGTACTTGTTCCAATTTACGATCTGGTTCTGTTGAAGAATTTTCTAATGCAGAATCCAATGTAGATCTACTACATTGGATTCTGCATCAGAAAATTCTTATAACACCACAGACGATTCAGAGTATTCTAGTTATGAAAGCATTTTTGACTCTCATAAACGAAAATGTAGTGACGTCTTAGGACGTCAGCGCAATATATTTCAATACTTATATTATCAGTTATTGCACAGCGTCATTAGACGTCGCTTTAGTTTGTATGAAAAAATTATGTGCAATATCACATAGAGCTACTATATTGATGTGTGTGCATGAACGTGTTAAGGTGCTGAAGAGCCATTCTAATCTTTCTCAGACTAACGTCCGGGATGTCTTCGGAATAGTGTCGGATGAGACTCGCTCTTGGATCGTTACTCACACTTGCGTGTGGCTCCAACGATGACAAACAACGATGTACACAGCTGCCCATAGAATCTCTCAATCTCACTCAAAATCTCATGTGTCCCGGAAACGATTCTGCCACACATTAGGTCTTCATCTTTGACAGTTGGCTCTTTCTGGCAGACAAATCTCTGGCAAAGACTTTGGGGCCATAGTTCCGCTCGATTGTTTCTTCAATACAAGCTGTATTGAAGTTGCGTAAGTCCTTCCGCATGCATTTGGAGATCTGTCTGTTCAGTTGCCTGTATGCTGTCAAATCTGTTATAGAATGTAGTCTGTCGTTAACAAAGATTGAGATTGTGTCGACGAGGGTTGCGTACATTATAATCAGAATCACCAAACGCTATTCGCTATAAGTCATAAAGGGTTACGTACCAACCACGGCACATCCCGATGAGAGGTGGGGGAAATGTATGAGGATACATCTAGAGCCATGCATTCCTCCAAAACCCACTATACGTTGTTAACGGGAGACTTCAACGCAAAACTAGGCACAAGAGAGAACGATGAGCTGAAGGTTAGGCAATTTGGAATCGGGCAACGGAACCCAAGAGGGCAGTAGCGGGCCGAATTTATGGAGAAAGAGGGACTCTTTATGATAAAATCTTGCTTCCAGAAATGGCCTAACAGTAAGTGGACTTGGTCAAGCTTTGACCGTTCGACAAAAAATGAAATTGACTTCACTATGACGACCAGACGACAACTGTTTAGTGATGTCTCCGTGATCGCGAGAGTGAAAACCCGCAGCCATCACCGAATGGTGAAAGGCACACTGAATCGAAATGTTAAGTTGGAGAGGTCTCGTCTAATGAAATTAACGCTCCGACCCCTCGTGCTCTGATCTTAATTTCAGAAAATTTTCAGCCCGAGCTACAAAACCGCTTTAAGTGCCTAGAAGATTGCAATGCAGTGGACAATACGAATGACAAGCTTGTGGAAACTGTCCATGCAGTCGGAGCTAAGCTCTGCAGGACCCGCCACAGAAGAACATAAAAATTCTCCGATTACACTCTTAATCTCATGGCTGTTAGACAGGAAATGAAGCTGCAGTGTTCAGCAGACTTGAGAGCCTAGGCAACTGAAGAGACAGATCTCCAAATGCATGCGTTTGGACTTACGCAACTTCTACAAAGCTCGTATTGAAGAAGCGATCAAGCGGAACCAGGGTTCTAAAGTCTTTGCTAAAGATCTGTCCACCAGAAAGAACCAACTGTCGAGGCTGAAGACCGAGTATGGCAGCGTCGATATGGGGACACTTGAGATTTTCAGTGAAATTGAGAGATTCTTTGGGCAGCTGTACTCAGCATCTTTGGAACCACACGCAAGTGGAAGTAGCGATCCAAGAGCAAGTCTTATCCGACACTTTTCCGATGATATTCCGGATGTCAACATGAGTGAGATTAATAAACATTGCTATGTAGTAGGTGGGGAAACAACTTATATGAAATTAAAGAAGTTAGGCTTGTTAATATCAATATTATTTTATAATTTATGTTACTTATTACTAGTTATATTGTTGTAATAATTATTTATTAAAAAAATGGTAATAAAAATATATATATTTGATTGTTAATTTGAACTGGCTAATAGTCGGGGAGCCACGGTATGTACCCTAATGTGAATAGTTGTGATTAAAGGGATGCGCGCGTACTGTACTGTTCATATGTTGGGCGCTGGCAGAATAACAGCGTTGTAGGCAACTGCAACATTTATGCTGAGCTAGAGCCCATTCATTACTACATTATGTAATTCTTGTTATTTCTGTATGTACTTTATTGGTGGTAATGAATAAATGCTTATTATTATTATTATTAGATTACAACGGCAAGGCCCCTAGCGAGGACGTAATTACAGCAGAGCTTCTGAAATCGGGTTAAAAACTGGTACTTGAGGTCCTTCAGAAGCTTTTTAATTCCGTTCTCGATCTCTACTTGCTTTTGCTCTTGCTCTTTATTTACGTACAAGCACTACGCCGTAGGCTTGGAGCAGAAGTGCGGTGGTGTTGTTCTTCAAGAAAGGCGACAACGCTCTCTTGAAGAACTACAGACCGATTTCCCTTATGAGCCGCGCCTACGTGCTGTTTTCGAGAGTCATTACGAATCGTATCGCAAGCAGACTTGACGATTTCAAGCTCCTCAAACAAGCTGGTTTCCGAAAAGGCTTTAGCACCATAGACCACATACGACGACGCTGAAACCAGAGTGATCTAGGGCACAATAGTATGTTTCTGAGAAAATGAAGGAAATGCGTTACGCGTTATTAATGGAAATCTATAGGCTTTTTATTATTATTTTTTTGTTATGTGTACTTCTAATAAGTTTTAAATAAAAAAATATCAATTTTTATCAGTATGAGTTATTTATTAAAACTAATAATCGTAGTTTTACAAAAAAAAATCACTTAGATCACTATGGCAGATCACACATTTAAAAAAATGAATTAATAGTGTAAGTTTTCACTTTGATGTCGTAAGAAAAATCACATTAATCATCACCAAATACAGCAGGCAAAAAATTTCATTATCTTGTGCTTCCTGATTGCCACCTCTTCTAGGAACATGTGGCAATGTCAAGTAAAACTGATGATGGATAGGAGGTACGAATTTTAGAGTTTTTCTAATATCTTGCATTTTTTGATACGATATTAGTCTAGTTTCAGGGGCTTTTTCTGGTATATAATTCTTTAGGTTACAAAAAAAAGTTCCAGAATCCATATCATTTGGTTTTAAATCAACTGTTTCATATGTTTCAGCGTAGTCATCATTGTAACTGATTATACTTGAACCTTTACAAAACTTTATCTTCCGCATCTTAGAAATTTTTGCGCCTTCTCTTAATACAATCTGATAATCTTTGAATAGTGTTGTGAGGCTTTCATAATCTAGAAACTTATTTTTCATATCTCGCACAGTAAAAGGTTTTTGTTTTCTGCAGTCTCGGACGAGCTTCATCCAATCTTCTGGTGTATAGATATCAGTCTTCTTTTTTAGTTCTCGACTTATAAAAGAGAAGTCGGTATCGTTAGGCAGGTAAGTATGGCCACTGACGAGATAATGCATGGTGATCGATTCTAGATATGGCGATTTATTAACCAGAAACATCATAAAGTGTAAAACGTTCCAGTTTCTGTTTTGCCCGGAGCAACAGTCGCTAAAAAAACACAGTGATTTGACAGTGTCCGGCACGGAATCTTCTAAAAAGTAGTGAAGTGACGACATAATTTCTTGTGAGCCTCTGGCCCCACAATGTTCTGGCCACATATTCATGAGAACTTTTTCTCCTTCCTTAGTATAAGCATGAATACCAAAGTTCAGCATTTGCAGTTGTCTTAAATAATAGACCTCACCAGTATTCAAATAAGGAAGAGGCAGGGTTCGTTCCAGATCAAAAGTAGCTACTAATAACGATTCCTCAGTTTTGACTTTACTTTTACAGTCATTTAATATGTTTCTTACTTCGCCTGCAAGTTTAATATGCTGATCTTTTTGTACCCTTATAGCTAGGCATGTTTCTATATCTTCTTCCGCCTTTACTGCTATCTCGAGTATATCACAGGTTTTACAAGTATCTGCCTTAGGGATATAGAAGTGTATATTAAACTCGGTTGTAAATACTTTGACGTACGCTCTTTTTCAATATTGGTTTTCCTTCTGACTCACATTTTGCTTTAAAAAGTTCATACATTTTGTTCATTGAAAGATCCGGGCGCAAATATTTTCGTGTTGATCGTCTTTCTCCATAGTGACTCACAAATTTCGGAAAACTATTAATGTGGTCTTTAATCCAGTTCAACTTTTCATCTGACAGCTTGTTAGCAGGTACATGTTGTCCCCTCTTATCTCTTTCCGCTATTCCAGAAACAGATTTTTTATTACGTAATGCATAATCTAATCTTTTGTTAGATATTTGTATGACCTTTAAAAAGAAACTTTTGCAAACTCTTTTGTCCAACAGCATGAATTGGCGTACATAATTTATGCGGCTAGGATTTTGAGCATTTTGTCTTTGCTTACGGCGTTTTGGTTCTAAAGTCATAATGGCGCTGCACAACCATGTTGTTTGAGCATCCCATGAGGTGAGCTGATAAAACATTACGTGTATTGCTTCTTGATTTTCAGATGAAACCTGCTCACTGCATTTGAACCTACAGCTGCATACAACTGGTGTAAATACTTTAGCTGGGACAATACTACCTCGTACGTTGCGATATTCTTGGCCTGCAGTTCTTTTTCGCTTCCTTATATTCTTTGCCCATCTATCGAAATTCCGAACTCTTTTTCTTCCTTTGACAGTTTCATCGGAATCTGGATGATTTATTTCCCCCAAGTTACCTACAGGACCTTCTGGATCTCTTCTTTCTTCATTATCTGTAAAGAACAGCATAAGCTGTAACCCAAGCCCAAGCCAGATTCAAACATGAAGCAAAAACGCAACAGACGAGTATTTGCTTATAAAAATAGGTAATATTAAGGAAGTAGTTTATTAGAGTATAGCCTTATAAGTATTTTCGTGCTAATTAATTAAAAGAACATAAGTGTAAGTCAAGCAACAATATTTGAAAAAATATGACTCTGAAATCGAACTGCAAATCACACAATAAAAGTAAAATCTCTCCAGCCCTTTATATTCGACAACAATACATACCTTCACTGTCTTCTAATTCTGTGGAAATTTCTACATTTTGCTGTGGATAGTAAGAAGAATGATCACTTGAAAAATCTTCATTTGTTGAAGTCGATGAAGATGGCGGCGGCGAAGATTGCAATGCCATATTCACTATTCTTTTAGCTCTGTTTCTGTTATCCATTGTTTACGTAACACCCTTTCAATTAAAATCTTTAATAAAACAAAAGATAATCGCAAGCGCATGTGACTAAACCTAAATCAATATGACAAGTAACGTCAATTGATTTTGATTTTGTATACTTTTTTTTGGACTTTATGGCCTGGTATCTAGACCTTTAGGCCAAGTCTTGAGTATGATTTTGTATACGTGACTGCGTTTGTGTTGCCAGTTTAAAAATATTCAGTGGTTTTGTAAAAATATCAAACCATATTATTTGTTTTAAGTATATAAACATAGATATTAAATAAAAAAATTACGTAAATTATTTGTACACAATTAATTTATTATTTCTTTATTGCACTTAGATCAGTTTGGATTTCCATAAACGCCAGCAACTTGCGACCACAGTGATCTAAGTGCGCTCTCATTACTTAGATCAGTCTGGCATGTCTCCATTTTGCAAATCGCAACGATTCTATAGTGAGATGTTGTGATTTCTCAAGGAAAAAAATACTGGGAAGCACTTAGATCAGTATGGCCTGAAAGAATTATGATTTTTCTTTGCAATTGTGTAAAAGAACCATTTTTGCCAAAAATGTCACTTAGATCACTCTGGTTCCAGTATCTTCCATATCTTTCGGCAAATTACACAGAAAACCTAAGTGTACAATTTGCCACTATGTCTGGCGTATGTGGACTATAAGAAAGCCTTTGATTCCGCCGAAATTTGGGCGGTGCTGTAGTCCCCCAGCGGTGCCAAGTTGACTGTAGGTATATCGAAGTGCTGAAGTGTTTGTACAGTAGGACTACGATGGTTATCCCAGTACAGAACCAGAGTACGAAACCTATCCAATTGCAGAGGATTGTAAGACAGGGTGATGTTATTTCCCTGAAACTCTTCACTGCTGCATTAGAAGAAGTTTTAAAGCTACTGGACTGGAGAAGATACGGTATTAACGTCAATGGCGAGTACATCACTCACCTTAGATTTGCCGATGATATAGTCCTTATGGCAGAATCGCTGGAGGATCTAAGCACTATAAGCATTATGCTCAATAATCTTTATAATGGCTCCCAACGGATAGGGCTTAAGATGAACATGGACGATACAAAAGTCATGTGTAACGTCCATATCACAGCTATGCGGGTAGTTGTTGGGGGCACTAAGCTCGAAGTTGTTGACGGGTCTGTTTAACTGGGACAAATAGTCCTACTAGGTACTCCTCAGACTTCAGTACAATTTGCCACTATGTCTGGTATATGTGAACTATGAGAAAGCTTTTGATTACGTTGACATTTGGGCAGTGCTGCAGTCCTTTCGGCGCTGCCAAATTGACTGTCGGAATATCGAAGTGCTGAAGTGTTCGTAGAGTAGGGCTGCGATGGCTTTCCGAGTACAGAACTAGAGTACGAAACCTTTCCATCTGCAGAGAGGTGTATGACAAACATTTTCAAGCTTCTGAAGTGGAAAGTAAACGGTATCAACATCATCACTCTACGTACATACATCACTCACCTTCAATTTGCTGACGATATAATCGTTATGGTAGAATCTCTGGAGGACTTAAGCACTATTCTCAATGACCTCAAGTGCCTCCCGGATATGTTGGATATCTCCGGATATGTCTTTATATGAACATGGACAAAACAAAGATCATGTTTGATGTACATTTCAAACCCATGCCGGTAGTTGTTGGAAGCACTGAGATCGACGTTGTTGACGAGTATGTTTATGTGAGACAAATTGTCGGACTAGGTAAGTTCAACTTCAACCGAGAGATCAATCGACGGATTTAACTCGACTGGGCACATCTTCTCGTCAGGTATACCTCAACACTCGAACGTTTGCTTCCATTACTTTTATAAGGCTACTAAGCAATTTTTAATTTGTAGCTTTTAATATAGCATTCGTTTCTTCTAAGATATTAAGATTATTATGCATATTTTAATTGCTTACGAGTACGCGCAAACGAACAAACGAATGGGATTTGAAGGAAAAGAGCCGTGATTTTAAAGTTATCGAATTTTACTTTTAGGCAAGTTTATACTTATTTTAATTTTGATTTGACTACATTCATGAAATTTTAAGTCAATTTCCCTTGCTGGGAATCGCATTAAGTGAAACGTGAAAAATTAAAGACAATAAAAAAATATCATTCCTAAAAATAAATCGAAATAAATGTAAATGTAATGGTAATGGAAAGTACCGTGCGCACAGAAATGCAAGTATGGAAAATTATTCGAGAAAATGTAGACACGGAAAGACCTATGATCAACAGTGCACTAAGGGCGAAGATGATAAATGAAGTTACTAGGTGTTATAGCATATATCGCTTAGCAGGCTACTTAGTTTTGTGGATATTAATCAAAAATGATAACATGTGTTTTATATTAAACTACTTTCCTATAATAAGTTTTCACTAGGTATTAATTACTTAGTACTTTACTAATAATTAAAATGTTTTATTTATGTTGAGTGCAGTAATTGTGATGGCAAGCTAATTTGTTGACTTTAGGAACCTTTTTTAAATAATATTTTTCCATTACGTAATTAGTAGCTACCACAAAAAAGAACCAAAGTTCGAACCGCTTTCTAAGAACTTACTCGGAAAAGGCAAAATGCGTCGTAATTACTGCAATTAAGGCCAACATTGCTTTTGTTTAAAGAAAAACCGGGAGGATCTGTAGACGATTTATTTTTTCGAATGAACGGCTTAGGCTAATTTGCAGGCGATTTGCCGGAACATTAAAATAGTGTATATCTTTTATATTATTAGTGGGTATTTTATCAAAAGTATCACATTATCATCATCACAGCCATAAAATCACACCAATTCTTACCAAAGTAAGAAAGAAAGAAACATTTATGTCATAGATGCGCCATAAAGTTTGTAATGACCTTCCATCACTTTCATTTAAAAATTAATGCTGATTATTTGTATGGTGCATTATTTAAAATTATAACTTTTGAATTTAATAGAATATTTACCTTAAAAACTTTCTCTTTAACCAGTCGCAAATAATTTAATGAATGGGCGACAGTAGAAATTAATAAAAGTAGACAAAAGTTATACGAACTTTTTAATAAAAGATCATATAAATGTAGTGTTATATTTAGAAACTATGTAAAATTTATTCTAAAATTAAAAAAAGGTATACTACACAGGTAAGGCTTTACATTCTGGCAACAAAATTAAAACTCTATCCAATAAAATTAAAATAACGTGAAGTATTAATAGTCAAACGGGCAAGGTCAAACCACGCGCTCGGATTTCCAATTGAATATTAACAATCATTTAACTCAATCTGATCAAGAAGTTGCTATGGCTTTTGAGAAACATTTCACTGATGTTCCTTTTTGACAACAAAATCATTAAATTGTTTTCCTACTGTCGCCGAATCATTGCTAAAACAAAATGTAAAGCCTTATTCAAATACTTTTAAATTGCATAGAATATTGCCAAAAGATTGTTAAATACTTTAAAAATATTGATCTTAAGAAAACGGTAGATTTCTAAGAAAGAAAAAAGTAAGGCAGAATAGATACAATAGCACCTTATCTAGCCAGGATTTTTAATACAATGGTCGAATGGTCTTCAAGCTGAATCCCGAAGTTGTCTGTTCTTCGAGCTTACTAAACAGTTAGGCTATGTCGGGTACTGAGGATTTACTGCGGATATCGTCATTTCTAAGCCAATTACGCAAAGAAACCATAGCCCTGTCCTTGAGATTCCTCATACATTCAGCAATGAAAGACCATGTCTCAGATCCATATGTAGGTGTACCTCTTTTTATTCATTTATTATGAAAAAAAAATTAGCGTCATATTCCATACTCTTCCCTTTCTCTTCTCTTTTTTGTAAAAACATTACCCCCACACTAGAATTTTCTCCTGTATCGTGGAGGCAGTTTACAAGCACACAAGGATAAACATCTAGACCCGGAACAATTATTTGTAGGCCATACAGATACTTGTTCCGTGTGGAATTCGAACCCGCGGCCCCCAGCACAGCAACTCATTGCTAAGCCACTGCGCCACGGAGCCGTCAAATACTCCTTCAATTTGAGGCAAAACGCTTTTTGGCGATATTCCTTTTGGGCTCTTATACTTGGCAGCATTAAAAAAAACAGTTTTTTATAATTTTTAGCAAATAAATAATTTTAAAACTTTTTTATTTCGATTTATTTTTATGAATAATATTTTTGATTATAGTCTATCATTTTTCACGTTGCACTTTTTTCTATTCCCGGCAAGGGCAAGTGACTTAAAATTGCATGAATATGGTCAAATCAAAATTAAAATAGGTATACACTTGCCTTAAAGTAAAATTCGATATTTTTAAATTCATGGTTCTTTTCCTTCAAATCCCATTCGTTTGTTAGTTTGCGTATGTTTGCTCCCCGTGGTTTTATTATCTTATTTATCACAGGATTTCTAGATTTTCAATTCCACTCGAATTGTGATAACATGTCATTGCAATCGAGTCAGAATGCGTCGCGACAGCAAGGAAGGAGGCAAGTGCGTACCTTATCCGGAGAACTCACGACATCTTCGCCAACGGTGACTCGAACTAATGTCAGAAGATTCACAAAATATCGTCGGGCAGCAAAATATAATTATCATAATCACCATTTTATTTTCAACTTTAGAAATTAAAAATTTAAAATGTGTGTACTTTTATTTCTGTTGTAGCCATTTTTTAAATTGCTATCTTTTATTCTGAAATAATAATAAATAAGGAAATTCTAAGATAATATTAATACAAGTATTAATATATGTCTCTGAATCCATTTTACATGCATAAGCACAGCCACACTCTGACGTGATAATTATTGAATGTCTATAGTGAGCCTGTATCCACCAATACGAAGTGTGATATATCCATACATATTACAGTGATGGATCACAATCCGTAATGAACGTCCAGCCTTCGACTAAATATTCTTTGCACTTAACCAATTTATTGAAAAAGCCAAGCATATTAACAAACTCATATTATAGATATATCAAGAAAGAATTTATTTTAAGTACAATCAATAATTTAGCATCAAAGAATGCCACAAAATATCTCAACGATTTTTATTTCACCTTAAACCTAATTATTAATTACCTACATATTACATCAGAAACTAAATTTAAACTTATTAAAGCATGTAAACTTATAACCATGCAAATAAGAAACGAAACTATTCAACGGCGTCTATCATAATCATAACTTTTTGTACTCAGTACATAACCGAATGTAGCGATTACTAATTAAAATAAACTACACATATAAATAAAATGTATGTATCTGCCTGTAATATCAAAATAATTATCTTCTAAAAATTTGCGATGTTCAAGTTAGATTTAGACATGGAAAGGAGTGTACGGATCAAGTCTTTTTCCATTCGCATGATTGCGGACAAGTTTTAGTCAAAATTGTGGAAAGTCAGAATGTATCAAAAAACTCACGTGTGGCAATTCACAGTGCTGGGTGTGGCAGAAGGAGCACGAGAGTAGAATGAATGATGTAGAAATGCGGTAATTAAGGAGTATGTGATGGATAAATCTGAATGACGGGGTGGGAAATTGTGTGATAAGAGAAGAGTGTGGTTTGCAAGGTGATGTTTTGACCAGTATTAAAAAAGGGAATGCTTCGGTGGTTTAATTATTTAGAAAGAATGAATGAGGAAAAAGCGACAAAGCAAAGAACCATGCCCACTTTTCATACATTTAAAAACCTGATATTAAAAGTTTATGTATAGTTACAAGGTATGGTAGAAAAACTTTCTGTAAGTTTAGCAGATAATGTCATGTAGTCATTTTTACGATGTAAATGCTACGAAGCTCAAAAATATTAATGTTACTCCTTAGGTTAGGATTTGCCGTTACCAAATACTTAATTTTTCTATCTCTTATTAATGTTCTATTACCACTTCCTCTAAGATTATACTGAGAAAAATCTTGTGTATCCCTATTCCCTACATATTTCTATTCTATATGATCAATGAAAAACATACAAAATGGCACAATACACAACGAGACATAAACACAACTAGTGATTATATTATCTTTGGCAACAACGAAGGCACAGACTAATATCATACTTACGCATGTACGAAGGACTGCGTCGATGCTAATCGTAGAACTGTCGAATGTCAAAAAAAACCGTTTCACTCGTATGCACTCAATGATGCATGATTAATTTATTTAATTATTATATTATTTTTAATTAATCTGTACTATACAAAGAGCAATAAAGAAATATATATAAAAAATATACAAGAACATATAGAAATACTTACTGATTAAATAAAATAAATGTTTAAAACTCAGAAACAGTTCAATTAAGTCAAGTAGCAGTTTGTGATATGGAACGTCCTAGAAAAATGGTAGTTGAGATGCGTTCAAAATATAGTGGTAATAAGTTTACCCTTGATGTAGAATAAGCATAAATAAATATTAAAAATATTTTTCTCATGCGTTTCTTTTAACATTGTGATACGCGTATTTAATTTAGAATTCAATTAGCTGAATTTTCAGATTTATTTCATTTCTATATATTGTCAGGTGAAAAATGGTCATCCTTCTATATGTTGCAAAAGTATACGGCAGAGTGAGGAAAGGACGCCCTAGGTGAAATTTTATCGGCCAATTTGGCGATGTATTGAAAATAGGCCTAATGAAGAGTACCCTTAAGGCGCAGGTTGAGCAAAATGTCGCGTTATTTGTGCGGTTTTTAGGAGTTATCTACTTTTTATTTAAAAGATATATCAACTAATAAAAAACACATTATATTTCTACATAATCTTGATTCCATAAGAGTCATATCCAATTTTTTTTAAAGGAATAAATATTAAAATAATCTCCTTACAACGAAACCACATAAATGTGAAATAATTATTGATAACATGCATCTCTTCGTAAAGTAAGTATTATTTTATTTTGCGATTTACACCAATGAATAGGCAATTTATTAATGAACATTTATATCATAATTTTTTTTTCAAAAGACCAAAATTTTATTTTATTAAGAAATTATTTTAAAAACTGGGTGTATTCACTGCCCACGGGCTTGCTGGAGTCAGTGAGCGCTGAGCTCTTGAAGGTGAAACCCGTGTCGTTAGTCACAGCGTCGGTCAGCGCACACGCTCACGTCATCTTATCAGTCGATAATATTATTACTTATTAGGTTATTTATAGGTAGTATTATTTGTTTGTTTTGGGTATAATTTTTTGGTATTAGTTATACATATATTTGTTGTGTTTTTTACTGCGCGATGAAGCTTTTTGCGTGTATATTCTTTGAAGTAAATGCAAATATAAAAAGTAAGCACGTTTAATTTGGTCTATGGTCTATAATAAATATGGTCGTCTAATAAGGCCCGGTCGGGTAAGTCGGCCTATAGGCAACTAATTCCGCCTGGACGTCTTAGTTGGCCTATCTGCGGCATTGCGGGTTATTACTCGACTCTCTAATCGCTATAGAGAGGAGTTCTCTTGGCAGAGGTCGCACGTCCGGAGGCCATAATTAACATTCCGACAAATATTATAATTTACACTATAAAAAGCTAATTCAATATTATCAGTATAGTATACAGTAAAAAATAATCCTAATACCTAACCACAATATCTTAGTAGGCATAGTAATTTGGTAAAAAGTACCTTTGTAGGTATTATGATTAGATAAGAGGTAGTTGTCTAAATAGTTACCTAATTTTACTAAGAAAGTACTAATAACCCGGGCATCATTTAATTACAACCCAAAAACCCCTATAACTAAATTGACCATTTATTTTTTAACTCAAAACGAAACTTTATACAATTAGTGTTCACTATAAAATTGTATTCGGTATAGACGGTAATTATTAAATGCAACATATTTTTTTTATTAAGTGGCGAAGTTTGCGAAGTCACTTATTAAGGGGCGAAGCTTGCGAAGTCACTTATTAAGGGGCGAAGCTTGCGAAGTCACTTATTAAGGGGCGAAGCTTGCGAAGTCACTTATTGATTTCACGATGTCTGTCCGTCTGTCCCACGATTATCTCGAGAACGGTTTCGAATTTTAAAATTCTGTTTTCAGCAATCGATTACTGATCACCCAGGCATCTGAACCTCCTATTTTGAAACTGATTGCTCAACGGTAACCGTTGGAAACCGCTACAAAGCTGATTGCTTCGCCACTTTGGTATGCTGTTAGCTTGCTAGGTTTATTGATTTCACGATATCTGTCCGTCTGTCCGTCTGTCCGTCAGTCCGTCTGTCCCACGATTATCTCGAGAACGGTTTCGAATTTTTAAATTCTGTTTTCAGCAATCGATTACTGATCACTCAGGTATCTGAACGTCCTATTTTGAAACTGATTGCTCAACGGCAACCGTTAGAAACCGCTACAAAGCTGATTACTTTCCCACTTTGCTATGCTGTTAGTTTGCTAGGTTTATTTTTTTTTATTTTTTTTATTATTATTTATTATTAATTACATTTGTCAGTGGATTAAATTTGCTTTAATAAAGTTGGTGATGATTTTAAATAAGAATAAAATTCTGGGCAAGTTTTTTTTATTGTTACCTTTGTTAACAACATCACCTTTAGAATTGGAACCGTAAGTGTTTTTTTCAGACGTCCACAATTTGTTAAAAATAGAAAACTACTCTTTCTACTGGAGCATTTGTACCAGGTAGACATAAAATATATTCCATTAAAAAATTATGTTGAAGATTGTTGGCTTTGAATACTTCCATCCAACGAGTTACGGGACAATTTTGTGTCCCGGAGCTTTATTTGGGGACAATGGGACAGGTGACCGAGAAAAGGGACAGTCCCGTTCAAAACGGGACGTATGGTCACTTTACCTATAACCCGGCGACGGCTCCGTGGCGCAGTGGCTTAGCAACCAGTGGTTGCGCTGGGGGCCGCGGGTTCGAATCCCGCTCGAAACAAATATTTGTATGGCCTACAAATAATTGTTCCGGGTCTGGATGTTTGTCCTTGTGCAATTTATGTTTGTAAACTGTCTCCACGACACAGGAGAAAATCCTAGTGTGGGGGTAACGTTTTTTTTTAAATTGAAATTGAAAGATTTTAAATTGAAATTGAAAGATTGAACCCTTATACTTCTTGTTGATTTTTGTATTACCTTTATTAAAGTTACCCTTATTTATAAATAAATATAATTACGTATGTAGAAATAAAATTCAATAAAAATAAAAACAAACATGTTTTTTTTCACCCTCATCAATCATTGGGGTGAGGATAATGTCAGTCAGCATAAGTAATAATCAGGCTAAGTAACAAGGTGCTCAGTTCAATACTTTTCAATACGTGACACGTAAAAATTAACAATAATCAAAAACACATCTGCGAAACATCCTATTTATTTATTTATTCTATATTGCACCAAATATTTGTACAAAAGGTGAGCTATCTATCTATTTACCTATAGTGAGTAGGTATCTTTTAAACTCACAATTTTCAATGCTTCATTTTTAATATATAATTAATTATAAAATTTCATAATTAGATAATATATGAGAATACATAATTCTAATATAATGCAACGAATATACCGAATAAAAAAATTAAAATACATTTATCGTTGTACGCTGTGTGTATTTCCATAAAATAGTTAATTGATGTTGAAAAAATAATACTACGTTCGTACAGTAGGTGGCGTCTTACATATTTCTTACGCGATATATTGTAGCGAGTCGGCGCGCCGGCGGAATGCTCAAGGTCGTTCACATGGAGTAGCCCCTTAACCGACAAGCATGTATGCGTAGGTATATGAATGTGTACGAGGCGAAAGACTCGTGTCAAGATCGTACCAAAAGGATATCCATAGGCTGGGTGACAGGCGTGAGTATTTATGTATATATGTAACCTTATAATTGAGCTTAGGGAGTTATATATTTGACGGCTCTTACACTCTAAAACTTTTAAATAACTTAATTAATAGTATAAAAGGAGCAGCGTACTTACGTCACATTGCTGGACATTTATGGAAAAATTTATCTAAATTCATGGAAAAGCATGTCCTCCGACATGCACGATATTTACTATCAGCTATGCCGATTGCGATGTAAATTAGCAAATATTAAGATCAGCGTTTATTCTATAGGCGAATTTGTCTCTCATTAAAATGTTGAATAATTTGAATGGCATTCAGATCTTACCATCAGAAGTTTACACATCTGCAATTTAGTACAGCATTCACTTACCATCAGGTGGACTGTGTTTTTATTACTCTTACTTCTAAAAAAAAGATATACGAATATAGGAATCTCGAATTAAATTGGCGTATACGTATATTACACATACGAATTATAGGTATACGAATATGCCTCGAGATATTTAATATTCTAGAGTTTAATAGGAAACGATTGTATGACGGCTCCGTGGCGCAGTGGCTTAGCAATCAGTGGTTGCGCTGGGGGCCGCGGGTTCGAATTCCGCACGGAACAAGTATTTGTATGGCCTACAAATAATTGTTCCGGGTCTGGATGTTTGTCCTTGTGCAATTTATGTTTGTAAACTGCCTCCACGACACAGGAGAAAATCCTAGTGTAGGGGTAACGTTTAAAAATTATTAAAAAAAAAATTATGTTCAGTCACACATGTTACAACATGATTTTTTTTCACTTATTTTTATCTATACATATAAATGAAGTTAGATTCTGGTTTTAATATCAAAATAGCTGTCTTATATTGATCTGAGAGGGCTACTTAGCATGCCAATAAGACATTAATAACCATTTTATTAATTGTTCATCTTACTGTCTGTCTGTCTCTCTGAGCTAATCTTCGGAATGACTAAGCAGTTCGTAATGAAACTTCACAAACAGATTGAGAGCAGTAGTGCCAGAAGTGGTACAAATACGAAGAAACTTAAACTTTACAAAATACGAAAAAAATTTTTCCCCCTATTAGGGTGTTTTTCCACCAGAGATGTGCTATGCAGCTATGCTGCGAGGATGTGAAAGCTAAGCTATGAAATTATGTGACCGTTTCCACTGACGCTAAGCTATTTGACGGGGCGAGTAAAATGTGCTATGAAGATGTACTACCATCGTATTTATATCATGAATATGATTGGTGGACAAAATTGGATCAAACGCATCCATAGTAAAACAGCATAGCACATCTCTAGTGGAAAAGCACCCTTATTAATGCAAATCCACCTTAAAACGAACTAGACCCATGTAAAGTAATATAATGTTACGGTTAGTTGAAAATAAGAAGGCGACGAATGATTTTTTTAAACCTTTTAAAAACTACAAAGTTTAATAGCAAAGCTAATCCGAATTTTGCTACGGCACTTGTTGCAATAATTAGCTTAGCCGTCTCAGTTATTTTACACGCTTATTCCGCCTCTCATTCAGGACTGGAATAGTGCCCAGATCTCGGAAGCTGGCCAATGTGCAACATGTGCCTAAAAGGTAGCCGTACTAACCCTGCCAACTATCAAACAATTTCAATTACCTCCAGACTCTGCAAGATTATGGAGCGTATATTGAACGCCCACCTCATGGCATACTCAGAACAAAATGATCTCCTCAGTGATCGCCAGTACGGGTTTCGCCGAAATCGATCAAATGGGGACCTTCTAGCGTATGCCACTCGCATATGGGGCAAAGCCCTCGAGAACAATGGTGAAGCACTTGCTGTTTCCCTCGATGTTTCAAAGGCCTTTGACAGAGTTTGACACTCTAGTCTATTGGGCAAGCTTTCAGCGTATGGCTTATTCCCTGGCCTGATTGTCTAGGTGAAGAACTTTTTGAGTGAACGGTCTCTCCGGGTCGTCGTCGATGGCTGCACATCCGATACTACAGCAGAGTTGTGTAGAGATACCAACTAAGTGTCCGGGCCAGTCAAGATTCCGTCAGAAACAGAGGCTATGGTTGAGTGTGTGAATCTCATACTACAGGCAGTCTCCGAATGGGGCGATGCCAATCTCGTGAGATTTAACGCCTTCAAAACACAAGCAAGTTTTTTTACCGCTAAAAGGAGCCCGCTTACCTTGGTTCCTAATTTCCGGAATTTATCCTTGGAGTACACTGACCGCCTTCAGTTGTTTGGGGTTGAATTTTCTCCGAACCTCAACTATGGGTGGTTCATTGAGACCAAAGCAGCCGCAAGGAAAATTGGTGTCCTGACAAGAGTGCGGAGGTACTTTACGTCAGGGCATCTTCTTACCTTATATAAAGCAGAAGTTATGTCGTTCGTGGAGTACTGCTATCACACATGGGCGTTGATTTGGTTCACAGCCGCAGAGTAGCCAGTCTCTCGGTATTCTATAGGATGATTTCAAATTGTATTTCTTCCGATTCAGTGTCTTCATAAATGTGGTCTCCATCATCAAAAGGTGTTGTTGGCTTTGTTATAACCTGAACCAATTTCGATCGTTTTTGATCTCCTTTAGAAGGTTCTATCAATCTTTCCCATAATACAATAGTCTTTCTTTCTCTTGGTGATCGTGTATTCGTTCTACTTCTCTCATTATCTTCATTATTTGAGTTGTAAAACGATTTTCTCATTAGTTCTATATTTTTTACAGATTCATTTAAATCTGCTGTTACTTTATCCTGTTCCATCTCTGGTTTTTCATTGAGTATGTCCTCATATTCATGTCTAAAAGCTGTTTCATTAATGAATTTGACATCCCTACTCAAAATAATTTTCTTGTTTCTTGGGTCATAAAAATGCCTACTTCTGAAACTGAATCAAATTTTTCTTTCTTTACGTTTCTCTTTATAGTAAACTTTAGATCCGAACACTTGCATATATATTACTGTAGGTTTATTTCCTTTCCATATAGTAAGTGGTATCTGCCCATTAGTAGCTCTTGTCGGACATTTATTTCATGTATAGTTAGCGGTATTAACTGATTCTTTTACAAAACGACGGCGTACATCCGGCTTGGCGCATCATACATCGTGCCATTTCTATTAAAGTTATATTTTTTCTTTCAGCAACGCCATCTTGCTGGGGTGTTTGTGGTAATTATAATCTATGTGTGATGCCATTTGTCTTCAGTAAATTTTTCAACTTCGGCTTTATAATTTTTAAATTCTTTAAATACATCACTTTTATTGCGAACTAGCTGACCCTTCGACCTTCGCACCACAATGTTACCATCGTATAAGTATTGACAAATAATTAC
Source organism: Parnassius mnemosyne (assembly GCA_963668995.1). Lineage (NCBI taxonomy): Eukaryota > Metazoa > Arthropoda > Insecta > Lepidoptera > Papilionidae > Parnassius > Parnassius mnemosyne. Next base: position 25,742,010 of record CAVLGL010000093.1, on the reverse strand, counting down.
ACGATAAGATACGATATAATATTTATACGATATTAACGTCACTCAATTGTTTTGCCTTCCCGGAACCCCTCCACTAACACTTAAACTTTATGGTATGGTATTAAAGTTCAAATTGACTTTTAAGTATTATTACGAATCTTTTGTATGGGAATATAGAAAAGTGTTGTTTTTAGACTTTTTCAGGCAATTTTTTAAATTTTTATCTCCTAAGAACCATCTTCGTACTTCAAGATAAGTATATTGTAAAAAAAGAATTAGCGAAATCGGTTCAGTTGCTCTCGAGATTAGTGCTTAGCAACACATTCAGCGATTCATTTTTATATTATAGATAACATAAACTTCACACCAGCGTGATTTATCGTAAATAAATGCAACAAAATATCTTTTTCCAGCAATTGATTGGTATCTCATCGGACTATATACATCTGTATGTTTAATTCCTAATGGTTCACTTGTACGATTCTTGATGCCCTTATGTAAAGGTTTACAAGTTTGCTTCTCACTCATACAAATCTCACACTCTGACAATTTTTCGTTGTCCTTAATGTTTAGTCCATGCACTAGATGGCTCATAGCCATAGCTTTTAAGTCACGTTCATTAAGAAGACCTAAACGCTCGTACCACAAATCTATTGATTATTTTGCAGCTTCAACATTATTCACACTGCTTTAACATAATCGCACGTGATATAACTTTATTTTCTTCGTCAATCACAATTGGGCCACTCTTCCTGAATCGCACCTCGAAACCGCGATCAGTTATTTTAGCCACCCACAGTAAATTTGTGCGTGAATCAAACACATAAAAAACGTTGTCGTTCTCAACTCGGCGCTCATCGCTGCCCGTGTCCACATTAATACTCACCTTACCTTTTCCAGTAACTCTTGTGCTTTCATTTTTGGCCAAATTCACTCACTGTCTACATACGTAAATCCCTTTAATTGTTGTCTCTCATTGCACATATGCCCTGTGCACCCGCTGTCGATGCATCACACGTGATATTTATGTTCACCTGACGTCACTTCTTCAATGGTACTCCGCATTCTACTAATACTACCTGTGTGTTTCTGTTCACTAGTTTTTCGTTCTAACTGTTTCGTACTTTGTTTTTTTCTTATTTTCTTTATGAACTTACTTCTGCATTCCTTCGCATAATGCCCATAGCGACCGCAACGATAGTATTCGCTTTTAATTTTATGTTTATTTATATGCGTTTCGCCTTTCTTAAAAGTATGCACTTTGTTAAGCTTTACAAACAATGCCCCTTGATCAGACTACTTCGATTTATTGCCTTCATAATCCTCAACAATTGAAATTTTTAATATTTCTGTAGATGATAAATCATTCCGAAACTCCACAGCTGTACGAAACATTGTGAAAGATTCGGGTAAACCGTACAATAATAAGATGGCAAGCAGTTCATCAATAACTACGAGATCGTTTTCTTTAAATGTTCTGACAGCATCGAAAAAAATGCTATGTTTTTACGCAAGTTATCTTATTCCTGCTTACGAGTCAAGACAAGTTTCTTTAATAAAGATGCTTTCCGTGCCGGTCCACTAGACTGGTACATTGAATTTACTTTGTCCTTTATATATTTAGAAGTATCTAATCCATCCAGTGCTATTGACTTGCTCGGGCTATCAGCTAACAAAATGTCTGACTCGGCTTTATCGTCCATTTTACATCATTCGGCAAACTTAGCGTCAGTATTCGCAGACTTCGGTATCGCGCCCGATACATAATCCCACAGGTCATTTTTCTTCAAAATAGCCCTCATATGTATATTCCATGTATCATAATTATCGCCAGTAAGTTGTTCGATTTTAACCGAAGCAGCCATAATTGCTTGCTCTTCCCCTCGGACCGCGAAAGCGATTAGACGTGCACTACAAGTCTTATTTTATAAATTCAATTTAAAAATAATAATAGATTTTTGGAAGAATGATTAAATTAATACTTCACTAAATACTAGGCGCGCATAATAAAACAGTGGTGTACGCGGAGTTTTAGAGTAAACAGGATAGCTACAGCTAAGACAGTGATAGTGGGCGGATAAAGTCAGCTGGTAAATGCACACTCACACGTCGGCGTAGGAAGAAACGTCATCTTCGCCGCTTGCCACTATTCATGAGCGACAGCGATCAGCGGGTAAATATTGTTGTGTGGTACAAGTATAACATATTGTTGGCAACTACAGACACTATTTTCATTTGAAGTCACCATGTTCAAAACTCCACCTAAAACATCCCCGAATCAATATCCATCGCGTTCGGAGTCTGACATCCGGAAACTAAATACAGATGAAGTCTTAGAAGGAAATATCACCCAGCGAGCCAAACGCAGATGCTTATCTGATGAAGTTACCGGAGATGAATTAGATATGTTTAAAAATGAGATAAAGAAAATGATCAATGAAATGGTCACCACCCAAAACTCCCGCTTAGACAAATTAGAGAACTATATTATGGAAATAAAAAATTACTACACCGATATCAAGGCCTCTACTTGTGAACTTGAAAGAACATTGACAACTGTCTCCGACCAATTAACGTCACTCGAGGATAAAATCACGGGACTTGAGAAGGAGCGTAGCTCTATGGCGATCAAGTTATCTACACTGGAAGAAAAAATGGAATTTTTCGACCGTAATCTCATCAAAACTTCCATAGAACTTAGAAATGTACCAAAACGAGAGAAGGAGACGAAAGCTATGTTGTATAATATGGTAATGCATTTGTCAAAACACTTGGATGTTGACACAGAATCTTCCAATATTCGTGATGTAATAAGACAACCGTCTAAGAAGGAAAACCTTACATCAAATATAACAGTTGAGTTCTCTAATACACTCACGAAAACAAAATTTTTAACTGCCGTTAAAGAATATAACAAACAGAATCACAAAGATAAGGTAAACACTAACCATCTTAATATAAAAACAGCACATCAAACACCTATTTACATTGCTGAACAGTTGACTTCGCATACTAAAAGACTGTTTTATCTAACTAGAAACTACGCCAAGTCTCACCATTACACATATTGTTGGACATCAAATGGACGAGTTATGCTAAAAAAGGATTCTAACAGCCAGTCCATCTTGGTAAAAAACGAAGACCATTTGAAGCAGCTTCCCTTAACCAACAGTGCATGACTACTTTCCTATAAGTATTTTCATTATTATTTTAATCATTTTATACTAAAATTAAATACTGTTTTACTAATTTTTTTTGTTAAAATACACATTTTGATTACACACACAAACATACTCCACTATTATTATCACGTCCACTTTCCATCTCACCGCATCAGAAATTACTCAACACACACACACTACCTTTGCTCTCATACTACACTTACACCACTAAAATTTCACATTAGTAATTGTATATATCTCCACGCTCTTATTATGAATAATTGCTTAGGACATATATATGTCCATACCTTGTATTCCGTAACTTGTTCTTATTACTTAAAAAATATCCAGTGTTTCAATCTTTTGCAAACTGTTATAAAATTAGGACACAGTTCCAAAAAAAAAAAAACTATCTTCCTTCGTCCCGTTTTGCCCGGTTTACTTTACTGCAAAAACGAATAATAGCGTTAACTATGTGATTGATGACATTGACCATCTTTCTGTATCTATAACTAATACTTGCCCACCAGAAGAAACACATAAAATTGTCAAACATCCAAATAGATATGTGAAAATTCTATCGCAAAACATTCGTTCCATCAATTGTAACTTCTTAAGCTTACAAACTCTCATGCACCGCATCTCCTTTGATTGCGATCTGGTTGTCTTGACTGAATGTTGGTTACCATGCTCTAGTAACACTACTCTTCCTATCTTGCAAAATTATACCATATTCAAGACCACCAATCATAATAACCAAAGTGATGGTGTCGTGGTATATTTAAAGACGCACCTATTGGCTACATGCGAAGAACCAGACTTTCACCAATCAGCTTCTGGACTCATAATAAAGATAAATACCGACTTGGCAATAGTTTGTATCTACCGCACACCATCAATAGACAATATAAATAGTTTTCTCTTAGTCCTTAATAACATTCTTCTGTCACTACGTATATTCAAATCTGTTGTCATAACAGGTGATTTAAATTTAGATATCAAACCCGATACGCTTGACTCGCGATCTCACGAATATTTGAATTGTCTTGCCTACCACGGCTATCTTCCTGCCCATACTCTTCCAACCAGGAGTAGCAATTGCTTGGATCATACGATCCTAAGAACAAAGTCTCCCACTCTTACTTTTGTCTATAGCTCCTCAGTAACTGATCACTGTTCCACATTACTTTGCATACACACTCAACATATACCAACGGCCTCAACTTCGTTCATCACCAGGATCGACTATAAGGGTCTTGACAAATCAGTATTACAACTGGACTTCACCCCTCTTTTTTCTATAAGAGATGTAAATATAGCTACCGATAAATTCATTAAATTAGTAACTTCGGCCATTTCCGATAACACGACAGTAAAAAAAGTTCCTTCGAAAAAGAAAATTCTTAAACCTTGGATTACTCCTGGTTTATTACGGTGCATAAGAAATAGAGACGCTCTACATAAAAAAGTTAATAACTCTCCTGGTAACGACGTACTGAAAATTACCTACAAGAGATACAGAAATTTTTGTAATAGTATTTTGAAAAAAGCGAAGAGACTATATGATACACAGGAACTAAGTAAAGCAACTAATAACCCAAAAAAATTGTGGGATACTATAAAACGAGTAACGAACACCGTTAAAAGTAAAAACCCTTCTACACAATTACTAACTTTATTACCTTCACCTAAGCAGTCGTGCAATAGTGTAAATTCGTACTTTGTAAATATTGGAGAGAAACTCGCAAATGATATAATCAACTGCAGAACCTTTCAAACAACAACCTTCCCGCAAACCACATCTAACATCACATCTACTTCATCTTTTGTCCTAGATCCTACAGATCCTAATGAAATTATTTCAGTTATAGACTCCTTACGGTCTAATGCTGCTACTGGTTGGGATGGCATTTCGCCTTCCTTCCTAAAGACATACTCAACCACTCTGGCACCGATCTTATGCCATATATTTAATCTTTGTTTCGACACTGCTGTCTTTCCCACGTCACTTAAAAAGGCAATTATTCATCCAGTCTTCAAGGGAGGTGACGGGAACGTACCAAATAATTACCGTCCCATAGCGGTTCTCAGTACTCTATCAAAGGTTCTCGAAAGATTGATTAATAAAAGACTAGTCTCCTACCTCGAACATTATAATTTAACTTCTTCACATCAGTTCGGCTTTCGCAAAAATAAATCGGCTAATGATGCAGTTCAAAGTTTAACCGATCATGTCGTCCAGAACTTGAATCAAAGCAAAAAGGTCCTAACTATATTTTTGGATCTCGCGAAAGCGTTTGACACCGTTCCTGTCTCGACTCTCTTACTCAAATTAGAAAAGGTAGGTGTCAGGGGATTGCAACTAGATCTCTTTCAAAGTTACCTCACAAATCGCTCCCAGACAGTCAGGATTGATGATCACTATAGTGATGACCTCCCAGTCTATTACGGCGTACCACAAGGAAGTATATTAGGTCCCACACTATTCTTAGTGTTTGTTAACGATCTATGCAACCTTAATATTCCAAATGCTAAGATTATATCATTTGCAGATGATACTGCAATAACATTCGTCGCCGAAACATGGTCTGCACTTGAGCACAAGGCTCAAATTGGCTTCGACCTTATAACAAATTGGCTCTATTCCCACACACTAACCCTTAATGTCTCCAAAACTAAACTTATTACCTATTCTATTAGTTCAGTCTCCCAACCAAATTTACCTATATCCCTTAAAGTTCACTCTTGCCACAGACATACTCAGGTCTCTTGTCAATGTCCAACCATATCCTCTGTTGACAATATTAAATACCTAGGTATAATCTTAGATAAAAACCTAAATTTTAAAAGCCACATTAATCTTCTCACTGGCAGAGTCCGTAAATTAATTTACATATTTAAAACCCTAAGAAGTATTGCTAACCCTACTGTTTTACGTAAAGTTTATTTTGCCCTATGCTTATCCGTTATTACATACTGTATTTCCTGCTGGGGTGGTGCTGCTAAAACTAACCTAATGAAGCTGGAGGTGGCACACAGAGCCATTTTGAAAGTGGCTACTTTCCGGCCTATCATTTTTCCAACTAATCAGTTATACAATGACTGGAACGTCCTTAATGTTCGGCAACATTTTATTCTGCAAACAGTTCTAATGCAGCACCGCAAAACCCCTTACAGGGAAACAAGTAAACGTCGAAAGGACAAAATTTGTTCTCTACCACAAGTTCGCTTATCATTCACTAAAAGATTCTTTTATTTCCTGGGTCCGTCTCTTTACAATAAAATAAGCGAAAAATGTCCTATATATGGGTTATCATTATATAACTGCAAGAAAGCTGTCCGCTCATACCTTCAAAACACATCTTATGACGAAACAGAAAAATACCTGAACTGACTGATTATAAAATAACTAACCTGATTTATCTACTCTCTCACACAAACACACACATACACACGCAAACACACACGCACACCCACGCATACGCACGCACACACACTCAAACACACGCACACACATACACACGCATTCATTTCTCAACTTTATAATTTTAATTTGAATAACTAGAAATTGATATAATTGTAGCACTTTTAAATGTATGCATGTAAATATTATATACATAATGTTATGGGGATTGAGACTGTTACTCCTTAATACAGGTTATTCTGTAACCTAGCTAGGAGTGCAGAGCTACATCCACTAGATTTAAGGACATATTTTATAGATAGTACAAACAATGTAATGTCACACCAATGTACTACAATCACTGTATAAATTAAATAAAGTTATTATTATTATTATTATATTATTATAATAAAGTTAATTAATCTTGTTCAATAATGCACATAAAACAACGATAGGTTATATACATAAAATCGGTTCGTAAGTAATAATACGATCTTCTCGTAAATGTCGTAACTATCTATTCACTTATGATGCCGCACTGTTATATGTATGCACTAATGACGCTTCTTTGTTTAGGACACATATCTATACATATAATAAATCTGTAGAAAAGCCGTGTCTGTAATTGTAACATATTTTTGAAAAAACAAGTCCAGGGTACTATACTATATATAAAGTGTGCTGAAGCTAAATTAGTGGTATTTAGAATTTTTGTCTGTCTGTCTGTCTGTGTATTACCGATTCACGCGAAAACTACTGGAACAATATCCATAAAATTTTATATGTAGGTAGTTAGTACCTCGGAGCAACTTATAGGCTACTTTTTATCCGATTACGAAACTTAAAAAAGAAGGTTAAGTATTTTTCTTCCTTTAGATGTTAATTTTCTATTATATATGATTATTTTAGTTAATAGGCGGGATGACGAGTGTTTTTTAAAAGAAATATTATATTTGTAAATTCAGTTTAAATTTAGTTTTAACCTTTGCATAACAATTTGAAACTCCGCTGACGATATACATTTTAATTATCAATACAGCGCTATCTATCATGAAATGAAAAAAGCCTACATTTTGCCTTTAGTAACTAATAAATTATATAAATAACTTACATTTATATGTTTAAATAATTACATTAATAAAATTATTTTAAAATCCTAAGACTTAATTTAATCGTTATTTCATTTTAAAAGTACAATAAATAAAATTTAAAAAATAATAGATAAAAGTGACATCTATTATCTAAAAATATTATGACATCATCTATCAAACGTAAGAACATTTATATTTTTTTTGAACTAAAAACATATCAATTTTCATACGTTTAATACTATATCTGTATGTAAACTGATTAAAACTGGTCTGCCTGCAATTATTGCAAAATTCTCATGAAATCATTATTTCGTGAAATGGTATCATTTCATGATATTTATCACTGTTTGTTGACCATGTCTTAATATAGCTTAGCCAAACAAAGAATAGAGATCGTTTAACGATATCAGTAACTAAACACAATATTGCTATTTCATGATAATACCTTCATATCGTCAAATAGTTTTTCACCGCTAGTGTCGCTGATAGCGTGTGTTTTTAACGGAAACAGATTTTTAACAGAATCAACATCACTTTATGCCTTTTTTATATAATAAATAAATGTTCCCGGTTTTGGGGTTGGCTCTTGAGCCTTCTTTCTTCTGTAGCCGATATTACTAGACAGTATAGTTTTGATTTTCATAGTATTAATGTAATATAGCACCCTCTACTTTCTCTAAATAAACTAATGATAACTAACTGATACTATTAAATTTTAGAATGCTACTGAATCCTTTGTCGTGCAGCATCAAAAATTGTCACACTTAAAAATATCTAGACCGGTGGTCATTATCGGGATTATTTACCATAATAACCACGTTTGGCAAAATGGCTAACAACACTGTTGTACACAAAACTGAAATTAGGATAGAAGCTCTTTAGTTCAATATATTGTTTGTCTATAGGCATACGTTTCATTTTACCTACTTCATATGTTAACACGTTATCTGATGTAAATAATTGTAAATTAAGTGCACTGTGTGATTTTATCTCTATTTGATGGAATAGTTCGTGGCATCGTTGGGTTTCTAATTACTCGGTAAATATGGTCAACAATGGTACAAAAGCTTTGTTTCAGTTTTTATGAATTTAGCCGTGTAGCTCGCCGTGAGATTTCATCACGGCTAGGGAGCAAAACGTGTACGAGTCCTTTGAGGACAAATAAATTTATTATGGGAAATTTTACGTGCTGACTTACTACATACCCAGTGAAGTGGTGAAGAATAACTTCGTGGGCAAACCTAAATATCGGAGTAGTAGTTGAAGGATTGCGGCATACTATTTTCTGCTCACAAACACTATAGGTAAAGGGGAGCCGTGTGCACAGTAGTGAGACGTATGTAAGCTGCTATCAGTTTGTTGGATTTTTGTATTTTTGAGTTTTCATATTATCAGATAAATCAAGATTTTTGTGATAGTAGTGGTTTCGTAGCTCACATTAGATATGGAAATGAACAAGCTGTTGCGAAAAAATACTTTAAATATCGAAGATAGCAGATTTTACTTAAACAAAGATTTATTTTATTTTACTTGTCAAAGACAAAGGTAAATTTCACAGTACATACTTATGCATTATTATATCTTTTTACATATATGTTAAATGCAATTTGATGTGTTGATTTACCACGTTCTCGGCGGTGAAAGAAAACCTGAATATCTGAGAAGTTCCCCAGCTGAGGTGATCCAGCGTTGGCACCTTTTTTGGCCAAATGCTCTGTGGCCTGTGCCCAGTAGTGACATGTATGTAGGTCGTTACTTTTTTTAGTTTTAATGGGGCAATTATGCTGTTTTTATGTTATTCATATTTTCGTAGATATTACGTTTTTGTTTTCACACTACCGTAAATATTTACGGTCGCAAAGATTCGAAAGAATAGAACTCATCACCGTTATCATTAGAACCTTTCAAAAGTCCACTGAACTGAACATAGGTCTCCCCCATAACTTGTCAAATAGGCTGGATATTTGCTATAGTTGCCACGCTTGGCAGGCAGGTTGGCATCCGCAGCATTTATTATTTTGACCTGTTGTCAGGAACATGATGTTGCCCATCTCCTGTTTGTTTTCCTCTATTGCCTCTTAGGACACACACGGAGCGATATGAGGTGGCGGATTCCCTTTCGCCGCCACAACAAGGTGAATATTTTTCTGCTTTCGATCATGAGTGTAGTTCTACCTACGTTCACTGCGAATAGAACTTCATATGCAGTGAAAGTAATCATAAGGATTTTATCGTGTTTAATTTTAACTTTTATAATTGATGACGTTTCGGGCACTATACAGAACCCATGGAGAGGGGGGCGGGGGTTTATTTGTTGTCTATCAGATCTGATATTATAATGGTTGAGACGAAACTCAACATGTTCACATACTTTCAGACTTCTCGGAGCGTCGGTGCTTCACATCAGCAATACGTTGTTTTACGCAAATTTTTATGGAACTTTCTTCCAATGATGTGTTTTGTACAACCCGCTTAAATAGAAGTTAAAATGTAACGTGATTTATTACAATTTGTTTTATTATATGTGTAGTATTCATCATTATCAGAACTGCATTTATGAAATTATGAAGTTTACTCGAACATAGAAAAAAAATCAGAATCTATTTTATGGTGCCAATCAATATTAAATGTAAACAATGATATGAATCAAATATATGCAATATTATTATAAAAGACCATGAATTCATCATTATTTTGATTAAAAAAAATTATGAATGAATGTAAAGAGTAAATAATAATTGTAAATTTGGATTCCAAGGCTATTTATCTTTCTTATGGATAGATACATCGGAAGACAGGTCCAATATAAAAAAAAAAAATTGTAGATATTTCTAGACATATGATATTAATGCAATTCTGAAAAACTTATTTCTGCACGTGTCCCTCAATCATCTAGGTCCAATAGTCTTTGGGAGTTCAAAAAATTCTTTGAAAAACTGACATAGATACATAGACACCGACTTGACTCTAAAAGTGATCGAACTTTACTAAATTTGGCGTGGAATACATTTAATTATGTTTCCAAAAAAGAAGACCACGCGAGCGAAGCCACGGGTAAAAAGCTAGTTCTTTAATATTATTATAAGTCCGACACAGTTTATATGTCAGTTTTAGTCTTTTTAACATTATTATCTGGGTCAGTGAATCGAAACCAAACATTGTTAGTACTATGAAAAACTTTATTAGCTATTAAATACAGGTTATTATGGATGATTTACGTACGAAACTTTATTTTTACAATGGTGGACACATTGCAAACTTAACAACGCTAACAGTTGCCGTACTTCACGATGGTATATGATGGTACCTAGTTATACATGCAAACATATATTATTAAACGATCTCTTATACTACTTATATTGGCTCACGATCTTCGCTATTATTTCATTACTACAACACATGTTTCTTAGAAGTGACCCTAAAGCAATGACTTAAGCATTTGAAAATGTAAATTTTGTCTGACCACTTGAGATTATTATTTTTCTAAAGAGTGTTTTGAAGAACTGCATCCTGCGTAGTCTTCTACTTAATATCTTATTATACAGTAGCATAGTGGTGCGCACAATTTAAACGTGTAAATAACAACGGCCGCTACGCAAGGAGACGTTAGAAAAATCGAAGAAATTGTTAGGGTAGATCGACGAGTCATCATCGGTTATTTAGCTGAAATTCTAAAGATATCGTTTGGCACAATTCAGTATATTTACACCTTAAAATTCAAAAATGGGCAGCGCGCTGTATTCCTCGAATATTAACAAACGCCAAAAAGAAAGCAAGAGTTGACGTTTCAAAAGCTAAATTTAGCAATAATTGAAGAAGGTTCGGATAACTTTTGCGCTCGTTTAGCACCACTAATCCCAGCAACACTACTCTCAACACTACTACACTTGGAAAGACACACCACCGACGACAATACGATACGTGTTTCGCCTCTACACGGGACATCCTCAGGTGAAGTAGACTCTGCGGTGGCTGATCATTAAGTGAGCGGCGAGCCAATAGCTGCTATTTATACAACTCAGCAGCTCTTTTGCCTTGTTTTTAATTCAGACTATAAAATAAAGACGGAGCGCAACTTACCTTTCATATGACGCCGATACCAAGCCAAAACCATGCTTAACTAGTTGTTAGAACACATAATTACTAATTACTAAAACCATTTTCAAATAATAACATGGTTTTAGGTGCATAATTGTGCGCCAGCAGTAGATTTTTATAGGCTGTTAAATAAAGAGAGAAATATGTGTACTTCAGTGAATTGAGTCAAGACGTTGAGCATCGTTCCGACGTTGCTTGCATTATACGTAGTGTTCTGTATACCTTTCTTTGTTCGTCTGTGGTCCAAAATGCAATATGACCAATGTTGCATCATAATCATTATCATCATTACAGCCCTTCACAAATTCACTGCTGAACATAGGTCTCCCGCAAGGAATGCAATAAAGCACGGTCCTGAGGCATCTGTATCCATCGACTTCAACTTTGTATAGTATATGTGAAACAGACCTTAAATAATTGTAGTGTTAAAATTCTAGATATTTTTTTTCTTCTAATAATAAACAAGCAACTCATTGTAAAAGAGTGAAGATTTGAGTAACGAAAGACATATTTTATTGCCGTTGTTTTTAAATAAATATCACATAAATGTCTTGTTTGAAACAATACTTAAAACTACTAAATTAAAGAAAGCTGTTTGTCACATATTCTTTTAGTGTTATACCGCCACTTGCGGAAACCGCTTCATTATTTGCATTCAAATAGCTTATATAAATTATTTTTACAAATTCCACCGTTCATTGTGCTTTCTTTGAGTGTTTATCTCGTATATTTCATCACAAATATTTTTCAGCATAAGGTACTTGTAATAAGAAATATTTCAAAAATTCTAACACGAGTTATGTTCAAGTATTATAAAATTTCGAAAATTTTATGCCTACAGAAATGTGTGGTGTCAGACCAAGAAAATAAAATGTCAAAACCCAATTGCCCAGTGCGCCTTTAACTATTCGGTGATCAATGCCGGTTTTCACCTTAGCGATCACAGAGGATACAGTTTAGTCGTCAGAATTTAGTCAATCTCGGTTTTAACAGTCGTTATAAACAAAGTCATTTATATATATATATATATATATTTTATAGGATAGAGTGACAAACGAGCACACAGTCCACCTGATGGTAAGTGGCTACTGTGACCCATAGACATCTACATTTATCATCAATACAGACTCAAGATGCAGATGCGTTGCCACCCGTGAGGACTAAGATGGAATGCCTCTTTGCCAGTAATAAGGGTCTCCGGTTCTCTACACTCACCATACGAAACACAGCAGCGTTAAGCTGCTATTTTACGCTGGTTTTCTGTGAGAGCGTGGTCCTTCCCCGGTCGAGCCGACCCATTCGTGCTACAACTATACTACTAATATAGCAGCAGCATGGCTCTACCACGTGTAATATAGCCGCAGCATGGCTCTACCACGTGTAATATAGCCGCAGCATGAAATATATATTTATACTTGCATCATTGTTTGATTTATGAATTAAATTATTTCATAAACTTAAAATGGAACAAAGAAATTCAAATCCGAGTTTTCATATCTGGCTTTTATGTAAATTTTGTAAGCAGAACACGTCGTCTGCTGTTGGCAACGTTTTTATGTTAACAAAAACATGGCAGTCTTAATTACATTCATTATAGAATGTTCATTCGTTAACGAATCGTGTTATTATACAATTTAATTCATCCGTGACCGGCGCGCCTGTAATAAGTAATATGTAAATTGTGTACACAGTAATTTTAATAACTGTAGCCGTTTAAAGTACGATATTGATTCCTAAAGGTTATTTATTTACTAATGTCCAGTTATATTATGTTGTAAACAAATTATGTAATTATTTAAATGGTTTTTCATTTAATTTATTTTTTAGGTCTTTATCTTTTAAAATTTTACCTCCACTTTCTCCTGTATATTGGGGGCAGTTTACATACATAAATTTCACAAAAACAAACATCCAGACCCGGAACAATTATTTGTATGCCATAAAAATACTTGTTCCATGCGGGATTCGAACTTGTGGCTGCTGCAACTCATTGCTAAGCCACTCCACCACGCAGCCGTCAAGGTAAGCTATACAATTGGGTTGTTTATTTAAATAGGTACGAGTAACTTAGATTAGAATAATTTAAGGATGCGTGGGAAGAAACATACCAACTTTTTCTTCAAATATCAACCACATGTGGTACGAGGATATGATGAACCCAAATCTCACAGGCCATTGATGGTGAAAAACGTTACCAAAGAGGTACGTAAGAGGATTTCAGCTCTACGTTCACCGACCCATCTGCCCACCGTGGTGAGTATCGGCAATGGCAACATCAGAAATTGATTGGTGATGGCGTGCAGCTGTGGGCTTACATTGGCCTTTGATGTTTGATCTGAGATGAGATAAACATGATGTCGATGTGATTTATAAATGTTAAAGGCGATAGGGAAAACGACACGCTTAAAAATACTTTCTAAATATAATCGGGAAATGAAACTTAAAGTTTTGTTATTTTATTCTGTAATATTTTTTTTAAGCGGTTGCTTACGATTTTAATTTTTTTTATTATATTGAAGTGACATGTATGCAGCTAGAATGCCTCAATACATGTACATAAATTATATACCATTCAGTCAGGTACACTGTTGTTTGCCGACAGAAGTAGCTAAGAGTGTGGTACCAGACGGATTCATGGGCGGATATGAAGTCATTCCATCTAGTAAAATATATAATATAATGTACAGTGTCCAACCCCTTGTTGTTTGGAGGATTGCTTGGAGAAGGAGGATTTGTAATAATCGCCACACTTGGCAACTAGTCACAATGCCACTTTACGCAACAATATAGCACAAACTTAAATGAATAAACCAACAAGCCTGATTTTTGAAGGTGAAATCAATCAAATTGCACTGTTTTTGACATATTTTCAAATACAGCTTATAGTCGGCGATATTATGATTTTTATGACCAAAAATTACATTAACTGTACAGTTTTTTATTAGTACCCACGATGGATGTTTTCATTTAAAGCTGTAGTGTTTCATATCACATGCTTTGGTTTTAGTGTTTTTTTTTTAAATTACATTGAAGTGAGAAACGGTCTTAAAGACCACCTGAGTGGCTACTGCAGCTAATGGAAACATGCAATCAATTACAAATAAAAACCTTTTAGACCGGAACAGGGTGAGAACGTAGTCTGGCTGGATTAAATTGACTACAAAACGAATTGCATTAAAACGTTAAACCAGAGCAACTGTTAATTTCAAATTAAAATACTTATAACATTTTCATTTTTACAACCTAATATATATTATAAGCCAACTTCAAAAAAAGGAGGAGGACTTCAATAAGGGCTAATAGTCTTCTACTCATCAGATGTCGCTAGTTGACACTGAGGTGAAGTTTTTTCTTACATAATGTTATAAAACAATTCTAAATAATGTTATTTTAAACGTGGTAGAGCCATGCTGCAGCTATATTATAGTATAGATGTAGCACGAATGGGTCGGCTCGACCGGGGAAGGACCACGCTCTCACAGAATACCAGCGTAAAATAGCAGCTTAATACTGCTGTGTTTCGTATTGTGAGTGTAGAGAACCGGAGACCCATTTAACTGGAAAAGAAGCATTCCATCTTAGTCCTCACGGGTGGCAGCGTATCTGCATTTTGATTCGCAAACGAGGAGAGATGTAGATGTCTATGGGCCACAGCAACCACTTACCATCAGGTGCACTGTGTGCTCGTTTGTCACCCTATCCTATAAAAAATGGATTATATTAAATCACAAAACAATGCTTTCGCTTTGCTCTTTAATTTTTGCCCACTTTTTTTTTTATAGGAGAGGGGGCAAACGAGCATGCGGCTCACCTGATGGTAAGTGACTACCGCCGCCCATGAACAACTGCAACACCAGGGAGGGAATTGCAGATGCGTTGTCGGCCTTTTAAAAAGGAGTACGCTCTTTTCTTGAAGTTCCCTAAGTCGTATTGGTCCGGAAAAATCGCTGATGGTAATCGATTCCACAAGTAAGTCGTGCGAGGAAGAAAACATCTTCTAAATCGCACAGTGGTGGACCGCCAATCGTCCAGATGGTGTGGATGGTATCGGGAGTTCTGCCGCGATGTGCGTTCGTGAAATTTGGCGGCTGGGATTAATCCGAACAATTCCTCAGAGCACTCCCCATGGTTGATGCGAAAGAAAATGCAAAGGGATGCAACATCTCTTCGCAGTGCCAATGAATCGAGCCGATCGGAAAGGGCTCAGTCGTCGACGATTCGAGCCGCTCTGCACTGGATGCGGTCAAGTGGAAGGAGCTGGCACTGGGGAGCCCCTGCCCAGAGATGGGAACAGTATTCCATGTGAGGCCGAACCTGCGCCTTGTAAAGTTGCGCTTTTAACTCTTTTTTAAACTTTTCTACTTTTATTAATATCTGTGGTTTGATTTATTTATTTTTAATCTAAGTATTATATAATATAACGAATAGTACAAAAAGAAACATTAACCTTTACATTTCGAACACATTTACTTCGCCGGTATGAAATCTGTCAAATATTGCAACTCAATTTTAAGTGGCACCGCCCTGGTGGCGGAAAAAGTTTGGTTGCTCTCATTTCAGCGTATTGTCTTTTTTTAGTTTGTATGTTACTCGATATCTTTGTCAATTGTGGATCGATTTTTGTAACGAATAGATTTCTACAGGGATATTGGAGAAAAACTTGTTTCCCTAAAGGTGGAAAAATAAACGTAACTTTTTAGACTAATTTGGAGCTTTTAATATTACTTAATTCTATTCAAAAGGAACAAAAATTTAACAATTAATAAAAATTAAAAGTCAAATTTAAAGAATTAAAATATAAAATAGCCACCGAATAATAACTGGGGACTTTAACACTTCTTTCTTTTACTACTTTAATGCCATACGTATTAGCACCGACTTTTGAGTGCAGTTGAAATCCCTCATGTAATGGGGCAGTGAAGAACAATGTTTAGGTTCGGTAAGTCATCACTGACAAGAAGCATGTACACTTTTGATAATAATCACGTAATATGATTCTAATAATAATAGTTCATAAATTTCAAAATTAGTTTTCTATATAGTGAGCTTCATTTCTTGGTTTAGCGGGAAAAATTAGGGCTTTCGATCCATCCCATCTCTAGAGCGATTGAATAAAATTCTGATTTGGTTTTCAATTTGTAACTTGTGGGTGTGCCCTCGCATCGGACGCTTTGAAATGAAAGCTCAACAAAAGAGACTAATTGAAACGCGATGGAATCCAATCATCACAACCAATCGTAACTGCCGTGAAAAGTTAATTTGAAACTTTTGTTTAAAACATTCATATGTTTTACGAACTGTACTGTACGGCACATTACATTTATATATGCTCGTTTTTCAAGATTTTTGGACAATACCAGCAGGACTAATAATTATACTAATGGCTAATAACAATAAGTGTTCTCTAGAACGAATTTCATTCTTGGTAGCAATTCTGAACAGAGACTAGAGAAGAGCCTTTGCATCGCAGAACAGGATTACAAAGCAGGAGTGAGTATATTTTTCCTCATTCTCAAAGTAGGCCAGCCATACCTTTCATCAGATTACTATATATATATATATATATATATATATATATATATATATAGGCTTAGTGCAATTAAATTACAGTAGGTAGCGCTTATCATACTGATTTGAAAGTTATAGTAGGTTATTTACCTATGAAACAGTCGTTTTGCAGTACTGGACATTTCATATCATAATAATTTTTGTTTGGCCAAGAATAATTATTTCAAATTAATTTTATTTTCGAAAATATGGACTTTTTTAAATTAGTTTATTGCTTCATTTTTAATTGATTAGCGTTATGTTTTCATCCCATTTGAATCTTTTTCGTCAACATGGATACTTTAAAAATTCGAGTAATTATAACATATGAGTACCGTCGTGGCAGCAACACGGAATAAGCGAAATGCTACATCAACGACGTTATTGAAGCAAATACTACAAACGAACCCACCACCTGTTATTGGGTTGCCCGCTTCCGTTCTGAAAATTTTGACCGGAAAAATTAACTCTGTGGTCGTCCGAAAACTTTGGTCGCCAATGACGAATTTAAAGCGATTGAGGATGCTTATGATACCCAATCTATGGCTGAATTAGCAGCAGCTTTCGATGTTAGCATCTAAATAATATTGGTCCGTTTGCGTCATATTGGCAAGGTAAAAAGCTTGACAAATGGGTGCCCCATAAACTTAATGATCACAAGCGCGAAGTATGCGTCGAGACGTGCCTTGCACTGCTCAACAGGCACACAAACGAAGGAATTTTGAACCGCATTGTTACCTGCGCCGAAAAATGGATTCTGTTTGATAATTGCGAATGCTCAGCAAGTTGGTTGCATCCTGGTTCAGCACCTAAACAATGCCCTAAACGAAAACTTACCCTTAGAAAAGCGATGGAACGGTTTAGTCGTCTATCGCCAATGTCATTCATCACAGCTTTTTACCAAACGGGAAAAATAATACTGCAGATATGTACTGGTAAGAACTGAACACAATGATGGATAAGTTCGCACGTCTCCAACCGGCTTTGGTCAAACGCTCGTCCCCGCTGCTTCTGCACGACAACGCACGTCCGCATACTTTACAACAGACAATCTCTAATTTACAAGAGCTGGGGTTGAAGGCTTTCCATCATCCACCATAGTCACCAGGCCTTCTACTTTTTTCGGAATTCGGATAACTTTTTGGCGGATTAAAATTCATATCGAATAGATTGAGCACTTGTGTGTTCAAATTTATTTAACAATTCATCATCATCATCATTACAGCCTTTCATAAGTCCACTGCTGAACATAGGCCTCCCCCAAGGAATGCCACAAAGCACGGTCCTGAGCCACCTGCATCCATCGACTTCCTGCATATCTTACCAGGTCGTCACTCCATCTCGTGGGGGGTCGCCCTACACTTCGCCTACCGGTACGAGGCTGCCACTCAAGAACCTTTCTTCCCCATCGGTTGTCGGTTCTTCGATATATATGGCCGGCCCACTGCCACTTCAGCTTACTAATCCATTGGGCTATGTCGGTCACTCTAGTTCTAGTGCGGATGTACTCATTTCTAAGTTTATCACGCAGAGAAAACCCGAGCATAGCCCTCTCCATAGCTCGCCAAGCGACCTTGAGCTTCCTCATACGGCCAGCAGTGAAGGACCACGTCTCAGATCTGTAAGTTATCACTGGCAACACGCACTGGTTTTGAAATTTCGTTGTAAGGTTTTGAGGTATGTCTGACAAGAAGATGTGTCGTAGTTTCCGAACGCTGCCCAGCCGAGTTGAATCCGTCGATTGACCTCTCGGTCGAAGTTGGACTTACCTAGCCGGACTATTTGTCCCATGTAAACATGCTCGTCAACAACTTCAAGCTTAGTGCTCCCAACAACTACCGGCATAGGTGTGACATGGACATTAAACATGATCTTTGTTTTGTCCATGTTCATCCTAAGACCTATTCGTTGGGAAACACTATTGAGGTCATTGAGCATGGTGCTTAGGTCCTCCAGCGATTCTGCCATAAGGACTATATTGTCGGCAAATCGATGGTGAGTGATGTACTCGCCATTGATGTTAATACCGTATCCTTTCCAGTTCAGAAGCTTGAAAACGTCTTCCAATGCAGCGGTGAAGAGTTTCGGGGATATACCATCACCCTGTCTTACACCTCTCTGCAATTGGATAGGTTTCGTACTCTGGTTCTGTACTCGGATAGCCATCGTAGCTTTACTATACAAACACTTCAGCACTTTGATATACCGACAGTCAACTTGGCACCGCTAAAGAGCTTCTGAAGGACTACAAGTACCGGTCTTCCACCCGCTTTCAGAAGCTCTGCTGTAAATCCATCCTCGTCTGGGGCCTTGCCGCTTTTAAGGTGTTGGAGAGCCATTCTTATCTCGCTCAGACTGACGTCCGGGATATTTTCGGAATAGTGTCGGATAAGACTCGCTCTTGGTTCGTTTTTCACACTTGCGTGTGGCTCTAACGATGACGTGTACAGCTGCCCATAGAACCTCTCAATTTCACTCAAAATGTCAAGTGCCCCGGAAACGATGCTGCCACACTCGGTCTTCAGCTTTGAAAGTTGGCTCTTTCTGGCACTCAGATCTCTGGCAAAGACTTTGGAGCCTTGGTTCCGCTCGATCGCTTCTTCAATACAAGCTGTATTGAAGTTTTCAGTTTCAATACAAGCTGTATTGAACTTCAATACAGCTGAAGTTGCGTAAGTCCCGCCGCATGCATTTGGAGATCTGTCTGTTCAGTTGCCTGTATGTTGTCAAATCTGTTGAAGAATGTAGCTTCATCTCCTGTCTAACAGCCATGAGATTGAGAGTGTGATCGGAGAGTTTTTTGTTCTTCAGCGGCGGGTCTTGCAGGACTTAGCTCCGACTGCATGGACAGTTTTCTCCCGGTGATAGAGCAAGTTTCCGGATTCAAGGATTACCGTGTCCAACCCCTCTCTTCGGACCTCGGATAACCCTATAATATGACAGCGTAACTTGTCTATCTCTTCTTCCAGCTCCACGATCTTCTCGTCAGTTCTCACGGTGCGTGCGTTGTATGTTGCCAGGTCGAGTCATCTTAGGTGGCAACCGAACCTCCACCGGAGATTCTTAGCACCCCCTGCCCCGCCGTTACCATGGTCGCCACCGTAGCCAGGAATAGCGGAGCCGCCGGGGACTGGGGGCCGTTTCTTTGTTATTCTCATCATAGGGGGCGTATTTGCCATAGTTGCCACGCTTGGCGAGCGGGTTGGCAACCGCAGTTTTTTTATTGTTAGTTTGTTGTTATCAGGAAGATGCTGCTGCCTATCTCCTGCCTGCTTCCCTTTGTCGCCTTTTACGACACCCACGGGAAGATATGGTGTAGTGGATATTCTTAGCCGCCACTACACGGCAACAACAATTTAACAATTATTTGGCAACATTATTTGTTTCCAGTAATGGGCCTCACTCTATATTCTTAACATCGCATTCGACTAGGAATGGTTAAATTTTTGTAAAAGTTTGTTTTAATTAATATTCATTTATTTAAAATTACGTAAATACACAATGTTACCCCATATTATGCCGTAGGTGTCGTAAGAGGCGACAGAGGGAAACAAATCAGGAGTTGAGCGGCAACGGCATCTCAATAACTAGTAAAATAAAGAAATAGGGCTGCTAGCCCGCTTGCAAAGCGTAGCAACTATGGCAAATGTCTCCCCTATGAGGGAATCTATGGGTGTAGCCTATGTTCAGCAGTGAACTTTAATAGGCTGTAACACTAACAGTAAATACACAATGACGGGCCTTGACTTTGAAAGCTTTAATGTATACGACATGTCCAGAAGATCGTATGAGAAAAGCCGGGGCAGCCAGTTGATGTGTTATGTGTCACAAATGGCCGTATTGCGTTAACTTGAAAGCTCAAATTTTTTACAACTCAACTAACCTTCATATTCGATATCAATTTCATCTTAATATCTTTACACCGTTCCTGAGAAGGGTCTTGACAGACAGATTGATATGAAAGTGTTGCTGTAAGAGTTCCGTCTTTTTTTTAAAACATTCACTATCCCGTGACCCACATATTATAATTCATTTCTATTGTCTTATTGTTGTGTCTGGAAACAGGACACTGAAAGTGTTAAGGAACGGAAACATAACATAGGTATAAAGTCAATTATATTTATTTATTTATCATTTTGAACACTTGCACTAGTAATAATATTGTGTAGTTATGGTGAAAGAATATTCACTACCCTATAACGTCCCGTGTGTGTCGTAATAGGTGACAGAGAGAAATGAAACAGGAGATGGGCGGCAGCATCGTCCTGATAATAACTCAAAATGTTAACCTCTCGTCTGTGAGGCGACCGGGTCCCGGTTGCTGACAGAGTATGCACGTCTGTGAAGCGAACGGGAGCCGGATCCAATAAGTGGTCCGTTGTCTTTTTATATTAAGGGTTATCCCATATTTCTTTCTCTTTTTAACTTATTACAAAAGCATAATGCTTAAACATGTTAGCTATTGGACCGCGATTTTGTCGGATAACGTCATGTAAAAGTCAAATATTATGAGAAAAAGTCCGCCGGTCACGTACGTCTAACCACCTTGTTTAATTGTGTTAAAAAAAGGTAAACAGCTGTCTTAAATATTTGATATCTTTTTCTTTTTTTTTTCATTAATGTTTCGGTATAATTTTATAACTAGAAATAGTGCAATTTGAGAGGAAAATATTTAGTCTTACGCATAACATTTCGAATAAATATTTTTTCTTATTGGCAACCACTCTTTAACATTGAAGCGAGCAATCCTTTTTGCAACTACACCCGCAATGACCGCTAGTAACGGCCAACTTCCTCGTTAACGCTTTGTGCTTTTGACGGTACACATTACGTGCGCGTTTCGTTACCAACAGTAGATAAGATCTCATTCCCATACTCCATCGAATACTAAGGCAGTTTTCCATACCTGACCTGTAGATAAAAGAACAATTGTGGACACTTTTGGCCAGAAAATACATCCCACCGGGCCCGGTAAACGTCGGGCAGCTCAGAAATTACCCAGGTGAGTGTTTGCCAGGTCTTATGTGTACATAACATAATTATTTTTTGATCCTTGCGGGCCTAATCTTTCCTTTCAAATCGTGCTGTCTCAGTAAGTGTTATCTTTAGTTTCACACACACTTTAAATTTTTAAATTTAACATACATACGTACTTTCACCGACGTGTCGTATAGGCCATCTTTGCAACGCAAAATGCCGGATTCAGCACGAGTTGAAGAATTTATGTGTGATGTTTCATGCGAGCAGGACATGTTCGAACGCGATATTATTTTAGATGATTTAAAAAGATTATTACAGTTCGCAACGACCGATGAACAAAAGTTGCGTTCGCGAACCAAAGATCTTACTGCACAACAAAGAAAGTTTAGTAAATTACAAACTAAAATTGAAAAATGTCTAATAAAGGCAAAAATGTTCAACAAAGATGAACAAATTAAAATTCGTAACGATTTTGATGACGCATACTACGCTATTGTCACACATCTGAGCAAATTAAAACAAGATGACGAACAAGTCAGGCGTATAAGTAGGTCCTTTAACTTCGAATCGTTTGCACAATCCCATAATCCAAAATTGCCTAAAATTCCCTTGCCCAGCTTTTCAGGTAATAGTACTGAATGGAATTCATTTTATGATTTATATATTTCAGTCGTACATAACAGTTATTGTTATGTACAGCAACACAACTTTGTTACATTGTTACAACAGCGCTTATCAATGTTTACGTAAATAAACCTAGCAAGTAGAGATTTCTAACGGTTGCCCTTAAGCAATCAGTTTCAAAATAGGAGGTTCAGATGCTTAGGTGATCAGTAATCGATTGCTGAAAACAGAATTTGAAAATTAGAAACCATCCTCGAGATAATCGTGGGACAGACGAACAGACGGACAGACGGACAGACGGACAGAGGGACAGACATCGTGAAATCAATAAGTGACTTCGCAAGCTTCGCCACTTAATAATCATAAGCGATCGACCGTGCGTTGTCTCATAGATTCGGGAAGCCAGGTTTCTTTTATTAGTGAGGCGTGCGTACAACGTTTGGGCTAAGCGAGAAAACATGTCTATATTCCTCCTGTTTACGGAATTAATGAAAACAAACCGGTTTATCCAAAGGGTTTAGTTTCGTGCTATATTACACCAAAAAATAAAACACAACCTTCGGTACAAATCGATGCCTTAATTTTACCGAAGCTTATTACTACACAAATGCCCTCTTGTCAATTACCTTATAAGGAATGGTCACACATTAAAAATTTGACGTTGGGTGATCCCGATTTCTTCACACCACAACCCGTAGAAATGTTACTTGGAGCGGACATACTTCCCCAAATTCTATTAAACAATTCGGTGACTGGAGCGCCTGGTACTCCCATAGCAATAAATAGTATTTTTGGATATTTACTGCTAGGCAAGCTAGATTTTAATATTCATTCACCCGTTTCATTCCCAGTTCAAGTGTTTCACAGCTCGGTTAACGATGAATTTGATCTCCAACGCTTTTGGGAAATAGAATCAATTACAGAACAAAGGTCTCTCACTCCCGACGAAGTTTTGTGTGAGACAATTTTAGAAAACACGCATACGCGTAATGATACAGGACGATATGTAGTCGCTCTGCCTTTCAAGCCTGACGCCTTGCCCCTTGGTGTGTCACGTGACATTGCTATCGCTCGATTTCGCAGATTGGAATACAAGTTTGAACGCAACCCGCTACTGAAATATAGCTATCATGCATGCCTCCATGAGTACTTGGACCTTAATCACATGGAACCTTGTTATGGCTTTTCACCTAAATCTGGTGGCTCCTATTATATTCCGCACCACTGCGTGGTGAAGGAATCTAGCTAAATAACTAAAATGCGAGTGGTCTACGATGCACGTTGTAAGACTAACCATGGGAACTCTGTTTTGGACGATGTTTTGTTTACAGGACCCAAAGTTCATCTGGATATAGTCGACGTTCTACTGAAGTTTCTAATTCATTCTATTGCCTTCACAGCTGACATTAAACAGATGCACCGCAACATTTGAGTCCGTGACACAGATAGGGATTTTCAGCGTATAGTATGGCGCACTTCTCCTGACGAACCTATACGTGACTATCGCCTTCGTACTGTAACTTGCGGAGTTAGTTCCTCGCCTTACCTCGCACTTCGTACAATGCGACAGCTTGCGCTTGATGAAGCCACTCGTTTTCCACGTGCTCCTCACGTCATAAAAGGTGACATATTCATAGATGATATAGTGTCAGGCGACAATACGGAGGCAGAAGCTCTGGCTCTACAACAGTAGTTAATAAGCATATGTCAGGCTGCCGGCTTCACTCTTCACAAGTGGCACAGTAACTCGCCTGCGTTACTCGCTGCGGTTCAGCCCACAAGTTCTCATGGTGAGCGGCACCATAAGAAGCGGCCTTTTGCGGAGATGGAAAATGACATGAAAACTAAAGTCCTTGATCTTCAGTGGAACCCAAATTCAGATACATTTATTTTAGTGTTCAAATTACCTCTAACAAATGTACTAAGCATTCGATTCTTTCAGAAATTGCTAGAATTTATGACCCACTTGGCCTTTTCTCGCCAGTCACCATTTTTGCTAAACATTTAATCCAGTTGTTGTGGATAGCACGTGTAGATTGGGACGAACACCCACCCCAAGATATAATAAATTCATGGGCCAGTTTTATTAACGAGCTTTCACTCTTATCGAAAGTAACTTTTCCGCGACATGTATTTACCCATACTCATTCTGTACAACTTCATGGCTTCTCACATGCATCCGAGAAAGCATATGCCGCATGCGTCTATCTTCGCGTACGGGGAGACATGGGTGCAGTAGACACTTACCTTCTTCTAGCCAAAACACGCGTGGCGCCTAATAAACGTATGTCCATACCGCGTCTAGAGCTCATGGCGGCCCTATTATTATCTAGATTGATGAAAGCTACCTTAAATATTTATGGGAATCGCATACCTCGCGATCAGATATACGCGTGGTCGGATTCATCTGTGGTACTAGCGTGGTTGCGTTCTTCGCCACATGAGTGGAAAACCTTTGTTTCCAATCGAATAACAGAAATTATAAGTACTGCCGTTGGCGGCATGTCCCGTCTGCAGACAATCCGGCACACGCGGCTTCACGCGGAATACTTCCCGCCAATTTTTTACATCACATAATATGGTTCCGCGGTCCTCACTTTTTACAAAAGGATGAGGCTACTTGGCCTGTTTTCAAAGCTACTCAGACACAAGAAGAAAAACGTACCATTGCAATTGTTTCCAATCCATGTAATTCTTCCACCAACGAAGACGTAGAAATTATATCACGTTATACATCCCTGGGTAAACTGGTTCGTGTCACTGCTTTATTATTCCGTTTCTATAAAAAATGTAAGAAGGTTCAAATCTCTCTTTCTAAACATATTTCCGTAACCGAGTTTAATTTTACTTTGAATCGACTCGTATTTCTTGTACAACAATCCGTTTTTCGTGATGATATTTACAAACTTTCTAAGGGAAAACTCCCGTCAAATCAATTAAGACGCTTAAATCCCTTTATTGACTCAAACAATTTTCTTCGCGTAGGTGGAAGGATACATAAGTCCCTTTTACCATATGAAACAAAACACCAATTAATCTTACCTAAAAACCATCCGTTAACGATTCTAATTATTAATTACACTCGCGTGTCTCACTTGCATGCCGTTGCGCAAAGTACACAATACATACTTCTACAAAAATATTGGATCTTATCCGGGCGTGACGTCATACGGCAATGTATTCATCGCTGCGTAGCAGCCCAGCATGGGTCCATTGCCTGCCTCACGTCTGCGACCCGAACGGCCCTTTCTTAAAACCGCTGTTGATTTCGCTGGTCCCTTTTACGTTCGAGCTAACAAAGTGCGAAATGCAAAAATAGTAAAATATTACGTCTGTCTATTTGTATGTATGTGCGTTAAGGCCATACACCTCGAAATAGTTTCGGAACTTACAACAGAGGGTTTTTAGCGGCACTACGACGCTTCACGTCACGCCAAGGTTTATGCAAGGATATTTATTCCGATTGCGGTAAGAATTTCATCGGCTGTGACAGGTACCTAAAGGACTTGTATGCCTTCCTACAGAATGACACTGTGCAAGGCGCGCTCCAGAATAAGACTCTGGAAGAAGGAATAACATGGCATTTTCAGCTACCGTATGCAAGTCATTTTGGTGGCATTTTTGAAGCGGGCGTCAAAAGTTTTAAACATCATTTTCATCGGGTAGTAGGTCCTCGTATCCTAACCTATGACAAGATGCATACCTTATTATGTCAAATAGAGGCAGTGCTAAATTCGCGTCCGCTATGCTTATTGAGCTCCGATGCGCAGGATCCCCTCCCTTTAACTCCGTCTCACTTTCTGATACGTGAACCGTTAACAGCTATCCCCGACGTTTCACTTGTGGATGAAAATCCGCGTAGATTATTTAGGTGACGTTTGATACAACAATCGGTTCAACATTTTTGTAAAAAATGGAGCTTAGAGTATTTGCATGAAATTCAACAACGTGGCAAATGGTTCACCAATCGTGGAAATCCGGTCCGTGAAGGCATGATTGTGGTAGTATGCGATGACAACCTTCCACCTTTACAATGGCGACTTGCGCGTGTACACCGTCTGCATCCAGGCTCTGATGGGATTACACGTGTTGTAACTCTCCAAATTGGCAAAACATATTTCAAGCGACCAGTTAATAAAATTTGTCCGCTTCCTATAGAATAATACGGTGTTAATGAGACACTTCAACGCAAAAGTAGGCACAAGAGTGAACGGTGAGCTGAGAGTAGGGAAATTCGGCAACGGAACCCTAGAGACCAGCAGCTGGCCGACTTCATGGTGAAAGAGGGACTCTTTATGATGAACTATTTCTTTCAGAAGCGGCCTCACAGGAAGTGGACCTGGTCGAGCCCCGACAGTTCAACGAAAAATGAGATTGACTTCATTATGACGACCAGACGACAACTGTTGTCCTTCGGTGATCGCTGCCAAATATCATGGTGATATTTAGCAGCGATCACCGAATGGCGAGAGGCACACTGAACCTAAACGTTAAGTTGGAGAGGTCACGTCTAATGAAGTCAACGCTCCGTCCCCCTCGTGCTCCAAAGTCCCGATATCTTTCAGCTCGAGCTACGAAACCGTTTCAGTGCCTAGAAGATTGCAATGAAGTGGACGATATCAATAACAAGCTCGTGGAAACTGTCCATGCGGTCGGTGCTAAGTTTTACAAGACCCGCCGCATAAGTACACCAAAATTCTCCGATCACACTCTTAACCTCATGGTTGTTAGACGAGATATGAAGCTGCAGTCTTCAGTCGATTTGACAGCATACAGGCAACTAAACAGACAGATCTCCAAATGCATGCGGCGAGACTTACGCAACTTTAATACTGCTCGTATTGAAGAAGCGATCGAGCGGAACCAGGGCTCTAAAGTCTTGGCTAGAGATCTGTCTGCCAGAATGAGCCAACTGTCGAAGCTGAAGACCGAGTGTGGCAGCGTCGTCTCCGGGACACCTGAGATTTTGAGTGAGATTGGGAGATTCTATGGGCTGTACACATCATCGCTGTCACCACACTCAATCAGTCTGAGCGAGATTAGAATGGCTTTACAGCACCTTAAAAACGACAAGGCCCCAGACGAGTATGGAATTACAGCGGAGCTTCTGAAAGCGGGTGGAAAACCGGTACTTGAAGTCCTTCAGAAGCTCTTTAATTCCTTCCTGCATTGTGGCATTACACCGGAGGCGTGGAGCAGAAGTGCGGTGGTCTTGTTCTTCAAGAAAGGTGACAACGCTCTCTTGAAGAACTACAAACCGATTTCCGTTCTGGGCCGCGTCTACGTGCTGTTTTCGAGAGTCATTACGAATCGTCTCGCACGCAGACTTAACGACTTCTAGCCTCCCAAACAAGCCGGTTTCCCAAAAGGCTTTAGCACCATAGACCACATAAATACCCTTCGGCAAAATTGTACAGAAGTCCCAGAAGTACAATTTGCCACTATGTCTGGCGAATGTGGACTATAAAAAAGCCTTTGATTCCGTCGAAATTTGGGCGGTGCTATAGTCCCTTCAGCGGTGCCAAGTTGACAGTCGGTACATCAAAGTGCTGAAGTGCTTGTACAGTAGTGCTACGATGGCTATCCGAGTACAGAACCAGAGTACGAAACCTATCCAATTGCAGAGAGGTGTAAGACAGGGTGACGTCATATCCCCGAAACTCTTCACCGCTGCATTGGAAGACGTTTTCAAGCTCCTGGACTGTTAAGGATACGGTATCAACATCAATGGCGAGTACATCACTCACCTTCTATTTGCCGACTATATAGTCCTTATGGCAGAATCGCTGGCGGACCTAAGCACTATGCTCAATGACCTCAATAGTGTCTCCTAACGGATAGGTCTTAAGATGAACATGGACAAAACAAAGATCATGTTTAATGTCCATGTCACACCTATGCCGGTCGTTGTTTGGAGCAATAAGCTCAAAGTTGTTGACGAGCATGTTTACCTGGGACAAATAGTCCGACTAGGTAAGTCCAACTTCGACCGAGAGGTCAATAGATGGATTCAACTCGGTTGGGCAGCGTTCGGGAAATTACGGCACATCTTCTCTTCAGGTATACCTCAAAACTTGAAAACGAGACTGTACAACCAGTGCGTGTTGCCAGTGATGACCTATGAAACTGAGACGTGGTCCTTCACTGCTGGCCGGATGAGGAAGCTCAAGGTCGCTCAGCGAGCTATGGAGAGGGCTATGCTCGGAGTTTTTCTGAGTGATAAACTTAGAAATGAGGATATCCGCAGTAGAACTAGAGTGACCGACATAGCCCAACGGATTAGTAAGCTGAAGTGGCAATGGGCCGGCCTTATAGCTCGAAGAACCGACAACCGATGGGGAAAAAAGATTCTCGAGTGGCGGCCTCGTAACGGCCGACGAAGTGTAGGGCGTCCCCCCACTAGATGGAGTGACGACCTGGTAAGATATGCAGGAAGTCGATGGATGCAGGTGGCTCAGAACCGTGCTTAGAGACATTCCTTGGCGGAGGCCTATTTACAGCAGTGGACTTGTGAAGGGCTGATGGTTTTCGAGAAAAGATACGGATTGGTTATTCGAATCGTAGATTTTATTTAATATTTCTTTTTAATTATTATGAAATTAATGTACTTACTCCGATTGAATTATCTTAATTCATATATTTTTAAATGATATATTTCTCCTTTTTTAAAAACTGTAAGGCTGATTGCAATAGAAAACAAAGATCACAGACCAGTTATAATTTAGTAGTTAATATAAAGAAATAGTTATAAAAACAAACAGTTGCTTTCCAACATTGTGTTGAATGAAACAAGAAGAGTTGCTGTGTCACTGCTTTACAAAGTTTTGAACATCGCATGATAAAACTTTGGGAAAGTAGCCACAAAAGGATTAAACGACGAACTAGTTTTACGGCGTCGTTTTACAACGGATACAAAGATATTTATGTTGAAGAAAGACGAAATTTATTCTGGATTTTCAAGTGCTAATGGCAGTCAACATTTTTTTTTGTTTCTCAAGACTTGTCAACTATCGGATATGTCACAGTCACACGGCATTGTCGCAAAGTATAATCTATCAATTTAGCTATTTATAGTCAGTTTATAGTCCTTTAAAATCTATAAGTATAGACATAAAACTATCCTAAATTGGTGAATATTACCCTGCCTTGCCAACCTTGGTAGAAGTAGTATAAATATGATATTATCGATATAACGGCCTACAAATAATTGTTTCAAATAAAATTTGATGTTCTGAATGTTTATTGTGTAATTTATATTTGTAAACACACAAAAGAGAAGAGATTCCTAGTATGGGAGTACAGCTTTTGTTTAAAAAAAAAGGCTTCCATCACTGATAATTTTTATAGTAAGAATTTCAATAACAATGTATATTATCGAAATAATTTTGTCACCCATATAATACTTGGTTTTGATTTAGGTCACTTATAACGCTGTGAAAATAACAGTTTAGGGTATTAAAATATTCACACGGCTTTCATTAATCGCGCAAGCTTGTTCCACTCAACGTAATCCATATTGATAACAAGCTTTGCAGGAATATTGTTTATAAAACAAAATTGTAGTGAAAAGAAATGTACTATCTATATCTGTAACGGTGCATCTGAATGCACGCTTACAAATAATTAAAATTAATTAATCTTAAATTGATATTAATATAGATACAACCTTAAGTAGATAATAGTAATATAAAATTTAATTTAAAAATAAAAAGTAATATATTAATACCGATTGTTAATTTAAAATAATTATTCTACGGAACCATAGACTAGTTAATGAAATCCGCGCAGCGTGAACAATTTTGCTCACCGATCTCTAAAACAAAAGTTTCTGTAGGATTCGGACCGACGACGAGTCCCCGTTCGGGTCATTCCTTGTCCATTTCTATCTGAGACTACTTCAAGTTCGCAACGCGCGTGAGCCTACTACTAACAACCGTTGAACTTGCTTACCTACAATTAAAATTTAAATTATTCGAGGTGCAGTTGATCCCGCTGGGGTGAGTTCTTATTTATTGAAACATTGTAACGTGGTAGAGCCATACTGCAGCTATATTAATAGTATAGTTGTAGCACGAATGGGTCGACTCGACCGGGGAAGGACCACGCTCTCACAGAATACCAGCGTAAAATAGCAGCTTAACGCTGCTGTGTTTTTGTGTGATGAGTGATGAGTGTCTCTAGAACCGGCGACCCCTTTTACTGGAAAAGAGGCATTCTATCTTAGTCCTCACGGGTGACAACGCACCTGCATTTTGATTCTTTATTGAGGATAGATATGGATGGCTATGGGTCACAGCAACCACTTACCATCAGGTGGACTGTGTGCTCGTTTGTCACCCTATCCTATAAAAAAAACTGTTCTGCTTAATTATTATCTCTTCTGCTGAGGCTTTAGGAATTTAATTTTTTCTTTAGCTTTAGGAATTTTTTTAACTTCCTAGAAGGGGTGCTGGAAATTGACTAGGGCGCATATAGTGCTATAGGAAGTTTCCCTAATGCTAGCCTCCGTCTGGGATTCTAGGATCTACCTATTACCTAAGGGCTACCTGCTTGACGTGCCGCGAGCTAATGGAGTGTTGGCCTACCCTCCTACCAACGGCCAGACCCTGAGGGAACAGCGCTTGGACTTCGCCCCTACGTCAGGCCAGTGATCTCCTTCATAGAAACTTACTTGTACGTGTGCGGAAGTAAGATAAATAAATAATTTACTATAAATCTTGACTTTTTTTAGAACCCACCTACTTCTGAACCCAAACGGCACATATCTTTTCCATACTCACACATATATATCACTCACCCAGAGGGGTAGATAGAGACTACGGACTTCCATTTGGCTCAATCCTGACACACCTTTCTCCCTTTCTTCACGTCTATATAACTACGCATAAATACTTGCAGGTTAAGGTTACTCCTAATTTGACCCATTTTCAATATATCGCCAGTTTGGTCGATAAACTTACGTCTAGGGTGTCCCCTATTGACTCTACTCTTCTCTTCTGTAACATAATTTTGCTTTCTCATTCTTTTATCATTGAAAAAACAATTATTTTAATTAAATTTATTATTTCTGTATCTTATACTACCTATACCAAAGAGAATACTTTATACAAAAGAGAATACTTTATACTATACTAGAATCACTACGTTTAAGAGGCGGGACTTCCATAGTAAAGTAAATATATGAAAGTATGCTAAACTACTCTACCAACGTCAAGATATGACATTTAGTTTTGACAAACAGTGCTGACATTGACATATTATAATAGTGCTGTAGATGTCTATACTCGTATAATTTTATCGATATATTGTTATATTATAATATTGTTATATATTTACACACACACACACACACACACATATATATATATATATATATTCTATTTCACATTTTTTATATACCACATCTGTAATATGAAGCACAAATTTTTGTAAATTTTCCATAATTTAAATAAATAATTTATGTTTAGTATGCCTGGGGAGTGGCGATATATGCTGAAATACAGTTTTTGGCCTAGTTCGGCAATGGATGCTATTTTTCATTTTATAAGATTAAATATTCCTATGTAGTTTATAAATAGACATATTGTTAACTGATACATATATGGAAATAAAGATTATTATTATTATTATATCAATTCTTTATATTTCTTCTCTTCTTTGAGAGTTTGAAACACCGCACACACGGGTCGGAACCAAGTGTGTGAGGGGAAATTTAAATTGTAAAAGTGGATGATAAAGTAGAAGAAGTCAAAAACTTTCGGGTGATGCGACAGGTGTTGAGGATGGTGGCTTTTTGAAGCATGTGAAGTATATGAGTCGGCATGTGTAGTGTGTTAAGGCTTTGTGTGAGTGATTTTGGTATAATACCGGTGAATGAGCTTTCCATTGGGTTTTAATTTCTATGGCAAGTTCTTGATATTTACTTAGTTTCTCGGATATTGTAGTTTGAATATTATGTGAGTTTGGTATTGCTATATCTATCAGGTAAACTGTTTTATCGGTTTTGTCGTGAACTGTAATGCCAGGTCTATTGTAATGAAAAATTTTATCTGTTATTATTGTTCTGTTCCAGTAGATTTTCTGATTCTTACTTTCTAATACTGTATTTATTTATTTATTTATTCTTTATTGCATTCCTTAAAACAAAAGAATACAAAGGGCGGACTTAATGCCTTGAGGCATTCTCTACCAGTCAACCCATGGAGTGGTGAGAATTTGACGTAGGTGCGGCAATATAGAATAAAATAACAGTACACAAAATAATAATTAACTACATAATACATACAATTTACTAATAAATAAACTATACATATATGACGTATACAAACATATATACAAATATATACATACAAATATACATACAAATATACATATTTAGATACATAATATATAATTAGCTTTTTGCTGTGGCAACCCTGGTTATAAGTTGTAAAAGTAATTGGTCCCGATAAATTTTAATAATTTTAATATTGTAAATTCACCATATCCACCTCAATTTTATGTTATAGCTAATAATTACTGCTGCTTTGTATTTAATGTTTAAGAAAGTTGGTACATAAATATTATTACAACAATTTGGTGTTGGAACAAAAAGTGACAGGTAACGAACATTGTTTTAAAAATTATTGTAATCCTTATTTCATATCATTCCTTTTATAAATTAAAGATTTATTCTATTACTCGGGTTATTACATTCTTTGCGGGTTTCTTTTCGAATTGTTTTAACGATAATTTGATTTGAGACTTGTAAATAGAAAAAAAAAACAACAACTTTACATTAGCTTACTCTGCTCCTTCTGTTTTCGATCTTTGTTTTCTTTTATTATTTATAATAAATAGTAAAATGAATACTCGCAACGCCAAGACGCGCCAGATGGAGAACCAACTCCAGCTTGCGCTCCAAGAACTTAAGGCGTCCAGGGAGCAGTGTGAACTGTTGCTTAAGGAAAGGGATGATAATGAAAGGGAAATAGTTAGCATAATTGCCAACAATACACAATTGAAATGTGATATGGTTAAGCTACATACAGAATACACAAGTGTTATAAAAGAAAGAGATCAGCTACAGGGAACGGTTAATGAGTTTGATCAATGCAGCAAGGAATATGAGGAAGCTCTCAGGTTAATTGCTGCATTGAAGTTACAGTTGAATGAGGCTAATGAGCAAATAACACAATTTAAAACATATATATATATATATAACCTTAAAGCCTCCCAGACTCAAAGCCTGTTCTCTGAGCTTGTGCAATGTGATACTTCAAGAATGTTACAGCAATCTGCAACAATAGACTTGACTGGTGACGACTCTTCCACTTCAGGAAATACAGTAAGGATTAATTGCAGTAAAACCAAATTGAAGAAGTATATAAAAATTAATAAATACATAAGAAAAGTACAAAAATTAATAAGAAATAAGATTAATACCAAAAATTATGTTAATGTATGTAAAGAAAAGCAAGCATTGTTATATGAACTTAAGTTGTATTCAATTGAGGTGGATAACATAAAAAAATGTTATGAGACTGAAATAGAGTGCCTCAAATCAGAAATATTGTCACTTATGAACTCCCTTCAAACTGTGTCCAATAAATATAAATCAGCCCAAAATGAAATAAAAGAACACATATTGGCTATGGATAATCTGGTAAAGACTTGTAAATATAATGAGGAGCGGTTTGACTCCTTAGTTAAATATCAATGTGAGTGTCAGCGCTCAATGCCAGATTCTTCAAAGTCAGTGTGTGCTGATAATATTGTACCACCACAAAAACTCTATGACAGTGCCATAGCAGAGGATATTAAAATAATAAATAACTCAAATATTACTAAAAATAATATAATTGTTTATAGCGATGACATGGGAAAAAATCTAGGCATAACTTTAAATAACTCTTTAAAGGGACAAAAAGTTACAAATTGCTGCATGCCTGGAGCATCTTTTAGTGACATCCTAAACAAAATTATTGTTACTAAATTTTGCCCAAATAGTACAATAATAATTTTTGTTGGTAGAAGAGGCAGTGTCAACAACAAACAGTTATTAAGATATATTGAACAACTTAATAACTTAAATGTACACAAAATTGTCTTGTTCACACTGCCTTATATACAGGGATTGCCACAAGAAAATACTTTAAGACATAATTTAAATATACAAATGCATAATTTAATATGTAATAATAATTTAAATTTGACATATAATTCTAATGATAATAATCATAAATTTCATGTAATTGACATAAATAATTTAATAAAAAAGTTTTGGACAAAAGATAGGTATTACCTATCCAAATATAATTTAAGACTGATAGCAAATGTGCTATCTTATTATTTACTTTTTAACTCAGCCAAGTTTTTGGCTGCCAAGACTGCTTTTATTGAGCATAATCATTTGACATTTAATTTGGAATCAGTTCCAACTAATTTAAATTAGTGAATTTGACAATAGAGGCAATCTCTAGCAATAATAAGAGTTTAATTAATTTTGAATACAGCCCAAAAATAAGTAATAAAAATTGTTTACACCTGGTGCATCAAAATATACAAGGCATGTTGGGCAAAGAATTGGAAGTTGAATTGTTTTTAAATAGTAACAATATACACATCCTTTGTATTACTGAACATTGGCTAAAAGATTATAATTTCATGTTTAATTTCAGAAATCACCAGGTGGTCAGTTCCTTCAATAGAGAAAAAAGTTTACGTGGTGGCTCCTTAATATTAGCAGATAAATCATTATTATATAAAGAACGTAAGGATATTGTGAGCCTCTCTGTTGAACGAACTGTAGAAATGGCTTGTGTCGAGCTCGAGCACCTCATTGTTGTAAGTGTTTACAGACCCCCATGTGCTACTTATGACCATTTTGAAAGGATTGTGGAAGAAGTTTTACTCAAACTTAGTAAACAGAACAAGTCTGTTGTAATGTGTGGAGACTTTAATATCAATCTCCTTGAAACTTCTTCCATTAGTATTAAGTTTAGCTCATTGTTTAAATCGTATAATCTTGTAAATTTATTCTTAGAACCAACACGTATTGCTGGGCCTAGTGCGACCTACATAGATAACATTTTTACAGATGTTAAGCCCTTGCATAAATCAATTATTCAAAATTTAAGTTCAGATCACTGTGGACAGTTAGTATCACTACCTTACATACACAAAAAACAGAAAAATAAGAAAGTTGTGTTTGTTCCAATAAATGAACATCGCTTGGAGAGGTTTAGAAGTAATATAATAAAAAGACTTCCATCACTTTCGTTTAAAAATAGTGCTAACTATTTGTATGCTACATTATTTGAAATTATACGTTGTGAATTTAGTAGAATATTTACTTCTAAAACTTTCTCTTTTAACAGTCGCAAATCATTTAATGAATGGGCGACAGTAGGAATTTATAAAAGTAGGCGAAGGTTATACGAGCTTTATGATGAAAGATCATATAATAGTAGTGTTATATTTAGAGATTATGTAAAAACATATTCTAAAATATTTAAAAAAGTGTGCTCCACTGCTAAGGCTTTACATTTAAGCAACAAAATTAAAACTGCATCCGACAAAATTAAAATGACCTGGAGAATAATAAATAGTGAAACGGGCAAAGTCAAACCGCGCAACTCGGATTTTCAATTGAATATTAACAATAATTTAACGCGATCTGATCAAGAAGTTGCTATGGCTTTTGAGAAACATTTTACTGATGTTCCTTTTTTGACAACAAAATCATTAAATTCTTCTCCTACTGTCGCCGAATCATTGCTCAAACAAAATGTAAAGGCTTGTTCAAATACTTTTAAATTCCATAGGGTACTGCCAAAAGATATCGTTAAATATTTTAAAACTATTGATGTTAAGATAACGGCAGACTTATGGGGGATTTCCGTTAAAGTTATTTTATCTATAATATATCTATTATAGATGTATCCATTAGCACCTTATCTAGCCACTATATTTAATATAAGCGTCGAATCTGGTGTGTTACCTGATTTAATGAAACATAGTAAAGTCATACCTATATTTAAATCTGGTAGTACATTTGACCCCGCCAATTTTAGACCAATTTCTGTACTACCAACATTAAGTAAAATTTTTGAAAAAATTATTTTAGATCAGATGTTAAGTTTCTTTAATATTAATAAATTGCTACATAATAATCAATTCGGTTTGACAAGGGGTCGCTCGACAACTGACGCTGGAGTTGAGCTTATTAAACATATTTTTTGTGCATGGGAGAATTCAGAGGATGCTTTGGGTATATTTTGTGACCTTTCCAAGGCCTTCGACTGTGTTCATCATGAGACATTAATCAGGAAGCTACAGTACTATGGTGTCAAGAACACAGCGCTTAAACTTATTATTTCATATTTAAGTAATAGAAAACAGAAGGTTATTATCAATGGTAAAAGTTCTTCCGGGTCACCTGTACTAATGGGTGTACCTCAGGGCTCGATTCTCGGCCCATTCCTGTTTCTGGTGTATATTAATGACTTACCTCACCTTGTAGGGGATAGTCATGATATAGTATTATTTGCTGATGATACTTCCTTGATTTTTAAACTTAAATGTCAATCATTTAAATGTGACGAAGTGAATAATGCTATATCAAAATTAGTGCATTGGTTTAACGTTAATAATCTGCATTTGAACGGAAATAAAACTAATTGTGTTAAATTTACAACAACGAATGTTCAAAATCTGAATACCAATGTGTTTTTAAATGGGGAGGAATTGAGCCCTGTTGTATCCACTGTTTTTCTTGGCATCACTCTTGACGCAAAGCTCCAGTGGGGCCCCCATATATCCAAATTAGCAAGCAGACTAAGTTCTGCAGCCTATGCTGTAAAAAAGATTAGAGGTCTCACTAGTGTCGAGACAGCTAGATTAGTTTATTTTAGTTATTTTCATAGCATAATGTCTTATGGGATTTTGCTATGGGGAAATGCGGCTGATTCAGAAACTATTTTTGTTTTACAGAAGAGGGCCATTAGAGCTATTTACAATCTAAAACCGAGAGAGTCTCTTAGAGATAAATTTAAAGAAATTAATATATTAACTTTGGCCTCTCAGTATATTTACGAAAATTTAATGTATGTTCACAAAAACAAAGATAGTTTTAGTAAAAGAAGTGATATACATTCTGTAAACACTAGGAACAAATACCAGTTTCTCGACTCCACAGAGTCAGTAATTCATTCTTGGGGCAATGTATACGCTATTACAACAAGGTCCCGGAAAGTGTACAGGTTCTCTCTATTACCAAGTTTAAATGTTTTATTAAGCTGAAACTGTATAAAAAGGGTTATTATAGTATAAATGAATACATGGTTGATAATAACCCCTGGGAATGAGGTGATCGCTTCCAAGCAGTTTCTAAAATAAATTTTGTAAATAGTTTGTAATCATTTATATTGTAAAATTTATTTAAAAAAAAAGTCCCGCTGGGTTTCTTGCTGGTTCTTCCCAGGACAGAGGGTTTTTTTCGAACCAGTGGTAAAGTAAAAAATGACTTTCAATAAGAATTACACATGTAATGTATATTGAATAAAAAATATTCTATTCTATTCTATTAGTACATACAAATACCTACGAATATATGTGTCTATTTAGCAATACATATCAAATGGATGAATCAAGTAAAATGCTTTGTCTTCAATAGATGATTACGGACCAATTTTTTAAAAACATACTTGTATCAGGTTTATACTTATAATATGGCTGCGTCTTATCTACGAATTTATATTTATATGCTAAATGTTGGTGTATGATTGCAGCAACTTGGTCGTGACGATGTTTATAATCGGTTTGTGTGATTTACATGCTCCTGTAATATGTTGTATAGTTTCAGAGGAATTGTTGCATGTCTGCACATGTCAGTAGTCTGATTGGAGTCTTTTATGATGTATTTTATGTAATTACGAGTTGGTACTATTTGATCCTGTATAGCAAGCATAAAACCCTCGGTCTCGGGAAACAGTTTACCTCGTTTGAGCCATTCGCCATTTTGTTTGTTGTGTAAATTGTGTATATCTATCAAACCTCTTCCCCTTTCTTGGCGTGGTAGTGTAAGTCTCTGTATGCATGATTTTGGATGATGTTTTCTGTATTTAGTTAGAAGAGTATTGAGTGTGCGTTGTAGTTTTTTGATGTCCGTTTTTGACCATCGTATGTCAAATGTGTTGATGGCTTTAATAGTGTTTCTGGACTTGAGGTTGGTTTTTAAAATAAGGTTGAGATGTGAGAATTTTTTGAGCAGTTCTTGTTTAGTAATATTTTGTTCAATGCATCTGGACTGTTTAAAACCTAAGTATGTGTATGTACTGTGTTCATCCATTGGTTTAATTGATTCACCTGAATTTAGTGTGTAATTATTGCTTTAAATCTTGCCTTTCATAATAGACAATATTTTGCATTTATCTACTCCGAATAACATACAAATATCTTGAGAAAATTGTTGTGTTGTGTCTGCTAGTTGGAATAGTGTATTTTTGTCTGCTGCATATAACTTTATGTCATCCATGTACATAAGGTGTGTTAGGGTATATTGCGTGTTATTGTTTTTCAATGTAAATCCCATGTCAGTATTATTTAGTAAGTGTGAAAGTGGATTGAGGGCCATCCAAAACCTTAGAGGACTTAGGGCATCTCCTTGAAATATACCACGTTTTATACAGATTGGTTCAGTAGTTACACTCAAAGAGGATTGATTAATTTTAAGCACAGTTAGCAAATTTTGCATAGAAGTTTTTAAGAAAAGTTTCAGTGTTGGGTGAATTTTATACAGATTTAAGACATCTGATAACCAGCTATGCGGTACTGAATCAAAAGCCTTTTGGTAATCGATAAACATTGTGTGAATATCTTTCTTGCTTTTAACACTGCTGTTCATAATAATTGCATCAATGGTAAGTTGTTCTTTACATCCTTGGCTATTCTTACGACATCCCTTTTGTTGTTCTGCTAAAATATTATTTTTGGTTAAATGTTCATATACTATTTCGCTTACGCAGGCAGTTAATATTTTGTACAAGGTTTGTAGACAAGTAATTGGTCGGTATTTTGCTGGGTTTATGGTGTCATTCATGTCTTTGGGCATCATATATGTTACTCCGTGCGTTATGTATGTTGGAATTAAATGTGGTGATTGGATGAAATTATTATTATTAATAAAAGTTAGATCTCGATACTGAATTATTTATGAGAAATAAATTTTTAACGTTGGGATTGAGTAGAAATGCCGATGAGGATAAAAATTCTATGTATTTTACACACAGCAATACGTAATTATATCTCTACATTCATTAGGTACAAAAATATGAGAGGCTGCCCTATGTTATATTGAGATGAGTAGTGATGCTGTTACGTTGCCTGCTGTTGCTTTGCATGCTGTTGCTTTGCATGATGTTATCATGAAATTATGTTCTTCACGTTACAACAGTGTGTGATTGTGACGGAGACATATTATGGATGGTAAAACTGTATTTGTTCCATGCTGAATGTGTAGTGCAGCACATTGCTTTATTCCTGATAATGATTAATTGCGTAAGCAAGAGAGCAAGTTGAACATCCGCTCTCACAATTTTATTATTTTTTACAAACAACCTACAAAGTAATTTCTAATACGAATAATATCCTTTTATTTAAATGATTTTGAGGATAATTTCTAACATCAGCGGGTTGGTAACCACAGTTTTTTTTTAATTTTTTAGTCATTTGGAAGACGCTGCTGCGCATCTCCTGATTTTTTTCCTTCTGTCGCCTCTTACGATACCCACAGAATGATATGGAGTAGCGGAACATCGTTAAATGGAATTAAATGTAATCAATTCTAATTAGTCAATTTCTAATTACTGCCAACAACGGCTAGCCTCAACTGAGACTGGCCATCAGCAAAGGACAGGATTCTAGTGCCAAGTGTTCTCTGTTCTCTGTTCCTTAACTCTCATAGTCCGATGAGACTGCGAGCCGACACGGCTTTACGGCTTTTTGAGGCACGGTTGTGAGACACCGCCCGTTTTGTAATTCCGGGCTGCTACTGAGAATTTCTTGATGGAAAAACTCAATAACTGATTTTGGCCCGAACCGGGATTCGAACCCGGGATCTCATGATCTGCAGTCGCACTACTACAACCACTAGACCTACAAGGCAGTCATATAGATCATAATATTATGTTATACAACTGAGCACAGGAGCCTGCTCTTGTTTCTAAAAGTATTTTAGGGCAAGAGTTCGCCGTGACTTGAAATCATTTTTTTTTATTTAGCATACCTACAGGTTTTACGCTAGAGAGGTTTTAATTTACCGTTGAACATATTATCAATCAGTAAACCAGCATCGGAAATAGCAATTAACAATAAAATAAAACTAATTTTACGGATTTTATCGCGTACATTAACTTATTTTATATTCCCGACATTTCGAGCACTTTCCAGCACCCATGGTCACGGTCACGGGGGTGACTGAGGTGTATGACGTCCCAATGTCATAGTTAACCACGGCTACCTCCAGATTAAAAATGATTAATTATTGTTCCGATATACACAGTATGAACTTGCAGTATCTTGAAGTTTTACAGTTGTATGCTCGGGTTGGGATTTAGTTTTATTAATTATGGGATTCCAAGAAGATGGTAGCATCCAGCCTTCTTCTCTATTGGAATTAGAATGTTTTTTGATTTCAATAGCCTCGCAAATCATCATTGTTAGGAATCGGTGTTCTTTAGCGAGGATTTGTGGTCTATCAAATCTAATGTAGTGACGGGGGCGATCCTGTACGTATACACAGACTGCAGACTTCCCGGAGTGTCGATTCTTCACATCAGCTATGTGTTCTTTAACGCGGGTTTTTATAGATCTTTTAGTTTGTCCTATATAAGAAATCATTAGCAGTTAACAACTTATCCGTGACGATGGTGAACATAATCACGTATGGTTGCATACTATGAAATGTTAAGGAAAGCGCTTTTTTTCACACGGCTTTTTCTTAATGGTAGTGGGTAGTAGTGTAGTGGCGGCGTAAGATAATTCACTATTAATACTTATTTATATTCATATTATCCTTTGTATGCAATCAGAAGCGACCGAGATAAACGGAACTGAAAACAGGAAAGAAGAAGAAAATTTGGGTTTGCTACATCAACTGTGGCAATTATCTCCCCTATGATACAACCAACGATGGGAAAAGACTATGACCAACTGTGGTCTTTTGAAAGGTTTTATTATTATTGAACGAATAAATGTAAAAAAGCAATTAATTAAAAAATAGTTAAAAATATAGGTACTTTCTGATTATCAGAAATGTTAATTAATATACTAATATTTATATATGGTATTTATGAAATGGATATACGCTGAAGTTTTTCAAGAGTAAAAAAATCGGGCGAGAACAACATAGA
This sequence comes from Parnassius mnemosyne, assembly GCA_963668995.1. Taxonomy (NCBI): domain Eukaryota; kingdom Metazoa; phylum Arthropoda; class Insecta; order Lepidoptera; family Papilionidae; genus Parnassius; species Parnassius mnemosyne. Next base: position 25,699,736 of record CAVLGL010000093.1, on the reverse strand, counting down.
AAAAGAAGATTACAGAGAACTTAGGCGATTACAGTTAAGCTGTGCAGAACTGCGAAAATTTCATCAGCTCTTCTCATCACCTATACCGCAAAATCAGGAGAAGAGTGCTTGTACTCACAGGTGACTTATATCCGCCGCTGAATACTACATAATTATGATGAAGAGAACAGGATTGAGTTCTCCAAGCTGTTCTACTAAGACTTAAAATTGTGACTATATCTAGTGTCGCCGGCAAGAATCAAGTTGCTCGTGAACTAAGCTATTTGAAGTGAGAGCCCATCCTGTTAGTTAGTTGCGGCTCATATACATTTTGTAAGAATCCACAAACACATGTGCTTAATCGAATTAAATTCTAAAGTTTACGAAAATAATTATGTAATAGAGAAAATAAAATCAAACCGTTCAGCCCAATTTTCGTTCTGATTTTATCTGCAAAATGCAGCTTCTCCTGGGACTTAGACACAAAGTGATTTGAGATCTTAGAACTTGAGTAATCGTTTCATAGCTTCGACTAGATACGTCTTTTGTGCGATAAATGGACCATCTCCGGTGAATTCGAACAGAACCGGACGTGCCATACTACCAGCCTCAATGCTTTCTAAATTGTAATAAATCTTTCATGCTGTCGACGATCGGTTTTGTATGTGCGCTTAAGATACAATATTGTGGATTCTAATTCATGTTATTTTAAAAGATCGATTAAATTGTTATTTAAATTTTTTTTTTATTTTAAACTAATTTTAATAAAAAAAGCATCTTTCGAGTGGTCATACAATACTTACAATTAGGAAGTATATTACAAAAACTGTGGTATCCTTTTAATTTCTTGAAATTGTTGTATAAATAGCTATAGCTAGCACTTTCTCAAGGCGTTTTCGTGGACTGTGCTTGATCATTTTTAATGGCCGTCCATTATACATAACAACCTATAAATGTCCACCGCTGAACATAGTCCTCCTCCTTAGATTACCAATTAGGAGAATTTTACCATAGTTACATCGCTTGGTAGGCGGCTTGACAATCGCAGTATTTTAGCTATTATTATTTTATTTTTACTTCTATTTCAGATTCACTCTGTTGCCTCTTACGACACCCAGGAGGTAATATGGCGTAATATTCTTTCACCACCACTACATGGTAAGTTTTAATGGCCAAATATAAGTAAAGGTAGAAAACTGAAAAGAAGCCTTTGCACGGTCGCGGACCACATTATAAACTAATTCAAAAGAGGACAAAAAAATATTCTAACTACTATACCTAATTAAGCATCGGATGATCCTTCAAATATTTCCCCCTATTTTCATCTTAATTACCCATTACCTACATGGAATTCACGTGCAATTTGTGGGCACGCAACCAACAGTCATTTTTAAGACACTATAAAAAATCGGGGGCGATTCCGTACGATACATATAACCAAACGATTGTCATCAAAACCGTATAAGATACAAAAATATTTCATGAATTGAATATTCCCACTAAGAACCTTTCGCGAATTATTCAATAAGACGTCTTACAGTCAATATACAGAATATATATGCCCCAAATTAGACCCTACGCCTTGAGAGAGTAGATCGATCACTTGCTGTCCAGATACGCTGATGAAAGTCAATAATGTGCTGATGAGATTAGATTAGAAGAAACAAATATCTATTTATTTATAAATATTTTTTTTTTCATTTTTTTTTTAAATAAGATCACGAAAACAATCAAAATTATGAAGTGTATGTTCACAGCTCCAAAGAAGCCTAGCAACTTGTTGAAAAGTTCAAGGTGGTCATCATCTTGCATCGATTATAGTTTGGTGGAGTAATGTCCTACCAAGTATTTACAAAGCTTAATTTTTTTGAAAAAGTGTGAAGATACCGGTCAAATTTTCCTAGCCTCTCAGTGATACACTTTTCAAATACGTATAGTTGACTATTAACCAGAGTCTGCCCCTGGGTACAAGGCATGAAAAACTTAAGCCTAGCTCGAGATAAATGTTCCAGATTTCATAAGAGCCGAAAATTTTTTTCTTTCAGTCATCTGAACCTGTCGAACTAAAAATTGTGGTCAGAGGACATGACCTGCTCAATCTGTGTGAAAAATTAAAGGTCTGTAATTATACTAAAGGCATCCACTTTGAACAAAACCCTTTTTTTATTATTCAATTAGAATTCAATGAAAACGTCCACATAAGTTTTATTTAAAAAACATATTATGCATTTTAATGTCTTGTAACTATGAAGCTAATACAAAGGGGAAACGGCATAAGCAACTGTGCACTGTGATTCTAAGTAGGTCCTGACGTCATCATAGTGGGCGTGGCTTTAGTTAGTATACTGTCAGCATTCGTCCTGTGCGCTTATGTGTTGAAAAAATCGCAAATCGGTGTATTTTCGTAGTATTAAGAAGAAAAGGATGAAGTGTTGCGTTTTATTGTGTAAAAACTACTCAGATAGACGCTCTGATGTTATGGATGGCATCACATTTCATTTGTAAATATTTTTACACCTAATTTATTAAAATAGTTCTAGAAAAATCTCTTTGCGTCGGCTTTCAAATATAATTAAATATATTCGACACTAGATGGCGACACTTTGTGTCATGTGAACTAAAAATGTAAAGGTAGAGCTCAGTATTGGTAAAATAATCATACGAAGGTGCTGAAATTTGTTTAGCATTCAGACATAAAGAAATTTTAATCGCAAAATATAATTTTTATAGTTTATAATCATTTTGAGAACAGGCCGTATTCTCGTCAAGTAAACCTCATAAAAATGACAAAAAGACAGGGCCCTAATTAGAATTCAATTATTTTTCCCAGTAATCCAACTTTTAATATTAAATGCAGGAAATTGTACTTAGGCTGATTTTTACGAAATGTTTAAGTAATATTTAAGTGCCATTCTATATGCAAAGAATCACTTAAATACAATTTAATGTTCTTAGATTGGCATTCAAAAAGTGCATTCGGATGCCTAGTTTGGAATAAAATATTTATACTTTAATTGATTTGTAAATAAAATTATATTAATTATAATAATTTGTCTATTATTTGTTCTCCCTCAGAGATATTAAGTAGTATAACCCACACATAAATAATAGTCCAGCCGTTTCTGCGTGAAAAAATTACACATACTTAGTGTGGAATAAGCTCAAGGAGACAGAAAGAGCACACGAAATTTCGCCTTTATAATATTAGTGAGATAAGTAGGATATTTAGTTCCAAATTAAATATCCTACTTAATATTAAACATAGAATATTTAGTTTCAAAGAGACTTTATTTTATGGATAAAATAAATATTTCTTGGTTGACTTTCACGAAATGATAAACATATTTAAATTGTATTTAAGTGATTCTTTGCATGTAGAATGTCACTTAAATATAACTTAAACATTTCGTAAAAATCAGCCATGTACAATTTCCTTCATTTTAATATTGAATGTTGGGTTACAGGGTAAAATAATTGAATTCTAATTGCGGCCCTGTCTGTTTGTTATTTTTTATGAGGTTTACTTGACGATAGATGGCGGCCTGTTCCCAAGATTATTATGAAAACTATGAAAATATTATTTTGGCGATTAAAATTTCTTTGTCTGAATGTATTTGCTTCATGAGATAGACGCTCCGATGCTATGGATGGCATCACATTTCATTTGTAAGTAATTTTACACTTAATTTATTAAAATAGTTCTAGAAAAATCTCTGCGTCGGCTTTCAAATATAATTAAATATATTCCACACTAGATGGCGACACTTTGTGTCCTGTGAACTGAAAATATAAAGGTACGTAGAGCTCAGTAATGATAAAATAATCATATGTAGGTGCTGAAATTTCTTCGCATTCAGACATAAAGAAATTTTAATCGCCAAAGTGTTATTTTTAAAGTTTATAACATTTTGTGGACATGCCGCTGTCTACCGTCAAGGTAGCTAAGCTACATTGCAACATCGATATGGAAAGATTCGAGTAGTTTTACTATTTATCGGTAGATGTAGATAGTTTAGTGGGCGGGGCTTTGCATCCCCTCACCCCGCAAATTATCACGCGTTGTTACATAGTGAAATTTAATTACAACGTCTCCTCTTTGTATTTGCTTCATGCTTGTAACAGAACTTTTGGACTTAGTACGTTTTTCCATTTTGTTTTATTAAGACATTTTTTTATATAATAATAACTGTAATATTAATTGGTTTATAAAGTAATAGGAAAATGAAGATATGCGAATTTTAAAATAATAAATAACTAAAAATCGAGAGTTTATGATAGTGTTGCGCGACACTATTAATGTCTTGTACATGGCAACACTAGTTACCACTAGCGCCCTCTAGTATTGAGTAGCAGAACTAGGACAGTCAAGATCCTTCAAGAAATATCGGGACCGATATTTGTTTATTTATTTATCTAAAGGATAATTGCAACACACCAACTAGGGGTTACAAAGGGCGGACTTAATGCCCTATGGCATTCTCTACCAGTCAACCCGATGAAAGATGGAATAAATAAAGATGTTGGCAGGTGCAAGTTAAGGACAGTAATAAAAAATAAGTTAATAAAAACAGTTCAATTATAATAAATATATTACACCATACAAAACTACCTAATTGCATTATATAAATACAGTATACATAAACAACACACATATGTAAATATACACACACACATATTTATATATATATATAAATTACAAATACACATATTATATATATATAAAACGGGGAAGGCAATTAATTGTTGTTTACCTCTAAATAACGTTTTTGCACCAATCTTTTAAACAAAAGTTTATTCGTAACTTCCAACTTCAGCGGGTAAAGCGTTCCAGAGGAGAATAGCCTGAACTGTGAAGGAAGAATAAAAAAATTTTGTTCTATGTTCTGGAATACTAACTTTAAGTGCGTTAAAAGGTCGAGGTTCACGGCCGGAAATAGAGTAGAGAAAGTTGAAGATTTCTTTAAGATATGGCGGAGCATTAGCATCATTTAAGATAGAAAAAAGTGTCAATAAAATTCTGGAGCAACACCTTTGACGTTTAGTGAGCTATTTAAGCTTAGAATGATAGGCAGAGATATGGTCGTATTTTCATAAATTAAAAACAAATCTTATACAACTATTGAGAAGGCGCTCCATTTTATTGAAAAGATTTTGCGACAGATCCGGATAGCACACGTCAGCATAATCAATAATGGGAAGAATGAGGGAATTAACCAACATAAGCTTAGTTTTGAAGGGTAAAAACAGGGAAGGCAAGGCGACAACAACTTTACGGCTTATTTCAGAAATTTGCAAACTCCAGTTCATAGTTAGATTTATATGCAAGCCAAGATTAACTATTGATTTATTGAAAGGGATCGATATACTATTGTAAATCACAGGTTCAAGATTTCTATAGTCAATCCTGGCCAGCATCCTTGAACTACCTACAATCATTGCTTTGCATTTCAACGGATTTACCGAGATACCATGCCTGTACGACCAAACTCGGATAGCATCAAGATCACCGTTCATCAGTCTCATGACGTTATTGATGTCATCGATACTAGATTGTACGTATAGTTGAAGATCATCTCCATGCAGATGGTGCGAACACTTGATAACAGAAGTATGGAATTAATGAATAAAGAAAAGGAGAAAGTATGCCGCCTTGCGGCATACCAGATTCTATGACAGCTCAGCCAGAGAACTGTTCTCCAAGACGGACGGACTGTTGGCAGCCGCGAAGATAGGATGGGATCCACTCCAAGGCTGAGGATGAAAATCTGAGATGAGTCAGAATGGAGAGGAGGATGTCGTGATCAACTATGTTGAAAGCATTTGAAAAGTCAACAAGCACCAGCACTGTAACTTTTTGTTCATCCATACCTGTTCTTATGTCATCAGTGACCTTAATAAGTGCAGTGATGGTACTGCGACCAGACCGAAACCCTGATTGAAAAACATTCGATAGGTTATATTCTTTTATGAAACCATTGATTTGCTTATACACACAGGCTTCAAGAACTTTGGACAGGAATGGGAGAATAGTAATTGGTCGATAGTGAGAGGATAGTGTAGGATTAGCAATTTTGGGAAGAGGTCGAACATAAGGTTGTTTCCACAAAGTTGGGTATTGACCTGAGTCCAAGGAGTAATTTACAATATGTGTTATTGCTGGGAGAAAGAACTCGAGTAACATATGCACCATAGTCTTGCTTATGTCATCACAACCCAGAGCCTTATGTACTCAAACATTCTAGAGGTTTATATAGTAAAAGGTTCTGGAAACTACCTAAGGCCCTATATAAGGCCAGTATAGACTGTGGCCGAGTGAGTATTGAATAACTGCAAACTAAATTGATCAGTAGTACCATTGTGTTTTATTATTAGTGTGGTTTTATATTGTAATTAGTTTTCTGTAATAAAAGTGTCAATTTTGGTAATTCAATCGGTAGTTTTTAATTGTCTAGAACCCCAAGCTCGTAACAATAGGTATGCGTATACTGCATCCGATTATACTCACAAATTTTGCAAAAAAAATTGATATCACTTAAAAATAATTGTGTTAAGACAGCTTTAATTATCTTTAGTTCTTTTTATCACTATCTATAGGCTATTTACATTACAATACACCCACATACAGGGTGTACTGGGAAATAAGCTTAGCATTATGAAGCGAATATCTATATAAATAAGTTTTCCTTTACTGATATTTAAGCTAGCATTCCGAACAGAAGACTTATTAGGTCTTATCATCCACATATTATTGTTGAAAATCAGACAGTGGGTTATCAATTTTTTCTGATGGAGCAGCCGTAGATAATAACGTTCTAATGAATGTAGTTCTTTGGAAATATGTTTTTCTCAACCCTCGTGGTAGACGTAGAACTACCCTGTGATAGAATTACTATATATAAGTAGGCTTCAAGTTGAAACAAGTGGCGCATTGATCAAAATACCCAAGTCCAGGTAAGGTCTTAGCGAGGACTGAGTAGCATCGGGGTGTATCAAAAATGGTATCGTCAACGTACCATCTAAGAAAACTAGGGCGAACCTTATTGTATGTTACTCATTATTAGCTCTTACCTTTCTAAACGAAGCTCTGGGGGATTAACAAATATTTCTTCGGTATTAATGGGAACAAAAAGGAAAAAAAAAGACATATCAACACAAAGGGAAAGAAAGTTAAAGAAAAAAAAAACGTCTTCCTATGTAGCGGTGAAGACTTTCGGGGATATAGTGTCACCCTGTGTTACTTTTATTTTCACGGGGAAATGCCTACACATACCCACAGGCAAGGACGGGCTATGTCGGACTTGCACTGATTAAAACCCCATAATATACCACCTTCTTCACATATTGGCAGGGCCAAGGGAACGCTTTCGCACACACCCGCGGCCTCACCAGCGTCAGCCACTTCATTGCAGACCCTCCTCGGGGTGGACTTTTACCCACTTTCATCTCAGGTAAAGCGCACCAGAAGTACAAGACGCGCCTTTCTGTACGGCCTCTTACTGCAATTGCGAAACGGACTCCCCCGAGTCCGATACGCGGAGGTCATGGGGCCAGGAAAAATGGGCACTTGTAAGCACTAGTTTTCAATCTTGGTTGAAATCAGTAAAACATTCATTCAACCACAGTTGCAGCTAGGAAAATTTCCTAGCCTTACCAAGCCGCAACTGTGTCTAAAGCAATGGATGCGTCGATTTTCAGAAACATAATCAGACGACGTATGAATTAAAAATGTTCGTCAATATATTAAAGCCGTATTAGCCAAATATACGAAACTCATAAGGAGCCTTATTTGCAAAACTGACACACCATCCGCGTATCCATAAAGATGGTGTTCACGTTATTCAGCCCAAATTTGTGCAATTTCCGGCAAAATATAGTCACGGCATTACTAAACGAAGAACGTTGCATAGGACACAAAATGCAAGGTACGTCGACCATTTCGATGTCTAATTAGCGATGAGCTTTTCGCAGTTGACTAAGCATAGTATGTGGCTTTAAGTAGGGTCAAGTTACGTGAAGGTGTCCTTATTGAAGAACTATTCTGTAGTAAATTAACAGGCAAGTAAGCGTGCAACAATGCCGCATTAATTGAAATGAATAGACGTACGAACATGTGCAGCGAAAACTAAAATAATTAAATGATAGGAAAATTTTTTTTAAGATTATCCTGTGTAACAGAGATTTCCCAAAATGGTATGAAAAAATTTTTAATTTTCCTTTTTAGAAAATACGATAATTTTTACATGAATCATGAATTTTTAATGAAATTCATTTTTAAAAAAAATATCTAACATTTTGGAATAAAGTATTGCAATTTTATCTACTTTTAAATGGAATATAAGTAATTAAAAATCCATTCCATATCTTAATTGTGCCAAGATTTATTCTTCGCGACAAGTTTATATATTTAAGTTATAAATTTGTATAATGTAACAAAATAATTGATTTGATTTGTAAAAATTATTATCTTCTTTTTAGAGCATTTAAATAAAAGCTTGTTCTTTAAAATGGTTTTTACTATTAATTTATTATATATGTGTTGTATGGTGTCGCCAAAAATATAAATATGTTTGACACGCATGTCGATTACACCAAACTCTTTCAATTTTGCTGTTTTGTCACTGAGGGCGTGACCAGAGTAAAGAAGAGTGGGAAGACTTCATACAAACATCTCGCACACAAGGCACATAAGTAGATAAACGGAATAGAGACAAAGATTCTTAAGAACACAACTTAAAGAAATTGTTACCTATTTTGGTAGGGTTGTCACAATAGGTGAAGACAAATTAAACAAAACATTTGTTAAATAATTTTATTATTTAACAGTTAATAAATTTTTAATTAAGTAGAATACTTTACAAATTACTTACGCGCGTCTCGGCGTGTCCTTCCGATGGAATTTAAAGGTCACCGCCGGCCCCCTCTCCCGCGAGTCTCTCGTCCGAGCGCTCGGTCGCCTGTCGCGTGGGCAAGATGAGTTGTTAGCGACCGCCGTGTCGATCAGACGGTCTTAAATTTACGCTCGGAACTGCCTCTAAATAGCGTTGTCTAATCTCGTGCGTTTTACGTGACAACGAGGATTGTCTTATTATAATTATTGTTGTAATAGTTTCGAGTGATTAACTTAACTTCGATTACCATCAATTTGCGTCGACGAGTTGCTTTTGTGGCATTCTAATATCGTACGAAGGAATTTTTGCTTTGTCGGGTGGATCGCTAAAACTGTATGACTCGAGAGGAGATCGCGTTTGTGCTCGATGATAATTTGGTGCCAAGTGAACATGGGACATTGAACTTTGACCGACCGTTCTTAAGTTGTGCAGTGTGTCACTTGTTTTAAGTTCGATTAACGTTGATTCAGTTAAATTTGAAGTAATTAAATGTTTAATAAATTGATAAACTAATATAGTGAAATAAAAGCAGAAGGTCTCTTTTGGGGAATGCCCACTGGAGGGATCGCACATTGTGGAGAAAAGCAGCGACTGTGGGTCTGCTGTCCGATTACATCGGTGACGTCAGGTTACATTTATACACACTTTCGCCCACTACTTACATACACCTTACTTACCACCTGACTGATACCCTGTGGTCAACCCTACCTCCGGAACTCGGTAAGTTTATGTTGCTTATCAGCCATTAGTTAATAACAATCCATAGGCCATTTGGGCCCGAACCCTCTGTTGCTCGTCGAGTGTGCTACTATGGGCCCTAGCCCAGTCGACTTCTATCGGGGCAACTGACGGCCGTAACAATCATATTAAGCAAACAAAATTAAATTTTAATACAATGTTTCGAGTCCATGCTACTAACCGCTAAGGAGTTCCCTCCTAAGGAGACAATTCTGGTTGCAGCAGCAGTTCATGATAAAAATTGTGTTAAACATTCAAAATTAAACTAACATACAAGATGTAGATGGTAGCTCAGATGGTCAGCGCTCGCTGTAAGCCTCAAACTACTCGAGCAACTCGGGTCCGATCCCCGCCGGCCCAATGAAATTGTTAATTGCAATTCTAAGTGCTGATTTGCCACGTGCTCGGCGGTGAAGGAAAACATCGTGAGGAAACCTGCATGTCTGAGAAATAAGAAAAAAAAATATTTCGAAGACATTGAAGTTCGCCAACACGCATTGGGGCAGCGCGGCGGACATTTCCTTGCCCTAAAACCCTCTCAGAAATGAGAGGAGGCCTGTGCCCAGCAGTGGGACGTAAATAGGCTGCAACTTTTATACAAAATTTCGCGACCCTGCTACTACCCGTTGAAGAGTTCCCTAGTGAGGAAACAATCCTGGCTGCAGCATTAAGTTATATCTATCATATTATTGCATTGTCACTGAAGTTACGGTATACAACATTTCAACCCAATCAGACATGGCAATTGCAATATGTGAACTGAACATACCTACTACATACCAACCAACCCACCCATATACCTACAAATGTTTAGAAAAAGCTTTTAATAACAATAAAAAGGTAAAACCACACAGTGTCATGATCATACAATAAAATAAAGGTAGGGAAGACCGGGGATGGTTGACCAATTTTCAGTGAAGACGCTTGTATTTTCATTGTTTTGATGTATATTATTGTAAAAATCAATACATATAATAAATAAACTATTAAGCTTCTGAAAAAAATAAGAAAAAGCTCGCAATCAATTATGATATAGTGCACAAGCTTAATTTTATAGAACACGAAATATGAGTCAACCTGCCCCATTCCCGGGGTTGGTTGACATGTCACTAGCACACATTATAGGAATAAATATGATAAAAAAATATAAGAAGTATTTGTAATTTTATTACAATTAGCTTTTATATCCTGACAATTTAAATATACATCGTAAATTATTATAAATTAGAATAAACAATACATTTAAAAATTTCTCAACAAAACACTGAAAACAATACTTTTAGTATATGAAACTAAAAAACTTTTATTAACTTAATAATACACAAAAGTAAAAAACAGTCTTGACTAATTCAACTAATATAATTATATATTTTTAACGAAATAGATCACATTTTTGGAATTATATAATCAGTCATCTAAATTAGAGGTGCAATTTTTGCATTAATGGAACAAAATATTACCACTTGCACAGTGTTGTGCATGGGCCCATAACGTGCACATAGTGCACTGAATCCATTTTTCTCCAGGAATATGAAAAATGTAAGATTCAGTGCATTCTTAACAAAATGTATCATCCTCATAACTTTTGTCTTCTTCGCCACACGCATCTTATTGGTCCCATGAAAATCTTTTTTCCTCTTCCTTTTCTTTTACTCTTGTTAGTCTGTCTGTATAAATAGTACAAACTTTCGAGTTTCATAAGCAGTAAATCCGTAGAAAATATCAACTGCCTTCTTGAGGTAATTTTCTAATGCGAGTTCTTCCTCATCACTAAATATTTGTCTATTTTTAGTGCAGCCAGCGCTTTCCAAAGTTGATTTACATCTTGTCAATGTTGGTTCACTTTCTAACAATTTCTTCATTTTTGCCACGTGGCGTTGGGTGTTTTAAACAGTATAGCAAATTCTTTTGCTGTAGAATTAATACTTATTTTTATCAAAAATTACTCTGTTGACATGTTCTATCGAAGACATCTTTGGGTGTACTTCCTCGATCAATCTTTTTTATTTGTACATTCGCATGGTTCTGCAACAACAAGCATTTGATAAATTAAAAAGAAAACTGACTTTAATTCATGGAAAGTATACCCAGACTACTATGGGGTAGGTCGACTAGGACAACGGTCAACCAGTCCCAAAATAAATTAGTCTACCAGCCCCGGATCGCCTTTTAATTTTTAACCACATGGTATAGCCTCAAAACTGCGGCGAAATAAAAAATGATGATACGTAATAAAAAGATTATCAATCAAACTTTTACTTTAAATTACGTAAAAGTAAATAACAACGAGTATATAGGCGTTATTACAAAATATATTAGGATGTAAACAATTACTTACATGGTTTGTTTTTGGATATTTTTTTTTTTTTTTTTTTTATAGGATCGGGTGACAAACGAGCACACAGTCCACCTGATGGTAAGTGGTTACTGTGACCCATAGACATCTACATCTATCCTCAATAAAGACTCAAGATGCAGATGCGTTGTCACCCGTGAGGACTAAGATGGAATGCCTCTTTGCCAGTAAAAGCTAAGCTACTTCTTCCAAACGACGTGCGTAAACGATGCTACTCTTCCGGTACCTCAGCGGGGATACAAAACGGTTTCTCGTACCTAGTTGGATGAGGCAACACTTTTGAGTAGGTCGAGTTTTTGACAGTAAGTCAACCTGCCCCTATAGTCAATCATCCCCGGTCTCCCCTACTCTTTGGGATAATTAAATTATAATATATTTTTATTTTTTCTAGTATTATTCATACACATAGTATAATGAACAACCATTATTAATAATACCACGTTTTTACATTAAAATATTCAAATTTGCAACTAAAAAAAGAAACTACTTGCGACTACTGACCCTGAGGTTGTTGTCCACTGGCTGTGGCAGCGTAATCGTTTTTTTCCAGTCTCGCCGCGTACGCGACAAGCGGCCAGTGATTACGCAGACATGTCGCACGTGCTTGTATAGTGCAACCGATTCGCGCGGTTGTATGAAGCTTTACCTCTGTTCCGTTTATTTACTCATGTGCACAAGGGCGGGTTTCACCTACAGTAGCAGACAGTGAAAATATTTGTTTACTCTGGCAGGACACCATGGTAGGCCTGGAATTGTATTAACTCCCTTACCGTTCCTTCCACTGTTAGTTCTTCTGGCTTAAAATAATGGTCTATTAAATGCTGTTAAGACTTATTATATGATTCAATAAAACATTATTGTATATATATGTACTCGTATGTAACATGATGTGTCATGAGTGCCATTTTGTTTTATAAGGTTTTTTCTTAGTATATCCAATTACTAATGAGCAAAAAGCATGAGTCCAATGTCATATTAAATATCGTCTACTCATAGATGTAATGAACCTAATTAATAAAACAGCGCTTCTGGGACACGTGTATTTTGCGCTGTCGATGCTTTGTGACTATCTAAAGTACCTTTGAGCGTGGAAGCTGGGGAGCCTTTGTATCACAAATTCAATTATATGTGTAAAAGGAAAGTGTAAACTGATAAAGTAAACGTCGCAATTTTTATGTTAACCTATAATATTAGAGATATAAGGACTGACACTAATCGAAGATACTAATAATGTTATGCAAGAGCAAAGTCACGCTGCAGCTATTTTATGGTTGGACTATGAGGTGAACTGTGTGCTCATTTTTTACCCTTATTATTTAATTTTTTTTAAATATAACTACATTTTTATATTTATCTCTCTCTTTGACGGTTTCGTAGCGTAGTGTCTTAGCAATGAGTTGCAACTCTGAGAACCGTGGGTTTATATCCCGCACGGAATAAGTATCTGTATGGCCTGAAAGTAATTTTTCAGTCTGGTTGTTTGTCCTTGTGAAGTTTGTGTATGTATAACCTGTCGGAAATATCTGCGAACCTGGCTTGATGACGTCATGCAATATGGAGAGATGGCAACGGTACTGGATAGACGATAACGGGCGGAAATATCTGCGAACCTGGCTTGATGACGTCATGCAATATGGAGAGATGGCAACGGTACTGGATAGACGATAACGGGCGGAGGTGCGGGGAAGCGCGAGGGGAAGCGCATTCCAGCGAGGTTCGCAGATATTTCCGAACTGATTCCACCATACAAGCGAAAATCCAGTGTGTGAGTAACTGTTTTTAGTTTAAAAATTAATCAATCTTTGTCTCTTGAGTTTTTATATTTTATATAAAAAATAAATTAATAAATATTTTTGAATTGGGTATGATGAAAATGTTAAGGAGATATTTTATGGTCGATTTCAACCACTTCATTATATGTATTATATCAATACAAGTGATCAAGCACAGGACATAGATATTACATGTACGTAGTACTTTAACGCGTTAACACGAAGCCACTCCCTGATCCTAACTTACCCTTGCTCCCCGCAAAGTTCATAGAATGTGATTGTTAATGGCTACCTATTTTTACTAATCATAATTCATATTTCTGCAACTCTTTAACTTTAAATTATTACATAGAATTTGACCTTTTGACTAGGCTTACTTTAAGATAAGGAACTGGTTCCTGAAACACAGCTATACAAGCTCAGGAGCTAGGGAATCAATGAATTTATGTAAACAGGTTGTGCTATAAAATAAAAACAAATAAATTTGTTATGCATTTCCATAGATGTAGAGATAGCCACAATATATGTAGTTGCGAAAACGACCACCATAAGCACGAATTGTGGTTCCGCTTGAGATCTACTACTCTATGTTGGAATGATTTAGTCAACACTTAGTCAAAAATATTCTGAATATTTATTTAGTCAACTGGCAATCGTTCGATAAACCGTGTTACATGTGTGTAAATACTATAATAGGTATTAGAAGTTCCCTTCAGCTTAGGTTTTTCATCTAGATTGGTACTATCCTGTTATTTATTTCTATCGTATAGTTCCAGTATAATTATTCCAAGATGTGAGGTATTACATTTTAACTCTCATAGGTGCCAACACATCCTCAGTGTTTTTTTGGATTATGTCACAGGTGTCCATAGGGTGCAGAAGACACTTAACGCAAAGTGGACTCTTAGCAGTTAGTCACTCTAGTTTATGTTAACAGTAAATAATTCATAATAGTTTATTCGTAGCATTCTTTAACTATAGGTATAACATCAGAATGTCAAACAATTCAGTCCTCGAAGTAAAACGCCCAAAAAATCAAGATTTAAAAAATTTAAATGAAACGGAGTTCAATCCGTAAAATTAGTTTTATTAGAATCATAAAGGTTTAAAATAATATTGCCATGAAAGTCAATTAAGCATATAGTTGTATTAGTGTTTCTCAATAAGCATATATTTGAGTAATTTTACTCATTATTCTTAGGGAGCAATAATTTTAAGGAATTATGAATTATGTTAAAATTGCAGGAGAAAGTTCGAAACTGTGTGACGGTTATCCTCGAGAGAAATTAGGAGTTACGATACTTTTAATTTGTGTTAATCCTCTGGGATACAATTTATTCGCTGTTGTTAATATATGACTTTAAATATATGTAAAATAATAATTTTATGAAAACGAAATAAAGTAGCAAACCGTAGCAGCTCACATGATAAGCGTTTGACTTTAAATTTCGTAATATGCGATCAAGACGATTTGATCTCTAAATGCTGATTTTGCTTTGCGGTAAAACATATTATTGTGAGGATAACTACATTTTTAAGAAATTATAAATATTTAGAGCGCTTTTCTAAAGTTCACCAATTCGCACTAATAAACTTTAATTAAATCTACTGCAGGAAAAGCGCTTTACTATTTTCCCAAAGCAACCTTGAAAAATTTGCCCATTACCACTCTCGCACCGATAATAATAAAAATCACTAGTCTGATTTTCGTAAGTGCACGCTCTTAAGTATGGTGTTCCGACTAAAAACGAAACCTTATTTTATATAATTTATACTGTAAAATTATTGTATTTTGTAAATTTATTGGCTGTGGTTAAGCAAATTTTTCTTTCCCTCACTTATGTAATATGTAATAATCAATGGTTAGGTACTTTTACTATCGTTTTCCCCAACATATTAATAATGGTATGCGCCTTTTGACTATTTTGTTTTCGCCTGATATTGGATAATATATATTACTTACATAATATTGTCAATGTGAAGTAAAAAAGGGTATTGATTATATACTTTCGGTTTTTCCCTGTATTAAAAACAGCTTTAAAATAAGAAAAATATATCCACGAAATAGGTTCTGAAGTCGGTGCTAAGACATAGTGTATCGAAGAAGACTCAAAGCCCCCACTTCAGTCCTTTTTCAGACTATATTCGGACGGAAAGGCTGACAGTCTTGCCGTCCGAATACAATCTGGGCGTCTTCGAGACAAGAGTCAATAGGCTTTTGTTACGTTAGAACAGTACGATATACCATCTAGGGCTTCATCACCACTGCTCGGGCTCGTCGTACCACCAGGTGGGATTATGGTCGAGCACTGGCTTATAATGGTAAAAAAATCTTATGGTAAGTGCCCATAAACAACTACACCTATCCTGATTTAGAATCAAGTTCAGACTAAAATGCAATGCCTGCTTACCAGTAAAAAGCTCTCTGGTTCTCTATAGTACTCATACGAAACACAGCAACATTATTTTGCCGTTTTAAGTTGGTATTCCGTGAGAGCGTGTTCCTCTACACCGGTAGCAGCAGCCGTAATATATGCAGTAGTAACATGGCTTGAAATGAATATAATTTAGTACTAAGTAAAAACTAAGCCAGAAAAAAAGCATAACCTAAATATATATAGTTTCTTTAAAAATTATCGTGTCATAATATTACGTAAGGCCCGATTCGCACTTAGCCGGATTTTTATGCGATGTGGAGAACCCGTCCCTGTCATATAATGCCAAAGGCAAGAAAATATTTTTTGTACACAAAGTAACTTCATTGAAACCTACTTCCGATTTTATCACGTTAGCATTACTTAATATATAATAATATGTTTTTTTCATAGCTTTTCACAAATCTCGCAAAAGTTGTTACATAGACTGAAATTGGTTAGAAGAACACGAATATGATTAAAGTAACTCAGGAGCTGGACGCTTGTCTATAGATTTCATTGTACGCGAGAAACCCGATATATGCTGGCGATAAAAAATTCAAGATGATGGATTTATGATAGCTATCAAAAACTAACAATGACGTTTTAAATTAAATTAACAGACTTACAAACATGTCCAGCAATAACTAAAAAATTAAAAATAAATTATAGTAATAACATTTTTGAAAACAGGCTTTTATTGAAATATTCTAAAAACAAGAAAATAAACTAGAAATTAAATCACAAGGAACGCTACAAAACGCGGTTCTGAGCCACCTGCATCTTTCGGCTTCTCGCATATCTTACCAGGTCGTCACTCTATGTTGTTTCCACTTTGTTGGAACTTTTATTTAAAGGAATGTGACAATAATAATGCATACTTATTTAACAAATACAAGCTTACGAGTAACTTGTGATATTTTAAGAAAATGAAAACTGATTTAAAAAAAAACAAATACGTAATTAGGGGGATTTTTGTTGTAGATATTTCTTGAGAATGCGTCTGAAGTAAACATTTGATATTTTACACGATTTTGATATAGCAGATATAGATAAAGGGAAGGGGCATGATTAATCCTAGTTTCATTATCCTTTAGGGAACGATAATGTCATGTTAACTGATTGTAATAGATGTTACGGCAAGAAATTTCAGGAGGGTTGGTCCATTTCTTGAAGGAACATTTACTATCCCTTAACTTTTAGTCGTAGGACGCGAGATATTATAGAAGTTCAAACTACTCAGACTTTACCAAAGAATAACTTCTTTTTTTATTCTGCTGATTTGGTATAAAATCCATATTTACTCAAATAAGGTAAGTATGTAAACAATTAAATTTATTTTCAACTTAGGTGAAATACTTGTTAAACAAGTTTTACAAAGGCATAATACACCTTTGTAGAGTACTCGTACTGTTACAGGATAGGACTTCGAAAAAAAATTTCGTGGCGTATTCAATGCGCAGCAACAGTCTACATATATTTCAAAGTGTCGTTGGGCGTAGATGGGAAAGACAAAGTTGGGAAACATCGGAAAAAAAGAAAAATCAGGACAGGAAAGGGTACGCGGCGCTGCCCCAGTGTGGTTTGACCGACTTTCGTATGAGTGCAATTATTGCACTGAGGGAAAATAATATAAATATTTATGTAGTACACAGTTATGTAGTAGTCTATTTCACGAAATTGCTGGATACATCCCTTCAATTTATAAAACGATTATAGGTTACATTGATACAAATAAACAGAGAATATTTATTTCACGAAAGAAATGCATTGGAGATATTGGTGGAATCGTACCGGAGAAATCCTGGAAATCGATATTTAGAAGCCTAGGTTTGTTACTGCTACCATCTCTCTGTTTCTACGAAGTTTGTAATTTCATACATAAACATAACAAACTGTTTACAAAGTCACACGATATAAATATAAGACTAAAAAGAAATGCAAATAGACTTGTATTTGATGATGTACCTGAATCAAACAAATATAGTAAAAGCTGTTTAACCATGTGTATTCGAATCTAATCTGGATATTCAATAAATCTGTAGAAAAGCAGTGTCTGTAATTCTAAGATGTTAAAAAAAACCAGGGGACTAAATAAAGGGTTCTGAAGCAAAATTAATGGTTTTTAGAATTTTGTCTGTCTGTCTGTGTATTCCGGATTCACGTAAAAATTGCTAGATCAATTTTCATGAAATTTTGTATGTAGGTAGGAAATAACCTGGTGCAACTTATAGGCTACTTTTTACCCGATTATGGAACTTCAAAAAAGAATGTTAAGTTTTTCCTTCCTTTAGATATTAATTTCCTATTATATCTTAGTTATAGGCGGGATGACGGGTGTTTTTCAAATAAATAACATATACCATATTTATAAATAAAGTTTAAAATGTAGTTCTTATGTTGGTAAAATAATTTGAAACTACACCGATTTAGATCATCGAATGGATAAAGTCCTATTTTGCCTTCAGTTACTAATAAATGAAATCAATTATATTTATATGTTCAAATATAATCGTTATTTAGTATTTTTTTACTTTATTTTAAAAGTTTAATAACTTTAATAGATAATAGTGACGTTTATCCAAAATTTGAAAATAGATAAGGTTTTTATCTATATGTTATTGAAACTGACCTCTCTGTAATTATTGCAAAATTTTCGTCATTATCATTATAGGTTTATAAAAGAGATTTTTATATACATATGTCGTGGTCAGATTGTAGAACTGATCATATATCATAAAGTAGTCTATCATTTAGTGAAATGGTGCGGTCATTTCATGATATTTAACACTGTTTGTTAAACCAAGTTAACCAAATCAACGAATAGATATCATTTGAAGATATTAATAACTAAACACAATGTTGCTATTTTATGATATGGTCATATTACGATATCATTATATCGTTTTTCACCGCTAGCAGCGCCGATAGCGTACTTTAACAGAAACAGAACTTTTAACAGAATTAACATCACTTTATGCCTTATTGATATAATAAATAAATGTTCGCTTCTATCGCTGATATTACTTGATAGTTTAGTTTGGCTTTCATTATTTCATCTAATAATAGCGTCACCTACTTACTTCTAAATAAACTAAAATGATAATTCATTGATAAAATTAAATAATAAAATGCTACTGAATATTCGATGTAAATAATTGAAAATTCGTTCGTGGCATCGTTGTATGTGTAATTACTAGGTTCAGTTTTTATGAATTGTATTTAAACAAATACGAAAGCCGTGTAGCTCGCCATGAGATTTCGTCATGGCACCTAAAAACTTCATGGGAAAACCTAGAAGTCAGAGTAATTAAAATAGTCGTGGAGATGTGAAAACCGTTAACATGCATTGAAGCACTGCAGCATACTCTATTTTTCTGCCCACAAAACACCATAGGTAATGAGCAGTCCTGTGCACAGTAGTGAGATATATATTAGCTGCTACTTTACTTTTTTACCTTTAACGAGACTTATAAATCAGTTTGTAATTTAAGATAGCTTTTATATATTCAGACATATTAGGATATTTGTAACAGTCCTGGTTTTATAGCTCAAATGAGTATATGTAAATGTGTAAATGAACAGGCTCTTGCGGAAAAATACTTTAATTAAAGAAAGCAGATTTTACTTAAACAAAGGTTTATTTTATTTTACTTGTCAAAGGCGGTAATCAAACTGAATAAAACTTTAATTTCGTGGTACGTAATCATTATTAAATATATTTAGCATATATTTTAATTGCCATTTAAAGTGTCGATTTATGTTCACGGCGGGGAAGAAAAAATTGCAGCACTTTTGTGGCCAAAAACTCTTTGCGACCTTGCCCAGTAATAATTGTATGTAAGCTGCTACTTTTTTACATTTCATTGGGCAACATATGCAGTTTTTGTTCCGTTCATATTTTCGGGTATGCTCCTTTTTTGTTTTCACTCTACCGTAAATATTAATAGTCGCCAAGTCCACTTAAATAAACATAAGTTGCGTTGGGATAAGATCGGCGATGGGGCAAGATCGTAAGATTCAAATTTCCGGCGAAATATGCTATATTCTTAAATGCTAGCAATATGGTACACGACGCCATTTCATCCTGTCCCGACTCCAAGTTCCCGTCAGTCACTTCGAGAAGTAGGACGTGTGCTGCACGGAATTTTATAAAACATGGTAATTTTTGTATTTTTTTTTGTCCATCCGGTCTATTCCTATCATTTTTATTTTTAATTTTTTGCGAGAATATGACTTTATTTGTTATTATTTTGTCTGAATACTGAGTTTTATGAAGTTATAGCCAGATAAAACTGATCCAAACAGGGCTAACATCGCTGTAGGCCGAGATCCGATGTTTCCCCGCGCGCCGTTACAAATATGGCAGTGGTTATCAAACTTTCATTTGGCGTGTATATTATTTCGAAGATTACTCAAATGACTATGAGAATGGGACTCAGTATCGCTATCAAATCTATTGTGCTTTAATTTACCTAAGTGAGCTTAATATTTAAGATATTTTCTATTAAATTTAAAGACACATAGATTTCGCTTTGTTAAGTGTTACCAGCATAGCTATTCATCAACTCAATAGAATTTAACAAATGATAATTACAAAACTTGTTTAGCACTCATCGTCAGAACATCAAAATCGGTTCTAGTTTTCACGGGACTTAGTAATTAAATATATGTACGTGTATATTTTTTGAGATGCCGAAATATTTGCACTAGTTTTTGCGGTGATGCACAGTGCCGCGGCCGCATTAATTACATTTACATTTTATCCACAGATGCCTTAAAAATACACTAGTACTTCATCGCGGGCAACTTTGTACAAACAAAAAGCCCTGGAAATTGCTATTCAAAGAATAAAAACTCCATTAGGTAACGTTTGTTTTATCTCATTAGATATTTGTCTCATTAGATAAAGTTTACAACTAATTCAGTTTCACGGGAAACTTTCACCGCATGTTCCTTTTCCTGATCAAGTCAAATTAGCTTTACTTTTTCTAACTTCATGCTCATTTACTGATTATAATTAACTCTACAAATATCTGCTCATTGAAACACAAACTAAATAATCTATCAATTAATTACTTACCTAATTACCTGTTTCGCCATATGCCGTTTTGCTAAAATAATTACATCTTCCTCTACTCCTGTATTGCCCCAAGGTACGTATATTACGCCATTCCTTACAGTTACATTGTATGTAAAAAAAATATTTCTCAGAATAAAAAATCAAATACATCCCGTCTTTACCGTATATTAAGTAATCCCATATTGTGCCATAGCAAAGTTTGAGTTGCACTAAATTATTATTTTTTATATCAGGGATAAGATTGGATGCCGCGAACCACAAAAAAAAAACATAATCGTTTGAAACATTTATGTATTTCGTAAATTATAGATCACATTTAAATATATTTTTGAGCGGTATATACAGAATAGTTCCCTTTTATGAACTTTGTTCTCAAAGAAGTAGAAGTGGCTTTAAATTTAAGTACGGACTTACCCTTTGATGGCAAATTCTTCATCATGCATATAAAAAAGTATGGCTTGTCTTCGCATCGCAAAACCGTTGCGTTTACAAAAACAAAAGATTATCATATCTATACTACGTTTAATCATTAACGATTTGCGCTATGTTCCAGAAATTTGACTTATACGGATGTCGAGAAAATTAAGCTTTTGCCAAACTCTTTCAACTAGTTGAAAATCCGTCCGGTATTACCCCAACGCATCTTAGGCCTCCCACATAAATTGTCAAGTAGCTGGATATTTGCTATAATTGCCACGCTTGATAGGCTGGTTGGCAACCTATTATTATTTTGATCTGTTGGCAGGAAAATGATGCGGCCCATCTCCTGTTTGTTTTCCTATGTCGCCTCTTACGGCGAGACGATATGAGGTGGTGGATTCACTTTCACCGCCACGACAAGTCGAACGTATAAAACCAAGTGAAAGTGTTCTAATTATATTAATTGTAATAATTTTGTTTAAAATACTATGAGACAGCAACAAATGTTTCTCTCAAAGAATGATCGCTATCATTTATACGCTGGAATAAAAGGAAATTTCTTGGTTCCCCTTTTTTAGCAAAAATATCACTATCGCATCATTATCATCAACAACATTACCGCCCATCACTAATACATTGCTGAGCATAGGCCTTAAATATAGAATGTCACTAAGCACGTTCCAGTCACCGGCCTGTTCCAGTCACCGAAATCGATTAACTTCCCGCATTTCTTACGAGGTCGTTACTTCCCTGTACATATCAAATGTGTTGTTAAATTAATAACTTCAAAGCAGATTAATAGATTGACACCAGTTATAGTGAACTTGTTTTTGTCTTTGGGATTAACTTTTCTATCTTATTTTTTGTAACGATATAAGATATTTCTGATTACAATACACATATTTTTGAATAATAAGTATACGAAATTCCGCACCGTATTTTTAATCTTTTTACAAAAGATTAAATGTAAAAAAAATGTCGTCTTACACACTTTAATTTGTCTTTAATAAATAAGTTTAGTCGTGAAATTCCTAGAGAGATTATGGCATTAAGGGTGTAGCACGAGAAGAAAATTGTCTTTGTCGTGGAAGTAATGTTAGAACTTTGACCCCTACTAATGTAGTAGTACTCGTAGTAATATTCGTTATTTACTCCTCATAAAGAGGTGCAATAATTTATAATAATGTTCTTCTTTAAATATTAATTCCACACTAAGATTTTCTTCTGTATCGTGAAGGCAGTTTTATATTTAAATTGCACGAGGACAAACATCAGACCTGGTACAATTTTTTTAGGCCATGCAGATAATTGTTTCAGTCAGAATACAAACTCGCGGCCGTCAGCACTGCCACGCAATCCTAAGCCAATACTCTGCTAAGCCATCATTATCATTTTTTTAAAGTTTTAGTAATAAAAGTCTAAAACACTAAAATGGTCTGCGTCCTTTGGACTATTAGTTAATCCCAACAAATTGCAGATCATAATAGGTAGCAGGGATTTGCGAGGTGAATCAGAATTTTCATCGGCATTCCTACAGCCTTTGTCTTTTTTGTAAATCTTAATATTTGAACACCATTTATTATGGTTCATGCATATCGCTGAAGCTAGTCGTATAGTTCACCTTCACCTTACCTTGTATACAATTAAATATCTCCAAAATGGCTTTTTCTTAAAAGCTAAAATACCACTCGCGCTAACTCTTATTCCACCTTTGCTTGATTATACTGACGCCTGTAATTGGATGCTACAGATGAGCTCCTTAATAAACTCGGGTGTTTGCAAAATCAGTGTATCCGTTTCATACATCGGCTCAGGAAATTTGACTAAATATCTCAGTTTCGTAAGCAGCTCAAGTGGCTTTGACTTCATAAAAAACGCTCGATTGTTATGACTCCACTATGACAGCGTGCATAATCTATCCTCTCTTCATATATTAGAAGCCAAAACCAAGAACTAAGGTGTTGAATAATTTCTGCCTAATACACTCCAATATAATTTTTCAATTTTGAGTGCCAATATTAATAAAAATAAAGCCATTTATTTATTTACAAAACTAAACCATATACATAAACAACACAGGAGGTAGGATTATGTTCATCAGTGGTCTTATGAACGAATGGATATAGGAGCATTGGAAACCTAACTAACAAATTAAACTATGACAACGTAATATATCGTATTTTAAATACACATATTCGGGGATATTGACTGTATTGTTAATATTAACACAAAAACTAAATTAGTCTTTTATAAGAGTTTAATGAATTCAAACCTGTGCATTTTTTTTACCAGAAGCCATTTAATAGCAAAGATTTATTATGAAGTACGTGCCTCACAGATAATAAAGTAATTTATCATCTTTTTCTACGAGTGTAATAATGTACTTCGTAAAGGTAAATTTTGACGCAACAATTTTTAAATATTTACTTACTAATTTTTAAAGTACTCGTATTTATAAAATTAAACAGCGTGTTTGCACTTAGTTACCATATTTTATTCTCTACCATCGATATCGATTTACGTAGACAATAGACCTAGATTTTTAATATCACACTGAACTAGTTGTGCTGCCCAGTATCGATACTGACACTTAAACATCCATATATATCCATACTACAACATCCTTTCAATCTCTAAAGGAACAAGAAAGAGATAAGGTAACCTAGGCAGTTTTATAATTTAAGTGTAACAACAATTACAATAAGCTTACTTAAGTGGTATTACAAAATAATGGTTCTTCTAAATACAAAGTTAAACAAAATCATATTGACTTAAATATATTCTATATTATCTCTAAGATAGATTTGTCTTCTTACAGACCTTTCAGATTTCCTTAATTCAGTATTCTCAGTTTGAAAATTTTATTTGTTTCTGAATCTGAAAGGTCTGCGGAAGAGATTTCTACATCATCATATTTAATAGTATTATGGGAATTGCCTTGAGCAGTGTGAGGAACCCGAATTAAATGATGCCGATTTCTCCTGAAACTACCTCTGTCAGTATTTTTTAGGAACGAACGAGGTTCAGGACCTAATTTGGAAACATTACCATAAATCTTTAAGTCTGTAATTCATACTCTGTCATTTAATTTTAATTCTTATTACTTTGAAGCTTTCTGCCTCCTATGATAATAATAAGCATCTTTCAATTTCTTTGCCTTTCTATTTTCTAAAAACTTTTTTATCCACTGTTTTGTCTAGCATCGTTGGATGTTTAATTACTAGGTATATATATATATATATATATATGGTCAACAATCTCTCGTTTGTCACCCTTATTCTTTAAAAATAAAATCGTACAAACGCTTTGTTTCAGTTTTTATGAATTTTATTTAAAACTACACAAGCGTAAGATTTCATTATGGCACGAGAGCATAACGTGTACGAGTCCATATAGGACAAATGAATCTGTTATGGGAAATTTTAAGTGCTGACTTACCACATATCTGGTGAAATGGTGAAGAATAACTACGTGGGCAAAAAGGGTCTGAGTAGTTAAAAAAGTCGTGGAAATGTGAAAACCGTTAATACGCTTTGAAGCCTTGCTTTTTTTGGGTTTTCAATGGCCCAGCTATGATAATTGTGAATGTTAAAGACGCCAGTCCTTTCGAACCGGGATTCATCCGTCCAGAGTATCTTGTTAAAAAATCCGGGTCTTCCGCAGATCTTTCCAGCATTATTTGGCAGAAAGCAACACGCCTTGGATAGTCTGCGTCGTTAAGTTGTTGAACACACTGACTATGAAACGCGTGATATCCCCCTGGAAAAAAATTATTAGTATTTTTATTGTAGGTTGTCATTGTACACAATACTAGAGGTACGTACCGATAGAGCACGTGAACGTGAAACTAAAAGTTGGGATTTGCTAGAATGGCGTCCTAGCGCCTATTTTTGAATTACGAGCGCTTGTTTAAGGGTCTCTATATCTCTCTCTTTTACACGCACACACAACACATTAGACATCAAAAATTCACAGTAAATTATATGAGTGTGATTTGAAATGGCAGTGCAGTAATGTGTTGGGATTTTGAATAAAGGGGTCTACAAAATAATAAAATGCACTCACCTGATTTCAGTATTCTTAAAACTGAAGTCCTTGGGATTCCAGTCCTTCTCGTAATCGCTCGTGAACTAGTAGAAGGGTCTCTTTCTACTTTTTCAATGATTACATCTCTTCTTTCTGGATCCACTCTGGGTAGTCCCTCGCGACGTTGATTACGCCCGGGAACGCGTCCAGCCGTCAGGGTTTCGTGGGTGTTATTAAAAACCCTGTAGCCCGGGTAATGCTCTAACACTTCTCCTCGCCGCTCCAGTTGCTCTCGATAAACCCGTGCCGCTAATGCGCCGTTTCCTTGGGCAACGCCGTAGAAATAGTGCATCTCTGCGTATTGACTGAGAGAATAACTCATTGCTGAAAGTAATCCAAATCACTAAGCAACTCAAGGTCCATAAAACAAGCACAGGTCAATCGTAAGGCAAATCAAGAATCCGGGAAACAAAGCGAAGGTAGTCAAATAAGAGATCCAAATATGCGTAAACGTGAGTAGTGGTTGCACGCGGGAAAGCAGTAAACGACTGGCGGGATTGAACGAGGTGAAAAAGGGACGCGGTCGGTGTGGCGCGGAACGCGGGGTGCGGCCTGGTAACAAAATGGAGCGCAAAGCAGGCATGTTTACCTGAGCCTTTGTTTAAAATTCCTTTGTGTGTTTGTGACTGAATGTGCTATCATTTAAGGTAGCTGCTGACCTGCCTGCCGCAGGGGCAATCTAGGAAGCACCGCGATCGGAGCAATATCCGAGCTGTCTCTACACACACGCCTGCCGTTCAGTATGAGAGTGTACGTTTCGCTGGACGCACGCGTTGAAAATGGCGCCAGTTTTATCGAAATATCAATGAATCAGTATATATAGCCTTGGCTCTTTTTTATATAGAATAAGGGTGACAAATGAGCACAGTCCACCTGATGGTAAGTGGACACTGTAGCCTATAGACACCCTCATTTATCAATAAAACAACCAATTAATTAATAATTACAAACATAATATAGTGCTTAGAAGCTGCAGCATAGCTCTGCCACGCAATTTTTAGACTATCAAAGACAATTAAATATGACTAACTTTACTCGTCATAATTTAAGTTAAGTAATTAAGTAAAATAAAGTTAAGTTATGTCACAAGAACAAATTGGTTATATTCCAATTTGTTCTGTGATATAACTTAACTATCTAGTGCTTAGTAACTATAATTTAACTAGTGTTACAAATAGCCAGGATAGTTTTCTAATGATGGTTTTAATAAAATTATTTACTAAAATTTGTATATTTGTTTAAATATTTATTTAATGACATTTTATTTATATTCCAGCAATTTTAATATTATTGGAATATTTACTTTCCCATACTAGCCCGTATGATAAGTTAGGTAACAAATCCCAATAATATTACTTGTAAGTTACAACGTTTAAATAACGTTCTTTCTGCGGTTCTGACTTGTACTCATACGTGTGCTCCTCGCGAAAGTCGCAACGAACTGAACGAAATTGGCCCGATTGCGCTACACACGCAACAGCGGCAGGGCCGATCTAGGGAGCAAGGAAGGTCTTGCGCTCCTGCAGTGTTGCAAAAGTGAAAAATAAAAAATCGTTAGATTTGCCAGCTAAAAATCGGGAGATTTTTATTTACATCCATGGGTTTAGAAATGTATCATAAAACGTTCTTTTAGATGTCGTTCTTTTTCGTTTCCTTTTTCTTTGCGATAATAATAATGTCTTTATAATTTAAACTAAAATTTTATTATTATTTATTTTTGCTACTCACGCTTCTCCAAAATTCTTTTCTTTCTTCACTGAGTGATTTAATTTCTTTCGTAGTTAGAAGCAAACGCCATTCTAAATTAATTTTTTGATAACTAATGCTACCTAACAAATTTGGACATAAAGCACAACAGTTCTCAACAAAACAGAAGAAGGCTAGTAATTAGTGAATATAATTCTATGAACAAACAACGCTATATATACATGGCCTAAGCTACCTAATTCGTAAAACAACCCGAACAAAGTAATCTTTAGGGATCTCCCCCGTACACTTACCAGACAATAATGAACTCTATTTTAAGATGGTTCAGTGCAATATGCTTTAACCATACCGCGAAGTTAAAAACCTAATAAGGTTATAGGTATAGGTCCCATAGGACGTGGTGCGAGCAATCTCGGGAAGTCCCCATAAATATATTTTGTGTTAAAAGTTCATTTTAGTATTTTGATTATTACTTTTCAATTTTATTTATGATTATTATTTTACATTAGTTGAAAATGTAAAAAAATCGAGAGATACGTTCGCTAAATCGGGATATCGGGAGATACTAATTAAAATCAGTATATCTCCCGATAAATCGGGAACTTTTGCAACACTGCGCTCCTGCCGCCCTGCCGCAGGGCCGACTTAAAAAATTGCCCCTACTTGCCTACACACATCACAATTAAGGAGGCAATTAAGGGTCATCCCCACTCCTACATCCTAGATTGCCCCTGCGGCAGGCAGGTCAGTAGCCACCTTTAGTTTGAGTGAAATAAAAAAAAAACATGTAGTTTGTAGTAAAATGATACCTTAATAAATGTCAAGTTTTAACAATAAGTAGTTTTCTTTGCTAACCTGAAGCATTTACTATCTTAGTTTAGCCCTAGAAATGATAAAAAGATTTTTTAAATCAAATTAACTAATCAGGTAGTTTTCTGCCTGAGTAACTTCAGAAGTCTGTAACAGAAAAACTGGCAAATTGTCATTTTTTATGTTATTATGAAAAATTAAGGTACTGCCAAGTTTTTAAAAGTAATTAGAAAGTATGAAATCATTTATTACTATTTTTCATTTAATGTTGTAAATTCAAGCCCCACTCTCCTGACAGAAAATTTTTAAGTTTCGATTAAAATTATTGTATCTTCGGTGAATGTTAGGAAGCTAATTATTTTATGCATAATAGGGCAACTCATAAGGATCATGCTACAAAAAAAAAACTTGGAAAAAATCTCACAATTACATTTTTTTTAATGTTACGCTGTTTAGGATGAACATTTTCAAAAAAAGGATAAAAAAAATCATAACTCGAAAACCACAAAAAATCGCGGACATACGCGCGGGTATTTTCGGATACTCCTAGGTGTGAGGAATCAAAAAAAAAATTATAACCTCACTGTTTGGACCACACTGTATATGGTGCTTTAACTTCGGAACTTTGTTAGTGCGATTTAGGCTTCGATATGTTTCGCTTGTGACGTGACGACAGCGCCGCCACAGGCATATGGTATCGCAGACTTTTTTTAGATGTAGCAAAGACCAATATTTCTGTAGAACATTGTTTTTATGTAATACTAAATGTTACGCTAGCGCACGTGGATAAAGCAGTTAGAGAGCGCCTTTTCTTCCGACTTGCTTAACAAAAATCAATATATAAGGTTAGCTGATAGTTATATGCTAGAAAGCCTATATTATCCCACATGAATCTGGCTATTATATACAAAAATTTTAAATTTGAACTGGTATTTCCAGAGATTAGCGTGTTCAAACAAACAAAAAAAACAAACAATATAACTCTTCCACTTTATTATATTAGTATAGATTAAATGATTTGGTTTTTTGTTTCTGTTTCCGATTCTGTTTTATAAATATGAAAGGTAATAATTATATAAAAAATAAAACAGCCATTATATACTCCGTGTCCTCGTTTTTTTATTTTACCAGCAAAACATTTTATAAAATATAAATAGGTAGATACTTAATTCAGTATCTACGTATTTATATTTGATTAACATTATGTTGAAAAAGAAATAAATTCCGGGGAAATTGTAAATGGCATTAAATATTTTTCTCCAAAGGTCAAAAATATAACTTTCCGATCTGATTGTTGGAGAAAATTGTTTCATTTTATCGGGAGGTTTACCTCGCCTCGTCAGATGTTATTGCAATTTTGTACATTTTGAATTTAAGTAATCAATATCGTCCCATGTGTGTCATAAAAGGCGACAAAAGGATACTGAAAGAGGCGATGAGCAGCAGCATCTTCCTGATAACAACTCGAAATAATAAAAAACTGTGGTTGACAACCCGCTGGCCAAGCGATGGCAATAAGCTGTAATGGATGGATATGGATAATGGGAATGGCAGGTGGGTGCAGCTTATTCCCGGTAACGTGTTATTTCAATATTTTTAGTTATTTTAAAACTATCATGGTAAAAATTTAGTTAAATTTTAATAAAATAGTTTAGTGCACAAAAGTTATTCAGTTCTGTGCACTAAACTATTTTTTAGCCTTTATACCGGTTTCTGAACAAAAAATTTTCGATGGCCCTTTTAAGTAAAATGTACATCACTAGCGAACTCAATAACCAATCAAAATTGGTCACGCGTTTTCGGGCTGTCAGGTCGTCTATACGCTAGTATATCCTAAGTCTAGTCACCAACCCAATTACCAAAAATATAAGAAAATATACAGTTACTACCTGACCCGTCAAACGTTGTTTTGCCATATACTCGTACATTACTCGTATTTCTAGGAAATATTTTTTACTTTTAAAAATCGCGATTAAATAACAGGGGTTGATCGTAGAAGGGTGAAAATTTGAAGTTTCAAGTATGTTTCTCTGCTAAATCATAATAAAATATAAATAAAAAATTTTGGATTAAGAATGAATTTTAACGGATAATTGAGCGTCATTGAAATATAGTAGCTAGGTATAACTAGAATATATACAGAGGAGTTTCATGGCATTTTAAATGTTACGGTTGACATACTGAAGAAGACTGACCTATTTGCTGAACTATAGTTTTATGATTATATGTTCTAGTAATTATATATCTTGAGCAATGTTTCACAAAACTTGTCAGGTACTTGTACTTATTAAGTTAAGAATGTTATGAGCACGGTATTATTTTATCGTGTAAAAATATAATACGTAATAACGTGCAGACTGCAAAAACAAGTTACAAAATGCAGCAAAAAATAAAACAAAATACACAATTCAATTAATTTAACCAACAGTTTTATTTCTCTTCCAATTGAGAAGTCTTTCTATAAGAAAAAACAATTTTCATGTTATTCTTTCAGTGTTGTTTAAACACCGGTGGAAGCGGCTTCATTATTTGCATTTAAATTGCTGCTACAAATATCTTTCCTCCAATTTTCACCATTCGCTTCGCTCTTTTGGCGCAACTAACTGCTTTTTCCTGTTTTGCTTTTGTTTAGAGGTAGAGATTTTATTTTTGATGTAAATTAGTTAAGAAAGCTTATGGTGAAAGTAGATTAACATTATTACATCATGGACTCTGTGTTTAATTTTAAATTATTTAAAATAATATCATGAGCCGTGTTAGCTCAGGAGTAAATCCTCACCACAAATTTCATGCGAGCAACCCGGGTCGTTCCAACGGCACCAACGAAAATTTGAATTATTACTTGCCCTAATTTATCACGTGTACGTCAGTAAAGGAAACATCATGAGGAAATCTATAATGTCTTAGAAATTAAAACATTACGAGGTTTGTGAAATCCGTCAACATACACTAGAGTAGACGTATAATACGCGACGGCAGCGCGGCGCGGCGTAGTATTCATGGTCTTCCCTGATTAAGTTGAACCATTCATCCGTTACAATCAATTAAAATACCACTGCTGAACATAAGAATATCCAGACCATCTGTCTCGTAGAGGGGATATGCTGTTACCAACCCGTCTGTCGAGCGAAGCAACTATGTAACACATACCCCCTACGACAGTATTTAATAGATCCGTATTTAAATTAAAATATATTATTTCAAATTCAACAATTTGTTTCGACGAAAAAATCAATTTTGTCGTGATAAAAAATTAGTTCTGATGGTTTTCGAGAAAATGTTATTCAAACCGTAGGATTTTATTTAATATTTCTTTTTAATTATTATTAAAAAGAAATATTAAATATTTGATTTATCTTAATTCATGATATTTTTTAATGATATATTTCTTTTTAACTGTAAGGCTTAGTGCAATAGAAAACAAAAAGCACAGACCAGTTATGATTTAGTAGTTAATATAAAGTATAAAAATAAACAGTTGCTTTCCAACATTGTGTTGAAGGAAACAGGAAGAGTTGCTGTGTCGCTTCTTTACAAAGTTTTGCCCATCGCATGTAAAAACTTTGGGAAAGTAGCCACAAAGGATTAAACGACGAACTAGTTTTACGGCGTCGTTTCAAAACGGATACAAAGATGTTTATGTTGAAGAAGGACGAAATTTTCAAGAGCTAATGGCAGTTTGCCATTTCAACATTTTTTTTTTCTCAAGACTTGTCAACTATCGGATATGTCAGTCACACGGCATTGTCAAAAAATTGGTGGGTTATACTTATAATCCACCAATTTTAGCAATTGTTCATAGTCCATTAAAGTTTATAGAGATAAAACTGTCCTAAATAGGTAAATTTTACCGTGCCTTGCCAACCTTGGTAGTAGTAAGTATAAGTATGATAATATCGATATAACGGTCCACAAATAATTTATTCAAATATAATTTGATGCTTAGAATGTTTTTCATATGTAGTTTATATTTGTAAACACACAAAAGAAAAGAGATTCCTAGTATGCGTGTAGAGTTTTTGCTTAAAGTAATTTAAAATTTAAAAGTTTGTACAGCCGACTTCAATATAAATTATTAAGAATAACTCAAAAAAATATTTATCAGACTTTGATCAAATTCATATGGAATCAGACGAGAAGCACCAGATTTTAAATAAAAAAAGAATCATCGAAATCAGTTCACCCAGAAAAAAGTTACGAGGTAATATACATTAAAAAAACATACATTCGAATTGAGTACCCACTCCTTTTTGAAGTTGGTAGAAAATGTGTCCATCACTGATTATTTTGTAACAAATTTTAATGTTTACTGTAGTCGAGTTTTCCCCCCTACTCTCTTTTTTAACAATGTTGTTTCTTTTCTTTTCTTTTAATACGTTACCCTTAGGATTTCTTCTGTATCGTGGGAGAGGTTTACTTGTAATAATAATAATAATATAAATTTATTTCAGACATAATTAGTCCAATTAAGTGTAAGTATATTAGTAACAATTTTACTTAATAACTATGTTAGTAATGTTAGTATTTATGCCTACATAATAATAATATATATACATAATTCATTATCTTTTTAATCCTATTGCCAGCTCTACCCAGTGTCGCTGAAAGTGGCAATCCGGTCTCGCCGCGATCATTTTTAAAATGCTGTTGTTACTGTTTCGCAGACGCTGTAACATTGAGGCTCATTTCTTTCGCATAACAGCATGAAATCCATTAGTTCTAGCATTCGCGAACATTTTCGAAGCACTACAGCGCCATGGCAGTCCCAACAGCATTCTAAAAGCGTTATTGTATTGAATGCGAAGGGCGCTGTAAGCTCGTCGCCTGTATAATACCCACAGGCTACTCGAGTAAAAAGGATTGGCAAAATGCTCTGAAAAGAGTGACTTTTACGTCATCTGTACATCGAGAAAACCTGCGGGCAAGCATATTGCTCCTAACTGCCAGCGCCCTACGCTCCCTCTCTATATCACAATCATCACTTAAATCGCTCGTTATAATATGACCAAGATAATTAAGAGTATTAACAATATTTAGGACTATACCATTTGAGGTATATGGGAGGAATACGACGCGGTGGCTGTTTCGGTGTTCTAAAAACAAGAATTTCACTCTTTTTCGAGTTGTACTTCAAGCCGTGATCCTCCGCATATTTCTCGCAAATAGATAATAGTTTCTTTAACCCGCCTACAGATGGACTGAGCAGCACCATGTCGTCTGCATAGCTTATATTATTAACACATGTCTCGTCAATATGACAGCCGACACGTGTGCTAACCAGTTCCACGATAAGCTGGTTAATATATAAATTAAATAACAACGGTGGGCTTAAACCGCCTTGTCTGACACCAGATTTTAATCTATATTTATCTGATAGCATACCCGCCCATCTCACCTGGTTTTTTGATTACTGTACTAGTACTTGATCAGAGAAGTATAATCTGCCGGCACACCCGCGTTTCTCAACTTGCTCCATAGTATATCATAATTGACCAAGTCAAAAGCCTTGGATAAGTCGAGGAAACACGCGTATACCGGCGTCCTCCTAGCAGTGTAATACCCGACAGTATGCTTCAATGTAAGAATTGCACTTTCCGTCGACAATCCTACCCTGAATCCGAACTGCGCGTCATGCACATCTACATATTTTATGAGGCAACCATTTAACAAACTTGCGTAACAATGGATCCCTGCGTATTTAAAATGTTCAATACTGAGACCATCGTGACCCGGGGACTTCCAACGCTGTATTCTCTGAATAATCTGAGCCACCATTTTAGCGGGTATCTTAACATTACGTTCCTTCACGATGGTCTCACTATCGCTCATCTACTCACGCATGGGACTTAAGAGTGACTGCATGGTAAACTGTTTCCTAAAAGCATCCGCAATGTCTTTATGGTCACAAGCATCACCGACGTCCACAGGGAGGCACGGCGTTATATTCATTTTATTTGTTTTTTTCCAGAAAATTTTAAACTTTTTCGAGGAGTGGTCGGAAGCAAGGCGGTCCATTTTAAGTTGCTCCTGCCTGTCCTGGCACCATTTAAGTTTCGCTTTAAAGTGCCTCCTTGCCTCCGACATATCATTAAAAATTCCACCACTAGCTAGCCGCCCAGCTAAATTCCACAATTTAAATTTCAGCGTCGCCTCCCGATGGGGGCCCGCGACATGCTTATTCCATCCAATAACATAGCCTCCCTTCTTTCGCTACTTAACTTTGTGTGTTTGGATAGCAGCCTCAGACAATATATTTATTATATCTAAATGCAACTTATCTAAGCCTGAGTGATGATTCTTTTTATTACAGAACTCATCACAACATGCACTTAGTTCCTGTGGAAATTCTATTAGTTTTAACTTAGCATGACAGAGGTCATGATACTGGTCGATTTGCTGCTGCTGTCTCTCTCCCCATATAACAAGGTTTGTAGGTCGTTCTATATCCAATTTTGCTACTTTTGGCTTAAGTTTACCCAGATTACATACGACTACTAGTGGGTAGTGGTCAGACCAATACACGTTATATTTTACCGTTACGTTAACGATTGTATTACGTGCTGACTCTGTGACAATGCAGTGATCCAACCAGCTATTACAACCGTGAGCCTCACTACAATAGGTATATGTATTACTGGCACACATATTTAAATCTATACAAATCCAATTAAGATCCACACAGAAGTCCAACATTACATTATAAAATAATTCACTAGGGTGCGCATTAAAGTCTCCTAAGATATAAAAAGCCGATACTCCATTGTTCTCCTCTATTTCTATTATAGAGCGAATGGCTCCAAGACACGCAGTAAACTCGGAAAGGTTATCACACTCAATCACATTCACTGACTCGAAGGCACACTTACGCCATAACAGCGCCACCCCACCATACGGCCTCCCGCTGAATAAGCCTGCCGCAGTATCGACTGCAGACGTACCGGTAGACCCAAAGTTGCTGTCAATCGTGCTGAGTATAGGCAGATCATGTGGCAAGAACCACGTCTCCTGGAGAGCTACCACATCAGCTGTCTGACATAAGGTCCTCACTCCTTCTATTGACCTTTTGATAGATTTACAATTAAAACTAATTATTTTACTGTATTTTTCCATTAACTTTCTTAAGTTATATTTATATAATATCTCACTGTAAAGTACTTAGCTATAATATTGTATTTATATATATATAAATATAAATGTATTTATATTTGAATTGTATCTTTGTTCTCTGTTATTTCAGTATTTTCCTTACTTTCTCGCCTTCCATAAAAGTTTACAAACCGTCTAAACGATATCCCAAATGGCCACAGCTTATCATCCAGGAATGTATCAATCTTGTGCTTAGATACAAATAATTTATAAGCACTGTAGTCTCTTTGTCGCTTCATTTGAATTTTTACAAGAGTCACCTTTTCCCGCGTTTTTTCATATATATAGTTAACAATGTCCTGTTCATCCACATCCTTATGTACATTAGATATAAAAAGGGGCACCTGCGTGTCCGCTGCCTTAAACTTTAGACTATTTCCCTCTAAATCAACCGTCGTTCCTTTTTGACTTATAAATCGGTTTCTTAGTCTCCGTTTTTGGACTACAATCCATTCTTCGTTTCTTTTTGGTTCCTTACATTCTCCATCTCTCTGAACCACCTCAGAAAAAGTCTTTCGCCTCGCTATTAATGTATCATTTATTTGTTAATCCTTATCAATTAACGCGTCAAACGGCTTGCTAACGTGCCATTAGCTGTTTCATTCACTACAGGTATAAACGGTCGCGTTGCACTATGAATCATTTTGCACTCATCTCCTATCGCATTCGCACACACTCGCTGGAGGTTGCGACTTCTCATTCACACTTGATATAATTATTGGCGATGAGTGACGGGAATGCATAGATTCTTGGTGTGATTTAATAGACAGAGACTTACACTTTTCTGGTTCATTAGCCTCAGCAATGTATGACGCATTATTGCAAGATGTTGAGAGCGCCATCGGTCCGCTATCGTACATAAAATTGTCACAATCACCTCTTTTATATATATTCTTTTATATATAATATTTTGCTCGCGGTTCGCAAATGAATTTAATCTAAAATACTCATTTATTTCATCATGCACTTGGTTTTTCGTAACGTACTGATGTTGAATGCCATGTATAGTTTTCTCAAATAGTACTATCTTTTTAAGCAACACTGTCACATTAACATGATCGAACGTTTCGGGTGGAAGTTTTTCTAATCGCTTGCTACAAAAATTGGTACCTGTTCGGAGTCTGTTTCTTTAAGCAAGCAGATGATATCCTCAATATTCCGTAGAGTTTTGCCCTGTCGTTTTCTAATTTTTGGTCGCTTGCTCACTGATTTAAATAA
Organism: Parnassius mnemosyne; assembly: GCA_963668995.1. NCBI lineage: Eukaryota > Metazoa > Arthropoda > Insecta > Lepidoptera > Papilionidae > Parnassius > Parnassius mnemosyne. Next base: position 25,663,119 of record CAVLGL010000093.1, on the reverse strand, counting down.
TAACGACTTCGCTAATTCAATTTATTCAGCACTAAATGAACTTTCACAAATCTGTATCAGGCTTTGTTCATCCATCACATCTAGTTTCTTTTGCACAAAGGCTAATACTTCACAGATTACAATATTACAATTTGAACACTTCCATCGCTTCGATATGCTATCCATTGCAGCGGCATAGATCAATGACAGTGTGCGCTTGCGTTCACGGTCTAGACCCGACTTATAAAAGAATAAATTGCAAAAAGGCATACACCTAGACTCGGAAAAATTACTTGTAGGCCTTTCAGATAACTTATTGAGAGATATGACGCCTTGCTATAAGGCTCAGTTGTGATCATTATAGGGTACCGTTTTGTTCATTTTGAGGTAGAAAGAAAGATCTCATGGCTTTCGATTGATTGAACTTGGAACTCTCACTACTGGAAGACTCAAACTGGAGACAGAGAGGCGTTTAAGGCGACAGATTTCTGCTGCTGTGATTGCTAACCTGTCTGCTAAACGTAAACAAAACTATGTGTGTATAACGTACGTTAAACTATAATATGCCAAACGTAAAGATCGTGAAAAATCATTCCTATTATTAAATTGGCTTTATGAAATAAACTTAAAACTGTAAAGTAACGTAATGATAAAATAGAATAGTTACAAATGCAACAAAAATATATAGTATCGAAATAATTATGTCACCCATATAATACTTGGTTTTGATTTAGGTCACTTATAACGCTGTGAAAATAACAGTTTAGGGTATTAAAATATTCACACGGCTTTCATTAATCGCGTAAGCTTATTTCACTCAACGAAATCCATATTAATAACAAGCTTTGTGTGCAGGATTATTGTTTATAAAAACAATATTGTAGTGAAAAGAAATGTATTATCTATATCTTTTCCGTACTCTCGTATATATATATCACCCACCCAGGAGGTAGATAGAGACTACGGACTTCCATTTGGCACGATCTTGACATACCTTTCTCCATTTCTTTACGTCGATATAGCTACTCATATATTCTCGTCAGTTGAGGTTACTCCTAATTTTGCCCATCTTCAATATATCGCCAGTTTGGTCGATAAACTTACGTCTAGGGCGTCCCTTGCCGACTCTGCCATTCACTTCTTTAATATAATTTTTCTTTCTCACTCTTTCCTCATTGAAAATCGAATGAAACTTTAACTAATTTTTTATATATTATGCTACCTATACTATCGATACAGGTCTAAAAACAACAATTTTTAGAAAATTTGTCCGTCTGTATGTCTGTCTGTAGGTCTACACAATTTTCAAACAACGGGTGAGACTTTGAAAATAGTAATATTTAGTGATCAAATCGTTAGGATAAATATAATATATCATCACGGTTTTCATTATAGCGTATTAGGCCAGATTATTTGTAATACGTAAATTATAATTTAGTATTCTCTGTGACTTTATAATGGCTGCTCATCTTTTTATAACAACATATGTAACAATGTAAACTTTATATCGTATTTCTAAATATTATGACATTGTCATGTGGTGCGTATGCGCGCTGAGAATTTAGGTTTCAAAATTATTTTTAAATAGCATCATCTCTCATAAATTTTAGCACCACTCTTTTCTTAGTTTCTATCGAATCTACATCCAACCTGATTGTAAGGGTCCATTGTAGTCCATATTCACCTACAGCATATTAAAACAAGGAAGAATGTGATGTCATCTCTACTGTATTATTATACAATTGAGATCATAATACAGCCATACTGCTTTATGGTGGCAAAATTAAGAAAGAGGGTAGTGCACTACACAGACGTACTTCTAGGCAGAAAAAGAGTCCTGCCACCTGCGAGCACAGAAGCAATCTGAAAACGCTTTTACGTAACAATGATGTTATTTAAGAGAAAACATATTAAAAAAAAATCATTAAATATAAGTGTAATTATTGTACTGAGACAAAATAATTATGTAGTAGGAAGTATAGTCTGTTTCGTGAAATTGCTCGGCACATCCCTTCAATTTCTAAAATGGTTATAAGAGCAGGATAGAGTTAGTTGCGCTGCTTCAGTGTAAATTGGTGAACTTTAGAAATGCACTTGAAATATTTATAATTTCTTAAGAATGTAGTTTTCTCACACTAATATATTTTAATGCAAAGAAAAATCAGCACTTAGAGATCAAATCGTCTTGATCGCATATTAAAACGAAATTTGAAGTCGAACGCATATCATGTGAGCAACTACGGTTTGCTACTTTATTCCGTTCTCATTAAATTATTATTTTTAATAGGTAAAAATAATTTTAACATATTTAATATATTTAGTCATTCATTAACAACGTAAAATAAATTGTATTAACACAAATTAAAATTATCGTAACTCCTAATTCCTCTCGAGGATAACCGTCACACAGTTTCGAACTTTCACTTGCAATTTTAACATTATTCATACTTCCTTTAAATTATTGCTCCCTGAGAATAATGAGTAAAATAATTACTAAAATATGTGCTTATTGAGAAATACAAATATAACTAACTGTATGCTTAATTGACTTTCATGACGATTTTATTTTGAATCTCTTATAATTCTAATAAAACTAATTATACGGATTGTACCGCATTTTATTTATTCTTTTAAGTCTCGAAGTTTTGTATGCTTTACATTGGGTACTGAATTGCTTGACCTTTTGATGATGTATTATTTTAAAACTGGGCTATGGATTCTCTTACGCTACCACTAATCGGAAAATCTCTCAAATAAATTATTATGAATTAGTTACTGTTTACATAAACTAGAATGACTAACGAGCTAATAGTCCACTTGATTGTAAGTGGCTTCTATATTTCACGCTATACCATGTATACCTGTAATCTACTCCTAACAAAAAAAAACTGAAGATCTTAAATCTCAGAGTTACATGAGCACTTTAATGCCTCACACTGGAACTATACGATAGAAATAAATAACAGGGTAGTACCAATCTATATGAAAACCTAAGCCGAAGGGAAGTTCTAATACCAATTGTAATATTTACACACATGTTTTTTTTATAGGATTGATTGATAAACGTGCACACAGTCCACCTGATGGTAAGTGGTTGCTGTGGCCCATAGACATCTACATCTTTCCTCGCTTGCGAATCAAAATGCAGATGCGTTGTCACCCGTGAGGACTAAGATGGAATGTCTCTTTTCCAGTAAAAAGGGTCTCCGGTTCTCTACACTCACCATATGAAACACAGCAGTTTTAAGCTGCTATTTTACGCTGGTATTCTGTGAGAGCGTGGTCCTTCCCCGGTCGAGCCGATCCAGGAGTGCTACTATACTACAATGTATATATAAATGCTACTAAACGACAATAGCTGCAGTATGGCTCTACCACGTTTAAAACATGTAACACGGTTTAGCGACCGATTGCCAGTATACTAAATATTCAGAATATTTGACTAAAAGTTGACGAAATCATTCCAACGTAGAGTGGCAAATCTCAAACGGAACCACAATTCGTGCTTATGATGGTCGTTTTCGGAACTGCATATATTGTGGTTATCTCTACATTTCTAGAAATGCATAAAAGAGAGAACTTCATATCAAAATTCACTTATATTTAAAAGAAAATATTTTAAGAATAAGGGTAACAAAAGAGCACGCAGTTCACCTTATGGCCCAACTATAACATAGCTGCAGCGTGTAACATATCTGGAAGTTTATGAGTACCTTCGATTAGTGTCAGTCTTTTCTTCTCTTGTATTATAGGTTAACATAAAATATTGCGACGTTTACTTTATCAGTTTACACTTTCGTTTTACACATATAATTGAATTTGTGATACAAAGGCTCCCCCAGCTTCTACGCTCAAATGTACTTTAGATAGTAACAAAGCATTGAGATCGCAAAATGTATACGTACACGTGTCCCAGAAGCGCTGTTTTATTAAATTAAGTTCATTACATATCTATGAGTAGACGTTATTTAATATGACATTAAACTCATAATATATTTTTTGCTGTAATTGGGTGTAATTGGAAATTTTAAGAACAAACCTTATAAAAAAGACACCCATGACACATCATGTTTCATATATACAATAATGTGTTATTGAATCATATAATAAGTCTTAATAGCATTTAATAGACTATTCTTTTAAGCCAAGAACTAACAGTGGAAGGAACGGTATTGATATTTTTGCCGATATGATATATATCCTTTTGCGTCTGTATGATCCGTTATTATCCACAAAATATTTCATCATCGTCATTACAACCCCTCACAAGGCCACTGCTCAACATAGGCCTCCTCCAAGGAATGCCACAAATCACGGTCCTGAGTCTTTTACATCCATTGACTTCCTGCATGTTTTACCAGGTCGTCAATCCATCTAGTAGGAGGAAGAAGTAGAACTAGAGTAACCGACAAAGCCCAAAATATTAGTAAGCTGAAGTGGCAATAGGCTGGGTCGAAGAACCGACAAAATATTTAACCAAAATTAATTATTAGTAAAAAAAATCTTTAAGAACAAGCTTTTATTTAAATGCTCTAAAAAGAAGAAAATAAATTTTATAAATCAAACCCATTATTTTGTTACATTAACTATACAAATTTATATGATATATAAGCTTGTCGCGAGAATACATCTTGGCACAATTAAAATAAGGAAAGGATTTTTTAATTACAGATAAAATTGCAATATTTTAAATAGTATTATAAAAAAGGTAGCGACGTTATCAACTTTATTCAAAAATTTTAGATACATTGTTCAGAAAATCCACCAAATCAGGTGATATAAGAAAATACTCGTAGGCCTTGTAGCTGCATGTAAAAATTATCGTATTTCCTAAAAAGGCAAATTAAAAAAAAATCTTTCATACCAATTTGGGATTATAAATTATTTCATGTATTTATATTAATAGGATTATAAATTATTATATGTAAATAGCCTAGAGATAAAGACAGACTACTACTAGAGATAAAGATAAAAGAACTTAAAATAATTAAAGCTGTCTTAACACAATCATTTTTGGGTAATATCAATTTTTTTACACAGTTCGTAAGTATAATCGGATTTAGTGTATGGATACGTAACCAAAGTATCAGTAAGTATCATAAACACTTCATTTTCCTGATACTTTATAAACCAATTAAAACAACAATTATATTTATTAAAATATAATTGTTATTTTATACGTGGTAGAGCCATGCTGCAGCTATATTGGTCGTATAGTTGTAGCACGAATGGGTCGGCTCGACCGGGGAAGGACCACGCTCTCACAGAATACCACCGTAAAATAGCAGCTTAACGCTGCTGTGTTTCGTTTGGTGAGTGTAGAGAACCGGATACCCTTTTTACTGGAAACGAGGCATTCCATTTTAGTCCTTACGGGTGACAACGCATCTGCATTTTGATTCTTAATCGAAGATAGATGTAGATGTCTATGGGCCACAGCAACCACTTACCATCAGGTGGAATGTGTGCTCGTTTGTCACCCTTATCCTTTAAAAAAAAACACAGGAAAATCTCGCGACATGCTTTTACAAAAATAAAATGATTGGTTTTATTTACTTCAAAGTTTATTTTCTTCTTTTAAGAGCATTTAAATAAAGGCTAGTTTTCAAAATAATAAATATTACTTGATTTATGATTCTTTTAGTTTTCGCTGGACATGTTCCTAAGTCTGTCCATTTCAATTAAAGCGTCATTGTTGCACGGTCGCGCTTGCCTGTTAATTTACTACAGAATAGTTCCTCAATAAGAAGACCTTCGAGTACTTAAAGCCACATATTAATGCTTCGTCGATGCTTACTCGTATGTAGTTATTGTCTACTTGTAAATGATGAACGAAGTTACACTATAAGCGAATATTATTTCGCATTTACTGTACGGTAAAATTCAAGACAGGAATTGAAATTTTATATTTTATACAACACTGGCATCGAGTGGGTGTTAGGGGAATACGGTAACTTTTCCCCAAACACCAACCTGTCAAGAAAAATGTAGATAACTACATTTTTGATGACAGGTTGGTGTTTGGGGAAAAGATATTATATATTTATATTAATAGGATTATAAATTACTTCATGTAAATAGCCTAGAGATAAAGATAAAAAGAATTTAAAATTAAGTGTACGGAGACGTTACCAAAGTATCAGTAATTATCATAAACACTTCATTTTCCTGTCACTTTATAAACCAATTAAAATAACAATTAATATCTTGATAAAACAAAATAGAAAAATACATAGTATGGCCCAAATTTATGTCACAAGACATTAAAATGTATAATATGATTTATAAATAAAACTTATGTGTACGTTTTTATCGAATTCTAATTGAATAATTTAAAACAGTTTTGTCCAAAGTGGCTGCTTTTAGTTACAGACTTTTGATCTGTCTGGCCACGACAGATTAAAGGTCTGTAACGAATGTATGGATTAACGCACTGTCTCCATGGAAATTACACACTGATTATTGATGTTATTGATGTTATGAAAAGGGCAGACTTATGGGGCATTTCGTTAAAGTTATTGCGTATATAATGGATACTGTTGCACCTTATCTAGCCACAATTTTTAAAACAAGCGTCGAATCTGTTGTGATTCCTGATCCAATGAAACATAACAACGTCATACCTTTATTTAAATTTGGTAGTACATCAGACTGGCCCAATTTAAGACCAATTTCCGTACTACCAACATTAAGTACAGTAAAGTTTCAACAGTGGTAGAACCACGCGGCAGCTTTTGCTGTCGCACGGATGGGCCGGCTCGAACCGGGGTAGTACCACGACCTCACAGAAAACCAGCGTGAAGTAGAGGTTTACCTCTGCGTTTCGCTTGGTGAGTGCAGGTGGCCGGAGGCCCTTTTTACTGGAAATGAGGCATTTCATCTTAGTCCTCACGGGTGACAACGCATCTACATTTTGATTTGTAACAGAGGATAGATGTAGATGTCTATGGGCCGCAGCAACCACTTACCATCAGGTGGACTGTGTGCTCGTTTGTCTCCCTTATCCCATAAAAAAAAAAGTAAAATTTTTGAAAAAATTGTTTTAGATCAGATGTTAAGTTTTTTTGTAATATAAATAAATTGCTTCACAAAAATCAATTTCTTTTTACAAGGTGTCGCTCGACTACCGACGCCGGAATCAAACTTATAAAACATATTTTTTGCGCATGGGAGAATTCAGAGGATGCTTTGGGTGTGTTTCTTGACTTTTCCAGGGCCTTCGACTGTTTTCACCATGAGACATTAAACAGGAAGCTACAGTACTATAGTCAGAACTAGTGTCAAGAACACAGCGCTTAAATTTACTATTTCTTATTTAAGTAATAGAATGCAGAAAGTTATTATCAATGGTAAAAGTTCTTCCGGTTTGTCCATAAAGATCGATGTCCCTTAGGGCTCCATTTTTCGCCCTATTTTTAGTGTATATTAAGTACACACCTTCCCTTGTAGAGAATAATCATGATATAGTATTGTTTGCTGATGATACTTCCTTGATTTTTAAACTTAAACGTCTATCATTTAAATGTGACGAAGTTAATAATGCTATATCAAAACTAATGCATTGGTTTAACGTTAATAATCTGCATTTAAACGGCAATAAAACTAAAGGTATTAAATTTACAACAACGAATATTGAAAATCTGAATACCAATGTGTATTTAAATGAGGAAGAACTGAGTCCTGTTGAATACTTTGTTTTTCTTGGCATCACTCTCGCCACAATGCTTCAGTGGGGCCCCCATATATCCAAACTAGCAATCAGACTAAGCTCTGTAGCTTATGCTTTAAAAATATTAGAGATCTTACTAGTATCGAGACAGCTAGATTAGTTTAGTTTAGTTATTTCTATAGCATAATGTCCTATGGGATTTTGCTTTGGGGAAATGCGGTTGATATAGAAACTATTTTAATATTGCAGAAGAGGGCCAAAAGAGCTATTTACAACCTTAAACCGAGAGAGTCTCTTAGAGAACAATTTAAAGAAATAAATATATTAACTTTGGCCTCTCAGTATATTTACGAAAATTTAATGTATGTTCACAGAAATAAAGACAGTTTTAGTAGAAAAGTGATTTACCCTCTGTAAACACTAGTAAAAAATACAAAAGAGTTGTTATACCAGACTCTTAACTCTACATAGTCAGTAATTGATTTTTGGGGGAATGTATACGTTATTACAACAAAATCCCAGAAAATATACGAGGTATCTCTATTATCAAGTTAAAATATTTAATTAAACAAAAACTGTAAAAGAGGGTTATTATAATATAAATGAATACATGGTTGATAATATCCCCTGGGCATGAGGTGCTTGCCTCCAATAAATCGCTGTTTCTAAAATAAATGTTGTAAATATTTTGGAATCATTTATATTGTAAAATTTATTTAAAAAGATGTCCCGCTGGGTTTCTTGCTGGTTCTTCCCAGGACAGAGGATTTCTTTTAAACCAGTGGTAAAGTAAAAATGTGACTTTCAATAAGAATTACTTTTAAACAATATTGAATAAAAAATTATTCTATTCCATTCTATACTGCTAGCTCCAAAGATTTCTTTGAGATACTAAATATCGAAGAGACATTTTGAGCAGACCATGTCTTCTGGTACTGACCACAATTTGTAGTTCGACGGGAACGAAGACTTTTTTCGTTCAGATGACTAAACGAAAATAAGTTTCCAGCTCTTATGAAATCTGGAACGTTTATCTCGAGCCTCGAGAGCTTCGAGAGCTTGTGCCCAGGGGCAGACTCTGGCTACAAGTCAACTATACATTTTCGAAAAGTGTATCACAGAGAGCCTAGGAAAATTTGACCTGTATCTTTAGTTTTTTTCACAAAAATTATGCTTTGTAAATACTTGGTAGGACATTACTCCACCAAACTAAAATTCATGCAAGATGATTACCACCTTGAACTTTTCAATAAGATGCTAGGCTTCATTGGATCTGTGAACATATACTTCATCAATTTGATTGTTTTAGTGATCTCATTTTTTTCGACCTACTCCTTCAAGTTGAAGGGTCTGATTTAGGAGATATATATTATGTATCTTGACTGTAAGACACCAAATTCCAGGTTTATTGGATAATTTGCGAAAGGTTCTTAGTGGAAATATTCAATTTATGATATATTTTTGTTTTTTATAGAGTTTTGTTGACAGTAGTCTGGTTATATGTATTGTAGGGGATCCCCCCGATCTTTTATTGGCCTCGTCAGAGGGATTGTTGGTTTTCCGTTCAAGAGTGACAACACAAACATACCGCTGATGTCTAGCTTTTGTATTGTCTTAAAAATGACTGACGGCTGCGTGCTCACAGCGTGCGGGAGAATTATTTGAAGGATCGTTCGATGCTTTATTAAGTGTGGTACTTAAAATAATTTCATTTTTCGTTTTTGTTTAGTTTACACCTGTTTAGACCTAGTCATTAAAAACGTATCGTGTAGAGGCGGAGTGTGAATAATTGTTCTACCATATTGTACCCACGGGGTATTGTAAGAGGACACAGAGTGAATCTGAAAGAGGAGATGGGCAGCAGCATCTTCCTGATAATAACTAAAAGTAAAAAAAAACTGCACTTGCCAACTCGCCTGCCTAGCGAGGTAAATATGGCAAAATCTTCCTAAGATGTAATGTAAGTGGGACTATGTTCACTAGTAGACTTTTATAGGTAGTAATGGATAATGGATGGCCATAAAAATTATGTTGCTCAACCAAAGTCCACCTAAAAAGCCTCAATAACTGCTAGTATTCATACAATAATTCCATGAAATGAAAAGTATACACACAGTTTTTATAATAAACTTCCTAGTTGTAAATAATGTGTGACCAATCAAAAGAAGAAAATACGTAATGCTTTTAAACTAAATTTACTTTTAAGTTAAAAGAAAACAATTTAAAAATAACAATATCATCGATCTTTTAAAATAATATGAATTAAAATCCACAATATTGTATCTTAAGAGAATATTTTTTATAGGATAGGGTGACAAACGAGCACACAGTCCACCTGATGGTAAGTGGTTGCTGTGGCCCATAGACATCTACATTTATCCTCGTTTGCGAATCAAAATGCATTGCAATGCGTTGTCACCCGTGAGGACTAAGATGGAATACCTCTTTTCCAGTAAAAAGGGTCTCACCATATTATGATACACAGCAGTTTTAAGCTGCTATTTTACGCTGGTATTCTGTGAGAGCGTGGTCCTTCCCCGGTCGAACCGACTCATTCGTGCTACAACTATACTACTAATATACCACGTATATAATATACAAAACCTATCGTCGACAGCATGAAAGATTTATTAAAATTTAGAAAGCATTGGGGCTGGCAGTATGGTGCGTCCGGTCCTGTTCGAATTCGCCGGAGATGGTCGATGTGGTTTGATTCTATTTTCTCTAATATATAATCATTATTTATAATGGTTAAGGATAATAAATCGATTAAGCACATGTCTTTGTGGATTCTTACAAAATGTAACTCTGAGGATGGGCGCTCGCTTCAATTAGCTTAGCTCACGAGCAACTTCACCCTTGCCGGTGCTACTACATAATGTATCATATAGTCACAACATTAAGTGCTGATTTACTACTAGCTAATAGTGTTCGATTCAAATCCTTGTGGAGTAGCTTGGAGGATTAAATCTTGTTCTTTTCATTATAAGCATGCTGTAGTCAAGGGCGGATATAAGTTACCTGAAAGTAAAGGCACGACGTCTGGTTTTGCAGTATAGATGATGAGAAGATCTAATAAAACTTGCAAGTGCTGCACAATCTAACTGTAGTCGCCTATGTTCTTATTTTTAAAAACTGCTCCTGAAAAACTTCAGCATAAATTCTTACACACGTAAAAAAGATATTAGTATATTAAGTAACATAAAGATAACCAAACGCTATATTTTTAATTATTGTATAAATATTAATACATTAATTAACAGTGAGATCAAATCCGAATTAGATACGATATTTTTTTTTATTTACTGCTTTTTCATATTTATTTGATCAATAATACAGCCTTTCAAAAGACCGCTGCCGATAGGCTTTCCACATTATTTATTTTGTAAATGGGATATTTGCTATCGTTGGCGGTGAGGCAACCACAAATTTTTATCTTATTTGCTATATACAGTTCACTTTATCAAGGTCGCCTCCTCATATTAATATTTGGTAGTGAATTTTCTTACGCCAACACTACACAACTACATACTACCACTACGAAAAAGCCGTGTTCAAAAGAGCGTTTTCTTTAAAATTTCATAGTACGAGTATGCAAATATACCTGAGTATGTTCATCATCGTCACCGATACTAACAATGTTGTTACTTGCTTTGTCAAATGCTGGTTTACTCTTTTGTATTATGTTCCGCGGTAAAGTAAAATATTTCGAGCGTAAATCCTGTAGGTATTCAAAATTAAAAAAAAAAACAACTCGCGGCGAACTATTGCCCTAAAATACTCTTAGAAATAAGAGCAGGCACTTGCTCCGAATTTTAAGTCATATTGTGATCTATGTAGGCAGTAACTAGAAATTGACTTCATTGATTACATTGAATTTCATTTAACAAAGTTCCACTACCATATTCTCCCGTGGGTGTCGTAAGAGGACAATAAATCATGAGATGGGCAATAGTATCTTCCTAATAATGATCAAAAATAAAAAAACTGCGTTTGCCAAGCCGCTTGCCAATCGTGGTAAAAATGGCAAATATCCCCCCTATGAGGCAATCTATGGGGGAGGCCTAAGTTCAGTAGTGGACTTTATTAGGATGTAACAGTAACGGCAATGAAGTTGTTCTCTAGTCTCTGAGATGCATGCGGGCTGAAACTGTATTTAAATTACTGTTACATATTCTATAAAATTTTACAATTTCATTTTAGGGTTAAGTTGAATTTGTCTACAATAGTAAAGAAGTCACTTCTGCTAAGCACTAAGTCTATAAATAAGGTATAAATCCAATCGTTACGCTTCGCAATGGCTTAAAGGTAAAGTAAAGGTTCGTAGGGAAAGTTCCAGAGAGCTATTAACTTTATTTAAGAACGTCATAAACCTTTTAAACGGTATCAGAGAATTTTGCTGTGCCCAGTAGTACTAAGAGTAGGTTTAAGAATCTATGTACGTGCAATTGCTTTTATTGAAGTTGAACAGTCTTATTTTTGTATATTTTCCTTATATTTCGTGTATTCAGGTTTTTTTTATTATTATTTAATTGAAATAACCATAACGAGCGTGCTGCGTGCGTGCGTGCGAGTGTGCTTGTTCGCATGCTTGCGGGCGCGCGTGTTTGTGTGTGTGAGTGTGTGAGTGTGTGTGTGTGTGTGTGTGTGTGTGTGTGTGAGTGTGTGTGTGTGTGTGTGCGTGCGTGTGTGTGCGCGCGTGCGTGCGTGTGTGTGTGCGTGAGTGCGCGCGCGCGTGTGTGTGTGTGTGTGTGTGTGTGTGTGTGTGTGTGTGTAGTAGTAGTAGTGGTAACCTATGCCTTTGTAGGCTCTATTAAAATAACATTTAAATCTAGTGGTTGCCGCCTGTGGCGCTGCTCTCGCTCTCTCGATCGTCGCGTTAAACAAAATGTACTTCGTGTTTTATGTCCTACTAGCGATCCGACCCGGCTTCGTACGGTTAGTTTCTGGATCTCGACAACAAAGCCACCTACCGGGTCCAATTGTGATTCTAAGCCATTCTCTAATTAACTTAATCACACATACAAAATTAAATTAAATTTGGAGGAGTTCAGTCACATACACACGGACAGAAGAATTAATTATATATCAATAGCGATCCGCCTCGGCTTCGCACGGGTGATTTCTGGATCTCGACAACAGTGCCACCTATCGGGTCGAATTATGAATCTACACCATCCAGGGACCCACTCAAACGATATCCTGACCAAGTTTTATTATAAAAGCTATAGCTCGTAAATGTGATTTTTTTATATTAATACTTAAGTAACCCCCTTTTGGATGGGATTTCGTAAAATCCTTTCTCAGCTGACCTCTGCTGTACTACTATAAATATCGCTACCAAATTTCAAGTCTCTAGGCCTTATGGTTCCAGAGATATCGTGATGAGTTGAGTCAGGTGTAGGTGGAAATCTCTTATATATATATGCATGTATTATACATATAAACCTTCCTCTTGAAACATTATATCTATTGATAAAAACCGCATCTGAATCAGTTAGTTTAAAAGATCTAAGCGTACAGACTGCGGGAAGCGATTTTGATTTATAGCATGTAGAGATGACTAATACTACTTCTAAATAATAAATACTCAGTTTCTGATAGTTTCAGAGTGTATTTCATCGTCACCACAAAAAATTACCATTTTCAGTACAGTGGAAAACGCAACACGATGTAAATTTCGAAATTTATTTTTTTATTTTGCTTAACATTATATTATTCATATTTACCTCTTAAGCTTGTACGTTAAAGTTAAAACCGTATAAAATCAAATCTGTAATTGCAGTACTGTCATTATTAAAATTTATTGTATCATATCATTTACAATTTATGCATTGGTAACAGAAAAAAAAAACTTGCAGGCCTAAGACACTATACATGCAGCGATAAGTCCGCCATGTTGTTTCGGTGCGTATGATAGACTACAGATACATATGAATTTTATTTTCAGACATGCAGGTTTCTTTATGATGTTTTCCTTCATATAAAATTGCTTATTGGGTAATTACATAAACGGCTCTCATTTTTAATTATCTCTAAAATAATACAGTAACACTTGGTTAAGTGGGACCTGGATAAGTGAGAAACCTACATAGCTGGAACTCATGCTTAGATCTCGACACTTTAGCACTGAATTACCTCTGTAAGTGGGACAAAACAAACCTCTATATCTGGGATTAGTTTTTATCGTCATAATTACCTCTAGAATTAAGAAAGCTATTTTACCTCTTTTACTGAGACTATATTTTAGAGATTAGTTCTTTCGATTTAATTCATCATTATTACCCCTATAATTGAGGCAGCGAGTATATTTTACCTCTTTTACTGAGACTATATTTTGTGTTCCGTTTTCTTTATTAATTATTATTCTAGCTGCAAATTCCGCACTTGGAAAATTGTGTAAAAGTCTCCTCCAGTTTAAGTTTGGTTTCGCTATCGTCCGGATGTTTATTTGCAAATTCCGAAGCGAAGGCTTAAGTCTTTATCAGTTCATGAAAAACTAAAGTTAATATCCGTTTATGAAAGTGGAAAGACGCACGATGAAGTCTGTGTTGAATTTAATGTGCCAAAATTTACTCTCTGTAGAATGATCCGGAATAAAGATAAAATTTAGTTTCAATGTTCTGAAGGAAAAACTAAAATAGTGTACATTTGTCAGAATATCCTAAACTTAAACAGTTTTTGCTAACATGAGTCAAGCAACTTCGTAACAAAAACGTTTCGTAAAGAAAAGGCACAAAAATTTGCGCGAAGGCAAAATGAAGATGATGACGATATAGGCTCGGAATTAAACTTAGTAAAAATTTCTACACGCGAAGCATTAAAGGTACTAGAAATGTTGCATAGTTATTTTGAAATGTCAACAATCTGTGATCAAAATATATTTGATATAATTTATAACATCGCAAAACATCTTACAGCTGATACTTCTAAAAGACTACTAAAATTACAGATTTTTTTTTGATTGACGCATTCTGTATGCATTTTTGTATTGCTTATAAAAAACTTGCTTAATTATTTTTGTTTAATTGCTTTTTCAATTGTTAATAGAGATTACTACTCATGTATAATGTTTACAAAATACGTTATTTTAATCGCACCTCTATAACTGAAATAATCTCTATTCTCACCTGGAACATTCTGTAAGTGAGACAGATATTCCTTTATACCTAGATAACTGAGACACTGGGTAAGTGGAATACCTTTTTAAGTGAGTCAAATTTCCCTTAAGGTCCCAGTTATCCAGATTTCATTGTAACTGCCTAATATCGTTGAGAGTAATAACTAGAATACTGCTCATATTCATCACGTCCATCATCATCATTACAGCACCCCATAAGGCCACTGCTCTAACAGAGGTCTCCATCAAGGAATACAAAACGCGGTTCTGAGCCACATGCATCTTTCCGCTTCTCGCAAGTCTTAACAGGTCGCCACTCTATGTTGTCGTTACTTACTTGCTCATGGATTCTTCGAGCTATTACTTACAACAATGTGATAATAATAATTTATACTTATTTAAGAAATACAAGCTTACTTGTATCTTGTGATATAAATGAAAACCGAGTTTTTCAAAAAAATGCTTGTGGCAGTTTTTTTATGAGAATGAGTCTGACGTAAAAACTTGATATGTTACACAATTTTGATAGAAATCAAGATGATGGATTTAAGTTGCGATCGAAAACTAACAATGACGCTTTAAATTAAATTAACAGACTTACAAACATGTCGCAAAAGTTGTTACCTAGACTGAAATCGGTTAGAAGAACACGAATGTGATTAAAGTAACTCAGGAGCTGGACGCTTGTCATAGGTTTCATTTTACGCTAGAAGCCCGATATATGCTGGCGATAAAAAATTCAAGATGGTGGATTTAATATGCTATCAAAAACTAACAATGACATTTAAAATTAAATTAACAGACTTACAAACATGTCCAGCAATAACTAAAAAGTTAAAAATAAATTAATAGTAATAACATTTTTGAAAACAAGCTTTTATTGAAATACTCTAAAAAGAAGAAAATATACTTGAAATTAAATCACAAGGAACGCTACAAAACGTGGTTGTGAGCCATCTGCATCTTTCGGCTTCTCGCATATCTTACCAGGTCGTCACTCTATGTTATTTCCACTTAATTTGTCATAAATTCTTCGAACCTTTATTTAAAAGAATGTGATAATAATAATGCATGCTTATTTAACTAATACAAGCTTACGAGTAACTTGTCATATTTTAAGAAAATGAAAACTGAGTTTAAAAAAAATAATACTCGTAATTATGGGGATTTTTGTTGTAGATATTTCTTGAGAATGAACCTGAAGTAAACATTTCATATTTTACAAATTTTTGATATAGCAAATATAGATAAAAGGAAGAGGCATGATTAATCCTAGTTTCATTATCCTTTAGGGAACGATAATGTCATGTTAACTGATTGTAATAGATGTTACGGCAAGAAATTTCAGGAGGGTTGGTCCATTCCTTGAACGAACATTTACTATCCCTTAACTTTTGGTTATAGGAAACGATATATTATAGAAATTCAAACTACCTAGATTTTACCAAAGAATAATTCTTTTTTTTTATCCTGCTCATTTGATATACAATAAATATCTATATTTATTTAAATTTTATTTAAGTTTGTGTATAATTAAAAAATATATTTATATAAGTTGATTTTCAACTTAAGTGAACAAGTTTTATAAAGGCATAGTACACTTTTGTAGTATACTTGTACTGTTATTGAAAAAGAAATTAAAATTTGAAGCAGTATTTCAAATAAAAAATCGTGGCGTACTCAATTTACTTACACGTGGTAGAGCCATGCTGCAGCTATATTAATAGTATAGTTGTAGCACGAATGGGTCGGCTCGACCGGGGAAGAACCACGCTCTCACAGAATACCAGCGTAAAATAGCAGCTTAACGCTGCTGTGTTTCGTATGGTGAGTGTAGAGAACCGGAGACCCTTTTTTCTGGAAAAGAGGCATTCTATCTTTGTCCTCACGGCTGACAACGCATCTGTATTTTAAATGGCAAACGAAGATAGATGCAGATGTCTATGGGCCACAGCAACCACTTACCGTCAAATGGACTGTGTGCTCGTTTGTCATCCTAATTCTATAAAAAAAAATTAAAAATGTTATACATAAATGGCCTAACTCTGACGAAAAATTATATATGTTTGCGGACGATATCTCCGTAATTGTAATATCATACAAAAATAGTAATTAAATACATAATCATGAAAAGGAAATAAATGACACAATCGATAATATAATTAATTGCCTTCATGCAAACAATTTAAAAATTTAAAAATTAACCTAAACAAATCAAGTTACACACATTTTAACAACATAAGAAATAGTAATACTAGTTATAGTCTAAATATTAAAATTGACGATATTGAACAAAATAAATTTCTTGGTACAAAAACAAAATACCCGAAGGCATTAAAACACTACATGATATGAATATATTTAAAAAGAGGCAGCACCATTGGTTAATTGACAAAAAAAATTTATGACATTAATGAATTTCTGAGATTGTAAGCTACATTCTGACATTGTAAAAACATGATTTGGAGAAAAAAAATTACTTGTTAATTTTGAATATCATACATTTTATTTTAATGTACGAGTATAATCTACTCATGGTTTAAATTTAAATTGCATGATATATATAATAGCAAAACATGTGTGCAGAATACAACTAAAACGTCTGTATATTTGCCATGTTTTATGCAAATAAATATTATTTTTACTATTATTAATTATATAGAGCAGCAACAGTCTACATTCGTTTCAAAATTTTGTTGGATGTGGGTGGGAAGGACAATATTGAGAGACATCGGAAACAAAAGAGAAATAAGGGCAGGTAAGTGTTCGCGGCGCTGCGCTGTCCCAGTGGATGTTGGCCAACTTTCCTTTACAGCCAAGCACAGACAATTCTTCCAGCTCCTGAGCTACTTCTATTACGTTCATGTTCTTCTAGCCGATTTAAGTCCAGTCAACAATTTTTGCGAGTTCCGTGAAAAGCTATTAATAAAACATATTAAATATTATGAAATGCTAACGTGATAAAATGGGAAGTAGATTTCAATGAATTTATTTAGTGCAAAAAATGTTTTCTTGCCTGTCCACTTCGTATAAAAACCGGCAAAGTGCGAGTCGGGCCTTACAAAGTATTATTACCCGATAACTTGTTCAGAAACTACATATGTTTATTTAAGTAATGCTTTTTCGGTCTTAGTTTCAAGGTAAAACAAAATTATGTTCTTTTCAAAACATGATGCAACTACATTATGGATGCTGCTACCAGTGTATCACCACGCTCTCGCGGAATACCTACTTAAAATGACAAAATAAAACCGATGTGTTTCGTAAGGGGAGTATAGAGAAGCAGAGACCCCTTTTACTGGTAAGAAAGCATTCCATGTCAGTCTTCAGGGGTGACAACGAACTGCACTTTGATTTTAAATTAAGGATAGGTGTAGATGTCTATGGGAAACAGTATCCTCTTACCATCAGATTTATTTTACTTAGCCAGTGCTTGGCCACAATCTCACCTGGTGGTAAGTGGTGATGAAGCCTTGAAATGGCATTACCTTAGCGTAACAAAAGCCTATTCGTTCTTGCCTTGAAGATTCCCAGACTGTATTCAGATGGAAAGACAGACGCCGGCAAATTATTCCACTCCTTCGTTGTACGCATTATAAAAGACGAAGCAAACCAATTGATTCTAATGCATAAAATATCGACAGAAACTAGTGAAAACCCGCTGACCACCTGGTTGTCTGATGGTGGAAAGAAGAGGGAAGAATTAAAGCATGCAATTCTTGCGAACACTCTTCGAAATGCATCCTATAGAATACCGAGAGGCGCCTGTGCTCGAGGCTGACAAGATTGGTTTCAACCAAATCAAGGTTTCAAGTCTGTTAACACGTCCATCCATTGAGTCCAACGCTATCAGGTGGCATTTTGCAGCACCAGCCAATGACAGATGTGTAACAGAAGTACTCCATGCAGGACTGGATTTGTGCTTTATACAAGGTAAGAAGCTGCCCCAGCGTGAAGTACCGCGGCACCTTTGTTTCCTTGCGGCTCCTTGGTTCCAATAAAACTCAACCACTAACAACTGAAAGCGGTCAGTGTACTCCAAATATACATTCTGAAAAGTAGAAACTGGGTTGAGGGGGCTCCTTTTGGCGGTGAAAAGATACGCTTGTAATTTGAAGGCGTTGAATATCACGAGATTGTCATCGCCCCATTCGCAGACTGCTTGTAGTGAGTCATTTGCACGCTCGGCCATAGCTTTTTTTTCGGACTGGATTTAGTAGCGACTGACCAGAGCATTTGGCTGGTAACTCTCCACAACTGCGATGTCGTCTGCATACACATAGGTACCGGGAATAAGCAGATCATTAATATGCAGCATGAAGAGAGTTGCGTAGAGAACGGACCCCTGAGAACACGGGCTTTTGTCGTGATGGGATTGGACGAGCATCCGTCGATGACGGCTCGGAGAGATTATTGACCTAAGTCTTTCACTCCATCAATCAGGCCAAGGCAATAAGCCGCTGGAAGCTTGCCCAAAAGGCTAGCGAACCAAATCCTGTCAAAGGCCTTCGAGACATAAAGGATGCGTCGTAGTCGGATGGATTTTGTGCTTGTTTTTCAGCCTTATTATTTAAATAAAGACATTAAAACTAGTTTAAGAAGATAGTTATGTACTGTATACAGAGTAATTTGCGAAAACATTTCCTTCCCAATCTAAGTAATTTCTGATAAATGAACCAAGCTCTTGCAGGGCTTGCTTGCCAAATACTGTTTTAATTGTGTGCCCAGTAATTTTCTTACTATCCACGGTTGTAATTTATTTATGAGCTAAGTGTATGAGGTAGTTTTTTAAACGACTTAAAAAAAATGAGAAAATTTTATGTTAAACACGTATGAATTTTTATGTATATTCACCGAGGAATCGGCTGGACTCACATATGTGATATTTTTTTAATAAACAAATTACTTCAGACTAAAGTTGAAAAAAAACTTCTATTCCTAAGGCTAGAAAAATAGTTATGAAAGTTACATTGTAACTACTAACTATTAATTATTCAACTATTTAATTGTTAAATTTTATTGTTACCTTGTGTTGTTATCCTTAGTCCACTCAAAATGGTAATAAAATAGAATTTTAATAAAAATTAAAAACAGAATTCAAAGACTAAAAGGCATTTTCATTACATTTTCCACATATACTCGTAGATTCTGAAGCTTTAAGTCTTCTTTGATACACTTTATCTTAGCACCGACTGCAGAAGCTATTTCGTGGATATGTGTAATGTTTTATTTTGATGTTGTTTTAAAAAATAGGGAAAAGACGAAAGTATATAAGCAATACACTTTTATTTCACGTTTACAATATTATATAACTAATATACATTACACAATATAAGGCGAAAACAAAATAGTAAAAAGGCTACTTTGTTTTCGCCTTATATTGGAGCTAATATACGGACCGTAACTTAGTGCGCAAGTACTACTAGACGAACACAGTGTACTACTAGTAGTGCTTGTCTAGTGTAAACATAGAAGTCTTTGTCTGCCGAAGAACGTGGGGTACATTATTTTCAGCAGGCTTAAACAATGATACTTTTCTTAATTTGTTAAGGAAAACAGTAGAAAACGTACCTAACTATTCGTAAGTAGTAATTACATCAACTTTCAATCTTGATCTTTTATGCTTTAATTTTTTGTCGTTAATTTAGGGAAAAAAAGTTCACTTAACCACAGACAATTATTTTTGTGCCTCTACAATCTACGGTTTCGTCCTTAGTCGGAACACCATACTTAACTAAGTGCACTTACAAACCAGACTGGTAATTTTTAGCATTATTATCTGTGCGAAGGCGGGTATGGTCAAAATTGTCAATGTTGCTTGCAGCAGATTTTAAAACTCTTTTCCTGCAGTAGATTTAATGAATAAAAGGCAGTAAAAATAAAAAAGCTCAAAAGTATATTAGCTCCAATCATACGCAATAATACGTTTAATGACTTAGTCAATATAATAAAATACAGTAAATCATTTTAATTTGCAGACGAGACTTGCCTTGTTGCAGCTGAACTTAAGGCTTTAACTAGCCTGAATGACCTTGACGAAACGGCGATCGCAGAGATTTTAGCCGATGTCAACACCGTCTAGCAACTACGTTCTGTATTACTTATAAAAGAGCAAAGATTAATAGACTGCAGAGATGACAATTATATAAGTGACATACTGCCTGTTATGCTTGCGCATCACTGAGAATTATGTCGCGGTTACGGATCTTCAATTACATTGTGCTGTAGCTTTGTCCGGTAGGCGTCACGAGCTATCAAGTGTTCAAGTTTCATGTACGTAAGAGTTTTTTATTATATATGTTAAATCGTATTTATTTGTATCGTATTAATAGATCTGGGTCAAAGCGTTCGCTGTAAATTTTCCCGGGTTTGATCCCCGACAGCACGAATGAAATTTGTAATTGCAATTTTCGTCAACACGCATTGGGGAAGCACGGCGGGAATTTTCTTGCCCTAAAACCCTCTCAGAAATAAAAAAAAAGTGTCCTGTGCCCAGTAGAGGGACTTGTATAGCCTATTACTTTACTTTGTAGCAATATTCATATTCGTTTCAGATATAGAAGGGTACCTTATGCTGACAAAAATATCATGTGGAGCTGACGAAAACGTAAAACATCTTTGTACCTAGATAAATCGTTCGAAAGATTGTCAGTAATGTCATACGCCACATTTTCTATAGAGCGTAGAACATTGCAGATAGGGCAAAATAAAAAATAATCCAAAATATTATGGGAACTATTTATTAATAATATATACATTTATAGGTATTTATAATAAACATAATGAACCGTCAGTTACTAAGCGGCCATAAATCATTATATGTATGTATAGACATACATATATACATTTTTTGATTTTAATATTTATGTTTTTTTGAATTTTGATTGGATTTTTGAAACCTGGTAAAATTATTTTTTTCCATGTCAATTGATGGGCCTGAGTATAATGCCAGTTATGCTCTTTGGCTGAAGTTATTTTTTATTTTATGCTCAATTGCAGACAAAACAATATTCATTGCGCATTTCTAAAACAAAATTTTACCTCTTCTCCTTCTAATAATAGCTCCTGCACCTAACACGGCGAAATAGATATTATTATCTATAAGACTATTTGCGGAAACAGTTTTTGTTAACAGTTATGAGTGTAACATTTTATCAGCTGCTTTGTTTATAGTGCCTTGAGCAACACTTTGCCGGTTTCTGTACAGAAAATGATGCTGGCTTTACAAATATGGATGGCCGCTACCATTGAATATAATACCCGCTATGTTACACTTATTTACATAGAAACTTTAATTATCATTTGCATAAAATTCTAAATAGCACTTTTTACACAAGAAAGTAAACTTTTAGATCAGTCCATCTTGTTTTTCTCTAATTAAGTGAAAAGTAAAACAAACCAATAGGTCCGTGATTTAAAATTTATTGCAACTTTTTATAGAAAAGCATGACCTTAACATAATATAGTCAATCATTTAGTCAATTATTTAGCCATGGGATAAAACTTTTAAGTGTGCCAGTCAAACATTAATGATGATATTCGGGTCATTATACTGGAAATAGTCTTTTAAATATTTTTTAGTACAATTGACAATCTTCAGTATGATTGACCGTGTATATGACTTTTATAAGTCTATGTTATTTTTGATGAAAATTATTATTGCAGATAAAAGCCCTTTCACATTTATTTTAGTCTCGAATTAAATTAATCCAAATGAAAATAAGAACTTTGGCACGTTATAACTGATCTTTAAATGTAAATCACTGACTTGAAATTATATTATTATTAGCAGTTTTTAATTCATTGAACTTTTTTAAGATTGTATTGGATCTCTAAATAAATAAATAAATAAATAAATAAAATAATTTATTTTTCTTCACAAAACTTAAATTAATTAGATAGTTGATTGGGGTCTCCATTTAAGCAAGTAATGCTTGTGTTTGGAAACCCCGCTCTTCCTTATCTAAACATACATTTTAATTCTCAAAACAAAAAATGACAAACCAATTACTCTATTTTAACAAACCAAAAATAACATAAACTAATTTAATTTTAAAAATCAAAAATTTAAAAATTAAAAAGTACAAAAGTATATGTGTGCATGCATGCAAGTGTGCGTGTGTGTGTGTGTGTGTGTGTGTGTGTTCTCTACTGGTAAAAAAAAAAACAAATATATATATTATAGTTCTTGATGAAAATAAAGTATGCGCGTTACATCGTATCCCATCAAAAAATTTCTAATGTAATTCTTGGTGTAAAGCTAAGATGTGAAAATAACAAAATAATGTAAACATTTGTAAATACTTATAAACATTATTTGACCGTAATAAAATAAAATAAGGTAGTCTTCGGCATGAAAGTAAAAATAAATATTTTCGATTATTTTTGCAATATCTAACAGCCGGATCAGCGCGCGATTCTGATCCATCTAAAGATGCTAAATTTCAGCAATCACTGTCAAATTCAATAGAAGTGACAGAAAAAAACTGTTCTTGATATAAAAGGGTAAATAAATTATTTAACCTATAAAATAAATTCGCTTTATTAAAAATCAAAATAGCCCAATAGCTTTATTAACATGAGACATAATTGTACGAGTGCTTACAATACTTAACATTATTTTACTGAAATCTCAGAAAGTTTTTTTTAATAGAATAAGGGTGACAAACGAGCACACAGTCCACCTGATGGTAAGTGGTTGCTACGGCCCATAGACATCTACATCAATTCTCGATTACGTATCAAAATGTAGATGCATTGTCACCCGTGAGGACTAAGATGTAATGCCTCGTTTCCAGTAAAAAGGTTCTCCGGTTCTCTACACTCACCACACGAAACACAGCAGGCTTAAACTGCTATTTTACATGGATTCTGTGAGAGCGTGGCCCTTCCCCGGTCGAGCCGACCCATTCGTGCTACAACTATACCAACTACTAATATAACTGCAGCATGGCTCTACCACGTAAGAAAAAATTGACGTTGAAAATTTAAGTATTTTCAGAAGCAACTTTGCAATTATTTTCTATTGAGTGAACTTTTGTGGAATCGTGTTTTACAAACCGCCACCTGAAATACGTACAATTTTTTTGGTAACGACGTGAAATTACAAAACGATCCCTACGCATATCAATGTGGCTCCATTCAGCCTCTTAAAATGCACATACCTCGGGATTGAGAGATTTTAAAAGTTTTCATGCGTAGATAATGGAAGAAATAATATTATATTATTACTGTCCCGTGTGAGGCAACCTTTATACTTATGTACATATTCTTATCATATTTTTATGGTTGGTTAGAAAAGTTATATCTAAATGCAAACTTTTACAGGGTATTTTTTTTTTACTATTTTTACCCAGCAAGTAGTAAAGCAACTACAATCCCATCGCTGGTTATGTAGTCTAAGATGGTGAATTGCACTGACTTAACAAAAACCTATTCACTCTTGCCTAATACTCGTAGTACTAGGTAAGTATTATTTGCGACCTATTTGTGACCTGTGTGTGTGTGTGTGTGTGTGTGTGTGTGTGTGTGTGTGTGTGTGTGTGTGTGTGTGTGTGTGTGTGTGTGTGTGTGTGTGTGTGTGTGTGTGTGTGTGTGTGTGTGTGTTTGTGTGTGTATGTGTTAAGAAAAGCGTATAAGAAGAAGAGGAAGAAGAGGAATAAAGGTTGAGTACTACTTCGCTTACCTATACGAGGTTGCCACTCGAGAACCTTTCTTCCTATTTTTTATCGGTTTTCCAAGTTATATAGCTAGCCCATTGCCATTTCACTTTAATATTCCGTTTAATGTCAGTTACTCTGGTTCAACTGCGTTCTTCATTTCTAACTTTATCATGTAGAGAAACCCCTCTCCAATTTAAAATTTTTACATTTTTAGATGATAGTTTGTGTAACATAAAAAAAACCATGAACCCAAGAATGTCTTTATATAGTTATTTATACTTAGGGAAGCACCATTTTTATTATTTATTTAAATTGTTTGTTTTAATTTGATAACAGTGTACCTAAATGTAAGTATCTGTATCTTTATTTCCCTCCCCAACAATATTTTATAAAGTCATACTCATAAAAACAGCGTTTTATTGTAATACATAATTATAAAATTCAGTATCAACTAATTAATAAAAATATGCAACAATATAATTACATAGGTATTAAAAACTATCGAAATCTAAGTAACGAGAGCATGTTCGTCGTTCCACATCTAAATTATATAAATTTGAATTTTTCAATTTCACTAACAAACGTCGCCGCGAAAATTTCTTCTTCTTTGGGCACTTTAAAAATTCATTTATTTAGAAAATAATATTTACAGTTACCAGTGTACAGATATTAACTAAATTAAGTATTTCTAGTCATAAAAATATTTATAATTGAGTATAAACTTATAAAAAACTAATATATATTTAAACGAAGTCGCTCCAACACCGACGTGCGGTCCACCCTCGACGATGTCCGAAAACGGACTGTGACAGAGCTTACATGGCGACGGAGCATGCGCGCTCGCGTAAATGTATTCAATTTCAGGGAAAAATTATAAATTCTCTTATAAAACGGGTAATAAAAATAAAACTCTCAATTAAAAATATTAATATTTTTAAGACCTTTCTTTTAGTGTAAGAACTATTTAAAAAGCTTGTGCCGTTTTGGAGAAATTTTGCAAAATATGACAAAGATAGGTACTCCTTGGGGATTTTTTTCCTAATAAGGGGTTGACAAAAATACAATTTTGTTAAATTAAAAACATTTACCGAATCCTCTTCTGTTACCCTGTATTTTTTCTTTGTGGATTAAATGAACAGTTATTGAGATTTTTTTACTTAAATATCCTAGATTTAGGCATTTCAACCACTGTTAAGGCCTTAACCTTATGAAATGAACTAAAGATCAGCAAGCCGAACGAATCAAACGATTGGTCACATGACGCCGAACTCGTTCTTAACGCACAGAAAACCAATTGAATGCACATACTGCCTTCACATGATAGCACTGAAAACGGAAGCACAGTCCAGCTGATTGCACATAGCCACGATTACCTTCATAGAACTGGTTGACACTGCGAAACTATCAAACAAGTCAACTAAGCTACATACGTAGATTTCATAATATAAAGATTTAACTGTGGGGTTCATATTGTTGGGCTTTGTGACAAGCTTAAATGTATTCTGACAAAATTTTCTCTCATGAAGTATAAAATATCGTATTGTATATTAGTGTCGATATGTATCAAAGACATTTAAGTAGTAGTTAATATACCTATATTTTTAAATCTCTTTGAAACATATACGTACGTCGAGTGATACGTTTATGACAAGAAATGCTGTAAAAAGTAAAGTAACTACAATTAAAGCTAATAATAAATATGGACAGAGAACCACAAAATACATGATATAGGGATTAGTTATCCAATTACCTACTGAGCTACGACGTAAGATTAACGACGAAAATATAGGAGATGCAAGTTAACAAAGTATTACATAGACAGTAATATATAAGTGGGATTTAGCAATAATTGTGCAGACTTCATGGTAAAAAGAACACGCATATTATAATAATATGCAACGTGTATATAGTCATATAATATGTACATGTATTTTCATACACTAACACACTGCAGCAATATACACACATTCACATTCATACAAATATAATATGTAGATATACATGCATTTGCAATAAAAACATATCAGTATGTACTTACTTACAAATGAATTTTATTTAAAATTAGATATTCCTCGCGACTTCGCCCGCGTGAAATTTATTGCGATTGGATTTCATGGATTTTTGATTTTTTGTGCAGAATCTTAATTAGTAGTTTAAGTTACTCCTTATAATATTAGCTATCTGCAAGTGAAAGTCATATCCAAATCGGTTAACAGGTTTTTTCGTGATGCGTATTCAGACAGATGTCATGCTAGTTTATTATAGTACAGATAGATTTTGTACAACCTGTATAACTCAAGCAACCGATTGGTATTTAGGCATTGTATGAGTTATCAGAACCAGTTAAAAAGTAAAATATCCATCCCTAACACCTTTCCCTTAATATATTGTTTGCTATATAATGGTAGCAATAACCTTGTGGTTCCCTGCACTCATGCAAAAGTTAGATCGAGTTCTAAATCTTATTATTCTATAAAAATAAAAAAGCTGAGCTGCAATCTCATACAAGAGATTAATAAGGCTGCAAGGCTCTACCACATAACGGTGGTAGAGCCTTGCAGCAGCTTTTGCTGTTGCACGTATGGGCCGGCTCGAGCCGGGTTAGTACCACGACCTCACAGAATACCGGCGTGAAGTGGAAGCTCTGCTTCCGCGTTTCGTCTGGTGAGTGCAGGTGACCGGATGCCCAATTCCCCCCCCCCCCATCAACATGGTAGCGGAATTACGTCATAAACTACCCCAGGAGGGTACCAGTACCCCTGGAGAATCCCTCGCTGAGCATCCACGACCATGCTATTCCACTCCTGAGCGTGGGTGCTCAGGCTGCCCCGCGTATTCTGGGGGGGGGCAAAATTCCGCTCAACACAATAACTGCTGGGGGCAAACTGAGCAACAAGACCAAGGCGACCCCTGCCACGCTATCCGTGAATTTCTGCAACATCAGGGGACTTCACTCGAACCTAAACGCCGTCCACTACCATCTTGAGACGGCGAAGCCGGCCTTGCTCTTTCTGACCGAGACGCATGTGTCCTCTCCGGCTGATACTTCGTATCTCTCCTACCCGGGGTACAAATTGGAGCACTCCTTTGTGCCTCGGGCTGGAGTTTGCGTGTATGTCAGAGAGGACATCAGTTCTCGACGCCTCGGCAGTCTTGAAGGTTCGGACCTGTCCATCCTTTGGCTACGCGTAGACAGCGACGACCATCCGCGCGTCTACGTGTGCCTCTATAGGTCCCATAGCGGTAATGCCGAAACAGACCGACTCATCGACCACGTCCAAATGGCTACAGATTCCTTGCTACAACAGATCCCATCCGCAGAGATCGTGATCCTTGGCGATTTTAACGCCCACCACGCCGAATGGCTCGGTTCACGTTTAACCGATCATGCGGGGAGATCTGTTTATGACTTTGCCTTGGCATATGGTCTGACACAACTGGTTACATCGCCTACGCGGATTCCAGATGATAAGGATCACACACCTTCCCTGTTGGACCTTCTGCTGACCTCTCATCCGGACGGATATCAGGTTTCCGTCGATGCCCCTCTTGGCTCTTCGGACCATTGTCTGATCCGGAGTGTGGTGCCACTCACGCTCCCCTCGCGGTTGCGTTCTGCAGGTTGCCGCCGTGTTTGGCATTACAGGTCGGCGGATTGGGACGGAATGCGGTCTTTCTTTGCTTCCTACCCATGGGGGCGGGTTTGCTTCTCGCCGGATGATCCCAGCGCTGTTGCTGACTCTGTCACTGATGTAGTGCTACAGGGAATGGAACTATTTATTCCATCATCTGTGGTACCCATCGGAGGCAGATCTCAGCCTTGGTTTGGTCGCTCCTGTAAGACTGCATTACGCAGTAAGCAGGAGTGTTATCAAGCCTGGGCTGCGGCTTCGGTGACTCGGGATGTAAACACCAGCACACTCAAAAAGAAGTATAACTTCGCCTCCAGGTCCTTCAAAAGAGTTATTGCCAAGGCAAAGTCAGAGCACATAGGCAGAATTGGCGAGAAACTAGTTCGCCTTCCTTCGGGAACCCGTGCATTCTGGTCTCTCGCCAAGGCTGTCCAAGGGAATTTCTGTAAGCCATCACTACCATCTCTGCACAGGGAGGACGACTCACTGGCCCACGACGCAAAAGAGAAGGCCGACCTTTTAGGCTCCCTTTTTGCGTCCAACTCGACTGTTGATGACGGGGGGAACACACCGCCGACCATCCCGCGGTGTGAGTGCTCCATGCCGGATGTGCGATTCTCACAGCGCTCGGTTCGCAGAGCACTCCTCTCCCTTGACATCCACAAGTCGAGTGGGCCTGACGGAATCCCCCCAATTGTGCTGAGGACGTGTGCTCCGGAGTTGGCACCGGTTCTAACGCGTCTTTTCCGGTACTCCTACTCCCTAGGCATAGTCCCGAAATCATGGAAGACAGCTTTTGTCCACCCGATCCCTAAAAAAGGCGACCGCTCAGATCCGTCCAACTACAGGCCTATCGCCATCACCCCCTTGTTCTCCAAAATAATGGAATCCGTTGTAAACTGCCACCTCATGCGGTACCTTGAGGATCACCAGCTGATTAGTGACCGCCAGTACGGTTTTCGTCGGGGTCGATCAGCTGGTGATCTTCTGGTCTACTTAACTCATAGATGGGCGTTGGCAGTAGAGTCCAAGGGGGAGGCATTGGCCGTTAGTTTGGACATTGCGAAGGCCTTCGATCGGGTTTGGCACAAAGCGCTTCTTTCGAAGCTCCCTTCCTATGGGCTTCCTGAGAAATTATGCAATTGGATCACCAGCTTTCTTGCAGATCGGAGCATCAAGGTCGTTGTAGACGGTGCATGCTCCGACTACAAGCCTATTAACGCTGGTGTTCCACAAGGCTGCGTGCTATCACCAACGCTGTTTCTTCTGTATATCAATGATATGTTGCAAGCTGGTAGCATTCATTGCTATGCAGATGACAGCACTGGTGATGCTCTATACACCGGCCGTGCCAATATTTCTCGGGAAAACGTCACCGAGTACCGGAACAAACTTGTGTCTGAAGTCGAGTCTTTGCTGGACAAAGTCTCGGATTGGGGGCGACTAAATCTAGTCCAGTTTAATCCTCAGAAGACACAAATTTGCGCGTTTACCGCTAAAAAGAACCCCTTTGTCGTATCTCCTCAGTTTCAAGGTACTCCTCTTGTTGCCTCAGCCAGTATCGGAATCCTCGGCGTCGACATATCTAGTAGCGTGCAGTTTCGTGGTCACTTGGAAGAGAAGGCCAAATTGGCCTCTAAAAAGCTTGGCGTGCTCAACAGAGCGGGACAGTATTTCATGCCGGCTCAACGCCTACAACTTTACAAGGCGCAGGTTCGGCCTCACATGGAATACTGTTCCCATCTCTGGGCTGGGGCTCCCCAGTGCCAGCTTCTTCCACTTGACCGCATCCAGCGCAGAGCGGCTCGAATCGTCGACGACCGAGTCCTTTCCGATCGGCTCGACTCATTGGCACTGCGAAGAGATGTTGCATCTCTTAGCATTTTCTTTCGCATTTACCATGGGGAGTGCTCTGAGGAATTGTTCGGATTAATCCCAGCCGCCAAATTTCACGAACGCACATCGCGGCAGAACTCCCGATACCATCCACACCATCTGGATGATTGGCGGTCCACCACTGTGCGATTTAGAAGATGTTTTCTTCCTCGCACAACTTCCTTGTGGAATAGTTTACCACCAGCGATTTTTCCGGACCGATACGACTTAGGGACCTTCAAGAAAAGAGCCTACTCCTTTTTAAAAGGCCGGCAACGCATCTGCAATTCCCCTGGTGTTGCGGTTGTTCATGGGCGGCGGTAGTCACTTACCATCAGGTGAGCCGCATGCTCGTTTGCCACCTCTCCTATAAAAAAAAAAACAAGCAGACATATTTTTATTATTATTTACATATCACACCAATATAATATACAAGTGAAACTCTGTTTTGTGTAAAAAATACACATAATTAGGGGCAGAGTGGCGGACAAATTTTTAAAAACCTTCTTAACAATGCCTGTGTTTATAGTGTATAGTAACTACTTTTTAAGGTACATATAATAGAATTGTCTTAAATAAATACTGACAGACAATGATGACAGCTTATAGATCTTCTTGGTATTTTCTAAACTGAATAAAGATTTTATCTCGTATAGCACAAGCTGTGTACAACTAGATGAGCTAAACGTGTAATATCCAATATAATGAACATTATCTTGTTACACTGTTGCGGCCCATGGAAATAAAAGGAAAACCCTAACCAGCATATTTGTATGATTTTTCTGGGAACTATATGGTGGAATTTTTTCATTTCAGTTCTCAGCTCTTTGTTCATTCAAATGCACATTGGGCGTTTACGAGAACTTAAATTATAAATAAAATAAACTATATAGAATAAACTTAATTCTTTATTATCACATTCGTCCACTTTCTGATCCTATATATATATATACGGACACACTGCCAAAAGGCGGTCTGCCATTGCCATCTGCCAATGCCATTTCTCCCATTTGAATGTACTGTCTCACTATTCGTGGTCGCGGGATGGTTACGTAAACTTTATTTTCGTGCACCAGTATCGACAATGACTTCATCCGTTGTCTCCATAGAAGATAAAAGCAAAACCGGTTTATTATCAGACCATTTCGTAAAGGCTAATTTACTATTACTCCGGACTAAAACTTGACTGCATCCTTGAGAAGCTTGATGGCTTGCTCTGCCTCCATCCTCCTCCACGCCCTCTTCCACGTCCTCTTATTTTAGGTACTTTTTTCCACCTTCCCTTACATATTGTTAGTTTTACTTATCGTTTTCACATTCGGAGGAAGAATTTCCCGAGTATGATGTTGAAGGTGTAGATACACCTGCGCGGTGAATTGACCACTTGGGGTCCCCTACCTCTTCGTCAGATGAAATGAAGTCTTCAACTTCTGAAGACTTTTTTTTTATAGGATAAGGGTGACAAACGAACACACAGTCCACCTGATGGTAAGTGGTTGCTGCGGCCCATAGACATCTACATCTATCCTCTATTACAAATCAAAACGTAGATGCGTTGTCACCCGTGAGGACTAAGATTGAATGCCTCATTTCCAGTAAAAAGGGCCTCCGGCCACCTGCACTCACCGAGCGAAACGCAGAGGTAAGCCTCTACTTCACGCTGGTTTTCTGTGAGGTCGTGGTACCACCCTGGTTCGAGCCGGCCCATCCGTGCGACAGCAAAAGCTGCCGCATGGACTCCAATAACTCGCCGATTTCATTATCGTCGAGATCTAGAATCAAAAAGTTGCTTCGATGACATAAACACAATACCATAACCCACCATAATACATTACAATACAGTAAAACCCAATGTGATACTAAATGAACAGCGCTTTTTGTAAAATAATAATAAATAAAAATTGGGTTCTTTGAAACAAAATAAGAATTGTTTCTTGAAAATTTATTTGATTTCAGAAACAAAATAGCGTCAGATTGTATGAAATAATTAAGATTTATATTCACGTGTATGCTGAATCGGCAGCATGGTTGCAAATATTATCGAATTTCACAGATTGTCTATGTATTTCTCCCAAATGTCATGTGCCAATTTTTTTTCTAGTTAGTTATCAGATCACATCGCACACAGTAGTTTATGGTTGGCACGAAAATTTAAAAACTGCTGCTAAGACTAAGTTACAGGAACTTCAAAGGATACAAATTAAAATAATAAAAATACTTTTTCACTATCCGTATATAACACTAACTTGTAAAATTTTCAAAGAAACAAAACTTATGAACGTTCAACAACTACATATATATAATACTTGCATTTTAATTAGGAAAATACTTGATAAAATCATCCACACTTACTTGTCTTTTGTAAAGAAATCACAAATTTGTAAACGTAGTCTTCGTCGACCTAGCTTACTTGTACTACCAAAGGTACGAACAAATTACGCCAAAAAAAATTACTTTCGAAGGAGCACTGATTTATAATAAATTGCCTTGTAATATAAAACAATTGTAAGCTCATTCAATAGTTGTAAGTCTCAGCTGTCTGAATATATAACTGAAAATTTTTCACCATTCAATTGAGACTGTGAAGCTATTGAATGAGTGTTCGGCGACCATTAGAATAAAATTAATAAAATTTAATAATTATTTTCATGTAAGTGGCATTGTTTGTCTTTTTGAAAATAAAATTCTTTAAACCTAAAAGCAGAATACATACAAGTATAATGTACATACATCGAATTGTACACTGGATTAGGAGAAGATTGCCTTTTAAAGCCTGGGCCATAATGCTCTATGTTATTATGTACAATAAATTGTACAGTGGACCTAACGAGCATATTAAGGGTTAAAATACCCAAATATTAACAATACAGCACTATATTCAAATCGCTTATTCAGCGCACGCCAATAAAACAGCCGATTAGCGCTTCTGATTCTGACTTGTGCACGCGTCACGTACAGCGAGCGCGAGACGCAATTAAAAATTGACATAAGAGTTATTGTCTTTTTTCATTGTCAACCAATTTAAATGAAGCAAGCTGAGAAATGAAGCACTAAATGTCAGCCTAAGATTATCAAAAACAATAAATAAACATTCAAAAACGTTAAGCTTTTGTATATATTAGTGTGCACCAACTCACAAACAAACACGCAAAAAATAATTTGTGGTATCGGCTCAAGTTTTTTTTAAATTTAACACGTTAAATCATCATCATAACAGTCATTCATAAGTTCACTGCTGAACATAGGCCTCCTCCAAGGAATGCCACACAGTACGGTCCTGAGCCGCCTGCATACATCGACTTCCTGCATGTCTTACCAGATCGTCACTCCATCTCGTAGGGAGTCGCCCTACACTTCGCCTACCGGTACGAGGCTGCCACTCAAGAACCTTTCTTCCCCATCGATTGTCGGTTCTTTGAGCTATATGGCCGGCCCACTGCCACTTCAGCTTACTAATCCGTTGGGCTATGTCGTTTACTCTGGTTCTACTGTGGATATCCTCATTCCTAAGTTTATCACGCAGAGAAACTCCGAGCATAGCCCTCTCCATAGCTCGCTGAGCGACCTTGTGCTTCCTTATACGGCCAGCAGTGAAGGACCACGTCTCAGATCCGTAAGTTATCACTGGCAACACGCACTGGTTGTACAATTTCGTTTTAAGGTTTTGAGGTATGTCTGACGAGAAGATGTGTCGTAGCTTCCCGAACGCTGCCCAGCCGAGTTGAATCCGTCGATTGACCTCTCGGTCGAAGTTGGACTTACCTAGTCGGACTATTTGTCCCAGGTAAACATACTCGTCAACAACTTCGAGCTCAGTGCTCGCAACAACTACCGGCATAGGTGTGACATGGACATTAAACATAATCTTTGTTTTGTCCATGTTCATCTTAGACCTATCCGTTGGTAGACACTATTGAGGTCATTGAGAATAGTACTTAGGTCCTCCAGCGATCCTTATGGCAGTATAAGGACTATATCGTCGGCAAATCGAAGGTGAGTGATGTACTCGCCATTGATGTTAATACCGTATCTTTCCAGTCCAGAAGCTTGAAAACGTCTTCCAATGCAGCGGTGAAGAGTTTCGGGGATATAACGTCACCCTGTCTTACACCTATCTGCAATTGGATAGGTTTCATACTCTGGTTCTGTACTCGGATAGCCATCGTAGCTCTACTGTACAAACACTTCAGCACTTCGATATACCGACAGTCAACTTGGCACCGCTGAAGGGACTGCAGCACCGCCCAAATTTCGACGGAATCAAAGGCTTTCTCATAGTCCACATACGCCAGGCATAGTGGCAAGTTGTACTCCTTGGACTTCTGTACAACTTACCGAAGGGTATGTATGTGGTCTATGGTGCTAAAGCCGTTTCGGAAACCGGCTTGTTCGGGAGGCTGGAAGTCGTCAAGTCTGCGTGCAAGACGATTCGTAATGACTCTCGAAAACAGCACGTAGACGTGGCTCAGAAGGGAAATCTGTCTGTAGTTCTTCAAGAGAGCATTGTCACCTTTCTTGAAGAACAAGACCACCGCACTTCTGCTCCACGCCTCCGGTGTAATGCCACCATGGAGGACGGAATTAAAGAGCTTCTGAAGGACTTCAAGTTCCGTTTTTCCACCCGCTTTCAGAAGCTCCGCTGTAATTCCATCCTCGCCATTCTAATCTCGCTCAGACTGACGTCCGGGGTATCTTCGGAATAGTGTCGGATAAGACTCGCTTTTGGATCGTTACTCA
Organism: Parnassius mnemosyne; assembly: GCA_963668995.1. NCBI lineage: Eukaryota > Metazoa > Arthropoda > Insecta > Lepidoptera > Papilionidae > Parnassius > Parnassius mnemosyne. The sequence continues at coordinate 25,628,445 of CAVLGL010000093.1, read as the reverse complement.
CACTTGCGTGTGGCTCCAACGATGACGTGTACAGCTGTCCATAGAACCTCTCAATCTCACTCAAAATTTCAGGTGCCCCGGAAACGATGCTGCCAAACTCGGTCTTCAGCTTTGACAATTGGCTCTTTCTGGCAGACAGATCTCTGGCAAAGACTTTGGAGCCTTCCGCTTGATCGTTTCTTCAATACAAGCTGTATTGAAGTTGCGTAAGTTCCGCCGCATGCATTTGGAGATCTGCCTGTTCACTTGCCTGTATGCTGTCAAATCTACTGAAGACTGCCACGTTCATATCCCGTCTAACAGTTATGAGATTAAGAGTGTGATCGGAGAGTTTTTGTGTTCTTCTGCGGCGGGTCTTGCAAAACTTAGCTCCGACCGCATGGACAGTTTTCACGAGCTTTTCATTCATATCATCCACTGTATTGCAATCTTCAAGGTACTCAAAACGGTTTCATAGCTCGAGCTGAAAGGTTTCGGGACTTTGGATTAGAGCATGAGGGGGACGGAGCGTTAACTTTATTAGACGTGACCTCTCCAACTTAACGTTTAGGTTCAGTGTATTTCTCACCATTTGGTGATCGCTGCCGGTTTTCACCCTCGCAATCATTGAGAATCAGTTGTGGTCTGGTCGTCATAATGAAGTCAATCTGATTTTTTGTCGAACCGTCGGGGCTCGACCAGGTCCACTTCCTGTTGGGCCGCTTCTGGAAGAAAGAGTTCATCATAAAGAGTCCCTCTTTCTCCATGAAGTCAGCCAGCTGCTAGCCCCTTGGGTTCCGTTGCCCTATTCCAAATTTCCCTACTTTCAGCTCACCGTTCTCTCTTGTGCCTAGTTTTGCATTGAAGTCTCCCATTAACACCGTATATTGGGTTTTGGAGGAATGCATGTCTCTAGAGATATCCTCATACATTTCCTCTACCTCCTCATCGGGGTGTGCAGAGTTTGATGCATAAACCTTTATGACTTTCAGCGAATACCGTTTGGTGATTCTGAGTATAAGGTACGCAACCCTCGTCGACAATCAGTCTCAATCTTTACAACGTTGTTAACGAGAGACTTGTGGATGATAAATCCGACACCTCCTTGGGACAGATGGTCGCTCTCCCGGTGACAGAGCAAGTCGCCAGATTCGAGGATTACCGTGTCCTCCCCCTGTCTTCGGACTTCGGATAATCCTATAATATGCCAGCGTAACTTGTATATCTCTTCTTCCAGCTCCACGATCTTCTCGTCAGTCCTCAGAGTGCGTGCGTTGTACGTTGCCAGGTAGAGTCGTCTAAGGCGGCAACCGAAACTCCACCGGAGATTGTAGCCACCTTAGCCAGGAATTGCGGGGCCGCCGGGGACTGGGGACCGTCTTCTTGTTACTCTCTTCATAGGGGCGTATTTGCCATAGTTGCCACGCTTGGCGAGCGGGTTGGTAACTGCAGTTTTTTTATTCTAATTTTAAGATGCTGCTGGCCATCTCCTAGCTGTTATAATACACCCAACGTTAAATACACCCAACAAATGTGTCTAACCACAAACTGCATTAATTTGAAGTGATTAGAGCGTTCAAATTTATTTTGACACAACACATTCTCAAGAAAATGGCGTTATTATAACGAACTCGGCTGGAAGGTGTTTTTCATTACACTGCATAGGTCCCATCATTATTATAAACTATATTTATAAACTATATATTTATATAGTTTATAATAATGATGGGATATACATATGGGATATATAATATTGAAAGGGTTGTAATTTTAATTAATTTAATGATTTTGTAGTATTTTACTTCTACAATAACATTAAACATAGGCCTTCCCCATAGAATGTCACTAAGCACGTTCCTGGGCTACGGGCATCGAATGACTTCCTGCATCTCTGACCAAATAAATTAAATACTTCAAAGCAGATAAATAGACTGAAACCAATCTTCGTGAAATAGATTTTTTCTTTAAGACTAACTATTTTTTTGTAACGATATAAGATATTTCTGACTACAAATTTGAATAATAAATATACGAGATTCCGGAACAAATTTTTAATCCTTTGTAAAGTAAAAAAATATTAATAGTTGTTTTATACACATATCATATAATTTGTCTCCAATAATAGAAAATTAAATTCTAACGCCGTTTAATAATGAGAAATTTTAAAGCAAAAGTTTCGAAAGTAAGATTTCATAAGTTTAGTAGTGAAATTGCTAGAGAGATTATGGCGTTAAGGGTGTAGCACGGGAAGAAAATTGTCTTTGTCGTGTAAGTAATGTTAGAACTTTGGCCCCTACTAATTTATGGAGTATTCGTTATTTACTTCTCATATAACATAATAATTTATAATAATGTTCTTTTTTAAATGTTAATTCCACACTAGGATTTTCTTCTGTATCGTGAAGGCCAATATTTAAATTGCACAAGGACAAACATCCAGACCTGGAACAATTTTTTTGGCCATGCAAATGATTGTTCTATGCGAGATTCAAACCCACGATTGTCAGCACCACCACTCAATGCTCAGTCAAGCCAATACTCTACGGAGCCGTCATTATATATGATTGTGAGTTTTTAGAAATAAAGAGTGAAAAAAACACGCTTAAATTGTCTTCGTCCTTTGGACTATTAGTTAATCCCACCAAATTGCAGGTTATAATAGGCCTTGGCCTATATTGTCAGAACCGTAGGTATCATATTTGAACAGTATTTATCATGGTTCACGCTTATTGGTGGTGTTAGTCGTAAAGTCCACTTAACCTTGCATACAATTACATGTCTTCAAAATGTCTTACCCTTAAAAACTAAAATATCACTCCCGCTCACTTTTATTCAACCTCTGCTTGATTTGGATGCTACAGAAGAGCTCCTTAATAAACTCGTACGTTTGCAAAATCAGTGTATCCGTTTCCTATATGGGCTCAGGAAATTTGACTAAATATCTCAGTTTCATAAGCATTTCAAGAGGCCCCTAATTTGACTTCGTAGGAACACTCGATTGTTATGACTCCTTAATAACATCTTGCACAATTTATCCTCTACCTCATATTTTAGAAGCCAAAACCAAGAATTAAGGTTTTGAATAACCTCTGCTTCATACAACTCCAGTACAATTTTTCTCTTTTCAGGGCCAATATTTAGAAGCGTCAGTAGCCTAATGGCAGGGCACGGACCGCGAACTCGAAAGGTCGTGGGTTCGAATCCGCCATTCGACTACTGTCGTGAACCAATTCTAACACAAGCATTTTAAGCTTACCAGAAGTGGTTAAAGGGAATATTAGTAATGTTTAATAGCATTACTAATATTTAAAAAAAGTATTAATAAAAACAAACCCTTTTTATATATTTATAAAACTAAACCATATACATAAACCTCATATTTGTCATAGAGACTACGCATGACTGGCGGGTTGGCAACTGATATTTTTATTATTTTTAAGCTGTTATCATGAAGATTTTGTTGCCCATCGTATGTTTCAGTTTCACTCTGTCTGCCTCTTACAGCATCCATAAAATAATATTATGAGATAGCGATTTCTCTTACGCCGTCATTAAATGGCACAGGAGGTAGGTTTATATTCATGACTGGTCTTATGAATGAATGAATAGGGTGATATACGAGTGGGGGTCAAAAAGTTCGCGGAAAGGCGGAGTTGGCAAGGGTGAGTTTACTCATCCAGGTAGACCCTAGTTGAGTGACTCATTATTAGTATATGTACCAAGTGTCAGCCTAATCGGGTCATTAGCGTTATCAGCGAGTAAGTAAATTGGGAAGCAACTAGCCACTATGGAGAAAATTTAATATTGCACCAACATTAAGTTTCTCACTAAATAAGGAAAAACACCTCAAAGCATTTTTCAAGTGATATCAGCTATTTATGGGAACTCCGTTTCTGGAAAAACATCCTACATACCTTGGAATGGCTAAAATCTGTGCAAGATGGGTTCCGAGAATGCGTACTACGCATCAAAAACACGTGCGCGTTGAAAGTTGTCGCGAGCTTTTGGACCGCTTTAAAGAGCAAAGGTAGGAAGTAATGGCCCGAATTGTAACTGGCAATGAAACTTGGGTTCACTATTATGAAACAAAGCAAGAGTAAAAAGGTACACCCCTCCTAAGAAGTATAAGGTGTCTCAATCGGCCGGAAAGATCATGGGGACGATCTTTTGGGATACAGAATGTATCCTTCGGATATTTATAAGGAACGTGTTGGTTCCATAACAGAAGAGTACTACGCTTCTTTACTAGATCAATTAAAAGAAGTTATTAAAGAAAAAAGGCGAGGAAAGCTTACAAAAGGCGTGCTCTTTTTCCACGACAAAGCGCCCGTGCACACAAGCCATGTTGCGACGGCTGCCATTCACAGGTGCGGTTTTGAACAACTGTGCCACCCACCCTACAGCCCAGATTTGGCCCAAAGCGGCTAATATTTGTTTCCGAAAATGAAGAAAGAACTGCGAGGAAAAAACATTGGCGACGATGATGAAGTAAAATTGTCAATTTCGGCCTATTTTTACGCCCAAGACAAATCTTTTTTTTTTGATACTAATAACTTATTTCACAGATCTAATAAATGTATTAGAGTTAAGGGAGAATACATTGAAAAGGAAAAATTGTTTAGTGTTTAATTTCATTATCCTTTCCTGTCATTCCGCGAACTTTTTGACCTCTCCTCGTAGGTAAGGTTGGAAACCTAACTAAGAAATCAAACTACGACAATGTATTAAATCGTATTTGTAATAAAACTATTCGTAAATTTATTTCTGGAATATTGACTGTATTATAAATATTTATACAAAAAGTAAATAAGTCTTTTATGAGAACATTTTCTGCGGTTCTGACTTGTACTCATACGTGTGCTCCTCGCGAAGGTCGCAACGAGCTGAACGAAATTGGCCCAATTGCGCTACACACAGCGGCAGGGCCGATCTAGGGAGCAAGGAAGGTCTTGCGCTCCTGCAGTGTTGCAAAAGTGAAACATAAAAAATCGGTAGATTTGCCAGCTAAAAATCTGGAGAAATCGGGAGATTTTTCTTTACATCCATGGGTTTAGAAATGTATCATAAAACGTTCTTTTAGTTTCCTTTTTCTTTGCGATAAAAATAATGTCTTTATAAATTAAACTAAAATTTTATTATTATATATTTTTGCTACTCACGCTTCTCCAAAATTCTTCTCTTTCTTCACTGAGTGATTTAATTTCTTTTGTAGTTAGAAGCCAACGCCATTCTAAATTAATTTTTTGATAACTAATGCTACCTAACAAATTTGGACATAAAGCACTAGAGTTCTCAACAAAACAGAAGAAGGCTAGTAATAAGTGAATATAATTCTATGAACGAACAACGCTATATATACATGGCCTAAGCTACCTAATTCGTAAAACAACCCGAACAAAGTAATCTTTAGGGATCTCCCCCGTACACTTACCAGACAATAATGAACTCTATTTTAAGAAGGTTCAGTGCAATATACTTTAACCATACCGCGAAGTTAAAAACCTAATAAGGTTATAGGTATAGGTCCCATAGGACGTGGTGCGAGCAATTTCGGGAAGTCCCCGTAAATAGATTTTGTGTTAAAAGTTCATTTTAGTATTTTGATTATTACTTTTCAATTTTATTTATGATTATTATTTTACATTAGTTGAAAATGTAAAAAAATCGAGAGATACGTTCGCTAAATCGGGATATCGGGAGATACTAATTAAAATCAGTATATCTCCCGATAAATCTGGAACTTTTGCAACACTGCGCTCCTGCCGCGCTGCCGCAGGGCCGACTTAAAAAATTGCCCCTACTTGCCTACACACATCACAATTAAGGAGGCAATTAAGGGTCATCCCCACTCCTACACCCTAGATTGCCCCTGCGGCAGGCAGGTCAGTAGCCACCTTTAGTTTGAGTGAAATAAAAAAAAACATGTAGTTTGTAGTAAAATGATACCTCAATAAATGTCACGTTTTAACAATAAGTAGTTTTCTTTGCTAACCTGAAGCATTTACTATCTTAGTTTAGCCCTAGAAATGATAAAAAGATTTTTTAAATCAAATTAACTAATCAGGTAGTTTCCTGCCTGAGCAACTTCAGAAGTCTGTAACAGAAAAACTGGCATATTAAGTGTCATTTTTTATGTTATTATGAAAGATTAAGGTACTGCCAAGTTTTTAAAAGTAATTAGAAAGTATGAAATCATTTATTACTATTTTTCATTTAATGTTGAAAATTCAAGCCCCACTCTCCTGACAGAAATTTTTTAAGCTTCGATTAAAAAGTATTGTATCTTCAGTGAATGTTAGGAAGCTAATTATTTTATGCATAATAGGGCAACTCATAAGGATCATGCTACAAAAAAAACTTGGAAAAAATCTCACAATTACATTTTTTTTAATGTTAGGCTGTTTAGGATGTACATTTTCAAAAAAAGGATAAAAAAATCATAACTCGAAAACTACAAAAAATCGCGGAACATACATAGGGTATTTTTGGATACCCCTAGGTGTGAGGAATCAAAAAAAATTATAACCTCACTGTTTGGACCACACTGTATATGCTGCTTTAACTTCGGAACTTTGTTAGTGCGATTTAGGCTTCGATATGTTTGGCTTGTGACGTGACGACAGCGCCGCCACAGGCATATGGTATCGCAGAATTTTTTTAGATGTAGCAAAGACCAATATTTCTGTAGAACATGGTTTCTATGTAATACTAAATGTTACGCTAGCGCACGTGGATAAAGCAGTTAGAGAGTGCCTTTTCTTCCGACTTGCTTAACAAAAATCAATATATAAGGTTAGCTGATAGTTATATGCTAGAAAGCCTATACTATTCCACATGAATCTGGCGATTATATACAAAAATTTTAAATTTGAACTGGTATTTCCAGAGATTAGCGTGTTTAAACAAACAAACAAAAACAAACAAAATAACTCTTCCACTTTATTATATTAGTATAGATTAAATGATTTTGTTTTTTGTTTCTGTTTCCGATTCTGTTTTATAAATATTAAAGGTAATAATTATATAAAAAATAAAGCAGCCATTATATACTCCGTGTCCTCGTTTTTTATTTTACCAGCACAACATTTTATAAAATATAAATAGGTAGATATTTAATTAAGTATCTACGTATTTATATATTTGATTAATATTATGTTGAAAAAGAAATAAATTCCGGGGAAATTGTAAATGGCATTAAATATTTTTCTCCAAATTTCGTCAAAAATATAACTTTCCGATCTGATTGTTGGAAAAAATTGTTTCATTTTATCGGTAGGTGTACCTCGCCTCTTCAGATGTTATTGCAATTTTTTACATTTTGAATTAAAGTCCAACAAAAGGCAAGTGGTGGCGGTGAAAGAATTTCCACTACCCAATATCGTCCCATGTGTGTCATAAAAGGCGACAAAGGGATACTGAAAGAGGCGATGGGCAGCAGCATCTTCCTGATAACAACTCGAAATAATAAAAAACTGTGGTTGACAACCCGCTGGCCAAGCGATGGCAAATATCTCCCCTATGAGGCAATCTATAGAGAGGCCCATGTTGAGCAGTGGATTTTTATAAGCTGTAATGGATGGATATGGATAATGGGAAAGGCAGGTGGGTGCAGCTTATTCCCGGCAACGTGTTATTTGAATATTTTTAGTTATTTTAAAACTATCATGGTAAAAATTTAGTTAATTTTTAATAAAATAGTTTAGTGCGCAAAAGTTATTCAGTTCTGTTCTAAACTATTTTTTTTAGTCTTTATACCGGTTTCTGAACAAAAATTTTTCGATGGCCCTTTTAAGTAAAATGTACATCACTAGCGAACTCACACAATAACAAATCAAAATTGGTCACGCGTTTTCGGGGCGTCAGGTCTTCTATACGCTAGTATATCCTTAGTCTATGGGCGTCACCAACCCAATTACCAAAAATATAAGAAAATATACAGATACTAGCTGAACCGTCAAACGTTGTTTTGCCATATACTCGTACATTACTCGTATTTCTAGGAAATATTTTTTACTTTTATAAATCGCGATTAAATAACAGGGGTTGTTCGTAGAAGGATGAAAATTTGAAGTTTCATGTATGTTTCTCTGCTAAATCATAATAAAATATAAATAAAAATTTTTGGATTAAAAATGAATTTTAACGGAAAATTTAGCGTCATTGAAATATAGTAGCTAGGTATAACTAGAATATATACAGAGGAGTTTCATGGCATTTTAAATGTTACGGTTGACACTGAAGAAGACTGACCTATAGTTTTATGATTATATGTTCTAGTAATTATATATCTTGAGCAATGTTTCACAAAACTTGTCAGGTACTTGTATTAATGGTAAGTTAAGAGTGTTATAGGTACGGTATTTTTCGTTCTGTAAAAATATAATATGTAATAACGTGCAGACTGCTAAAACAAGTTACAAAATGCAGCAAAAAATAAAACAAAATACACAATTCAATTAATTTAACCAACAGTTTTATTTCTCTTCCAATTGAAGTCTTTCTATAAGAAAAAACAATTTTCATGTTATTCTATCAGTGTTGTTTAAACACCGGTGGAAGCGGCTTCATTATTTGCATTTAAATTGCTGCTACAAATATCTTTCCTCCAATTTTCACCATTCGCTTCGCTCTTTTGGCGCAACTAACTGCTTTTTCCTGTTTTGCTTTTGTTTAGAGGTAGAGATTTTATTTTTGATGTAAATTAGTTAAGAAAGCTTATGGTGAAAGTAGATTAACATTATTACATCATGGACTCTGTGTTTAATTTTAAATTATTTAAAATAATATCATGAGCCGTGTTAGCTCAGGAGTAAATCCTCACCACAAATTTCATGCGAGCAACCCGGGTCGTTCCAACGGCACCAACGAAAATTTGAATTATTACTTGCCCTAATTTATCACGTGTACGTCAGTAAAGGAAACATCATGAGGAAATCTATAATGTCTTAGAAATTAAAACATTACGAGGTTTGTGAAATCCGTCAACATACACTAGAGTAGACGTATAATACGCGACGGCAGCGCGGCGCGGCTTAGTAAACATGGTCTTTCCCTGATTAAGTTGAACCATTCATCCGTTACAATCCATTGCTGAACCAATACCACTGCTGAACATAAGAATATCCAGACCATCTGTCTCGTAGAGGGGATATGCTGTTTCCCACCCGTCTGCCAAGCGAAGCAACTATGTAACACATACCCCCTACGACAGTATTTAATAGATCCGTATTTAAATTAAAATATATTTCAAATTCAACAATTTGTTTCGACGAAAAAATCAATTTTTCATGATAAAAAATTAGTTCTGATGGTTTTCGAGAAAATGTTATTCAAACCGTAGGATTTTATTTAATATTTCTTTTTAATTATTTTTAAAAAGAAATATTAAATATTTGATTTATCTTAATTCATGATATTTTTTTAATGATATATTTCTTTTTAACTGTAAGGCTTAGTGCAATAGAAAACAAAAAGCACAGACCAGTTATGATTTAGTAGTTAATTTAAAGTATAAAAATAAACAGTTGCTTTCCAACATTGTGTTGAAGGAAACAGGAAGAGTTGCTGTGTCGCTTCTTTACAAAGTTTTGCCCATCGCATGTAAAAACTTTGGGAAAGTAGCCACAAAGGATTAAACGACGAACTAGTTTTACGGCGTCGTTTCAAAACGGATACAAAGATGTTTATGTTGAAGAAGGACGAAATTTACTCGGGATTTTTAAGAGCTAATGGCAGTTTGCCATTACATCATTTTTTGTTTCTCAAGACTTGTGAACTATCGGATATGTCAAAGCCACACGGTATTGTGAAAAGAAATTGATGGATTACAGATATAATCCACCAATTTTACCTACTGTTCATAGTCCATTAAAGTTTATAGACATAAAACTGTCCTAAATTGATAAATTTTACCGTGCCTTGCCAACCTTGGTAGTATTACTATAAGTATAATATTATTGATATAACGGCCTACAAATAATTGTTTCAAATAAAATTGGATGTTTAGAATGTTTCTCATGTGTAGAGTTTTTACTTAAAATTATTTAAAAATTAAAATGTTGTACAGCCGACTTCAATATAAATTATTAGGAACAACTCAAAAAATATTGGTCGGACCTTGATAAAATTCATATGGAATCACATGAAATTAATTTTATTTAAAAGCACCTGCTTTTAAATAAAAAAGAATCATCGAAATCGGTTCACCCAGAAAAAAGTTATGAGGTAACATACATAAAAAACATTCGATTTGAGCACCTCCTACTTTTTGAAGTTGGTAGAAAATGTATTCATCACTGATTATTTTGTAACAATTTTTTATGTTTACCGTAGTCGAGTTTTCCCCCCCTACTCTCTATTTCATAATGTTCTTTCTTTTGTTTTTTTTTATTACGTTACTCTTAGGATTTTCTGCTGTATCGTGGGAGCGGTTTACTTACAAAAAAATAAATTGCAAAAAGGCATACACCCAAACTCGGAAAAATTACTTGTAGGCCTTTCAGATAACTTATTGATAGATATGACGCCTTGCTATGAGGCCCAGTTGTGATCATTATAGGGTTCTGTTTTGTTCCTTTTGAGGTAGAAAGAAAGATCTCATGGCTTTCGATTGATTGGAACAAACTTGGAACTCTCACTACTGGAAGACTCAATCTGGAGACAGAGAGTGGCATTTAAGGCGACAGATTTCTGGTGCTGTGATTGCTAACCTATCTGCTAAACATAAGCTAAACTATGTATGTATAACGTAAGCTAAGCTATAATATGCCAAACGTAAAAAGGTCATGAATAATCATTTCTACTGTTAAATTGGCTTTGTTTACAAATAAACTGTTACGTAATGATAAAATAGAATAGTTACAAATGCAACAATACTGTATAATATCGAAATAATTATGTCACCCATATAATACTTGGTTTTGATTTAGGTCACTTATAACGCTGTGAAAATAACAGTTTAGGGTATTAAAATATTCACACGGCTTTCATTAATCGCGTAAGCTTATTTCACTCAACGAAATCCATATTGATAACAAGCTTTGTTTGCAGGATTATTGTTTATAAAAACAATATTGTAGTGAAAAGAAATGTATTATCTATATATTTTCCGTACTCACGTATATACGCACTCACCCAGGGGGTAGATAGAGACTACGAACTTCCATTTGGTACGATCTTGACATACCTTTCTCCCTTTCTTTACGTCGATATAGCTACTCATATATTCTCGTCAGTTAAGGTTACTTCTAATTTTGCCCATCTTCAATATATCGCCAGTTTGGTCGATAAACTTACGTCTAGGGCGTCCCTTGCCGACTCTGCCATTCACTTCTTTAATATAATTTTTCTTTCTCACTCTTTCCTCATTGTAAATCAAATGAAACTTTAACTAATTTTTTATATTTTATGCTACCTATACTATCGATACAAGTCTCAAAACAACAATTTTTAAAAAAACTTGTCCGTCTGTATGTCTGTCTGTAGGTTTGAACAATTTTTCAAACAACGGGTGAGACTTTGAAAATAGTGTTATTTAGTGATTGAACCGTTAGGATAAATATAATATATCATCACGGTTTTCATTTTAACGTATTAGGCCAGATTATTTGTATATACGTAAATTATAATGTAGTATTCTCTGTAACTTTATAATGGCTGCTCATCTTTTTATAACAACATATGTAACAATGTAAACTTTATAGCGTATTTCTAAATATTATGATATTGTCATGTGGTGCATATGCGCGCTGAAAATTTAGGTTTCAAAATTATTTTTAAATAGGATCATCTCTTATAAATTTTAGCACCACTCTTTTCTTATAAAAATTAAGTGTCTATCGAATCTAGTAGTCTATATTCACCTACAGCATATTAAAACAAGGAAGAATGTGATGTCATCTCTACTGTATCATTATACAATTGAGATCATAATACAGCCGTACTGCTTTATGGTGGCAAAATTAAGAAAGAGGGTAGTGCACTACACAGACGTACTTCTAGGCAGAAAAAGAGTCCTGCCACCTGCGAGCACAGAAGCAATCTGAAAACGCTTTTACGTATCAATGATGTTATTTAAGAGAAAACATAATAAAAAAATAATCATAAAATATAAGTGTAACTATTGTACTGAGACAAAATAACTATGTAGTAGGAAGTATAGTCTGTTTCGTGAAATTGCTTGGCACATCCCTTCAATTTCTAAAATGATTATAGGAGCAGGATAGAGTTAGTAGCGCTGCTTCAGTGTGAATTGGTGATCTTTAGAAATGCACTCGAAATATTTATAATTTCTTAAAAATGTAGTGTTCTTACACTAATATGTTATAATCCAAGAAAAAATCAGCACTTAGAGATCAAATCGTCTTGATCGCATATTAAAACGAAATTTTAAGTCGAACGCATATCATGTGAGCAACTATGGTTTGCTACTATATTCTGTTCTCATTAAATTATTATTTTTATTAGGTAAAAATAATTTTAACATATTTAATATATTTAGTCATTGATTAAAAACATAAAATAAACTGTATTATTATTAGAGGATAAACACAACTTAAAATTATCGTAACTCCTAATTCCTCTCGAGGATAACCGTCATACAGTTTCGAACTTTCACTTGCAATTTTAACATTATTCATACTTCCTTTAAATTATTGCTCCCTGAGAATAATGAGTAAAATAATTACTAAAATATGTGCTTATCGAGAAATACTAATATAACTAACTGTATGCTAAATTGACTCTCATGACAATTTTATTTTAAATCTCTTATAATTCTAATAAAACTAATTATACGGATTGTACCGCATTTCATTTATTCTTTTAACTCTCGAAATTTTGTATGCTTTATTTTGGGGACTGAATTGCTTGACGTTCTGATGATGTATTATTTTAAAACTGGGCTATGGATTCTCTTACGCTGCCACTACACGGAAAATCTCTCAAATAAATTATTATGAATTAGTTACTGTTTACATAAACTAGAATGACTAACGAGCTAATAGTCCACTTGATTGTAAGTGGCTTCTAAATGTCAAGCTATACCATGTATACCTGTAATCTACTCCTAACAAAAAAAAACTGAAGATCTTAAATCTCAGAGTTGCGTGAGCACTTTAATGCCTCACACTGAAACTATACGATAGAAATAAATAACAGGGTAGTACCAATCTATATGAAAACCTAAGCCGAAGGGAAGTTCTAATACCAATTGTAATATTTACACACATGTTTTTTTTTTATAGGATAGGCTGACAAACGTGCACACAGTCCACCTGATGGTAAGTGGTTGTTGTGGCCCATAGACATCTACATCTATCCTCGCTTGCGAATCAAAATGCAGATGCGTTGTCACCCGTGAGGACTAAGATGGAATGTCTCTTTTCCAGTAAAAAGGGTCTCCGGTTCTCTACACTCACCATATGAAACACAGCAGTTTTAAGCTGCTATTTTACGCTGGTATTCTGTGAGAGCGTGGTCCTTCCCCGGTCGAGCCGACCCATTAGTGCTACAACTATACTACTAATATAGCTGCAGTATGGCTCTACCACGTTTAAAACATGTAACACGGTTTAGCGACCAATTGCCAGTATACTAAATATTCAGAATATTTTACTAAAAGTTGACGAAATCATTCCAACGAAGAGTGGCAAATCTCAAGCGGAACCACAATTCGTGCTTATGATGGTCGTTTTCGGAACTGCATATATTGTGGTTATCTCTACATTTCTAGAAATGCATAATAAAAGAATTTGTTTTAATTTTATAACACAACCTTTTTACATAAATTTATTAATTCCCTAGTCCCTGAACTTATATAACACTTTCAGAAACTATTTCTTCATCTTAAAATAAGCCTATTCAAAAGGTCATATTCTATATAATAATATCAAGAGTAAGTTAGGATCAGGGTGTGCCTTTATGTTAGCGCGATGGTATAATAAATATAATGACGTGGTCGAAATTGACCATAACCCTCTAATCCTTATAATTTTCATCATATCCAACTCAAAAATATTTATTATAAACTAATTTAAAATATAAAAGTCAAGAGACTTATAAAGATTGCTTTAATTTTTTTAAACAAAAAAAAGTTACTCCCACAATGGATTTTCGCTTGTATGGTGGAAGCAGTTTACATACATAAAGTTTGTCGGCGCCGTTACGACAGCACCGACGGTGTTTGCGGGGAGTATGTGAAGTGCGGGGGGTTTCTCACCACCGCGCCTAAGACCGGCACTCGCCGATAGCTCGCGACCCGATCGCCACCAAATATTTTGTATTTTTCATTCCTTTTAAATATACAATTTGCCTATCGTGTGAGTCGCCTATTTTATTCATGTTCCCTAATTCATGTTCCCATCGGAGGCAGATCTCAGCCTTGGTTTGGTCGCTCCTGTAAGACTGCATTGCGCAGTAAGCAGGAGTGTTATCAAGCCTGGGCTGCAGCTTCGGTGACTCGGGATGTAAACACCAGCACACTTAAAAAGAAGTATAACTTCGCCTCCAGGTCCTTCAAAAGAGTTATTGCCAAGGCAAAGTCAGAGCACATAGGCAGAATTGGCGAGAAACTAGTTCGCCTTCCTTTGGGAACCCGTGCATTCTGGTCTCTCGCCAAGGCTGTCCAAGGGAATTTCTGTAAGCCATCACTACCATCTCTGCACAGGGAGGACGACTCACTGGCCCATGACGCAAAAGACAAAGCCGACCTTTTAGGCTCCCTTTTTGCGTCCAACTCGACTCTTGATGACGGGGGGAAAACACCGCCGACCATCCCGCGGTGTGAGTGCTCCATGCCGGATGTGCTGTTCTCACAACGCTCGGTTCGCAAAGCACTACTCTCCCTGGACATCCAGAAGTCGAGTGGGCCTGACGGAATCCCCCCAATTGTGCTGAGGACGTGTGCTCCGGAGTTGGCACCGGTCCTAACGCGTCTTTTCTGGTACTCCTACTCCCAAGGCGTAGTCCCGAATTCATGGAAGACAGCTTTTGTCCACCCGATCCCTAAAAAAGGCGACCGCTCAGACCCGTCCAACTATAGGCCTATCGCGATCACCTCCTTGTTCTCCAAAATAATGGAATCCATTATTAACTGCCAGCTCATCCGGTACCTTGAGGATCACCAGCTGATTAGTGACCGCCAATACGGTTTTCGTCGGTGTCGATCAGCTGGTGATCTTCTTGTCTACCTGACCCATAGATGGGCGGAGGCAGTAGAGTCCAAGGGGGAGGCGTTGGCCGTTAGTCTGGACATTGCGAAGGCCTTTGATCGGGTTTGGCACAAAGCGCTTCTTTCAAAGCTGCCTTCCTATGGGCTTCCCGAGAAATTGTGCAATTGGATCACCAGCTTTCTTGCAGATCGGAGCATCAAGGTCGTTGTAGACGGTGCATGTTCTGACTACAAGCCTATTAACGCTGGTGTTCCACAAGGCTGTGTGCTATCACCGACGCTGTTTCTTCTGCATATCAATGATATGTTGCTAACTGGTAACATTCATTGCTATGCGGATGACAGCACTGGTGATGCTCTATACACCGGCCGGGCCAATATTTCTCGGGAAAACGTCGCCGAGTACCGGAACAAACTTGTGTCTGAAGTCGAGTCTTTGCTGGACAAAGTCTCGGATTGGGGGCGACTAAATCTAGTCCAGTTTAATCCTCAGAAGACACAAGTTTGCGCGTTTACCGCTAAAAAGAACCCCTTTGTCGTATCTCCTCAGTTTCAAGGCACTCCCCTTCTTGCCTCAGCCAGTATCGGTATCCTCGGAGTCGACATATCGAGTGACGTGCAGTTTCGTGGTCACTTGGAAGGGAAGGCCAAATTGGCCTCTAAAAAGCTTGGCGTGCTCAGCAGAGCGGGACAGTATTTCATGCCGGCACACCGCCTGCAACTTTACAAGGCGCAGGTTCGGCCTCACATGGAATACTGTTCCCATCTCTGGGCAGGGGCTCCCCAGTGCCAGCTCCTTCCACTTGACCGCATCCAGCGCAGAGCGGCTCGAATCGTCGACGACCGAGCCCTTTCCGATCGGCTCGATTCATTGGCACTGCGAAGAGATGTTGCATCTCTTTGCATTTTCTTTCGCATCTACCATGGGCAGTGCTCTGAGGAATTGTTCGGATTAATCCCAGCCGCCAAATTTCACGAACGAACATCGCGGCAGAACTCCCGATACCATCCACACCATCTGGATGATTGGCGGTCCACCACTGTGCGATTTAGAAGATGTTTTCTTCCTCGCACAACTTCCTTGTGGAATAGTTTACCACCAGGGATTTTTCCGGACCGATACGACTTAGGGACCTTCAAGAAAAGAGCCTACTCCTTTTTAAAAGGCCGGCAACGCATCTGCAATTCCCCTGGTGTTGCGGTTGTTCATGGGCGGCGGTAGTCACTTACCATCAGGTGAGCCGCATGCTCGTTTGCCCCCTCTCCTATAAAAAAAAAAAAAAAAAAACATAGTGGCGACCGTGATAAATTAAAATATCGAATTCCGATTTCGCCGCGTAATACGGTCCAAAGGTCGTAGCACTTACCCCGCGTTTACAACGTCGCGAACGCAAGTACTACGAGCTACGAGAACAAAGGAAGCCACGCCGATCTACTACATCAGCTAAGAAGATTATTAAATTGGCGTACCATCCCGAGTCCTAAGAACAACAAAGCGGTCAAGAAGAATTCATCTGGAGCGGAGAGAGGACAAGAGGACAGCTATTGAGAACCGGCCAAGCTGAGGTCCAGCGGAGTCTACGCGCCACATCAGCGGTTTTTGCCAACTAAAAGTGAGCCCGTTCCTATTATTTTACCTCTTCGTGTCCCACTATTCCTAAAAATTCTATTTGTGTGAACAGGGAAACAAGGAATCTAGTCCTATTTTTGTTGCCTTACCCTACCTACCTATTCTTAAGCAACATCCTTTATATTATATTAAAATCACCTATTTACACCTATTTGCTTACCTATCAGCTAATTTTCTATTATTTCTTACTATTATTTCGCCGCATCATTTGCTAAGTAATCAGTGCTATTTTTCAAGCCGCCTATAATTTGCATTCATTGCGCCTATTTTACGACTTGAAAGTCTTCACTAGCATTTAATTAGTTAGTAGCCACTGTTAAATAGTTAGAATTTAAATAGCTGAACCTATTTCTTTAAACGTAAGCATACACATACTATGTACATAGCTACGCAAAAATTTGAGCTTAACTCCTCAATGCAAGTAAATTCACTTCTCGCTATTCACTGTTAGCTGTTTATGCACGCAAATAAATTAGTCATCACTATAGCATAATCATTCGCTAAGCCCTATATTACGCTAATTAAACCATTATTTGCACAAATCAATTAAATTTACGATCAACCTTGCTTCCCGTTATTATTTTATGTACGGAGATATCTGCAAAGCATTCCAACAATCAATTTCAGCTACGGTGCACCGGTCGCTCGAGACTATCATCGCATCCCGTGTCACTGCCAGCACTGCGGGCTCACGTCGTGGTACTGGACCGCGGGCGTCGCGCGTCATCAATCCCACCTTTCACCGCGCTTCTGCTGATTTTGAACCGGTTTCCGTCACAGCGGCCACGAAGCGAGGAACGTATTGTATGCAATTCTTATTTATTTGATTAGTACAGCGCATAACTAGTTGTTTTGATTGTCTGCGCGTTAACTTTGCTAGTATGGAGGCAAAGTACAAAACTCTTAATTTAAAACGCGCTTCAATTAGAGGCCGTGTTACGAAATTTAATAACCATTTAGAAGAATTAAAAGGTAAAAAGCTTACTCCTACGGAAGTTAGCGTGCTATCGCAGCGATTAGTTAAACTTGAGACTTTATTTGGCGAATCCGATAGCGTGCAAAATCAGATTGAAGCATTGGAGGAAAATAATTTAAGCTTAGAATTGGATACCAGAGAAGTTATCGAACAAGCTTTCCACAATTCGATCGCATTGGCTCAGGAAATTATTTCCGTAAGCAGTACGACAAAAAAGTCGTCGCTTCAGCATAGCAGTATTTACACAGCTGATGAAGATGATCACGAAGTTATCGGCTTTCGTTTACCAGTCATTAAAATTAATAAGTTTGATGGTACGTTCAACAAATGGTTGGAATTTCGTGATACGTTCAGTTCTCTGATACATAATAATACAAAAATAAAAAATATACACAAATTTCATTATTTAAATTCCTATCTAGAAGGTGAAGCTGCTCGTGTAATATGTAATTTAGAAGTTTGCGACAATAATTATCCTGAGGCATGGAGTCTTCTTTGTGAGCGTTTTAATAATATTCGTCAATTAATAAATAATCATTTGAAGTCTTTGTTTAATATTGAGCCGTTGCGTGAGTCTGACAAGTCATTAAGATTTCTAGTAGACCACGTCACAAAAAACCTACGTGCTTTAAATACTTTAAAACAGCCAACTGATCATTGGGATACCCTGATCATATTCATAGTCTCAGCGAAATTAGACAGCAACACGCGTGTTAAATGGGAGGAGTACATTCAAGCTAATGTTAATGCTTCGGATATGCCTAGCCTAGATGATTTCATGACTTTTATTAAGGGCCGCGCTGAAGTTTTAGAGTCTGTTTATCGCAGTAAACAAGACAAAAATATAAAGTCAAACCCGAATCACAATCAAGGCGTCAAACAAAATCCCGTTTCTCATACTAAGTCATTCGTTAGCGCTGAGCAGGGCGACTCATCAGCAACTGCCCCTCACAAGTGTATTTTCTGTGGTCAAGGTCATCGTAATTATGAGTGCTCACAATTTCAATCGAAATCTATTGATGATAGACTTTCATTAGTGTCCGATCTAAAGTTGTGTCCCAACTGTTTGCGCAAAGGGCATAATACGCGCGCATGCAAGCTTCCAGGTACGTGCAAGATATGCAAAAAACGTCACAATACCTTTTTACACAAACCTACGGATTCTGATACCAATGTAGCAGTCACTAATGTTGCAGTCTCTGAGCCAGTTTCAATGTCAGCTGTTTCTGCTTCTGAGACACTACTATGTACGACTTTGGTTGATATTTTTAATCCCAAAACAATCAATTACATTACCACTAAAGCTCTCTTAGACAACGGTAGTCAGTCTAGCTTTATTACAGAATCACTTAAATCAAAGTTAAATTTAACTTCTTCCACGTCTGATGTTAGGAATGTGGTCGGCATATGTAACACTATTGTCAAGCTTAATGCTGAACGTTGCAATGTTCGAATTCATTCAAAGGTAGGTTCTTTCAGCGTTATGACGTCATGTTTAGTCATACCCCAAATATCAGGTAAGATACCTAAGTCTCTTGTGTCTATTACACACCTTAACCTGAAGTCCTTTGCATTAGCAGACCCTAACTTTTATGAGCCGTCTGACATAGGACTGCTCATCGGTGCTGACCTATTTTGGTCCATTATTGGAACCAAACAGCACTCTTTAGGCAAAGGAAATCCTATTCTACATGAGTCTAAATTAGGATGGCTTATCGCAGGTCCCATGCATTATATTCAAAATGACAATCTCAATTTAAATTCCCCAGTGAAATGTAATTTTGTAAGTATTGAAAGCAACAATACTTTAGTTGAGCTTCACAATGATTTGAAGAGGTTTTGGGAGCTTGAAAGCTTGCCACAAAGGCCCCTTCTTACAGACCAAGAGAAAGCTTGCGAACAACATTTTTTACAGCACACAAAACGCACTGAAGAAGGTCGTTTTTGTGTCAAGCTGCCATTGATCGACAAACCAGACTGCCTAGGCACTTCCTATTTCATAGCCAGGCGGCGATTTATAAACCTGGAACGTCGCTTTCGCAAGCAACCGGAACTTAAGTCCGCCTATGTTGATTTCATTGAGGAGTATCGCAAACTAGGACATCTAGCAATATCTGAGGTAGACCGACCTGAGCTTGCCTATTTTGTTCCGCATCATCCTGTCATTCGTGAAGACAGTGAGTCAACACGTCTACGCGTCGTTTTTGACGCATCAGCTCGCACTTCATCTGGTTTGTCTATAAACGACATTCAAATGATAGGCCCTACAGTTCAAGACTCTCTTTTCAATATCCTCATCCGGTTCCGGCAATATCGTTATGTGTTGTCAGCGGATATTGAAAAAATGTAGCGGCAGGTTTTAATAGATGAGTCTGACCGAAACCTACAGCTGATTTTATGGCGTGATGCGGAGGACAAACCATTACAAACACTCAGGCTTAACACGGTCACCTACGGATTTGCTAGCGCTAGTTTCCTTGCCACCAGGTGTCTCTGGCAAGTGGGCGAGGAGTGTGACGATGACGTTATTAAGGCAGTCATACAGGAGGACATATATGTTGATGACTTACTAACTTCTAGCGATGATGAAGATCAATTACGGTCTATACAGAAATCAACACATGTGGCTCTTTCTATGGCTGGTTTTGACTTGCGTAAGTACCGATCCAACTTACCTTCTTTACTGCCTTCAGACGTTGTCCAGTCATCCGGCAACCTGACATTGAGTCAGTCTACAAATACGCTGGGCCTAGATTGGAGTCCTTCGACCGACAGCATTAATTTTCCCATTACAGTGGATCAGTCTGACGTCGTCACCAAGCGCACTATACTTTCTTCAACTTTCAAGATCTTCGATCCCTTGGGCCTCCTATCCTTGTCCACTATCGTTCCCAAAATTTTAATTCAGACCTTATGGTCTCTCAAATTGGATTGGGATGTGCCCGCTCCAAAGGATATTGTCGATGTCTGGAGACCTTTTGTTGATGGACTTAAATGCCTTTTTTCACTAAATATACCTAGATGGGTATCAATAGAATATCCAGTCTCTGCTGAAATCCACTGTTTTTGCGATGCATCGCAACGCGCCTATGGTGCATGCTTGTACCTTCGCTCTACAAATAAAGAAGGACAAATACATGTCCAACTTTTATGTGCGAAATCTCGCGTTGCCCCAGCATCCAGCCCTATTACAATTCCTCGTTTGGAGCTTTCAGGTGCTCTTCTGGCAGCTGAAATGAGCTCATCTGTGACCAAAGCCTTGCGACGTAAAATATCGCGTCATGTCTAAATGAGGTACTAAATGAGGTGCAAAATGAGTAAATCATTTTGATTTGCTTAATCATGATGATCATCATTACAGCCCTTCACAAGTCCACTGCTGAACGTGGACCTCCCCCAGGAAATCCCACAAGGCACGATTCTGAGCCGCATGCGTCCGTCGACTTCCTATATGTCTTACCAGGTCGTTACTCCATCTAGTAGGACTCCCTACACAAAAATAAATAAATAGTAATGAACATAAATCAACTCTATTATAATATGAAAATGAATTCATACTTTGCATCATTTAGTATAATCATTTCTTACTTGATTGTTGAGTGTAAATTTGACATAAGTGTAACGGTTTAGAAAAATAAATAAATAAACAGGTGTGATATTTCATATTTCATTAAATTAAATTACATAAAAGAATGTTAATATCTGGCTGCATTTAAAAGTTTTGCAGAGAAATAAATAATACAAATATTACTTCTACATACACATATACAAAAGTGTAATTAGTATAAACATTTAGTTACATATCTGTGAACATATATATATACAATTGGATTAGTATGGTAATAGTTAAATTGTACCGTCCATAATATATTTTGTTTATATAACTGAAAAAACCTTTAATAGGCCTTACATTTAAGATTTATACTTTAAGTGCTTAAAATTGTTAAATCGCTGTTGGTTTTTTTTTAATAAAAAAAAAAAAAAAAAAAAAATGTCTATTGGACTGACTCGAGCGTAGTTCTTAGTTGGTTGCGCTGCGGTTCTTCTAACTTGAAAGCATTCGTTGCCAACAGAGTCGCCGCCATTAGAGAGCTGACTGACGCAAATTCATGGCACCACGTTCCTACAGAACACAACCCAGCTGACCTGCTATCCCGTGGCGTGAACCCACAACAGATCGCTGCATGTGATATGTGGTGGTATGGACCTAAGTTTTTATCGTTGCCAGAGTCCGAGTGGCCTTCTATGCAGTCGCAGACTATTAATGAGATGAAGAATTTGCCGGAAGTTAAAGCACATCCAGTTGCTATTTGTGATAATTATCAATCAATTATTAACTTTAACAAATATTCTAAATTAAAACAATTACAACACATTTTAGCCTATGTACATAGATTTATTAATAACTGTAAAAATTCTAAAACTAAAATTACAGGTTCCTTAACTACCGCCGAGCTACCTACGACTACCTACTAGCCCTAAAGAATACGACTTATTATTAAAAGGAAATTCCCTAAGTCCTAAGTCGCACATTTCGGCACTTAATCCATTTTTACATGAAGGAGTGATAAGAGTAGGTGGTCGAATTCAGGCTTCTGAATATAGTTTCGATATGAAGCATCCCATGTTGTTAAGCTCTAAACACCATTTTACTCAACTTTTATTCCAACAAGAACACGTACGGCTTCTACATCTGGGGCCCCAAGCCTTACTGGCTTCTATAAGAACGCGTTTTTGGCCCATTAGTGGAAGAAGTCTGGCCAGACGTACTGTGCATAATTGCACCGTATGTAGGCGTTTTAAGGGTCAGTCTATGAAAAACATAATGGGCAACCTACCTGCTCAAAGACTAATGCCCGACTTTCCTTTTATTACAGTAGGGACTGATTTCGCTGGGCCATTTATGGTCACGGATCGCAAAGCGCGTGGTTGTAAAATTACAAAATGTTATTTGTGTATTTTCATATGTTTTAGGTATAAGTGCATCCATTTGGAGGCTGTTAGTGAGCTGTCCAAGGATGCTTTTATATTAACTTTGAGACGCTTTGTTTCACGGAGAGGGCTACCAAAGCAGATATTCTGCGACAATGGTGGAAACTTTGTAGCTGCTTCAAAGGAACTTAAAGAGTTTTTTGAAGTTAATGTCAAAACTATCGCTAATTTTGCCGCTAACGAAGGCGTTGAATTTTGTTTTTCGCCTGCATACGCTCCTCACTTCAATGGTTTGATGGAGGCCGGTGTAAAGTCAGCCAAATTCCACCTGGCTAGGATATTAGGGACTACGCACCTAACCTATGAGGAATTGTCATCTTTGTTCACACAAATAGAATGTATCCTAAATAGCCGCCCCCTATGTCCATTAAGTTCCTCTCCCACGGACTATTATCCCTTAACTCCGGGCCACTTTTTAATTGGTAGACCACTAAGCTCGCTGCCATCTCCGTGTCTACAATCCGCTAATGCCAATCGTCTCGACAGATTCCAGCGCATCGAGCAGTTTAAGCAACACTTTTGGCGACGCTGGAGCCACGAGTACATTGCGGAGCTGCAGTTGAGGACGAAGTGGCGCACGAAGTCCAAAGAGAGCCTACAAATTGACGACCTAGTCCTCTTGAAAGAGGAAAACGCTCCACCGCTCTATTGGCGTCTCGGACGTGTAAGAAAACTCTTCCCGGGATCTGACGGATTGACACGCGTCGCAGATATAGACACTGCAAGAGGAATTGTGCGGCGCGCCCTAAACAGAATCGTCCTACTACCGAAGCCCGATGAGTTGGAAGATCTTGAAAGCTGTTAAGCTTTCCAGCGCCGGGAGTATGTCGGCGCCGTTACGACAGCACCGACGGTGTTTGCGGGGAGTATGTGAAGTGCGGGGGGTTTCTCACCACCGCGCCTAAGACCGGCACTCGCCGATAGCTCGCGACCCGATCGCCACCAAATATTTTGTATTTTTCATTCCTTTTAAATATACAATTTGCCTATCGTGTGAGTCGCCTATTTTATTCATGTTCCCTAATTGAACAAAGTTCACAAGGACAGACAACCAAACTCGGAAAAGATATTTGCAGGCCATACAGATAATTGTTCCGTGCGGGATTCGAACCCACAGCCCTCAGAGTTACAACCCACTGCTAAGACATTACGCTACGAAGCCTTGCAAGAGAGAACTTCATATCAAAATTCACTTATATTTAAAAGAAAACATTTTAAGAATAAGGGTAACAAAAGAGCACGCAGTTCACCTTATAGTCCAACTATAACATAGCTGCAGCGTGACTTTGCTCGTGCATAACATCTGGAAGTTTATGAGTACCTTCGGCTAGTGTCAGTCTTTTCTTGTCTAGTATTATAGGTTAACATAAAATATTGCGACGTTTACTTTATCAGTTTACACTTTCGTTTTACACATATAATTGAATTTGCAATACAAAGGCTCCCCCAGCTTCTACGCTCAAAGGTACTTTAGATAGTCACAAAGCATTGACATCGCAAAATGTATATGTACACGTGTCCCAGAAGCGCTGTTTTATTGAATTAAGTTCATTACATATCTATGAGTAGACGTTTTTTTTAATATGACATTAAACTCAATATATTTTTTACTGTAATTGGGTGTAATTGGAAATTTTAAGAACAAACCTTATAAAAAAAGACACCCATGTCACATCATGTTTCATATATACAGTAATGTGTTATTGAATCATATAATAAGTCTTAACAGCATTTAATAGACCATTCTTTTAAGCCAAGAACTAACAGTGGAAGGAACGATATGGGAGTTAGTACAATTCCAGGCTAACCATGGTTGTCTGCCAGAGCAAACAAATATTTTCACTGTCTGTTACTGTACGTAAACCCGGTTGTGTGCGTGCGTTGCGAGATGTTTGTATGAAGCCTTCGCACTCTTCTTTACTCTGGTTCTGCTTTCAGTAATAACACAGTCAATTTGAAATTGTTTGGCGTAATCGATATGCGCATCAAACAGATTGATATTTTTGCCGATATGCTATAGATCCTTTTGCGTCTGTATGATCCGTTATTATCCACAAAATATTTCATCATCGTCATTACAACCCCTCACAAGGCCACTGCTCAACATAGGCCTCCTCCAAGGAATGCCACAAATCACGATCCTGAGTCTTTTACATCCATTGACTTCCTGCATGTTTTACCAGGTCGTCAATCCATCTAGTAGGAGGAAGCAGTAGAACTAGAGTAACCGACAAAGCCCAAAAGATTAGTAAGCTGAAGTGGCATTGGGCTGGGTCGAAGAACCGACAAAATATTTAACCAAAATTAATTATTAGTAAAAAAAAATCTTTAAGAACAAGCTTTTATTTAAATGCTCTAAAAAGAAGAAAATAAATTTTATAAATCAAAGCCATTATTTTGTTACATTAACTATACAAATTTATATGATATATAAGCTTGTCGCGAGAATACATCTTGGCACAATTAAAATAAGGAAAGGATTTTTTAATTACAGATAAAATTGCAATATTTTAAATAGTATTATAAAAAAGGAAGCGACGTTATCAACTTTATTCAAAAATTTTAGATACATTGTTCAGAAAATCCACCAAATCAGGTGATTTGAGAAAATACTCGTAGGCCTTGTAGCTGCATGTAAAAATTATCGTATTTCCTAAAAAGGCAAATTAAAAAAAAATCTTTCATACCAATTTGGGATTATAAATTATTTCATGTATTTATATTAATATGATTATAAATTATTACATGTAAATAGCCTAGAGATAAAGATAAAAGAACTTAAAATAATTAAAGCTGTCTTAACACAATCATTTTTGGGTAATATCAATTTTTTTACACAGTTCGTAAGTATAATCGGATTTAGTGTATGGATACGTAACCAAAGTATCAGTAAGTATCATAAACACTTCATTTTCCTGATACTTTATAAACCAATTAAAACAACAATTATATTTATTAAAATATAATTGTTATTTTATACGTGGTAGAGCCATGCTGCAGCTATATTGGTCGTATAGTTGTAGCACGAATGGGTCGGCTCGACCGGGGAAGGACCGCGCTCTCACAGAATATCAGCGTAAAATAGCAGCTTAACGCTGCTGTGTTTCGTTTGGTGAGTGTAGAGAACCGGATACCCTTTTTACTGGAAACGAGGCATTCCATCTTAGTCCTTACGGGTGACTACGCATCTGCATTTTGATTCTTAATCGAAGATAGATGTAGATGTCTATGGGCCACAGCAACCACTTACCATCAGGTGGAATGTGTGATCGTTTGTCACCCTTGTCCTTTAAAAAAAAAAACACAGGAAAATCTCGCGACATGCTTTTATATCACAAAAATAAAATGATTGGTTTTATTTACTTCAAAGTTAATTTTCTTCTTTTAAGAGCATTTAAATAAAAGCTAGTTTTCAAAAAAATAAATATTACTTGATTTATGATTCTTTTAGTTTTCGCTGGACATGTTCCTAAGTCTGTCCATTTCAATTAAAGCGTCATTGTTGCACGGTCGCGCTTGCCTGTTAATTTACTACAGAATAGTTCTTCAATAAGGAGACCTTCGAGTAATTGGACCCTACTTAAAGCCACATATTAATGCTTAGTCGATGCTTACTCGTATGTATTTATTGTCTACTTGTAAAGATGAACGAAGTTACACTATAAGCGAATATTATTTCGAATTTACTGTACGGTAAAATTCAATACAGGAATTGAAATTTTATATTTTATACAACACTGGCATCGAGTGTTAGGGGAATACGCTAACTTTTCCCCAAACACCAACCTGTCATGAAAAATGTAGATTACTACATTTTTCATGAAAGATTGGTGTTTTGGGTAAAAGATATTATATATTTATATTAATAGGGTTATAAATTAATACATGTGAATAGCCTAGAGATAAAGATAAAAGAACTTAAAATAATTAAAGCTGTCTTAACACAATTATTTTTGGGTGATATCAATTTTTTTGCACAGTTCGTAAGTCGTATAATCGGATTTAGTGTACGGAGATGTAACCAAAGTATCAGTAAGTATCATAAACACTTCATTTTCCTGTTACTTTATAAACCAATTAAAATAACAATTATATTTATTAAAATGAAATGTCTTAATAAAACAAAATAGAAAAATACCTGTGGACTATATTTCTGTCACAAGACATTAAAATGTATAATATGTTTTTTAAATAAAACTTGTGTACGTTTTTATCGAATTCTAATTGAATAACTTAAAACAGTTTTGTCCAAAGTGGCTGCTTTTAGTTACAGACTTTTAATCTATCTGGCCACGACAGTTTAGGGATCAGTAACGAATGTATGAATTTACGCACTGTTTTCATGGGGATAACACACTGATTATTGATGTTATTAATGTTAAGAAAACGGCAGACTTATGGGGGATTTTCGTTAAAGTTATTGCGTCTATAATGGATACTGTAGCACCTTATCTAGCCACAATTTTTAAAACAAGCGTCGAATCTGGTGTGTTTCCTGATCTAATGAAATATCGTAAAGTCATACCTTTATTTAAATTTGGTAGTACATCAGACCCCGCCAATTTCAGACCAATTTTTGTACTACCAACATTAAGTAACTTTTTGAAAAATTGTTTTAAATCAGATGTTAAGTTTTTTTAAAAAAAATATAAATAAATTGCTTCATAAAAATCAATTTGGTTTTACAAGTGGTCGCTCGACTACCGATGCCGGAGTCAAAGTTATAAAACATATTTCTGTGCATGGGAGAATTCAGAGGATGCTTCGGCTGTGTTTCTTGACTTTTCCAGGGCCTTCGACTGTTTTCACCATGAGACATTAAACAGGAAGCTACAGTACTATGGTGTTAAGAACACAGCGCTTAATTTTACTATTTCTTATTTAAGTAATAGAATGCAAAAAGTTATTATCAATAGTAAAAGTTCTTCCGGGTTGTCCATAAAGATGGGTGTCCCTCAGGGCTCCATTTTTGACCCTATTTTTAGTGTATGTTAATGACTTACCTTCCCTTGTAGGGGATAATCATGATAGAGTATTATTTGCTGAAGATACTTCCTTGATTTTTAAACTTAAACGTCTATCATTAAAATGTGACAAAGTGAATAATGCTATATCAAAATTAGTGCATTGGTTTAACGTTAATAATCTGAATTTCAAACGGCAATAAAACTAAATGTATTATATTTTAAAACTAGGAATATTAAAAATCTAAATATCAATGTGTTTTTAAATGAGGAAGAACTGAGTCCTGTTGAATCTTTTGTTTTCTTGGCATCAATCCCGACGCAATGCTTCAGTGGGGCCCCCATATATCAAAACTAGCAATCAGACTAAGCTCTGCAGCTTGTGCTGTAAAAAAGATTAGAGATCTTACTAGTGTCGAGACAGCTAGATTAGTTTATTTCAGTTATTTCCATAGTATAATGTCTTATGGGATTTTGCTATGGGGAAATGAGGCTGATATAGAAACTATTTTTGTTTTGCAGAAAAGAACCAAAAGAGCTATTTGCAACCTTAAACCGAGAGAGTCCCTTAGAAAAAATTTTAAAGTAACAAATATATTAACTTTGACCTCTCAGTATAGTTACGAAAATTTAATGTATGTGCACAGAAATAAAGATAGTTTTAGTAAAAAAGTGACATACAAGTACACTCTGTAAACACTAGGAAAAACACAAGAGAGTGATACCAGTCTCTTGACTTCACATAGTCAGTAATTCATTTTTGGGGCAATGTGTACGCTATTACAACAAAGTGCGAGAAAATATACGAGGTATCTCTATTATCAAGTTTAAATATTTAATTAAACAAAAACTGTAAAAAAGGGTTATTATAATATAAATGAATACATGGTTGATAATAACCACTGGGAATGAGGTGGTTGCTTCCAATAAGTCGCTGT
The DNA here is from genome assembly GCA_963668995.1 of Parnassius mnemosyne. NCBI lineage: Eukaryota > Metazoa > Arthropoda > Insecta > Lepidoptera > Papilionidae > Parnassius > Parnassius mnemosyne. Next base: position 25,599,797 of record CAVLGL010000093.1, on the reverse strand, counting down.
GTTTCTAAAATAAATTTTGTAAATATTTTGTAATCATTTATATTGTAATATTTATCTAAAAAGAAGTCCCGCTGGGTTTCTTGCTAGTTACCATTGGTTTAAAAAAAATAGTATTATAGAATAGAATAGAAAAAAAAATCTATTCTATTCTATACTGCTAGCTCCAAAGATTTTTTTGAGATACTAAATATCAAAGAGACATTTTGAGCAGACCATGTCTTCTGATACTGACCACAATTTGTAGTGCGACGAGAACGACGACTTTTTTTCGTTCAGATGACTAAAAGAAAAAAAGTCTTCAGCTCTTATGAAATCTGGAACATTTATCTCGAGCCAGGCTTAAGATACCTTGTGCCCAGGGGCAGACTCTGGCTAAAAGTCAACTATACATTTTTGAAAAGTCACTGAGAGGCTAGGAAAATTTAACCGGTATCTTTAGTTTTTTTTTTCAGAAAAATTATGCTTTGTAAATACTTGGTAGGACATTACTTCACCAAACTATAATTGTGCAAGATGATGACCACCTTGAAATTTTCAACAAGTTGCTAGGCTTCTTTGAATCTGTGAACATACACTTCATCATTTTGATTGTTTTAGTGATCTCATTTTTTTCGACCTACTCTCTCAAGTCGTAGGGTCTAATTTAGGTCATATATATTCTGTATATTGACTGTAAGACACCAAATTTCAGGTTTTATTGGATAATTTGCGAAAGGTTCTTAGTGGAAATATTCAATTCATGATATATTTTTTGTTTCTTATAGGGTTTTGTTGACAGTAGTCTGGTTATATGTATTGTAGGGAATCCCCCCGATCTTTCATTGGCTTCGTCAGAGGAATTGTTAGTGTTCCGTTCAAGAGTGACAATATAAACGTACCGCTGATGTCTAGCTTTTGTAATGTCTTAAAAATGACTGATGGCTGTGTGCCCACAGCGTGCGGGGGAATCATTTGAAGGATCGTTCGATGCTTAATTAAGTGTGGTACTTAGAATAATTTCTTTTTTCGTTTTTGTTTAGTTTATACCTGGTCATTAAAAACGTATTGTGTAGTGGCGGTTTGTGAATAATTGTTCTACCATATTGTACCCAGGGGGTATTGTAAGAGGACACAGAGTGAATCTGAAACAGGAGATAGGAAGCAGCATCTTCCTGGTAATAACTAAAAGTAAAAAAAACCGCACTTGCCAACCTGCCTGCCTAGCGAGGTAAATATGGCAAAACCCTCCTAAGATGTAATCTAAGAGGAACTATGTTCACTAGTAGACTTTTATAGGTGCTAATGGATAATGGATGGCCATAAAAATGATGTTGCTCAACCAAAGTCCACTTAAAAAGCCTCAAGAAAATGCTGGTATTCATACAATAATTCCGTGAAATTAAAAGTATACACACAGTTTTTATAATAAACTTCCTAGTTGTAAATAATGTGTGACCAATCAAAAGAAGTAAATACGTAATGCTTTTAAACTAAATTTACTTTTAAGTTAAAAGAAAACAATTTAAAAATAACAATATCATCGATCTTTTAAAATAATATGAATTAAAATCCACAATATTGTATCTTAAGAGAATATTTTTTTATAGGATAGGGTGACAAACGAGCACACAGTCCACCTGATGGTAAGTGGTTGCTGTGGCCCATAGACATCTACATTTATCCTCGTTTGCGAATCAAAATGCATCGCAATGCGTTGTCACCCGTGAGGACTAAGATGGAATACCTCCTTTTCCAGTAAAAAGGGTCTCCGGCTCTCTGCACTCACCATATTATGATACACAGCAGTGTTAAGCTCCTATTTTACGCTGGTATTCTGTGAGAGCGTAGTCCTTCCCCGGTCGAGCCGACTCATTCGTGCTACAACTATACTACTAATATACCACGTATATAATATACAAAACCGATCGTCGACAGCATGAAAGATTTATTAAAATTTAGAAAACATTGGGGCTGGCAGTATGGCGCGTCCGGTCCTGTTCGGATTCGCCGGAGATGGTCCATTTATCGCACAAAAGACGTATCTAGTCGAAGCTTTGAAACAATTACTAAAGTTCTAAAAATCTGAAATCACTTTGTGTCAAGCCCCAGAAGAAGTTGTATTTTGCAGATAATATCAAAACGAATATTAGGCTACTTAGCCTTTGTTTCTATTTTCTCTAATATATAATTATTATTTATAATGGTTTAGGATAATAAGTCGATTAAGCACATGTCTTTGTGGATTCTTACAAAATGTAACTCTGAGGATGGGCGCTCGCTTCAATTAGCTTAGCTCACGAGCCACTTGACCCTTCCCGGTGCTACTACATAATGTATCATATAGTCACAACATTAAGTGCTGATTTACTACTAGCTAATAGTTTTCGATTCAAATCCTTGTGGAGCAGCTTGGAGGATTCAATCTTGTTCTTTTCATTATAAGCATGCAGTAGTCAAGGGCTGATATAAGTTACCTGAAAGTAAAGGCACGACGTCATGATCAAGAACTCTTCCTCTGGTTTTGCAGTATAGGTGATGAGAAGATCTAATAAAACTTGCAAGTGCTGCACAATCTAACTGTAGTCGCCTATGTTCTTATTTTTAAAAACTGCTCCTGTAAAACTTCAGCGTAAATTCTTACACACGTAAAAAAGATATTAGTATATTAAGTAACATAAAGATAACCAAACGCTATATTTTTAATTAATGTATAAATATTAGTACATTAATTAACAGTGAGATCAAATCCGAATTAGATACGATTTTTTTTTATTTACTGCTTTTTCATATTTATTCGATCAATAATACAGCCTTTCAAAAGACCGCTGCCGATAGGCTTTCCACATTATTTATTTCGTAAAGGGGATATTTGCTATCGTTGGCGGTGAGGTAACCACAAATTTTCATCTTATTTGCTATATACAGTTCACTTTATCAAGGTCGCCTCCTCATATTAATATTTGGTAGTGAATTTTATTACGCCAACACTACACAATTACATACTACCACTACGAAAAAGCCGTGTTCAAAAGAGCGCTTTCTTTAAAATTTTATAGTACGAGTATGCAAATATACCTGAGTATGTTCACCATCGCCACCAATACTAACAACGTTGTTACTTGCTTTGTCAAATGCTGATTTACTCTTTTGTATTATGTTCCGCGGTAAAGTAAAATATTTCGAGCGTAAATCCTCGAAATATTTTACTATTATTAATTATTATATTCCCCATCGGTTGTCGGTTCTTCGAGCTATATGGCCGGCCCACTGCCACTTCAGCTTACTAATCCGTTGGGCTATGTCGGTCACTCTGGTTCTACTGCGGATATCCTCATTCCTAAGTTTATCACGCAGAGAAACTCCGAGCATAGCCCTCTCCATAGCTCGCTGAGCGACCTTGAGCTTCCTCATACGGCCAGCAGTGAAGGACCACGTCTCAGTTCCGTAAGTCATCACTGGCAACACGCACTGGTTGTACAATTTCGTTTTAAGGTTTTGAGGTATGTCTGACGAGAAGATGTGTCGTAGCTTCCCGAACGCTGCCCAGCCGAGTTGAATCCGTCGATTGACAGTGGCAGCCTCGTACCGGTAGGAGAAGTGTAGGGCGTCCCCCCACGAGATGGAGTGACGACCTGGTAAGACATGCAGGAAGTCGATGGATGCAGGTGGCTCAGGACCGTGTTTTGTGGCATTCTTTGGGGGAGGCCTATGTTCAGCAGTGGACTTGTGAAGGGCTGTAATGATGATGATGATGAATTATTAGGTATATTAAAAAATATTCCAAATTAAAAAAGTTATTCAAAATTTAAAAAAAAATCAACTCGCGGCGAACTATTGCCCTAAAATACTCTTAGAAATAAGAGCAGGCACTTGCTCCGAATTTTAAGTCATATTGTGATCTATGTAGGCAGTAACTAGAAATTTACTTCATTGATTACATTGAATTTCATTTAACAAAGTTCCACTACCATATTCTCGCGTGGGTGTCGTAAGAGGACAATAAATCATGAGATGGGCAATAGTATCTTCCTAATAATGATCAAAAATAAAAAAACTGCGGTTACCAAGCCGCTTGCCAATCGTGGTAAAAATGGCAAATATCCCCCCTATGAGGCAATCTATGGGGGAGGCCTAAGTTCAGTAGTGGACTTTATTAGGATGTAACAGTAACGGCAATGAAGTTGTTCCCTAGTCTCTGAGATGCATGCGGGCTGAAACTATATTTAAATTACTGTTATATATTCTATAAAATTTTACAATTTCATTTTAGGGTTAAGTTGAATTTGTCTACAATAGTAAAGAAGTCACTTCTGCTAAGCACTAAGTCTATAAATAAGGTATAAATCCAATCGTTACGCTTCGCAATGGCTTAAAGGTAAAGTAAAGGTTCGTAGGGAAAGTTCCAGAGAGCTATTAACTTTATTTAAGAACGTCATAAACCTTTTAAACGGTATCAGAATTTTGCTGTGCCCAGTAGTACTAAGAGTAGGTTTAAGAATCTATGTACGTGCAATTGCTTTTATTGAAGTTGAACAGTCTTATTTTTGTATATATTTTCCTTATATTTCGTATATTTAGGTTTTTTATTATTATTTAATTGAAATGACCATAACGAGCATGCTGCGTACGTGCGTGCGTGCGAGCGCGCGCGCGCACGCGTGTATGTGTGTGTGTGTATGTGTGTGTGTGTGTGTGTGTGTGTGTGTGTGTGTGTGTGTGTGTGTGTGTGTGTGTGTGTGTGTGTGTGTGTGTGTGTGTGTGTGTGTTGGTGTGTGTGTGTGTTGGTGTGTATTTGTGGGGGCGTGCGCGCGCGCTTGTTGTGTGTGTGTGTGTGTGTGTGTGTGTGCGTGTGATGTTTGTGTGCGCGTGTGTGCGTGCGTGTGTGTGTACGTTTGTGTGTGTGTGTGTGTGTGTGTGCGCGCGCGTGTGTGTGTGTGTTGTAGTAGTAGTAGTAGTAGTATTAGTATTAGTAGTGGATAATAGTCGTTTTAGGTACTCCACCCAATACACAACACAACAAAGAAGTTTACCTATGCCTTTGTAGGCTCTATTAAAATAACATTTAAATCTAGTGGTTGCCGCCTGTGGCGCTGCTCTCTCTCTCTCTCGATCGTCGCGTTAAACAAAATGGACTTCGTATTTTATGTCCTACTAGCGATCCGACCCGGCTTCGCACGTTTAGTTTCTGGATCTCGACAACAAAGCCACCTACCGGGTCCAATTGTGATTCTAAGCCATTCTCTAATTAACTTAATCACACATACAAAATTTAATTAAATTTGGAGGAGTTCAGTCACATACACAAGGACAGAAGAATTATATATTAATAGCGATCCGCCTCGGCTTCGCACGGGTGATTTCTGGATCTCGACAACAGTGCTACCTATCGGGTCCAATTGTGAATCTAAACCATCCAGGGACCCACTCAAACGATATTCTGACCAAGTTTTATTATAAGAGCTATAGCTCGTAAATGTGATTTTTTTATATTAATACTTAAGTAACCCCCTTTTGGATGGGATTTCGTAAAATCCTTTCTCAGCTGACCTCTACTGTACTACTATAAATATCGCTACCAAATTTCAAGTCTCTAGGCCTCATGGTTCCAGAGATATCGTGATGAGTTGAGTCAGGTGTAGGTGGAAATCTCTTATATATATATATATATATATATATATATATATATATATATATATATATATATATATATATATATATATATATATATATGCATGTATTATACATATAAACCTTCCTCTTGAAACATTATATCTATTGATAAAAACCGCATCTGAATCAGTTAGTTTAAAAGATCTAAGCGTACAGACTGCGGGAAGCGATTTTGATTTATAGCATGTAGAGATGACTAATACTACTTCTAAATAATAAATACTCAGTTTCTGATAGTTTCAGAGTGTATTTCATCGTCACCACAAAAAATTACCATTTTCAGTACAGTGGAAAACGCAACACGATGTAAATTTCGAAATTTATTTTTTTATTTTGCGTAACATTATATTATTCATATTTACCTCTTAAGCTTGTACGTTAAAGTTAAAACCGTATAAAATCAAATCTGTAATTGCAGTACTGTCACTATTAAAATTTATTGTATCATATCATTTACAATTTATGCATTGGTGAGAATGTAACAGAAAAAAAAAAAACTTGCAGGCCTACGACACTATACATGCAGCGAAGTCCGCCATGTTGTTTCGGTGCGTATGATAGACTACAGATACATATGAATTTTATTTTCAGACATGCAGGTTTCTTTATGATGTTTTCCTTCATATAAAATTCCTTATTGGGTAATTACATAAACAGATCCCATTTTTAATTATCTCTAAAATAATACAGTAACACTTGGTTAAGTGGGACCTGGATAAGTGGGAAACCTACATAGCTGGAACTCATGCTTAGATCTCGACACTTTAGCACTGAATTACCTCTGTTAGTGGGACAAAACAAACCTCTATATCTGGGATTAGTTTTTTCAATTTTATCGTCATAATTACCTCTAGAATTGAGAAAGCTATTTTACCTCTTTTACTGAGACTATATTTTAGAGATTAGTTCTTTCGATTTAATTCATCATAATTACCTCTATAATTGAGGCAGCGAGAATATTTTACCTCTTTTACTGAGACTAAATTTTGTGTACCGTTTTGTTTACTATTTATTATTCTAGCTGCAAATTCCGCACTTGGCAAATTGTGTAAAAGTGACCTCCAGTTTAAGTTTGGTTTTGCTATCGTCCGGATGTTTATTTGAAAATACCGAAGCGAAGGCTTAAGTCTTTATCAGTTCATGAAAAACTAAAGTTAATATCCGTTTATGAAAGTGGAAAGACGCACGGTGAAGTCTGTGTTGAATTTAATGTGCCAAAATTTACTCTCTGTAGAATGATCCGGAATAAAGATAAAATTTAGTTTCAATGTTCTGAAGGACAACGAAAACTAAAATAGTTTGTCAGAATATCCTAAACTTAAACAGTTTTTGTTAACATGAGTCAAGCAACTTCGTAACAAAAACGTTTCGTAAAGAAAAGGCACAAAAATTTGCGCGAAAGCAAAATGAAGAAAGATGATGACGATATAGGCTCGGAATTAAACTTAGTAAAAATTTCTACACGCGAAGCATTAAAGGCACTAGAAATGTTGCATAGTTATTTTGAAATGTCAACAATCTGTGATCAAAATATATTTGATATAATTTATAACATTGCAAAACATCTTACAGCTGATAGATACTTCCAAAAGACTACTAAAATAACAGATTTTTTTTTATTGACGCATTCTGTACGCATTTTTGTATTGCTTATAAAAAACTTGCTTAATTATTTTTGTTTAATAGCTTTTTGAATTGTTAATAGAGATTACTACTCATGTATAATGTTTACAAAATACTCTATAACTGAAATAATCTTTATTCTCACCTGGAACATTCTGTAAATGAGACAGATATTCATTTATACCTGGATAACTGAGACACTGGGTAAGTGGAATACCTTTTTAAGTGAGTCAAATTTCCCTTAAGGTCCCAGTTATCCAGGTTTCATTGTAACTGCCTAATATCGTTGAGAATAATAACTAGAATACTGCTCATATTCATCACGTCCATCATCATCATCATTACAGCACCCTATAAGGCCACTGCTCTAACAGAGGTCTCCATCAAGGAATACAAAACGCGGTTCTGAGCTACATGCATCTTTCCGCTTCTCGCAAGTCTTAACAGGTCGCCATTCTATGTTGTCGCCACTTACTTGCTCATGGATTCTTTGAGCTATTACTTACAACAATGTGATAATAATAATAATTTATACTTATTTAACAAATACAAGCTTACTTGTATCTTGTGATATTTTAATAAAATGAAAACCGAGTTTTTCAAAAAAAAAAAATGCTTGTGGCAGTTTTTTTATGAGACTGATTCTGACGTAAAAACTTGATATGTTACACAATTTTGACAGAAATCAAGATGGTTGATTTAAGTTGCGATCAAAAACTAACAATGACGCTTTAAATTAAATTAACAGACTTACAAACATGTCGCAAAAGTTGTTACCTAGACTGAAATCGGTTAGAAGAACACGAATGTGATTAAAGTAACTCAGGAGCTGGACGCTTGTCATAGCTTTCATTGTACGCTAGAAACCCGATATATGCTGGCGATAAAAAAATTCAAGATGGTGGATTTAAGATGCTATCAAAAACTAACAATGACGTTTTAAATTAAATTAACAGACTAACAAACATGTCCAGCAATAACTAAAAAAATAAAAATAAATTAATAGTAATAAAATTTTTGAAAACAAGCTTTTATTGAAATAGTCTAAAAAGAAGAAAATAAACTTGAAATTAAATCACAAGGAACGCTACAAAACGCGGTTCTGAGCCACCTGTATCTTTCGGCTTCTCGCATATCTTACCAGGTCGTCACTCTATGTTATTTCCACTTAATTTGTCATAAATTCTTAGAACCTTTATTTAAAAGAATGTGATAATAATAATGCATGCTTATTTAACTAATACAAGCTTACGAGTAACTTGTGATATTTTAAGAAAATGAAAACTGAGTTAAAAAAAAAATAATGCTCGGAATTATGGGGATTTTTGTAGATATTTCTTGAGAATGCATCTGAAGTAAACATTTGATATTTTACACATTTTTGATATAGCAAATATAGATAAAAGGAAGAGGCATGATTAATCCTAGTTTCATTATCCTTTAGGGAACGATAATGTCATGTTAACTGATTGTAATAGATGTTACGGCAAGAAATTTCAGGAGGGTTGGTCCATTCCTTGAACGAACATTTACTATCCCTTAACTTTTAGTCGTAGGAAACGATATATTATAGAAATTCAAACTACCTAGATTTTACCAAAGAACAAATCTTTTTTTTATCCTGCTCATTTGGTATACAATAAATATCTATATTTATTTAAATAAGGCAAGTATGTGTATAATTAAAAAATATATTTATATAAGTTGATTTTCAACTTAGATGAACAAGTTTTATAAAGGGATAGTACCACCTTCGTAGTATACTTGTACTGTTACTGAAAAAGAAATTAAAATTTGAAGCAGTATTTCAATTAAAAAATTGTGGCGTACTCAATTTACTTACACGTGGTAGAGCCATGCTGCAGCTATATAGTTGTAGCACGAATGGGTCGGCTCGACCGGGGAAGAACCACGCTCTCACAGAATACCAGCGTAAAATAGCAGCTTAATACTGCTGTGTTTCGTATGGTGTGTGTAGAGTACCGGAGACCCTTTTTTCAAGAAAAGAGGCATTCTATCTTAGTCCTCACGGCTGACAACGCATCTGCATTTTAATTCGTAAACGAAGATAGATGCAGATGTCTATGGGCCTCAGCAACCACTTACCATCATATGGACTGTGTGCTCGTTTGTCATCCTAATTCTATAAAAAATAAAATAAAAATGTTATACATAAATGGCCTAAATCTGACGAAAAATTATATATGTTTGCGGACGATGTCTCCGTAATTACAAAAATAGTAATTCAATACATTATCATGAAAAGGAAATAAATGACACAATCGATAATATAATTAATTGTCTTCATGCAAACAATTTAAAAATTAACCTAAACAAATCAAGTTACACACATTTTAACAAAATAAGAAATAGTAATACTACTTTTTAGTCTAAATATAATATGTATATAAAATTGTCGAAATTGAAGAAACTAAATTTCTGGGTACAAAAACAAAATACCCGAAGACATTAAAACACTACATGGTATGAATATATATGGTATATTTAAAAAGAGGCAGCACCATTGGTTAATAGACAAAAAAATTTATGACATTAATGAATTTCTGAGATTGTAAGCTACATTGTGACATTGTAAAAACATGATTTGGAGAAAAAAAATAATTTGTTAATTTTTTATTTTAATGTTTAATCTACTCATGGTTTAAATTTAAATTGCATGATATACTCGTATATTAAAATAGCAAAACATGTGTGCAGAATACAACTAAAACATCTGTATTTTTACCATGTTTTATGCAAATAAATATTATTTTTATTATTATTAATTATATAGAGCAGCAACAGGCTACATTCGTTTCAAAAATTTGTTGGATGTAGCTGGGAAGGACAAAATTGAGAGACATCGGAAACAAAAGAGAAATAAGGGCAGGTAAGTGTTCGCGGCGCTGCGCTGTCCCAGTGGATGTTGGCCAACTTTCCTTTACAGCCAAGCACAGATAATTCGTCCAGCCCCTGAGCTACTTCTATTATGTTCATGTTCTTCTAGCCGATTTAAGTCCAGTCAACAACTTTTGCGAGTTCCGTGAAAAGCTATTAATAAAACATATTAAATATTATGAAATGCTAACGTGATAAAATGGGAAGTAGATTTCAATGAATTTATTTAGTGCAAAAAAATATTTTCTTGCCTGTCCACTTCGCATAAAAACCGGCAAAGTGCGAGTCGGACCTTACAAAGTATTAGAGAAGAAACTACATATTATGTTTATTTATGTAATGCTTTTTCGGTCTTAGTTTCAAGGTAGCACTAAATTATGTTCTTTTCAAAACATGATGCAACCATATTATGGATATTGCTACCGGTGTATCACCACGCTCTCGCGGATTACTTACTTAAAATGACAAAATAATACCACTGTGTTTCGTAAGGGGAGTATAGAGAACCAGAGACCCCTTTTACTGGTAAGAAAGCATTCCATGACAGTCTTCTGGGGTGACAACGATCTGCACTTTGATTCTAAATTAAGGATAGGTGTAGATGTCTATGGGAAACAGTATCCTCTTACCATCAGATTTATTTTACTTAGCCAGTGCTTGGCCCAATCTCACCTGGTGATGAAGCCTTGAAATGGCATTACCTTAGCGTAATAAAAGCCTATTCGTTCTTGCCTTGAAGATTCCCAGACTGTATTCAGATGGAAAGACAGACGCCGGCAAATTATTCCACTCCTTCGTTGTACGCATTATAAAAGACGAAGCAAACCGATTGATTCTAATGCGTAAAATATCGACAGAAACTAGTGAAAACCCATCGACCATCTGGTTGTCTGATGGTGGAAAGAAGAGTGAAGAATTAAAGTATGCAATTCTTGCGAACACTCGTCGAAATGCATCCTATAGAATACCGAGAGGCGCCTGTGCTCGAGGCTGACAAGATTGGTTTCAACCAAATCAAGGTTTCAAGTCTATTAGCACGTCTATCTATTGAGTCCAAGTACTCCATGCACGACTGGACTTGTGCTTTATACAAGGTAAGAAGCTGCCTCAGCGTGAAGTACCGCGGTACCCTTGTTTCCTTGCGGCTGCTTGGTTCCAATAAAACTCAACCACTGAAGGCTGTCAGTGTACTCCAAAGATACATTCTGAATAGTAGAAACTGGGTTAAGGGGGCTCCTTTTGGCGGTGAAAAGATACGCTTGTAATTTGAAGGCGTTGAATATCACGAGATTGTCATCGCCCCATTCGCAGACTGCTTGTAGTGAGTCATTTGCACGCTCAGCCATAGCTTTTCTTTCGGACTGGATTTAATAGCGACTGACCCGAGCATTTGGCTGGTAACTCTCCACAACTGCGATGTCGTCTGCATACACATTCATCATCATCATCATTAATATGCAGCCTGAAGAGAGTTGCGTAGAGAACGGACCCCTGAGAACACGGGCTTTTGTCGTGATGGGATTGGATGAGCATCTGTCGATGACGACTCGGAGAGATTATTGACCAAAGTCTTTCACTCCATCAATCAGGCCAAGGCAATAAGCCGCTGGAGGCTTGCCCAAAAAGCTAGCGAACCAAATCCTGTCAAAGGCCTTCGAGACCTAAAGAATGCGTCGTAGTCGGATGGATTTTGTACTTGTTTTTCAGCCTTATTATATAAATAAAGACATTAAAACTAGTTTAAGAAGATAGTTATGTACTGTATACATAGGCTGCACTAAAAGTATCGGGAATGGAATATTTTCACTGTTCACGTCATATTAAAATCTTTTAATTGAAAAGTCCTTGGTTTTAAAAATCGTATACCATTTATTTATTTAAAATAAGATTCTCGGTCTTGCCACAAGGTTTAGTCAAACTTGTTTAGTCATTAAGAAAATGGAATTGACTCGAGAAAATTCAAGAGCGATAATTTATTATGACTTTCGAAGTACTTTAACACAAAAACAGTGTGTTGACCGGATGATTTCTGCATTGAGTGATAAAGCCCCATCTAAAACCACAATTTATCGCTGGTTTGCTGAATTTCAACGTGGACGTATCCAGCTCAGTGATGATCACGGTAAAGGTCGTCCAAAAACTGCAGTCACCCAAGAAAACGTTGACGCTGTGCGTAAGCTGATTGAGTAAGATCGACATGTGACATACCGCGAAATTCAGGCAACTTTAGACATTGGCATGAGTCAAATACAAATAATCTTTCATGAACAATTAGGTATAAAAAAGTTGTTTTCCCGATGGATACCGCATTCGCTCTGTGAAGAGCAAAAAGCGCCTCGCGTTACTTGGTGCGTCAGAACTCTCGAAAGATTCCACGCAGGATCCTCAAATGCTGTATTCAACATCGTATCAGGTGACGAATCCTGCATATATGCGTACGAACCCGAAACAAAAAACCAGTCACGAGTTTGGGTGTTCGAAAATGAGTTAAAGCCAACAAAAATTGTTCGTTCACGGAGTGTTGCAAAAAAAAATGGTGGCCACGTTTGTCTCCAAAACCGGCCATGTTACGACTATTCCTCTTGAAGGACAAAGAACGGTTAATGCAAAATGGTATACTAGCATTTGTTTGCCACAGGTCGTTTCTGAACTCCGTAAACAGAACTGCAACCACCGCATCATCCTCCATCACGACAATACGAGTTCTCACACCGCACACAGAACAAAAGAGTTTTTAGAGCAAGAAAACATAGAATTATTAGACCATCAGCCGTACAGCCCCGACCTAAGCCCTAATGATTTCTATATTTTCCCTAAAATAAAGAATAAATTGCGTGGACAGAGATTTTCATCACCTGAAGAAGCTGTGGACGCCTACAAACGGTCATTTTGGAGACCCCAACTTCCGAATGGAATGGTTGCTTCAATGATTGGTTCCATCGTATGGAAAAATGTGTCAAATTTCGCGGAGAATACTTCGAAAAGCAATCAATACATTTTTAAATAGTAATGTTGTGTCACTTCCTTGATTCCAGAAATTTTCAGTATAGAGTAATTTGCGAAAACATTTCCTTCCCAATCTAAGTAGTTTCTGATAAACGAACCAAGTTCTTGCAGGTCTTGCCTGCCAAATACTGTTTTAATTGTGTGCCCAGTAATTTTTTTACTATCCACGGTTGTAATTTATTTATGAGCTAAGCGCATGAGGTAGTTTTTTAAACGAGTTAAAAAAAATGAGAAAATTTTATGTTAAACACGTATGAATTTTTATGTATACTCGTATTCACCGAGGAATCGGCTAGACTGACTTATATGATATATTTTTAATAAACAAATTACTTCAGGGGTAAATTTGAAAAAAAAAGCTTCTATTCCTGAGGCTAGAAAAATAGTTATGAAAGTTACATTGTAACTACTAACTTTTAATTATTCAACTATTTAATTGTTAAATTTTGTTGTTACCTTGTGTTGTTATCCTTAGTCCACTCAAAATGGTAATAAAATAGAATTTTAATAAAAATTAAAAACAGAATTCAAAGACTAAAAGGCATTTTCATTACATTTTCCACATATACTCGTAGATTCTGAAGCTTTAAGTCTTCTTTGATACACTTTATCTTAGCACCGACTGCAGAAGCTATTTCGTGGATATGTGTAATGTTTTATTTTGAAGTTATTTTAAAAAATAGGGAAAAGACGAAAGTATATAAGCAATACACTTTTATTTCACGTTCACAGTATTATATAACTAATATACATTACACAATATAAGGCGAAAACAAAATAGTAAAATGTCGCGTACTCTTCTTAAGTTGTTAAGGAAAACAGTAGAAAACGTACCTAACTATTCGTAACTACTAATTACATCAACTTTCAATCTTGATCTTTTATTTATTATCTTGATCATTAATTTTTTGTCGTTAATTTAGGGAAAAAAGTTCGCTTAACCACAGACAATTATTTTTGTGCCTCTACAATCTACGGTTTCGTCCATAGTCGGAACACCATACTTAAGTAAGTGCACTTACAAACCAGACTGGTAATTTTTAGCATTATTATCTGTGCGAAGGCGGGTATGAGCAAAATTGTCAAGGTTGCTTGCAGCAGATTTTAAAACTCTTTTCCTGCAGTAGATTTAATGAATAAAAGACAGTAAAAATATAAAAGCTCAAATCATACGCCATAATACGTTTAATGACTTAGTCAATATAATAAAATACAGTAAACCATTTTAATTTGCAGACGATACCTGCCCTGTTGCAGCTGAACTTAACCTTATGAAATGAACTAAAGATCAGCAAGCCGAACGAATCAAACGAATGGTCGTACGACGCCGATCTCGTTCTTAACGCACGGAAAACCAATTGAATGCACATACTGCCTTTACATGATAGCACTGAAAACGGAAGCACAGTCCAGTTGATTCCACATAGCCACGATTACCTTTATAGAACTGGTTGCAACTGCGAAACTATCAAACAAGTCAACAAAGCTACATACGTAGATTTCATAATATAAAGATTTAACTGTGGGGTTCATATTGATGGGCTTTGTGACAAGCTTAAATGTATTCTGACAAAATTTTCTCTCATGAAGTATAAAATACCGTATTGTATATTAGTGTCGATACGTATCAAAGACATTTAAGTAGTAGTTAGTATACCTATATTTTTTAATCTCTTTGAAACGTATACGTACGTCGAGTGATACGTCTATGACAAGAAATGCTGTAAAAAGTAAAGTAACTACAATTAAAGCTAATAATAAATATGGACAGAGAACCACAAAATACATGATATAGGGATTAGTTAACCAATTACCTACTGAGTTACGACGTAAGATTAACGACGAAAAAATAGGAGACGCAAGTTAACAAAGTATTACATAGACAGTAATATATAAGTGGGATATAGCAATAATTGTGTAGACTTCATGGTAAAAAGAACACGCATATTATAATAATATGCAACGTGTATATAGTCATATAATATGTACATGTATTTTCATACACTAACAATATACACACATTCACATTCATACAAATATAATATGTAGATATACATGCATTTGCAATAAAAACATATCAGTATGTACTTACAAATGAATTTTATTTAAAATTGGATATTCCTCGCGATTCACCCGCGTGAAATTTATTGCGATTGGATTTCATGGATTTTGATTTTTTGTGCATAATCTTAATTAGTAGTTTAAGTTACTCCTTATAATATTAGCTATCTGCAAGTGAAAGTCATATCCAAATCGGTTTACAGGTTTTTTCGTGATGCGTGTTCAGACAGATGTCGTGCTAAAGTTTATTATAGTACAGATAGATTTTGTACAACCTGTATAACTCAAGCAACCGATTGGTATTTAGACATTGTATGAGTTATCAGAACAAGTTAAAAAGTAAAATATCCATCCCTAACACCTTTCTCTTAATATATTGTTTGCTATATTATGGTACCAATAACCTTGTCGAGTAGTAGTAATAGTAGTAAGATCGAGTTCTAAATCTTATTATTCTATAAAAATAAAAAAGCTGAGCTGCAATCTCATACAAGCAGAGATATTTTTATTATTATTTACATATCACACCAATATAATATACAAGTGAAACTCTGTTTTGTGTAAAAAATACACATAATTAGGGGCAGAGTGGCGGACAAATTTTTAAAAACCTTCTTAACAATGCCTGTGTTTATAGTGTATAGTAACTACTTTTTAAGGTACATATAATAGAATTGTCTTAAATAAATACTGACAGACAATGACGACAGCTTAAAGATTTGTTTGGTATTTTCTAAACTGAATAAAGATTTTATCTCGTATAGCACAAGCTGTGTACAACTAGATGAGCTAAACGTCTAATATCCAAAATAATGAACATTATCTTGTTACACGGTTGCGGCCCATGGAAATAAAAGGAAAACCCTAACCAGCATATTTGTATGATTTTTCTGGGTACTATATGGTGGGAAAACATAGTATAAAACTATTTTTGAGTTCTCAGCTCTTTGTTCATTCAAATGCACATTGGGCGTTTACGAGAACTTAAATTATAGATAAAATAAACTATATAGAATAAACTTAATTTCATTATTATCACAATCGTCCACTTTCTGATCCTATATATATATATATATACGGACACACTGCCAAAAGGCGGTCTGCCATTGCCATCTGCCAATGCCATTTCTCCCATTTTCTGAATGTACTGTCTCACTACTCGTGGTCGCGGGATGGTCATATAAACTTTATTTTCGTGCACCAGCATCGACAATGACTTCATCCGTTGTCTCCACAGAAGATAAAAGCAAAACCGGTTTATTATCAGACCATTTCGTAAAGGCTAATTTACTATTACTCCGGACTAAAACTTGACTGCATCCTTGAGAAGCTTGATGGCTTGCTCTGCCTCCATCCTCCTCCACGCCATTTTCCACGTCCTTTTTTATAGGATAAGGATGACAAACGAGCACACAGTCCACCTGATGGTAAGTGGTTGCTGCGGCCCATAGACATCTACATCTGTCCTCTATTACAAATCAAAATGTAGATGCGTTGTCACCCGTGAGGGCTAAGATGGAATGCCTCATTTCCAGTAAAAAGGGCCTCCGGCCACCTGCACTCACTAAGTGAAACGCAGAGGTAAACCTCTACTTCACGCTGGTTTTCTGTGAGGTCGTGGTACCACCCCGGTTCCAGCCGGCACATCCGTGCGACAGCAAAAGCTGCCGCGTGGCTCTACCACTGTTAGACCTCCTATTTTAGGTACTTTTTTCCACCTGCCCTTACATATTGTTAGTTTTACTTATCGTTTTCACATTCGGAGGAAGAATTTCCCGAGTATGATGTTGAAGGTGGTAGATACACCTGCGCGGTGAATTGACCACTCGGTGTCCCCTACCTCTTCGTCAGATGAAATGAAGTCTTCAACTTCTGAAGACTCCAATAACTCCCCGATTTCATTATCGTTGAGATCTAGAATCAAAAAGTTGCTTTGATGACATAAACCCAATACCATAACCCACCATAATACATTACAATACAGTAAAACCCAATGTGCTACTAAATGAACAGCACTTTTTGTCAAATAATAATAAATAAAAATTGGGTTTTTTGAAACAAAATAAGAATTGTTTCTCGAAAATTTATTTGATTTCAGAAACAAAATAGCGTCAGATCGTATGAAATAATTAAGATAAATATTCACGTGTATGCTGAATCGGCGGCATGGTTGCAAAAATTATCGAATTTCACAGATTGTCTATGTATTTCTCCCAAATGTCATGTTCCAATTTTTTTTCTATTTAGTTATCAGATCACCTCGCACACAGTAGTTTATGGTTGGCACGAAAATTTTAAAACTGCTACTAAAACTAAGTTACAGGGACTTCAAAGGATAGAAAATAAAATAATATAAATACATTTTCACTATCCGTATCTAACACCAACTTGTAAAATTTTCAAAGAAACAAAACTTATGAACGTTCAACAACTACATATATATAATACTTGCATTTTAATTAGGAAAATACTTGATAAAACCATCCACACTTACTTGTCTTTTGTAAAGAAATCACAAATTTGTAAACGCAGTCTTCGTCAACCTAGCTTACTTGTACTACCAAAGGTACGAACAAATTACGCAAAAAAAAGAATTACTTTTGAAGGAGCATTGATTTATAATAAATTGCTTTGTAATATAAAAAAATGTAAGCTTATTCAATAGTTGTAAGTCTCAGCTGTCTGAATATATAACTGAAAAATTTTCACCATTCAATTGAGACTGTGAAGCTATTGAATGAGTGTAAGGCAACAATTAGAAAAAAATTGATAAAATGTAATCATTATTTTCATGTAAGGGGCATTGTTTGTCTTTTTGAAAATAAAATTCTTTAAACCTAAAAGCAGAATACATACAAGTATAATGTACATACATCGAATTGTACACTGGATTAGGAGAAGATTGCCTTTTAAAGCCTGGGCCATAATGCTATATGTTATTATGTACAATAAATTGTACAGTGGGCCTAACGAGGATATTAAGGGTTAAAATACCCAAATATCAACAATACAGCACTATATTCAAATCGCTTAGTCAGCGCACGCCAATAAAACAGCCGATTAGCGCTTTTGCTTCTGACTTGTGCACGCGTCACGTCCAGCGAGCATGAGACGCAATTAAAAATTGACATAAGAGTTATAATCTTTTTTCATTGTCAACCAATTTAAATGAAGCAAGCTGAGAAATTAAGCACTAAATGTCAGCCTAAGATTATCAAAAACAATAAATAAACATTCAAAAACGTTAATTTTTTGTAAAGATTAGTGTGCACCAACTCACAAACAAACACGCAAAAAAATAATTTGCGGTATCGACTCATGTTTTTTTTTATTTGCCACGTTAAATCATCATCATTACAGCCTTTCATAAGTCCACTGAACATAGGCCTCCTCCAAGGAATACCACACAGTACGTTCCTGAGCCGCCTGCATCCATCGACTTCCTGCATGTCTTACCAGGTCGTCACTCCATCTCGTAGGGGGTCGCCTACACTTCGCCTACCGGTACGAGGCTGCCACTCAAGAAATTTTCTTCCCAATCGGTTGTCGGTTCTTCGAGCTATATGGCCGGCCCACTGTCACTTCTTCTTACTAATCCGTTGGGCTATGTCGGTTGCTTTGGTTCTGCTTCGGATATCCTCATTCCTAAGTTTATCACGCAGAGAAACCCCGAGCATAGCCCTCTCCATAGCTCGCTGAGTGACCTTGAGCTTCCTCATTCGGCCAGCAGTGAAGGACCACGTCTCAGTTCCATAGGTCTTTACTGGCAACACGCACTGGTTGTACAATTTCGTTTTCAAGTTTTGAGGTATACCTGACGAGAAGATGTGCCGTAATTTCCCGAACGCTGCCAAACCGAGTTGAATCCATCGATTGACCTCTCGGTCGAAGTTGGACTTACCTAGTCGGTCTATTTGTCCCAGGTAAACATACTCGTCAACAACTTTGAGCTTAGTGCTCCAAACAACTACCGGTATAGGTGTGACATGGACATTAAACATGATCTTTCTTTTGTCCATGTTCATCTTAAGACCTATCCGTTGGGAAACACTATTGAAGTCATTGAAAATAGTGCTTAGGTCCTCCAGCGATTCTGCTATAAGGACTATATAGTCGGCAAATCGAAGGTTAGTGATGTACTCGCCATTGATGTTGATACCGTATCCTTTCCAGTCCAGAAGCTTGAAAACATCTTCCAATGCAGCAGTGAAGAGTTTCGAGGATATGACATCACCCTTGGATAGGTTTCGTACTCTGGTTCTGTACTCGGATAGCCATCGTAGCTCTACTGTACAAACACTTCAGCACTTCGATATACCGACAGTCAACTTGGCACCGCTAAAGGGACTGCAGCACCGCCCAAATTTCGACGGAATCAAAGGCTTTCTCATAGTCCACATACGCCAGACATAGTGGCAAATTGTACTCCTCGGACTTCGTACAACTTGCCGAAGGGTATGTATGTGGTCTATGGTGCTAAAGCCCTTTCGGCAACCGGCTTGTTCGGGAGGCTGGAAGTCATCAAGTCTGCGTGCGAGACGATTCGTAATGGCTCTCGAAAACAGCAGGTAGACGCGGCTCAGAAGGGAAATCGTTCTGTAGTTCTTCAAGAGAGCATTGTCACATTTCTTGAAGAACAAGGCCACCGTTCTTCTACTCCACGTTCCACAGTTAGAAAATTATACGTTATTATGACAACGCTCAAAGCACACAAATTCGTGCCCTTTGACCCATGCATCTTGGAAAAGCGGCGAAAAGATGTTGTGGCTGTGTCTTCTGGATCCAAAACAGTGTTTGCTAGTAGGCAATTTAGCTATTCCTATATAATTTTATAAATAGAGCATTAAACATATATGACAGAACGTACAAGGAGTGTAAAAACCTTATACTAAAATGGGTGCAGTCGAAAACATATTACGAAACTGAATTTCTAATGGACGCATTTCATAATTCACCGTTCTTTAAGATATATAACATAATAATACTTTCTCTACACACACACACACATTCACACGCACGTACACACACGTACACACACACACACACACACACACACACACACACACACACACACACACACACACACTTGCATACATGCACACATATACTTTTGTACTTTTTTAATTTTTGGTTATAAAAATAGAATAAATTAGTTTTTGTTATTTTTTGTTTGTTGAAACAGAGTAATTGGTTTGTCATTTTTGGTTTTTAGAATTAAAATGTATGTTTAGATAAGGAAGAGCGGGGTTTCCAAACACAAGCGTTACTTGCTTAAATGGAGACCCCAATCAACTATCTAATTAATTTAAGTTTTGTGAAGATTTTATTTTTTATTTATTTTAAATACACCCAACAAATATGTCTTACCACAAACTGCATTAAGTTGAAGTGATTAGAGCGGTCAAGTTGATCTTGACACAACACATTCTCAAGAAAATGGCGTTATAATAACGAATACGGCTGGAAGGTGTTTTTCATTACACTGCATAGGTCCCATCATTATTATAAACTATATATATTTGTACAAAAAGTATTGAAAGGGTTGTAATTATATTAATTTAATTATTTTGTAGTATTTTACTTTTACAATAACATTAAACATAGGCCTTCCCCATAGAATGTCACTAAGCACGTTCCTGAGCTACGGGCATCGAATGACTTCCTGCATCTCTGACCAAATAAATTAATGACTTCAAAGCAGATAAATAGACTGGCACCAATCTTCGTGAAATAGATTTTTTCTGTAAGATTAACTATTTCTATTCTCCAATTTTTTTGTAACGATATAAGATATTTCTTACTACAAAATTGAATAATAAATATACGAGATTCCAGAACAAATTTTTAATCCTTTGTAAAGTAAAAAAATATTAATAGTTGTCTTAAACACATATCATATAATTTGTCTCCAATAATAGAAAATTAAATTCTAACGCCGTTTAATAAATGAGAAATTGTAAAGCAAAAGTTTCGAAAATAAGATTTCATAAGTTTAGTAGTGAAATTGCTAGAGAGATTATGGCATTAAGGGTGTAGCACGGGAAGAAAATTGTCTTTGTCGTGTAAGTAATGTTAGAACTTTGGCCCCTACTAATGTATGGAGTATTCGTTATTTACTTCTCATATAACATAATAATTTATAATAATGTTAATTTTTAAATGTTAATTCCACACTAAGATTTTCTTCTGTATCGTGAAGGCAGTTTTATATATTAAAATGCACAAGGACAAACATCCAGACCTGGAACAATTTTTTTGGCCATGCAAATGATTGTTCTATGCGGGATTCAAACCCGCGGCTGTCAGCGCCACCACTCAATGCTCAGTCAAGCCAATACTCTACGGAGCCGTCATTATATATTATTGTGAGTTTTTAGAAATAAAGAGTGAAAAAAAAAACGCTTAAATGGTCTACGTCCTTTGGACTATTAGTTAATCTCACCAAATTGCAGGTTATAATAGGCCTTTGCCTATATTGTCAAAACCGTAGGTATCATATTTGGACAGTATTTAGCATGGTCCACGCTTATTGGTGGTGTTAGTCGTAAGGTCCACTTAACCTTTAATACAATTAAATGTCTTCAAAATGTCTTACCCTTAAAAACTAAAATATCACTCCCGCTCACTTTTATTCAACCTCTGCTTGATTTGGATGCTACAGAAGACCTCCTTAATAAACTCGTACGTTTGCAAAATCAGTGTATCCGTTTCTTATATGGGTTCAGGAAATTTGACCAAATATCTCAGTTTCATAAGCATTTCAAGAGGCCGCTAATTTGACTTCGTAGGAACACTCGATTGTTATGACTCCTTAATAACATCTTGCACAATTTATCCTCTACCTCATATTTTAGAAGCCAAAACCAAGAATTAAGGTTTTGAATAACTTCTGCTTCATACAACTTCAGTACAATTTTTCTCTTTTCAGTGCCAATATTTAGAAGCGTCAGTAGCCTAATGGCAGGGCACGGACCGCGAACTCGAAAGGTCGTGGGTTCGAATCCACCATTCGACTACTGTCGTGAACCACTTCTAACACAAGCTTTTGTTGTGTTTGTTTTTACTAATATTTAAAAAAAATATTAATAAAAACACACCCTTTTTATATATTTACAAAACCAAACCATATACATAAACCTCATATTTGTCATAGAGACTACGCATGACTGGCGGGTTGGCAACTGATATTTTTATTATTTTTAAGCTGTTATCATGAAGATTTTGTTGCCCACCTCATGTTTTCAGTTTCACTCTGTCTGCCTCTTACAGCACCCATAAAATGATATTATGAGATAGCGATTTCTCTTACGCCGTCATTAAATGGCACAGGAGGTAGGTTTATTTTCATGAGTGGTCTTATGAATGAATGAATAGGGTGATATACGAGTGGAGGTCAAAAAGTTCGCGGAAAGGCGGAGTTGGCAAGGGTGAATTTACTCATCCATGTAGGCCCTAGTTGAGTGACTCATTATTAGTATATGTACCAAGTGTCAGCTTAATCGGGTCATTAGCGTTATCAGCGAGTAAGTCATTTGGGAAGCAACTAGCCACTATGGAGAAAATTAAATATTGCGCCATCATTAAGTTTCTCACTAAACAAGGAAAAACACCTCAAACCATTTTTCAAGAGATATCAACTATTTATGGGTACTCCGTTCCTGGAAAAACATCCTACATCAATACGTTGGCATGACTAAAGTCTGTGCAAGATGGGTTCCGAGAATGCGTTCTACGCATCAAAAACACGTGCGCGTTGAAAGTTGTCGCGAGCTTTTAATGGCATAAAAAGGTACATCCCCTACTAAGAAGTATAAGGTGTCTCAATCGGCCGGAAAGATCATGGGGACGATCTTTTGGGATACAGAATGTATCCTTCGGATATTTATAAGGAACGTGGTGGTTTCATAACGGGAGAGTACTACGCTTCTTTACTAGATCGATTAAAAGAAGTTATTAAAGAAAAAAGGCGAGGAAAGCTTACAAAAGGCGTGCTCCTATTCCACGATAAAGCGCCCGTGCACACAAGCCATGTTGCGACGGCTGCCATTCACAGGTGCGGTTTTGAACAACTGTGCCACCCACCCTACAGCCCAGATCTGGCCCAAAGCGGCTAATATTTGTTTCCAAAAATGAAGAAAGAACTGCGAGGAAAAAAATTGGCGACGATGATGAAGTAAAATTGTCAATTTCGGCCTATTTTTACGCCCAAGACAAATCTTTTTTTGGTACTAATAACTTATTTCACAGATCTAATAAATGTATTAGAGTTAAGGGAGAATACATTGAAAAGGAAAAATTGTTTAGTGTTTCATTTCATTATCCTTTCCTGTCATTCCGCGAACTTTTTGACCTCCCCTCGTAGGTAGGGTTGGAAACCTAACTAACAAATCAAACTACGACAATGTATTTAAATCGTATTTGTAATACAACTATTCGTAAATTTATTTCTGGAATATTGACTGTGCTATAAATATTTACAGAAAAAGTAAATAAGTCTTTTATGAGAATTAGTATTTTATACGTAGAGCCATGCTGCAGTTATATTAGTAGTATAGTTGTAGCGTGAATGGGTCGGCTCGACCGGGGATGGACCACGCTCTCACGCTCACGCTGTCGGACGTGACGAAGAAATGAAATGAATGAAAAAAAAAATCAAACTTAATCCATTGTTTTCTTTTTTTCCCAAAAAATTAAATATTCTCTAAGCCGCCTTCGAAAAGCTTTCAGAGCTAATTCCTATGGCTTTATTTTCTTACTTACGAAACCGCTTCATTACTTGCATTCAAATCGCTTCTTTAAATTTTCTATTCCAATATTCTCCATCCATGGCGCTCCTTTGAGGCAATTAAGTGTTTTTTCCATGTTTCTTTAGATTTTCGTCGAGATATTTTTAAAATAAATTTGTGATACGAAAAAACGCTGTTTGTATTACAAAAAGTTTACAGTGTTTTTCTCCCTTCCCTGATAATACAAAATTGTATTATTTTGTAAAAAAGTAAAGTAAATGCTAAGCCGACTTACAGCTGGACAAAGTCTCGTATCATTTTTGCGAGGGTCTTAGGGAAAGGAGGTGTCCGCCGCGTTGCACATGGCTTTGCACTTAAAATGCCTTAGAAGTATTATTTATTTTTCAGATATGAAGGTTTTTAAGGATTTATTATTCAACGCGAAAGAAGAAGCGACTGACTGAAAATGATTTGCCACCTGTAAATCATTGGTTTCCAGATATTTACGGGTGATAAATCAATTATACCGCTTAAAATAAGCGCGGCCGAAGAAACAATATTTTTAAATATGTATAGGAAATGCATCATACCAGACAAAGCACGGGTATAGACGATAAGCTGCATGCGTCTTATGGCACAGCGCTTGACGCAAGACGAACTGAAAGTTGAAACGCAAAATTTGATTATACGGCTCCGTGGCGCAGTGCCTTCGCAATGACTAGCTGCGCTGGGGGCCGCGGGTTCGAAACCCGCATGGAACAAGTATTTGTATGGAATACAATAATTTTTCCGGGTCTGGATGTTTGTCCTTGTGCAATTTATGTTTGTGAACTGCCTCTACGATACAGGAGAAAATCCTAGTGTGGAGGTAACGTTTTTTTTAAACAAAAAAAAAATGAACATGAAAGCGAAATGGAAAGCTCACTGGTGTAGACATAGCTTATTAGGTAGTTTTTAAACGAGTTAAAAAAAACGAGAAGATTCTATGTTGAACACGTATGAATTTTAATATATGTTCACCGAGGAATCGGCTGCACTGATGTAAATGACTGATTTAAATGATTAACGGTGAAAGAGCCACGCGGCAGTTTTTGCTGTTGCACGTATGGGCCGGCTCGAGCCGGGTTGGTACCACGACCTCACAGAATACTGGCGTGAAGTAGAAGCTCTGCTTCTTCGTTTCGTCTGGTGAGTGCAGGTGGCCGGAGGCTCAATTCACCCCCCCCCCCCCGTCCCATCAACATGGTAGTGGAATTACACAAAAGACTACCCCTGGAGAATCCCTCGCTGAGCATCCACGAGCATTTTATTCTAATCCTGAGCGTGGGTGCTCAGGCTGCCTCGCGTATTCTGGGAGGGGGCAAAATTCCGCTCAAAAACATAACTACTCGGGGCAAACTGAGCAACAATACCAAGGCGACTCCTGCCACGCTATCCGTGAATTTCTGCAACATCAGGGGACTTCACTCTAACCTAATCACCGTCCACTACCATCTCGAGACGGCGAAGCCGGCCTTGCTCTTTCTGACCGAGACGCAGGTTTCCTCTCCGGCTGATATTTCGTATCTCTCCTACCCGGGGTACAAATTGGAGTACTCCTTTGTGCCTCGGGCTGGAGTTTGCGTGTATGTCAGAGAGGACATCTCTTCTCGAGGCCTCGGCAGTCTTGAATATTCGGACCTGTCCATCCGCGCGTCTACGGGTGCCTCTATAGGTCCCATAGCGGTAATGCCGAAACAGACCGACACATCGACCGCGTCCAAATGGCTACAGATTCCTTGCTACAACAGGTCCCATCCGCAGAGATCGTGATCCTTGGCAATTTTAACGCCCACCACGCCGAATGACTCGGTTCAAGTTTAACCGATCATGCGGGGAGATCTGTTTATCACTTTGCCTTGGCATATGGTCTTACACAACTGGTTACTTCACCTACGAGGATTCCAGATGTGGAGGATCATACACCTTCCCTGTTGGACCTTTTGATGACCTTAGATGATATCAGGTTTCTGTCGATGCCCCTCTCGGCTCTTCGGACCATTGTCTGATCCGGAGTATGGTGCCACTCACGCTCCTTTCGCGGTTGTGGCCGCCGTGTTTGGCATTACAGGTCAGCGAATTGGGACGGATCCGCGTGCGGTCTTTCTTTGCATCCTACCCATGGGGGCGGGTTTGCTTCTCGCCGGATGATCCCAGCGCTGTTGCTGACTCTGTCACTGATGTAGTGCTACAGGGAATGGAACTATTTATTCCATCATCTGTGATACACATTGGAGGCAGATTTTAGCCTTGGTTTGGTCGCTCTTGTAAGACTGCATTACGCAGTAAGCAGGAGATTTATCAAGCCTGGGCTGCGGTTTCGGCGACTCGGAGTAAACACCAGCATACGTAAAAAGAAGTATAACTTCGCCTCTAGGTCCTTCAAAAGAGTAATTGCCAAGGGAAAGCACATAGGCAGAATTGGCGAGAAACTTGATCGCCTTCCTTCGAGAAACCGTGCATTCTGGTCTCTCGCCAAAGCTGTCCAATGGAATTTCTGTAAGCCATCACTACCATCTCTGCACAGGGAGGACAACTCACTGGCCCAAGCCACAAAAGACAAAGCTGACCTTTTAGGCTCCCTTTTTGCGTCCAACTTGACTCTTGATGACGGTGGTAAAACACCGCCGACCATCCCGCGGTGTGAGTGCTCCATGCTGGATGAGCTGTTCCCACAGCGCTCGGTTCGCAAAGCACTTCTCTCCCTGGACATCCAGAAGTCGAGTGGGCCTGACGGAATCCCCCCAATTGTGCTGAGGACGTGTGTGACGGCACCGGTCCTAACGCGTCTTTTCCGGTACTCCTACTCCCAAGGCGTAGTCCGAATTCATGGAAGACAGCTTTTGTCCACCCGATCCCTAAAAAGGCGACCGCTCAGACCCGTCCAACTGTAGGCCTAACGTGATCACCTCCTCATTCTCCAAAATAATGGAATCCATTATTAACTGCCAGCTCATCCGGTACCTTGAGGATCACCAGCTGATTAGTGACCGCCAATACGGTTTTCGTCGGGGTCGATCAGCTGGTGATCTTCTGGTCTACCTGACCCATAGATGGGCGGAGGCAGTAGAGTCCAAGGGGGAGGCGTTGGCCGTTAGTCTGGACATTGCGAAGGCCTTCGATCCGGTTTGGCACAAAATGCTTCTTTCGAAGCTCCCTTCCTATGGGCTTCCCGAGAAATTGTGCAGTTGGATCACCAGCTTCCTTGCAGATCAGAGCATCAAGGTCGTTGTAGACGGTGCATGTTCTGACTACAAGCCTATTAACGCTGGTGTTCCACAAGGCTGTGTGCTATCACCAACGCTGTTTCTTCTGCATATCAATGATATGTTACTAACTGGTAACATTCATTGCTATGCGGATGACAGCACTGGTGATGCGCTATATACCGGCCGTGCCAATATTTCTCGGGAAAACGTCGCCGAGTACCGGATCAAACTTTGTCTGAAGTCGAGTCTTTGCTGAACAAAGTCTCGGATTGAGGGCGATTAAATCTAGTCCAGTTTAATCCTCAGAAGACACAAGATTGCGCGTTTACCGCTAAAAAGAACCCCTTTGTCGTATCTCCTCAGTTTCAAGGCACTCCCCTTCTTGCCTCAGCCAGTATCGGTATCCTTGGTGTCGACATTACGAGTGACGTGCAGTTTTGTGGTCACTTGGAAGAGAAGGCCAAATTGGCCTCTAAAAAGCTTGGCATGCTCAGCAGAGCGGGACAGTATTTCATGCCGGCACACCGCCTGCAACTTTAAAGGCGCAGGTTCGGCCTCACATGCCTCACCTTCAAGAAAAGGGCGTACTCCTTTTTAAAAGGCCGGCAACGCATCTGCGATTCCCCTGGTGTTGCAGTTGTTAATGGGCGGCGGTAGTCACTTACCATCAGGTGAGCCGCATGCTCGTTTGCCCCCACTCCTATAAAAAAAAATACTGTTCCCATCTCTGGGCAGGGGCTCCCCAGTGCCAGCTCCTTCCACTTACCGCATCCAGCGCAGAGCGGCTCGAATCGTCGACGACCGAGTCCTTTCCGATCGGCTCGATTCATTGGCACTGCGAAGAGATGTAGCATCCTTTTGCATTTTCTTTCGCATCTACCATGGGGAGTGCTCTGAGGAATTGTTCGGATTAATCCCAGCCGCCAAATTTCACGAACGCACATCGCGGCAGAACTCCCGATATCATCCACACCATCTGGATGATTGGCGGTCTACCACTGTACGATTTAGAAGATGTTTTCTTCCTCGCACGACTTCCTTGTAGAATCGATTATCATCAGCGATTTTTCCGGACCGATACGACTTAGAGACCTTCAAGAAAAGAGCGTACTCCTTTTTAAAAGACCGGCAACGCATCTGCAATTCCCTCCCTAGTGTTGCAGTTGTTCATGGGCGGCGGTAGTCACTTACCATCAGGTGAGCCGCATGCTCGTTTGCCCCCTCTCCTATAAAAAAACCATAAAAATACCATAAAATGGGGTGAATAGCCACAACATTTAACTCCTACACTAATTTGCTTACATATTTTTTAAGCAAGCTGTAATTAAGACATTTTATGAGAAACTAGGTAGGCGAAAGAGGTGAATAGTTATAAAGGCTAGGGTTGGCTAACTTGCTTTTATTGTACGTAGGTACAGGAGTTGTGAGTCAAATAAAAGACATAACGACATCAAAGTTTCATATAGAATTCAATATCAATAAAAATAATTAGTTATTTAATCAGACTTTTTAATCGATTACCTATGGTACTTAAAAATATCACAAAGCCTTACCTTTACGTTTTGCTGTTTAATTATTTTTCGATATAAAGCCAATAAATAACTGTGGGATTGTATAATTACCTACTTAATTAAATATTTAAGGAAATACTAAAAATAAAAAATAAATGTTTCAAAGTTTCTTAAACTCTATAATACTACGCGTTTTGGTAAATAACTTTCGAATATTTAGTAGATACCGAGGCGTTTTTAAAAAACACCATTAGTTATTTATAAAATTACGTAAGAACTGAATATTAAAAACAATTGACGTAATTGCGGGGTTCGGGGCCGACAATTTGTAGTCTATTCCGCATCGACTAACCATTTCTTAAACGCATGTACCGAGCGTCACAGTTAAACTGGACTTTTGATGTAGTCATATTAATCCAATTCTATAAAATCTCTCAGCTTTTCAGCTTTATTTATTTTAGATTATTTCCATCCGCCAAATTTACCCAACACACATCGCGACAAAACTCACTCACCCACATTATATTGATGCTAAGTGGTCCACTACAATGCTTATATGACTTAAAAGATTTTTTATATTTAAATAATTATTAATACTGTCTAAACATTTTAAAATTATAATTTGCATGCTATAAGATTTATGACTTATTTACTATGACTGACTTCTTTGTGGAATTGTTTACCGCCGAAGACTTTTTTCAAGTTAAGGTAGTAACGCACAATTTAATAGGTGTTACAGTTGTTCATGGGCGCAAGTCAACACTTGCCACCACGTGAGCCGCATACTTATTTGCGCTCTCTTCTAAAAAAAACTTTACTCCATCACTTTACAGCAAGAAAATTATGTAGAAATATAAACAAAATAAAATATTTTAAGTAATATTACTCTTTTCAATAATGTCAAGTGACAGTAGCATGATCGTTAAAAATTAGGACCACAAAAAATTTATGGTCGTGGGTGCGAACCACGAAGCAAATACAAAGAGGAGATGGCATAAGCAACTGTGCACTGTGATTCTAACAAGGTCCTGACGTCATC
Organism: Parnassius mnemosyne; assembly: GCA_963668995.1. Classification (NCBI taxonomy): domain Eukaryota; kingdom Metazoa; phylum Arthropoda; class Insecta; order Lepidoptera; family Papilionidae; genus Parnassius; species Parnassius mnemosyne. The sequence goes on along the minus strand of CAVLGL010000093.1, from coordinate 25,570,036 downwards.
ACAGTGGGCGTGACTTTACTTATTATACTGTCAGCGTTCGTCCTCTGCGCTTATGTGTCGAAAATCGCAAATCGGTGTATTTTCGTAGTATTAAGAAGAGAAGAATGAATTGTTGCGTTTTATCATGTAAAAACTAGTTAGATAGACGCTCTGATGCTATGGATGGCATCACATTTCATTTGTAAGTAATTTTATACCTAATTTATTAAAAAGCTTCTAAAAACATCTCTGCGTCGGCTTTCAAATGTAATTAAATATATTTGACACTAGATGGTGACACTTTGTGTCATGGGAACTAAAAATGTAAAGGTACGTAGGTATTAGTAAAATAATCATACGAATGTGTTGAAATTTGTTTTGCATTCAGTCCTAAAGATTTTTTAATCGCCAAAATATTATTTTAATAGTTTTTATAATTATTTTGTGAACAGGCCGCCATCTATCGTCTAGGTAGCTAAACTACATTTCAACATCGATAAGGAACGATGCGAGTAGTTTTACTATTTATCGGTAGATGGAAAATGGTAAAGTGGGTGGAGCTTAACATCCCATCACCCCGAAAATTGTTACGCGTTGTTACATAGTGAAATCTAATTACAACACCTCCTCTTTGTATTTGCTCCGTGGTGCGAACATAAAATAAGACTGGTTTCTGACAATGTTTGTGCAGTTAGGATAAAAAGAGGTGATTATTTTATTAATCTGCGTCTTTACTTGCGTAACAACGACTCTTAGGACAGTGTAGGTGCACGTAAATGAGTTATCTAACGGCCGTCCGAACAGGGGTTGATCGGTCTCGGCTCTGAAGGCTAACTCGAATCGTTCGAAGTTCTGGGCGGTGAGAACCACCCAGGGACGGGGGTGTATGGTGTTTACGCGGTGTGGATGGGTGTGCGGCGCACCTCTCTGCGGACACGTTGAGTTCCATCCGTTGTTGCTCTAACAATGTTTGTAGCACTAGGTGAGTGTGTAGTGTTTATGTGTCACTGGTTGGCGACATTTCGGTCTTCGTTCTCTAGCGGATCGAGGGGTTCGATTAGGATGTTACGGGGCCCCCGGAGGCCTCCCATAAAGTTCTGAGTCAGAGCGCATGTGGCTGTGTTTACCACTGCGGGTTGGAATGTGTCTCGGCCCTCTCAAAATAGCGCCGAGACATTTCCTTGAAATACTCAGAGATCGTCGCAAGTTGGCAGTCTCTGTGTAGGTCGGCATTTCACTGATACAACCGAGTTCCGGTGGTGATGCAAATAAATCTATTTTGGAGAACTCGGAGGTCGTACAAGGGTCTGTGGGCCACGTGCGCGAAAACTAAGCTTGCGTAAGACATGATAGGTCTTACGCATGCTTTGTAAAGATGGAACTTGTGCCTTAAGGACAGATTGCTCTTGCTGTTGTGGGTGGAGGTGACTAGTGACGATTTTTGAGCGATTACGGACATAACGAATGTGTTTCGTGAATGTCATACCGTGGTCAAATGTGACCCCTAGATGTTTGGCCGTTGATTTCCAAGGGATTTCGAGACCGTACAGGATGATCATACCTAACGATTTCTTGGGATTTTTTACTGTCGATGGAGAATGGGCATAGTTTGAAAGTGTATTGCAACACTTTTTTAAGGATTTACTTCTATTCTCCATAAGCGGAACAATTGCCTAAGCGGTTGACTGCTGTTTGGAGCATTTCGGTGAGGATTCTTTTATTATGATGGACAACGTAAAGTGTCGTGTCATCGGCGAAAAGTGCAGTATCCACTACTGGGTACTTCGGGTTGTCACTCGTAAAGAGTATGAAGAGTATTGGGGAGAGGATGGAGCCCTTTGTGACTCCAGCCTTGAGGGGACGTTTTGTGGAGCCCTCAATTTGATAACGAAAGTGGCGATTGGCAAGAAAAGCTCTGATGATGATGTGGATGAGCCTATCAGGCACGTTGCGTTTATACAGCTTGTTTGCTGGGTGCGCAGGTGGTTGGTAACGCTGCAGAATTCCTCAGTCGAGTTGACGAACATTCTGAAGCCCTGACCGGCGTTTTGTACTTTAGTGCTATAGATTTTTTGGAGTCCAACCAGTATGACCATCCATTTAGATTTACGATATTTTTCCTTACGTACAGTCCGCACGATCGGACGGTCGATAGGAGGCCAGACACGCTAGGTGGATGGGCAGGCTAGAGGATCGGACTCGGGCGCGGGAGGGCATTTCGCTGTGCAATAAACACAGCCCAAATGTCGGGGCAGGCTCGGCTTAATTGTAAACGACGCCATCTTGTTTACTATGCTAACACAGCACAGATGTGTATTAAGCTCCCCCACCTTTCGGCCGGGGAGGTGAGTGCCTAAAGCAAACACCTATACACCTAGCGCGTTGGTACGCTAGGGTGTGTACCTAGCTGTTGCTTAATGCAACAAGCAACACAAAAATTAAAAACGATGGCCGCCTCTGAGGCGGTGGGTGTATTTCACTGTACTTACGGTTGCCGATTCAAGTACCATGAAGCCAGGAAGGAGTGTTACGCACAAAACACTCTGCACCACAACAAGCGTTCACTACACTTCACTGTGAGACTACCGTCACCCGGGGACAGCGTGCTTCGCGCACCACAAAGAGCACACCAAAAAAGTCACAAAAGACAGCACCAAGTAGTACTGGAGGCGTGATGTATAAAAATAAATTGTGCGCATAAGCTAAGAGAGTGGAATGACGGGAGTGAACTTGACCGGCACGTCCGAAGTTTACAGAGGCCAAGCGCAGAGTGTATTTTTATTTTTGTAGAACTATATAACATAGTAAATTTTTTAAAGGAGATGAACTACGTTCCATACAAGCTTGGGGCCCGGCGTGAACAAAGTTCAAATATTATATCTTATTTTGAAGATTTAAACATTTCTTACTTATGATAAAAAATCATATTTTTGTAGGGCCTGGGGTTTTGTTCATATTTTGTTTTATTATTTGTAGCTTATGTAGTAAAATCACTCGTTCTTGGGATAAGTTGTGTCCATTAATTAAAAAGAACACAAAAGGATGACGCTTTTTGTTATTATTAAATAAAATAAAATTGGATAAAATAAAGTAAAACTCAAACTTTTCTAATTGTTTAATTATTTTCTGCAATTATTAATAAAATATCATCTAGAAAAGCAACCTGAGTCTGTACATTGTTTGTTCTATTCCTCTCAAAACCCAAGTAACACATTATTGTCATTATGTGGACGCAACAACATACAGTCCTGTTGTAAATCTAAAGGAAAGCCAAGGGTCAAGTTAAATTAATTCACGAAAATAAAAACACGCAATATATCCACAAACAACCACAATGCTAAATACGCACACAGACTAACTAGTAGATTCTGAATACGCATGACAAGTTTAAACTCGAAGTTACCAAGTTAAGTCTCCTTCGAACCAAGCAATGATCAACGACCATATAGCCTATTCAATCGTGTCCGATATAATTCAAATACTTTGTTTAGTTTAATAACGTAGCCTTTTCAATCGATTTTCTAAATAGATTTCTTTTATTCAGTATTAATCTGTTTCAATATTATGAGTTTTTTGATACTGCAGGCTATTTATTACAAAAAATAGCCTTCATTATCTAATGCCATAGACAAAGTACATAAAAATATTTAAAAAAGTTTTGTTTTTCCTATGTAAAAGCATTAGCTTTAATTTTCAAAAATGTTTTTATGACTGTCCCATATATTACAGAAATAAAGTGATATAACGATAAATTATCCTTATAATTTATCGTTATATCACCTACATATTTTTGTATAACTGTTACGAACAATGTCAAGCACCCAATTTCATACATCTCCTTTTATTACTCTTTTTAATAATGTATAGTGACAGTAGCAGGATCGTTAAAAATTAGAACCACAAAATTCAATGGTCGTGAGTGTGAACATAACATTTGACATCTATCTCATTTGAAAGCATTTAAGCTTAGTTGGTGTGTTTACACGGAGTATCAATAGTGTTAACAGCACAGCAAGTATTGTTATTAAAAATGACGAGTTTGTTTTTGTTTAGAAGTGGTCTATTAATTAGAATCAAAATATCTATTTAACACGTAATCTTATTATTTTTCTTTCGCGATTAATTAAAGCGTACAAATTACAGCTGTAGCTACGCTACTATTAAGTAGTAAATTTAAATTAAAATTAGGATCAGTTTTTGACACTTTTGAAATTGAAGAGGCCAGTGGTTTCGCACCGCGTAGCGCACCGCCGGAACATATCGCGACGTCACGAGGCACACTGACAGCGCGAAAATAGTAGAGACAAGACAATTATCTACGACGGCTTCAGGCTGCGCCTCGCGGCGTCACGTTGCGACACGCGGCTTCGCTACCAGCGTGGCGTCGCGCTACGCCGCGAGGAATTTTCGAAATATCTCAATAAAATGTGTATCTTTTTGCGTACTAAATAAAGTTATACAACAGGTCCCATCCGCAGAGATCGTGATCCTTGGCGATTTTAACGCCCACCATGCCGAATGGCTCGGTTCACGTTTAACCGATCATGCGGGGAGATCTGTTTATGACTTTGCCTTGGCATATGGTCTGACACAACTGGTTACTTCGCCTACGCGGATTCCAGATGTGGAGGATCATACACCTTCCCTGTTGGACCTTCTGCTGACCTCTCATCCGGACGGATATCAGGTTTCCGTCGATGCCCCTCTCGGCTCTTCGGACCATTGTCTGATCCGGAGTATGGTGCCACTCACGCTCCCTTCGCGGTTGCGTTCTGCAGGTTGCCGCCGTGTTTGGCATTACAGGTCGGCGGATTGGGACGGAATGCGGTCTTTCTTTGCATCCTACCCATGGGGGCGGGTTTGCTTCTCGCCGGATGATCCCAGTGCTGTTGCTGACTCTGTCACTGATGTGGTGCTACAGGGAATGGAACTATTTATTCCATCATCTGTGGTACCCATCGGAGGCAGATCTCAGCCTTGGTTTGGTCGCTCCTGTAAGACTGCATTGCGCAGTAAGCAGGAGTGTTATCAAGCCTGGGCTGCGGCTTCGGTGACTCGGGATGTAAACACTAGCACACTTAAAAAGAAGTATAACTTCGCCTCCAGGTCCTTCAAAAGAGTTATTGCCAAGGCAAAGTCAGAGCACATAGGCAGAATTGGCGAGAAACTAGTTCGCCTTCCTTCGGGAACCCGTGCATTCTGGTCTCTCGCCAAGGCTGTCCAAGGGAATTTCTGTAAGCCATCACTACCATCTCTGCACAGGGAGGACGACTCA